>BSBM01000541.1:3315000-4527500 GCA_027924585.1 Larix kaempferi | reverse complement strand
CAGGTCACCAGATAGAATAATTATTTCTATTGTGGAGACAGTACAACAAGACCTGTTTATGAACAACTTCTATCATGAATTGGGTATAAACCAAGGTATTTGAATTAACATTTTCAGATGTATTATTTCATTGTATTTTACTTTTCTCAGTCAGTTATGTTCAATAAATTCTTCAAATTCC
Source organism: Larix kaempferi (assembly GCA_027924585.1). Lineage (NCBI taxonomy): Eukaryota > Viridiplantae > Streptophyta > Pinopsida > Pinales > Pinaceae > Larix > Larix kaempferi. Next base: position 4,527,319 of record BSBM01000541.1, on the reverse strand, counting down.
TATTCTAGTACAACTTCAAATAAATATCACACTCAGGTATCGTATAATAAAATTATAGTATCTGATGACGAGATTGAATGTGATGGAGAATCCACAAAGAACTACCAAACTAGAGAACAATATGGACAAGATGGACAAGAAGGTAAAAAAATATTTTTCAAAGATCTTGGTTAAATTAACAAAATTATGAGTGGGGATAGTGACCTTGAATACTTGCAAAAAGTTATATAAAATGTATACTTGCAAATTTCTAGGTCAGGATAATTGGATTGATATTCAACATGTGGATCATCCACAACCAGATTTGGGATCGACGATGTCGGTGGATATTAGCCAACAAATCACATTGGATAATAATGAACCAAGCGAGAGCTTGGATAATGATGAACTAGGCGAGGGCTTGGTGTCAAAACGTGGTATCTCCAACAATTTTACTCACCACTCAAATGTTGGCCTAGCATTGACAGGTGAAAGACAAAGATTATTTTCTACTTAAATTGATAAAACAAATTTTGTTTGAAATATTTAATGACAAGCAATATTTATGTGCATCTTCCCATACAAAAATGTTATTGATATTAGAAATGGAAGGTTTTCTATTTCGCAATAAAGTCACAGAAAATGACTCCAAAAGAGAAAAAAAAAGGGAAATAAAAAAATACTATCGGAGGACAAAAAGTAAAAAAGGGGGAAGAAAGTATTGTTGGTGAATTTGAATTTAAACACAAAGAAACTTCAGATGAGTCATGAACATATGCCATACAATTTTTGGGATTATGTCTTTCCAAATTCAATATTGGGATTTGATCATCTAAATGTGGGGTCAATGAGGGGAAGTGATTGTTCACAAAAATTTTGAGGGCAGGTAGTGTAGAAAAAACATACGAGGAATTTATTTTATTTTTATGGTTTCAAGAGGGAGGTACCAACGATAAATAAGGAAATATACAAAAAATATGGAGAGTGTGTGGGAGGAGTTTCCAATGAAATCTTCGCAAAGTAATACATCAATGATTTTTTTGGAGGGTGATGATGTGAAAACCGTATTTTGAGTAAGCCCTTTATTGCATCCTCCGCTAGGACAGATAGTGAATTGGTACATTGACTCTGGCAGGGTTTTAGTAAAATGCATGAATCAACTGATATCAAAACCTTCAATGCATTCTTCTAGTTGAGTGACATCCATCAAATGTAACCTATCATTGCCTCTTTCAAGAGCGGAAAACACTAGATGTAATCTATGGATATTTTAAATCATTCAATGTGTTTTCTATTTTTTTCGGTGACATTGCTATTTTTGTCTGAATCTAACATATTATTAGTTCAGTGCGATGCTTTTATTAAATCATTTGAATCTTTGAAATTTTGGGTGATTTTTGTATTAATCTTTGGAAATCAAAATCTTCATTTACATTTCCATGTTTGTGATCATTAACTTCATGAACAAGGTGTTGTTGTTGTGGTTATATATATAGTCACGGGTTTTGTATGCAGTTTGGATATCACCGCAAAAGAAACTATTGGTCCTAGGAGTAGAAGGATTGCTCTTTGGAGTTCGGATGTTATCCAACATTGAATATTTTTCCAAACAACCTCATTTTTTCCATAATTGCTATCGTTATTTTGCACGGATGTTGAACCCTGATATTAACAGTGTTTCTAGAGAACATTTTGGCATTGCTATGTGGTTTTCCTCACTCGACAACATGTAAATTAAAAAATTCCTTGGTATATTTAAATGGTTGAAGAATGAAGAATTTGTATTTATTTGAGTTCGAGAGCAATGCAAACATAGTACTATTTATAATTACTCAATGTCTACATGTTATAATGTTGGTGAAGTACTGCACATATTCAAAAATTCATTCAAGGATGTACTTATCAAATATGGAGATATATAAAAAAAAATAGACATGTTGTTTATAGATGAAGGGCAATATCATTCAGCAGATAATAGCAAGGAAAACTGCTTGAAAATGCCAACTAGTTGGACATTTTACAGTTCAGAAGGGAGATAAATAACTATAAAAACAATGTTATGTTCTTTGTTGAATTATCTCGGGCCTTGTTAAAAAAAGGGGCGTTGGTTAAATACATTCAACTTCAAATGATCGTCATATTATACAGAAACCAATTCATTTAGTGATTTGTATATTTTTGACAACTTCTACATTTAATTGATGTAAATTTTATTGGACAATTCTCATATTATTTATGGACATCGTATCATATATCTGGTGATGTGTTTCAAAAATTGCAGAACATGAAAGCAATATACTTAGAAACATTGAAACATAATATTTTATTGACTGGGTTGTGTGCGTGTTTTTTTTGTTTGCGGATACTAGAAGAATTGTTACTAGTAAACCATTGATTATTTTCGATTTCAATGGAGTTTTGTTACATGCAGTTCATTAAAAAAAGAAATTTGGATTGCCATGAGCACCAGATATCGAATCAACCACAAAGTATTATTTTATACGTCCAAGATTTAGGGATTTAAAAAAAAAATGCTTTAGTATATTTCAAGTTGGGGTACGGACATCTGCACAACAAAAAAGCATTGACGAGTTTTTGCCAACATTATTACAAAGAACATGATTGAAAAGGGAACAATTTAGAGTAATTTTAACACAAGAATATTGTTCTTGCATAGCCAGGGAGGGTTATAAGGGTGATGGAAATCCTTATGTTTTTTCCCAAGCCTTTAAACAAAGTTTGGGATATTTTGATCCATGGTTGGGATGCTACAAATATAGTGATTCTAGATGACTTGAAAGAAAAAACATGTTTGTAACGAGGAAGGGAACTATATTATAACAAAAACGTATACTTTCCAAGATGTCAATGACACATTCTTGTTAGATCGATTATGGCCTTGCTTGCTGCACCTGAATGGCGTGAGTGATGGGAGGCCAATTGCGAATAAAATGAAACGAAAGTATTTTGTTAAATAATACACTTGAATGTTTGTTTGTACTAGTATGTTCAATTTCACTGTGATTAGAATACTTCTAAAGTGTCGAGTTTGGATTTTGAAAATGCAAAATTAGAGCTTGAAAGTGCCAAAATAGGTTTTCAAAATTGCAAATTTCAGTATTGGAAGTGTCAAAAGTAGCCTTCCAAAAGGCAAAAATCAGGTCCTAAAAGTGCCATTATCATATTTATCATATTTATCATATTGGAAAAGCAAAAAAAAACAATTTCAAAAGTGCCGATATCAAAATCAAAGGTATGCTTTTAGAACCTGGATTTGGTACTTTTGGAACCAGATTCTGCACTTTAGAAACCTTGATTTTGGGGTTTAGAAGGGATGCCTTTGACCCATCTTCAAAATGAATTGGACTAGAATATGTCCAAGTTTGATGAAATAGGCGTTTAAATGGTGTTGATTAATTACAATGATAATGTTGAGGATGATGCATTTTATAGCACTATTTGACTATGATTGATCTAGCTAATGGAACCTAAATGAAACTAATGGTCTATCAGTGAGCGTAATGGAAACTAAATTATCAATTTGCATGATGTAATGGTTACTAACTAACCCAAATGACCTAAATGAGGATCAATATAATTTTTAATTAAGGTCCATCCCAATTAAATGCCAAAGCACTCTTTTCAAAATTCAAGTAAGATAATAGGACGCCATTTTATCATCACAATGGTGTTGATGATGATGATGACGACGGAAATAATGTTGTTGTATATGATGTTCACGATGATGGTAAGGAGGATGACGATTACTACAATGTTGATGAAAATAAGGATGAGGAGGATGATACCTGTTATAGCACTATTTGACCTTGAGTGATCCTAATAGCATCTAAATGAAGCTAATGGTGTCTGAGTGGCCCTTATGCACCCTAAATGACCCGAATTGAATTCAAGTGTCCCTAAAAAACATATGAATGGCCCTAAAAACATCTAAGTAATTACGATGATGACGATGATGCTGCATGGTGACAATGATAATGGCGTTGATGATGACGTGGTTATAAGATGAGAGTGATTACAATGAGTGCAATGATTATGATGATGATGATGAAAATTACCAATTAAGTTGACCCATCCATAGTTCTTAGAGTGTGCTAATGGTGATTGTAATATTCCTACTAAGAGGCAAAAACTCATTTACAAATTCATGTAATTTGGTAGTTGTGTGGCTTTTTCATCATCATAATGATGAGGAGGAGGAGGAAAAGAATGCCTGTGATAATATGCAACTATGACATTGATCATGTCGATGATGATAATGTCAATGTATATGATGATGGTGTTTACGATAATGATGATGATGGTTATTATGATGAGGATGAAAATCACATTTGAGTCACCCTAATTTCTAACGACGATGATGGAAATTATGATGGCAATTACTAATTACTAATTTTGACCCATCAATAATGCTAAGTTGATGTATATGACCATGACGATGATGATGATGATGACGATGGCAATGACGATGATGGTGAAAGTAGTAATTAAGACCCATCCTTAGTGCTCAAAGCTTCATGGTTCATAAATTCCCACTCAAATGTGAAATCTCCATTATGAAATTCATATAAGTTAGTTGGATGCATTTTTCATCATGATAGTGATGACAATGATAATGACAATGACAATGATTCTTACAGAATATGATGATCATCATTATGACAATATTGTTGATGTCTATGATGATAATGACTATGATAATTAGGTCGTGTTGATGACAATGATGTTGTTGAGGATGATGCATACGATGACAATGACAATTACATTGGTGATGTCATGAGGATGGTGGTGAGAATTAGATGACTATCGGTGACGATGATTATGATGACAATGAAAATGAGATGAATGATGTTAGTGCATGGAAATGTAAATGATGACAATGATGATGAAAAACATTTCTTAAGATCCTTCTGTAGTGTTTAAAATGTGCTAATGTTCCTTGCATGGATTACATTCATGTGTAGGTGAATCATAAAATGCATTTTAATGGTGATGTTTAATATAGCTAAGTATATAACTATTAGTAATAGTTATCAATCATTTATATTACAATATAAGTATATAAATCCATACATGGAGAAATACTTCTTATTCATACATTCATATTTTATAACATTACATATATTCCCGATATAAATTTGGTATATATATAATACACATATATGATAAGTCATGTCCCTCATGAACATATATTACAATTAATAATTATGCAATATGATAACTAATAATTACAATATTTAATATGGATTTATATAATTATATTGAAATATAAATGATTGAGAACTTTTACTAATAGTAATATAATTATGTATATTAGAAGTCTCCTCCCTTTTGAAAAACTTTGTTCTAAAAGCATGGGAAAGATATTGTCTAAATAGAACTAGAGAGTCTTCTATAACTATTTATTACATAATATGGTTGAATAAATGAGTATATATGATGCTCAAAGCCTGGACTAGTATTGGTGCATCGAAAAAGAATCAATCCATCCTAAATAGATTATTTGGGGAATTTTTTGAAGATAAAAATATGAATTCGGCATTCTTTGTTGTTGTGAGCTTCCTTGCCATTGTGTTTAATCTCTATAGATGTTCGGTCATTGTGATTCATTAGAAAAATATGTTGATTTTTTGTACTCCATTTTCTCTAATTAGGAAACTGATGTGATATCCAGTACATTGATATTTCATAAACTTTGGTTTAAAGTGTCCCTGATGAACTTTAGTTGCCATATTAGAATTTGACATTTTTGTATTGACTGGTGTCATGATATCTTCATTAGTAGTGGGTGATGGCACTTCAACCCTCATTAAGTATGTTGACGTCGACATGTCATTGGATTATTGCTCGAATGGAATTTTTTGATGTTCTTTCACTAATGAAACGTTATTTGTAGGAACTATTTAATTTTTAGTTTCGATATCTTCTGTTGAGGTGCATGTATCTACAATATCAACTTCTAGAAACTTCCTTGATTCCACTAGATCGGTTAAGGTTTCCTTATCGAACTTAAATATTTATATATTCATACATTTTATTTTATTTATTTTTGTGAGTAGAATTTGACTCTGATTATTTAAATGGTTAATCTCTTTGTCTTTATCTAAGAATATTTTGTCAATTTATTTCTTTTGATCCTACTTATTTGAGATTCTCAATCACACTGAATAGAATTCTTGACGACTCAAAGCATGATCCTTTACTTGCAAATTGGAATTCTTTGACTTTTATTCTCTTAAACTTTTGATTTGATCTAGCAATTTATGATTAAGGTCCTTTAAGAGGGAAATCTCTTCATCCTTTTCTGATAATTTATTTTCAAGATCTTGGCTTTCTTGTTCAATCCTATGAATCTCCTCCCTCATATATTTTTATTTCTTGATTTGTGGCAATAGTTCCCACCATGAATTTTTAGGCATGCAATTTCCTCTTCTTTTTCTTCAAGACCTCTATATTTTTCTCGTTGTTTAGCTAATTAATGTTCTAGTTCCTTAATCTATGAATACATTTGTGTCCCCACTGTGGGTGCAGAATGTACGCCATCCATCAAATGTGACTTCCAGCTAGGGGGCCAGACACATGCCACCCCACACTAACCATGAGGATGGGCACATGCCTTCCCATCCCACCCATGCATCTCAGGAAGAATTATAGCTCGACATGGTCGTCGGCTGCTCGTCTTATCCAGTGTGAAACTTGTCCTATCTTCAAGCTCCCGTCCAGATTAGTGCAATGGCCATTACCTCCATGAAAAATGATGAGTGGGGAATTACCTCATCTCTTACGGAAAAAACAGGCAACAAAAGGAATTGGATCCTTGGTTTATAGGCTAGCACGATTAAACACAATAGCTTCAAAGGCGTTCGAATCATGGCCCGACGATGCACTCACTGCAACAAGACGCTTGCTCTCTGGTTCAGTAGCTTGTTACCTGCATGGACTGCAGACGCTGCAGATATTCCTCCTGCCAAGATAACCTATACCCATCGCGCGGTCAAGCAAACAAGCACCTCCTTTGGTCAGCCGTTTCATTTTATGCGCGGTGTCGTGGAGAAGGTACACCGGTATAAGGATGAGATCCCGCAGAAATCTCAAACATAAATCCAAGAGGCAGAAGAGGATTCCCTGGTTTCCAGAGGGTGTCTCACTGACGCATAAATAAGGAGTGAGTTCGAGGCCCTGGTACCGGACCTAAGGAGTACCAGGGAGAGAGCCACCTTGTACCAAAAAACTCTCGACTATCACTGGTCTCAAAAAGTAGTTCTTGGAAAGGCCCTTGCTAACAGAGGCGAAGCCCAGGATGAAATCCTAGTCCAGTATGATGAAATGGTTGGATACCTTAAACAAATTCTCTGCAACCAGCACCAGATAATGCAACATCTCGGCATTGCTCTCGCTAAGGAGCCTTCTTCCCGGGTTGGACCGACTGGTTTAAACGAGTAGTTTTGTTTTGGTTAGATCTGGTCTTTTGGTCCAGTTCCATCTTTATTGTTTCTATTTATGTTTTCTATTTACAGTTACATGGAAATCCTGCTTGTTAGTATGAAAGTAAAACTCAAACTCAAAACAGTCTTGTTTCCTCATGAGGAAGACTTCTATTAACTTTGTTTTCAGGTATGTTTTCTTGGTTATGAGAGGGCCCTGTAATACTCTATTTATTTGGATGACGGAAATATAAGGATTCACTCTAGATTACAAAAAAAAGAATACATTTGTGTGACATATATATATTTGATAAGAATATGAATGTTTTCACAATATGGGGAAAACAATTTGTAGGTGTTCTAATAGTCATCCTCCATTTAACCTCTTTTTCACAAAAAAAGACACGTTGTCAAGAAAAATGACTTTTGTGGGCTATATGGGGACATCATATTTTGCACTTTGAAATTGATAATAAGTTAATACACTTATACCCAACTCCAAAAAAATGATATGTTCCACTTACTTCCACTTCTTAAAACAAATCACTTTAATATTTATTGAAAAATTTGTCCCACTAGTAATGTCCATTATTTTTTGACCTTATTATCCTTGAGTTGGGACTTCTAAATTTGAATTGATATTCTTTTACAATTTATTCTCATAATAATAATGATCATAAATCCCTTCTTAAACTTCTTATAGCTCTTCTATCTTACTATAATGAAGTAACCACTTTACTTTCTTTTTCTTTCTTTTCTTTTTTACTTTCTTGGATGCTAAATATCCTTTTTTAATTTTGTAAATATATTTACTTTCTTTTTCTTTCTTCAAATATTTAGTAGTTGAATGGATCCATAAATCCATATTTGTTTTCTTTTATTTCAATGGAAAAAATAATTTGACCACAAGTTAGCGAAAACACCTCCCTCATACCAACTACAAGTAACCCAATGGATTACTCAACCTTAGCATCCATATTAACAAGTAAATCCATATATGGATAAATACTTATTATTCATATATTCATATTTTATATCATTACATATATTCCTGATATACATTTGGTGTATATATATTTAATACACATATATGATAAGTCGTGTCCCTCATGGAGGGATACTCCAACTAATAGTTAAGGAATATGATAACTAATAATTACAATATATAATATGGATTTATATACTTATATTGAAATATAAATTATTGAGAACTATTACTAATAGTAATATATTTAGGTATATTATAGACAATGATGATGATGATGTTGTCGATGGCAATGATGTTGTTGAGGATGATGCAGATGATGATGATGATGACAATGAGGTTGATGATGTTCATGAGGATGGTGATGGAAATGATATGGATGAATTCAGTGGCGATGCTGATGATGACAAGGAAAATGAGATGAATGATGTTAGTGCATGGCAATGTAGAATATGACATGATGATGACAAATATTTCTTTAAGACTTGTCTGTAGTGTTTAAATTGTGCTAATTTTTCCCACATGGGTTACATTCAAGTGTAGGATAATCATATAGTTTATTCTAATGGTGATATTTGTCAATGGTGAGATAAAAATAAAAATATTTGTTTTTATCATTTTTTTGTAGTGCGTGTTATATTTATGTTAATTAATTCCATTTACTACATGTGTTAGTTACATTTTGCATACATACATTTCCTATTTTAATTATCTCTCAACGAATAACTCAATTAATAATACCTTGAACCCATTATGAACAATAGATGACTAATAATGACACTAACTCATATATAAAGTAATTATTGTTATTTTATGTCATTAAATCATATTAAGTGTGCAATAGAGGTGTTTCACACTTCTCACCCTTTTTTTATTCACCAAGCTCACATGAAGTGCGAGGTGAAGAGCATACTTTGGGAGACAAGGGTCTTTAGGTCCTTGTTTGTGTGCAAAACATGTTATTCTACACTAGCACTGATACTAAAAGCATGCCAAATGTTCATAAACAAGAAATGGTCTTGAATACAAGTGATAACAATGGGGCCCCTTGAAATCCTCAAAGTTGTTTACCTAGGTAAGTTTCAAGAGAGATGAACTCTTTACTTGTACTAATCTTGGTCTAGTTGAACTAATTACTAAGAAATTAAGTAATTATACGAATTAGCCTTAACTTAAGTTCACTAGTAAGGAGTATTTGGATTGCCAAACTAAGCTAAGCTATATAGATAAAAAGAAAATAAACAATAGCGTGGCTAAACCACACTCTGTCACGCGAACAACGTGGGTTAATACAAAACATATGCGTTGAGTAGCGCGGGTAATACAATGACCTTCCATGCAGACGAGATGAGCGATGTAGTGATGGTCTAACACTGGTAACTTGCACTGTGCACGTGACTTCCCGAGTCGTTTCCGCCCTATCAACATGGCAAAGACGCTGGGAACCACGTGACTATGTAAAACTAAATTGGGGTTGTGACAGGGATAAATTCTGGAAGCAATAGGTGGAATACCTTATCTCTTGCAAGTGATAAATACCCATAATTAGATACTTACAATCAAACAACCTAGTTTAATGAGAAATGAACAAAAATAAGTACAGTCGCCATTAGAATTGTTGAGGGAAAAATAGCAAAAGGGAGAGCAATCTTCCCTTCTATATTGAAACTTGGAGCCAAGGAAACAATAGTATCTATGGATTAGGAAATCCAAGCACCCACAAGCTACAACAACTTCAACAAGCCTAAACTATGCTGAAAAAAGATATTGCTCCTTGAGGAAGGAAACAACAATGGAGGGTAAGGTGGCAAGGGAGCTTCAGAATGCTCCCAATGATAGGAAATGATGGGATATGAAGAAGCAACAAATCAAATACAACAACATAACCTTGATTTGATTTCTCTCTACCAAATTCATGCCAATGGATTCCTTTTATAGGCCAAGAGGTGGCCAACAAACAACTAGATCCAAATGTGAACTCACCTCCTCCATGAACTAGTTCCATGGTACACAATGGGGGATAATTAATGCCACCAAGTGTGTGAGGATATTAATTCGGATCCTTGGGGAGGATTTAGAATTCAATGTGGAAGCTGTTGGGAGTTATTGATCCTGCCATTTAGACAGTAGCACATATATCAAAGGAAAAGTCACGTAGTTGTAGTGCAGGAATTGTTCATATAACCTACGCTATAGCACGAGTCAACAATGTGTTACTCGTGTTACCCTTTCTTTTGGCTATTTTTTGGCACTTATGGAATCATGTTGTGTTTTGGATCTGTTGAGGATTCTTGTGGTGAGATGCATTCTTTATGTTAATGATGCCTTACTAGATGAATCACTGAAATGTTGCATGTGTGTGACTTTTAGGCGTTAACACTCTTCTGGATTCTCCCTCTCAACATCTAAAAGGGGAGAACTAGAAATTGGATCCTCCATCAAGGGAGTCTCATGCTCCTCCATATATGAATCACACTGAAGTTATTTGGAATGCTTGAAGGCAGTCTCTTCATGGAATCTTACATCTTTACTGACTTCAATGTTTCTTTGTCCTGGAACATAGATTCTGTAAGCTTTGGAGGATTCACTATATCCAATAAATGTTCCTTTATTTCTATATGGATCCATATTTGTCCTTTTCTCTTTCGGTACATGAATGTAGATAGGACAACAAAAAATATTCAAGTGTTCAAAATCTAGTTTTTCACCAATGAAAACCTCTTCATTAGTCGTTTCTCCCAAGATTACATGAGGACTTCTATTTTGTATATAAATAGTAGTGTTGGAGGCTTCTTCCCATAAGGAAGTGGGTAGATACTGATTACACATCATGGATTTTGTAGCCTCGCATCTTATTCTGTTATTTTTTTTAGCATTCCCACTATGTTGGGGGTTGTAGGGTACAGTTAGTTATCTTCTTATTCCTACATCTCAATAGAATTCATTAATGTCATGAGACTCGAACTCTCCTCCTTTATCATATATCAAATCAATGATTCTCAACCAGTGCTTTAAATTCTTGAAACTTGTTAAAATTTTCTCTCTTTTCCTTCAAAAAATAGATCCAAGACTTGTTGGAGAAGTCATCTATGAAAATCACATAGTACAAATAGCCACTCAAGGGAGGTGCTGACATAGGACCACATAACTCAGAATTAATCAAGTCAAGGATCCCTTTGGATATTTTTTTACTTCTTGGAAAACTCTTCTTGATGTTATTTCCAAGAGTGCAACCTCTACAAACACTATCAAAATCAGATTTAAACAAAGGAATACCTTTTACCATCTTCTGCAATCCAGGTAACGCTTTGAAATGGAGATGACCAATCCTTCTATGCCACAACTCACAAGGACTGACTGTGTCATGGATCAAGGCTTGAATGATCTTACCATGAACTTTATAGATACCTCCCTCTCTAACTCCAGTTACAGATGTAGATTTCAAGTCTTCATGCTTGGGCCACATGACATACAAGAGGTTCCTCTTCAATCCCAGGACAAACGGAATTTCATCGACATGTAGTACATCTCCTGAATACAGCTGAAAAGAAGTGGATCCAACTCCTTGGATCAAATAGGTGCTATTATCTCCAAGATCCACATGATAGGAGAACTCATTTTCCTTCATATATGTGATAACGCTTCTATATCCAATCATGTGATTGGATGCACCACTGTCCACCAGCCATGTCTCAGCACTAGTGGTAATTGATCCAGATAGGGATGAGACAGGATAGTACTCCTTCCTCGTCTCCTAATCATCCAAATAATTATTTCTTGTAGGTTAATATTCTCTAGCAGTAGAAGCATGAAAGCTTCCTTTGACCTTAACTCTTTGCTTTGCACGACATTCTATTGCATAGCGACCCTTATTGTTGCAGTTGAAGCATTTAAGTTTAGACTAATCAAAGTTCTTGATGCAATCATTTTCCTTTTTATGAGAGAATTTCTTATGAGAAAAATATGTATTTCCTCTCTTCATCCATGCCACAAGAGCAAGGTCCTCTTCTTTGGAGGAAGTATATTTTCTCTAGATTCGCCTTTCTTCTTGTAGGAAATCATGCCACAGTCTCTCAAAGTTTGGTTTCACTTCTCGACCATTTATTGCAGCCAAGAATGTCTCCTATGAAGATGGAAGGTCATTGACGATAGACTGTATGAGATCATCATCATTGACCATCACACCAATGCTTATGATTTGATCTCTTACTTGAGAGATCTTTGTGAATAAGGAAGCAACAACTTTGTCCTTCTCCATATTTAGATTTTGAAGCTTTTTCTTCAATGCTCTCTTTTGACTGGGCACCTTCTTCTCATAAAGATTTGTTGAAGTGTCGAAGCATTCCTTTGTGGTGTTCAATGGAGTAATCACGAGCATCAAATTGTCTTTCATGAAATCATAAATGATAATCTTTGCTTTGGCCTGATTATTCTTGAAGGTAATGCGCCTTACATTATAAGTAGGATCTTCAATAACAGTGGACATGTATCCTTCCATATCATTATCTTCCAGTATATTCAAGATATTTACCTTCCAAGTATTGAAGTTCGAAGTTCCTTCAAGACGGTCTTCCGGTATTTCTGAGATGAATCCATAATTATTCAAGTACTATGTTCAATTAGGATCCACATAGGCTCAATCTTGATTGATGAACTTAGCTCTTTCACACCTTGAGCTCTGGTACCATGTTAATTTTTTATCTTTAACTCATAAATACATTAGAACTTGAAATCAAATAACAATCATGAACATAAGCAATCATATTCGACACATAAATTTACCACGGGGAAAACCTCTATGACTTGAAGGAGAAAACCCTAGAAAAACCTTCCTTGATATATTTATAGGTAGAAGAGAATGTCATTGACATCAAGCACCCCCGATGCAATTTATAGAGCAAGATATATAGATAAAGAAGAGAGACTCATAATAATAATTCTCCACTCAACCAATTTGCTAATATTGATCATATACATAAATTTACATCAAAGGAATTCACTCCAACCTTGGAGACATCAATCTTGCATGGAAAAGTGTGCCCCACTTCTCATGCAATGGATTTAAATCATAGTACTGAATTCATGATGAACTTGCCATTTAACTAATATTTCCCACTTAGTTAGGTGGTTAACTTAAGCGTCGTCACGCAAGTGTCACAACTCAAGTGTCATCTTTAGTTTAACACAAGTGTCATCTTTTAGTTTAACATAAGTGTCATCATGCAAATTACTTAGTTAACTAGATATTCTTTATTATCACTTAGTTAACTTTCTTAACTGAAGTCTTTCTTGTTAACATCATTGTAGTGAATAATTTGATTTCTCCTTTGACTGACTGAAGTCTTCTTTTTTAATATCATTGAAGTTTAATAATTCAAATTCTCTCTTATTTAATTTAACTATTTATGTGCAATTTGAAATCTCTCATATCTTATCACATCTTATGTTTATCTCTTGTCTTATCTGCATGGTCAACATGTAACAACTTAATTAATTGATCATATCAGATATACTAAGGAGATTTTCCCAATGTTGTGATCATATTGTTCTACTATCGTTCCAAGTGGTTATATATTGCTAAAGTAATTCACTCTAGAGGTGGCAAGTAACTACAAGAGACTTAATAGCTCAATCATGGTTAGTAGTATATCACACGCCACAAATGATTCGACATGCAAAGCATCACCGCACAATATGAGGCACCACCTCAACACATGAGGATCTATCTTGACACAGAAGAAATTATCCTTGACTATCAAGAATGTACAACATCATCACTTTGACATATAAAGTAGTTGCCTCAACACATGAAACTTGTCCATTCTTGGGTCCAACTCAATATTCTTCTCCAATTTTCTTGAGTCCAACTCAAGCCCCTATAAGGAACTACCTTGACGCATGAGGATCAATATTGACACACAATATTGAATTGGAGAATGACTCATGATGTTGTAACTTTAACAACAACAAGGTTCAATGTGACTGTGACGAAGGGGCCACTTCCCCAAGGGATTGACGCAGTGATTGTATAGGCTATGGTCATGGGGGTGGGTCAGCTACTAGATGGCATAGATATGGTAACCATATGAGTTGCAGTGGTGGAAATAGGTCATATGCTACCAAGAATAGTGGTTCCCATGGGACCAACAACTGGGGTCATTTTTGTAGTGATTGTAGGGACACTACCACGCCCACCACCAATGATCCCTCAAAAACATGGGCTAGGATTCATGCAAACAATAGGGCTATGAGTAGGTGAATGTGTGGGTGAATCTTACTTGGAAGAGTAAGAAGTGAACTTAGGTGCCTCCATACAAATTTATGGAGATGGGGAGGTGAGTTGAACTGGGTCTGATGTGTGAAGTCCATAGGAGCATGCAGCGTTGACTTACCCTGAAGCCTATGAGAGTATCTTGGGGGAGCTATGGTGATAGGAATGTGTTATGGGTATAAGCTCAATGATAGATAAAAAAGTCTCAAAAATCCTAATGCAGTCGAGTGTACAGGAGGAGAGAGAAAAAAGGCACTTAGGCCAAAAAATAGGTTGGAAAAAACAACAGCAACCATGTGTCACAGTAGGAGATCTACATCAAAATGGCCACAAATCCAACAAGAAACATTACCCATCAAAAGAAAAATGAGACACTAACCTATGAGGTATGGGAGAAAGCAAACACCAAACTAAAAGATGGAAGGCCTTCTCAAATCGCTTCCTCTATGGGGGTCTCAAGTCCCATCAAAAAAAGCGGAATGGAAAACCAAATATGACCATGGGATATCCCCCTACCAAACATGATCCTGATTAAAATATCCCTAGAAGAATGGAAACTAGGCTACCTCATTCTAGGAACGTCCGAAAAGGTTACCTGCATCTTTAGTCCTTTGGTCGTTGCATAGTTAGTATGGTCTCTAGTATGTACAACAAGGACAACGAGTTGGTGTCCTTCAATATAGAGTGGATACAAGCATTCCACCCAGACCTCCAGAACCAGTCTTGTCACTTGTCCTCCTAAGGGAGAGTCCCCCCGACAAATCAATATCAACCATGCCAATAAATACAAGAGGATTTGGGTCCCCTAATTGGACAACTACTATGTCTCATATGTAAGTGACAAAGGGGAATTGTTTGGATGCCTATCCCCAATGTCCAAACCTAAATACCAAATTGTTTTTGGCCCTCAACTGAGGTTAATGTTGTTTTAGTTAAGGTTAATTTTAAGGATTTACTTGGGGTCATGAACCAAGCGTTTAAATCTTAAGGTGTGAGTTGTCTGCAAAAATGGTGTGTATAACCCAAAGATATGTTGATGTATATGTAACTTCTGAATGTATTTCATATATGTATATTGTACTCCTATAGAGATGGTATTATTCCTCTATACGGAAGTGTTTGTATTCCTATAGAGATGTTATTATTCATCTATATAGAAGTGTCTTCATTTATATTGTAAGTGTCGTAACTTATACTTGATGGGTTATTAGACCACCTTGTTGGGGTCGGCCCTGTATAATTCATGTGGGTCGAAGGGTTATTAGACCACCCTATTGGGGGTCGGCCATGTGGGTCAAAGGGTTATTAGACCACCCTATTGGGTGTCGGCCCAGTCAGCATTGTGTTATGTGGTTAAGTTGAGGCCGACCTAGTAAAGGTTATTAGGCAAGTCAAGTCAAGTATAAATAGAGTGCGGGAGGCACTCTATTTGATCATTCTATTCTCACACACACTCTTTGGAGAGTGGCGCACTTGTGGAGGAGGAGAGGCTGCTACTAGGAGATGTTTATCTCTTATGCTTGGGTTTTATCATTGCTCTATCTAGCTCTGAGGAATTATTGGGGTTTTTCACCTTTATGGTTTTCCCCAAGTAAACTATGTGTTTCTTGTGTGTTTGTATTATTGTGTCCATGATTGATATGCTATAGATATGTTGTACATGTTGTTCTCTTAGTTAAGATCCTAGATCAGATTGAAGTAAATTCTAAAAAACTAACAAGATAAAGCCGATAAAATAAATGTTGAAAGGAAATAATAAATGATGTTATGTAAAAACCAATATTTCATTCATCATTTCAACTAAATGCAAGCAATTCTCTTCATATCTAACTACAAGCAATGATTTATTACCATTCAGCTTACTAAAATAGAAAATGATGCATTCCAAACAGATCTAGATGGAACCAAGAGGTACAACAAAGACAGATCAACAGATAGTTGCAGCAAGCCAATAGAGGAAAATAGAACAAAAACGACACTACAAACAATTGGACATGGAAAAATCAAAGTAGGCTGCATAGGGAAGCGAGACAGAGACTGATTTTTGTAACATTTTAAGCGGAATTTTTAGAAATAAACTACAAAATTGAATTCCTTTAAAAAAATAATTGATTTCAAAATACAAAACACTCAATTGTGAGTCCCGAATGCCATGATATCTAAGTTTGAAAATATGCAATTGTCATCAATTTACCACTCGAACATAATTTTGTAGATGTGATATCTTTGCACTGGGTGATCAAATTGTGACCAAATCAGTGCCATTGGATAGGAAATTTTCGGGGGTTTGATTTGACAGATTATATGTCACACTTTTGGTCAATAGCATGAATGCTACACCCATTGCAAAATTAGCCCTTAAAATCCTATGGGAGTTAGGATCTAAGGATGGATTAGAGAAATTTTTCGGTTTCTTAGTTCGAATTTGATAGATGGTGATAAGAAGGATACAATTCTAACCCAAAATGGAGAGATTTGATAAGGACCACAGCCCAAATCCATAGATCGGTTAAAATAGCATCCACATGCTCCAATAACACATAAACCCAATCTGCTCTGTGAGCTACCATTTCAACACTACCAAATCAACACTACCAAATCAACCATATAGCACAAGAGCATAATTGAAGCTACCACATAATATAAACAAATATACAATTATCCTCTAGGGGAACATATGCATCGATAATGTACATATTAAATAAATGCAAAATAGAATACTTATCTATGAATATTGTGACTAGTGTCAACCAGACAATGTTTCTCCCATTCTTAGACATGCAATGCTCATCAATATCTCAGCATGATAGTCACCCCTTAGCTGAGGCCATGGATCCATACACTAGGGACCTCTCAAAATCAGATCTCCACAAGATGAAACTCATGATACAACCTAAAGGATACAACACATTCCCTCGCCACTTACTTTCTCCTCCACCTCACTACCAGGTGCAATAGAAATCCATTCACCACCTAGGTCCCTCAAGATGTCACCATTCACCATCATGATTTATGTGCAAGATCAATATAGAGACACATAATGGTCCTCAAGTTACTTTTTATTTCATTAGACAATCTAGCCAGTCTCCACACTGGTATAGATCAGTAATCATTCACCATCACGGGTTCACGATTCCCTACAATACAAAAGTTTTAGTAGCTATGTGCAAGGAGACCATTCAAATCCATCTAGAGGCATTCAAATGCTTGATAGAGAAACTCCAAAAAGATGAGAATTGACAATGATAATGGCTAGATACCAATTCGAATCCCTTTAAGCCATTTTGATTTTCCTGTAAGATACTGACTCAAGATTATTGAGAGGTGACTCAAACTTACTAAGAGCTTCTCTAGTTCACTAGATGACCATTTGATTTCTCATGGGAGAAACTTGAATACACCTAGACTGACTCAAATCCATAGGATACCATGAGAGAAATTCGAATCAACTACGACTGACTCGAATTCATCAAAGTATACTCCAAATGACTAGAGTTACTAGAGACAAATCAAATTCCAAGAGTGGTACTCGAATTCATCAGTCTAACTAACTAAATAAAACAAATTGATCCAAAATTACTCAATTTGACTAGAGACAACTCAAATTGACCCAAAATTACTCAATTTAACTAGAGACAACTCAAATTGATTGAAAATTACTCAATTTAGCTATCTAGAATAACTCAAATTACCTATAATTTCTCAATTTAACTGGAGAATAACAATAACTAGAAAATAACTAAAATTGATCCAAAATTACTCATTTTGAACTGGAGAATAAATCAAATTACCCAAAATTACTCAATTTAACTGGAGAATAACTCAAATTGATCCAAAATTACTCAATTTAACTGGTGAATAACTTGAATTATTCAAAATTACTCAATTTTACCGAAGAATAACTTGAATTACCCAAAACTACTCAATTTAACAGGAGAATAACTCAAATTACCCAAATTGACTCTAATTTTACTAGGGACTAACTCTAATTAACTAGGAAAATCACTCCAATTAGAGTGGAAGTTACAAAATCAAGTGCATGGTTGACAATTTAATAGTCAAATAGGGTGCATAAGACATGAGTGATGAGAGAGTGGGTCCCACTAACACCAAGATAGGAATATTCTCTCAAGTGAAGGCACATTACTGCATGCAAAGTATTAATTAGGTGTACTGGGATATCCATAGTAAAACCAAAAGACACATGAAATACTATTAGGGAGAGAAGCAACTCCTAACCCCAACCCCCTCATATGTGGAATTCATGACTCCCCAGTCACGCTAGTTGTCCATGTTGAGCTAGTCTTTTAATTAAAATAAAATAATAATAATAATAATGTCCAAATACCAATGTTGAGGCACCTAGTGCCACACTATTAACAAATAACAATAACACATATGTCTTAGGCTTATCATCAAAGTAATACATCTATTGGGTCCAATAAAAAAAATTTATTGGGTTGTCTAAAAAAATTACCAGATGTGGTACAATGATTTTATCAATTGATAATGTTTATTGGTATTTTTTATTTTAGTTTTTTAAATATCCTTAATATATCTTAAATTCACTTTACTTCAAGAACATTTTACATTTTTAAACTTATTCGTTCTTCTTCTTCTTCCTTTTCCTCCCATCTTTTACAAAATGGTCGTGGATAGTTTGCATTTCATTTTCCTTGATTTTATTTTGTATCATAGTAATTCTTCAACAAAATTATGAAATGTCAATGGATAAGGGATAACATATGGTAAAGGATTTGGAGTTCATAAATGGGATAAAAGAAAATAACACATAATAAAATATATATATTGAATAAGAGCATATGGGATAGAGATGAGATTACAATGAGAGGGGTTGATATATATTCCCTAAATGGGGACCTTGGTGACCACACGAGGGTTCACTTAGTGAACTTGTTACATAGCACGATCGTTCACAAGATATTAAAGAATATCCCTAATTTCACTAAAATATTGGAAAATGCATCTAAAAATTGTATTGTTGAACCCCCATGCCAATATACCTTTCCAATTAAGAAAACCCCTAGTTTCACCAAATATTGTAGGTATCCATTTTTAATACCCCCTTTATATCATATTATCAAGTTGTAACAAACAAGAGCCCTAACACATCTTAGTATATGCAAACATGATTCTAAATAAAATAACAGTATAATGCTAATTGATCCCACAAGTATTTTAGGGGCTACTGATCAATTTCTCGCATTGGATAGTGGAAGACCCAATGAACTAGTAATGGGGAAGGAAAAATGCGTAAAAGGAAACCCAGTCAAGAGATCAATGTAACAAAGAATGTAAAAGAGTGATAGTCCAATAGTCAGTGCAATGCTTAGAAAAGATGAGAGTTGTAGATGTTTCACACCACAACTTGTCAATCTACTAATTTTATATCATGTAAATACAAGTATATCCATATAGAGATCAAGTTTTCTATAAGGTTAATAAATTAAACTCCATAAAAAAGAAAAATTGGAACCCTTTCATGGATGGACTTCCCTACCTTCCTATTAAAACAAACATCATTGATGTTTGAACCCAAATGAACATAGGAAAATTCCTCTTACTTTCCAATAGCACCATATGATCATGTGCATAGCTTGGATTTGGGTCATTCACAAGATGCAATGAATTGCCTCCACTTCCTCTACATTTATTCTTGCAATGTTAGCTACCTTTTCTTGGAGCACTAGCATTAACCATCCCACATCCCAATTGGGTATCCCTTGTCCATCAAACTCAATACCATGTGCCCTTGTCCCCTGATTTTGCCATCTACCTCCGCTCTACCGCTTCTACATGAAATGTAATAAACTATACCCTAAATATTTGTATTTCCATATAACATAATTAAGGCCCCTTGGCCCGTTAATACAAGGAAATATATTTTCTCATTTCTGTATCATAGTTTATTCCCCAATATGAATGGACGTGATAGGATATTGCCTACCAAATGAACCCCCCGTGGGTCACTATTCATGAAGGGTTGTGACCATTAGATAAAAATAACAATAACAATAACATTCTGTCGAAATAACATATGTGTTGAAGCTCTATTTATGTCGATATTATGAAGTAGAATATGTTGATGAATGTATTGCATGCCAAGTATTCCTCTCATATACTACATGAAGTTTGGTTCTTGTAGTCCAAATAGATACTTCGGGTGAGACATCATATGCTCTGCAGGTGTTGTTGAAAAGGATTCACTCCCTATCAGGCCAATGGCTATGGTCGGGGTGTTTGTTGGTGAAAAGTTAAGTGTTGAACCCTGGTCAAAGTAAGAGTGCACCAAAATACTTTGCACATAGCCTGCATAGACTTTGCACACAGCCTTGAAACAAAAAGACACTCCTGGATTGATAATTAATGTGAAGGTTGATTAGTTGTTCTAAAAAGACAGTTAAAAAGCACCAACAATCTACTCAATAGAGGAGGAAATGTAGATTGGTTTGGAATCCCACAATCATATCTAGGTGCACCTTGGCTCTCCTTGGTGTTCGATAGAGGTAAGGATGATCTCTTTGTTGTGTTATTTTCACTAGTTTCATTGGTATGGTCATGTTGACAACTCTTTGTGAGGATAATGAGATCAATTATTAGTCTAGGAAATATCATAATATATAATTATCTAGTTGAGGTCATATTTGTGCTATGGTGTTGTTGGGATTTGGCATGGTTTTGTGGATTTTTCAATCCATAGACAAACCTTGAGAGTTTTCATGGATTACCCCAATCTCGACCCTTCTAATGGAGAAGGGATCAGGGATTTAATACACACTCTTAGGTGCACTAAAAATTATCTCGATGGATTAAATGAGGAAATTAACCATCTAGTAGACACCTAGAGCAACATAATAAAAAATTGGATGTGTTGGAAAGGAATGTTAGGGATCAAAGTGAGAAGATAGACAAGCTGACTATTGATATAAAGATGTATTACCATATTATCCTTGGTTTTGTGCAAGGAATCCATATGTGTCCTTTGGAACAAAGTATATGGAGGTGGAAATAGTTCGACAAATAGCAATGGTTGTCATTGAACAACCATCATCTTGGAACCCCCTTGGATTTGATCAGGGAGACAATTTCAAGCAGGAAGGCCGCAATAGCCATTGTTTCAATTGGCCTTCATTTATCTAAATTCCCCTTACATATTTAATGTTGTTAGGATAGTTTATAAGACATTATAGCTATAGATTTTGCCAATATAAAGTTTTTTTGACATCTCATGTATTAGTTGTGAAAGATTCTTCTATATATGCTTAGTATATGAGAGCAATTTTGAACTAACAATGATTTGAATGTATTATATGCAGTTGGATTTCCACGTCCTCTTTTTTAATATAATTTCTATATGTTCTTAGAATTTAAAAAAAAAACGAGTGAATTTTACACTAGAATTTTAGAAGAAAAAAATATAATTCAAATTTAAAAATAAAATAAAATTAAAATCCAATACAGTTCAATGGTTGACCTTATTAATGCCAATCCTTGAGATTTATGTATAGGAAATGCGTAATTCATCTTGAAGGGACTTTGTTTCTTGTTACTCCATTTTGTGGGTGGAATTGGTATGTGCATTGGTTGGATTGGGTCTTATGGGGGGGGCAAAGCTCTTATATGACATGAAATGAATGCCTACAAACTTTCCATCTTCTTTATGTATTCAGGAATCAGAATGATACCTCATGAATTTCCCAACAAGATACTAACACCATTGAAAGTAAATAGTGTTAATTTTTTGCCTTAATATGGAATTATATTATTACTTGAAATCAAATGAATAATCAACAAGCATAAGCATTCACATGAGACACGGTATTTATCCTCAGGAAACCTCTCGTACTTGAGGGAGAAAACCCAACAAAATCTTCCTTGGAATATTGATAGATAGCAGAGAATGTATTTACAATGAGTAGATTACATCAAGCACCCCCGGTGCATTATCAGAGATAAATACCAAGCACCCCTGGTGCAATCACATAGCAAGAGAGAATATGGAGGAATAGAAATCGGAATAATATCCTGCACAAAATCAATTCGTTGATTTTGGTCACATCCACAATGAATGTGAATTGCCTTCAAGAGAGAAGAGAATTCACTCTCACATTGAATTCATCAATCCTGCATAACATATATATATATATATATATATATATACCATACTTCTCATGCTTTGGCTTCTATTTTTATCTTCTAACTTCAGGATGAACTCGCCCTTCATCCGAATGATAGATCACTTAGTTAGGTGGCTAAATCAAGTGCCGTCATGCAAGTGTCGCAACTCAAGTGATGTCTTTTAGTTCAAATTAAGTGTTGATGTGCAAAACACTTTAGTCAACTAGATATTCTTTATTAACACTTGGTTAACTATTTTAATTGAAGTCCTTCTTGATAAAATCACCGAAGTGAACAATTTGATTTCTCCTTTAATTATTTGAAGCCTTTCTTGTTAACATCACTAAAGTTTATCCGTGAGATGTAGAACAGTCGGTGGCAGGTGATGGTTAAGACACCCCTAAGCGGAAAAGTCGTCGGTTCGAAACCCCACAGATACTAAAATCCAACCATGCTAAGGGTTGGTGCGGTCCAGGCCGAGTTCAATCCCCGGGTGATTTTGACGTCTTAGATGCCCTTGGTTCATGGTCTCTTAGCCAATGGCAAACCCTGCTAGTCAAGGGGTACTACCACTTTCCAACAAAAAAAACATCATTGAAGTTTAACGATTCGAGTTCTCTCTTATTTAACTAAAGTATTTATCGTTAATGAAGTGAGAAAATCGACTTCTATCTTATCTTATCACATCTTATCTGTATCTCTTGTCTTATCTGCATGGTCCACATGTGCCAACTTTAATTTATCTATCATTTCAAATATACTAAGGATATTTTTTCCAGTGATGTGATTATCTTGTTCTACTATCGTTCCAAGTGGTCATATGTTAAATTAATTCACTCTGGAGGTGGCCAGTATCTAGAGGAGACTTAATGGCTCAACCATGGTTAGTAGTACAACACACACCATTCATGCTTCAACATGCAAAGCATTACCTCAACACATGAGGCACCACCTCAACACATGACGATCCATATTGACAAACAAAAACTTAGTATTGACAAACAAGATTGTACAACACCATCACTTTGACATACAAATCAGTTACTTCAACACATGAGGCTTATTCATTCCTGAGTCCAGCTTAATACTTTTCTCCAAGTTTCATGAGTCCAACACAGGATCCTATAAGGCACTACCTCAACACACGAGGCTCAATATTGACACACAAGAATGACTTGGAGATTGAATCATGATGTTGTAACTTTAACACTCCCTCTCAGCAAGGGAGGCATTCTCCTCCATGCCAATGTTATCTCAGAAGAACCTATACTTCGTCAAGGACAGAGGCTTAGTCACCATATCTACTATCCACTCACCAGTATCAATGTACCGAATTCTTATGGCACCTCTCTAGAACATGTCTCTAATGTAGTGGTATTTCATCTCAATGTGTTTCAATAAGTTATGAAACACAAGGTTTTATGAGAGCTTAATGCAGCTCTAATTGTCAGAACGAATGACAATATTCTCAAGCTTCTCATTGAACAACCCAACAAGTAGCTTCCTAAGGAACGCAACTTATTGGAAGGCGGTGCTAGATGCAATATACTCTGCTTTTGTAGTACTCTAGGCTATGGAGATCTGCTTCCTGTTAGACCAAGAGATCATAGCTAATCCCAAGCTAAAACAAAATCTGGATGTACTCTTTTGGTCCACAATACTACCACCCCAGGTAGAGTCGGCGTAACCAAGTAACATCACTCCACCACTATAAGCATATATGAGTCCATAATCAATAGTGCCTCGAAGGTATCTAAGCACATGCTTGTAAGCAACCCAATGTTTATGTCTTGGCTCCAACATGAACTAACTCAAGATACTCACAGTATAACATATGTCTGGTCTAGTATGTATCAAATACATCAAGGAACCAATGAGTTCTCTATACATGATAGGATCCACTAAATCCGATCCAGAATCTGACTCATGTAGTTTCTTTAGATTAGAAACCATTGGTGTAGACATGTATTTACAATTCATCACACCAAACCTGCACAACACATAAACTATGTACTTTTCTTGTGGAATAAAGATCTCAAATTTCCTTTGCCAAACTTCCGGACAAATAAAGTAGTGCATAAGACCCAATTCATTTCAAACTCAGAAGTGATATCCCTCTTGCACCGAGATATCTGGTGTTCCTCTCTAGTAAGTAACAAGTCATAAAGATAGAGAACCAATATTAGTGGTTGGTTCTCCACAACCTTGAAGTACAAGAATTCCGTCAAAGCCTACGGGAAGATGTGCAAGAATTCCGTCAAGCTCTGAGGGACCAACTGCGTCAGGCTACAGAAGCATTCCGGGAAGAACTGCGTCAAGCTAGACAAGCATTCCATCAACCTGCAGTTATAGTACCACATGAACATCAACCTGTACGACCTCCAAGACATGCAGATAGAGCCGCCGTCCAGCAGTTGCCTCAGGTAATCATTACAGAATAGCATACCAATAATAATTCAGTATGCTCAATTTGCCACGAGGAATTCCAATTAAACGAAGAGGCACGTGTAATGCCATGTAGACACATGCACCACCAGATCTGCCTATTCACATGGCTTGAAATACAACGTACCTGTCTACTCTGCCGATTCGAAATGCCTTAAAATGGAATAATAAAACTATTATGGCAAACGCTGAACGTTGAACATTTTCAACCCTGAACGCTCAATATTTTTCTACGTTCATTTATCTAATGACAGCTTATAATTTGTTTTGGAATGTTGATTTGTACATTGTTGTTTTATTAAATGCAGGCCTGGATCTTGATCCCTTTATTTTGTTTGTAACCGTAGCTTTAAATCCCTCACATGCATAATGTCGAAAGGAGCATTTTAGTATTTTCAACATAATTTTTGAGCCTAAATTTGTATGTGGACATTCTTTATAAATTTTGAGTATAAATCTGTATTTAGACACTTTTTTCTGATAGTAGAAAGGGTTTAAAAATATCTACTAACTTTGTTATATATTTTTTAGTTTTTTACTGATTTTATGGCACATGTTATGCATGGAATCTTTTGAGATGTAAACAAATCTTTTGACATTTTCTAATAACTTTTGTTCACTATTTTTCTTGGTTGTAACGAATATATCAAATGACACATGGCCTGCTACTTTTGATTGTTTTCCCCTGGATGAAGCAATAGGAAGATGCATATTCAGCTAGGGTAATATTTTCAAGTTCATGAGGACGTTCCATCCATTTGTTTATAATAGATGGACAAATTATGTCTTCAGATTCACTAGGCTCTTTTTCTAGGAGGGATGCCTTCTTTAAAACAATTGTTCTTTTATCATATGGTGCAATGTTGATGAAAATTGTTCTCCCTGAAGATGAGTGCAGAGTTAAGGAAAGCACAATATGAACTGCTTGTCTAATAGACATTTTATGCATGTTTCCAAGCTTTCAAATTGTTTCAAGCTGACTACAATTGTTTGAAAGGGATTCTTCTTTGATTTTTTTAAGGTAGTGGTCACAGGCCTATCAAGTTTTGCTATGTATGAGCTTACATATGTTGCAGTATCATATGCAACTAAAATGAATTGAGCATTGATATTTTCTTGCCACAAATCCAGAACCCCTTCTGTAAATGGGTTGATCCAAATATCTGAAGGGTCTCTTTTTAAAAGAAGTGTAGGTTGATCAATTGAAGAGCGAAGTAATATGACATACTCCGATTTATCCAAATGAATTTCTTCTAGAAATGAATCAAAGGACATGTTTTTTTGGGTATTCTTTACATTCAAGAACACAGGAAAGGATTTTTGTTTGTTCATGCAGGGCACTGCATTTATTTTCAAGAGGCTCCAACACAATTATAGCATCAATGGGAAACATTGGAAATCGAAATCTACATTTCGAACGTTTATGTTTTTTACATGTTCTTGTGTGTCGATGAGTTTGGATCTTTATGAAGTCATTTTTAAGCAACGATGAATCCCTTGATATATAGAAATCAACAAAAGAAGTTATTTCTTTGTTAGTGTTCTTGCCATAAATTGGTGCACTATCAATCCAAAGAAGGCCATGGTCATGTTCATTCCCTATTTGTTGGAATTTAGTTGTAAATAAGTAGTCATTGACCTTTCCAAATAGAAGAGTATTTTTCAAGATCAACCATTTCAAAGCATTCATTTTGTGCCTATAGTAACGACTGCAAAGAACTGGGTGTTTTATTAACAAAGTATCAATATCATTATTGGAGGGCAATTCAAAGGATGTATCAAGGTATTTTTTTTCAACTTGTTGCAAAGCATCACACAAAGGTTTCCAAAGGTGCTCAGTACTTGTAAAACTTACAAAAAAAATTGGTGTCCCTAGCTGTCGAATCATGGAAAAAAGATCTTTTCGCATGCTCTCGAAATAGTCAGGAGATGTTCAAACAACTTTTAATGTTTGATATGCAACTGGGGTTTTCATAATATTTTCAAGATTGGCTTTGGATTTAATGTCCTTTTCTTTTGATTTTTTCCCTTTCAACTCTCCTATGCGAACATATATCCAAGAAGTACTAGAGATTTGACCTATCAATACTTTAACTATCTTGAAAAACAAATTTGTCGGATATGATTTGTTGGGCCTAGCGTTTTGGGAAATATCAATGTTTGAAGAGCCACTTTTGGTGTGGACAAAGACAAAGTGGAAGCAGTTCAACGAAGTGGCCAACTCCGATGAAGTGGCCAAGAAAATAGGAAAACGGTCATATTGATCGAGTCAATGGTCGAAGTTGAGTTAGTTAGTTAGGATTAGTCCACATTACATTAATGAGTCAGTTAGAAAGTTAGTGAATTAGTGGGAGTGGGGAAAGCTAAGTTCAACCTATAAATATGTAATAAGAGAGAATTTTTGGGTTTGTTATGGTTATGCTCTGATGCTTATGGTAATTAAGGTTATTTTTCTATGTGATGAGGCCATATGTTATGTCTATCGGAGATATTTTGGGGAAGCCGAGTCATTCATTTGCAGGCTATGTGCGTAGATCCATTGTAATTCATGAAGAAATCTATAAGTCTTACCTGCAGTGCTTATTAGGCTACAACTCATAATAAAAAACAAGCACTTCCATGATTTTTCCCATATGGGTTTCCACATTAAAACATGGTGTCTTTGCATGTTGTGATGTGATCTGATTGATATGTGTTTCTTTCCTTTGTTGAATATCTAAGTGAATGTATGATCCATAAAGTTGTATGAATGAAAATATAATCTAAGTATTTTAATCTAGCGAAGTGAAGGATTCTGTCGAAATAACATATGTGTTGAATCTCTATTTTTGTCGATGTTATGAAGTAGAATATGTTGATGAATGTATTACATGCCAAGTATTCCTCTTCTATACTGCATGAAGTCTGGTTCCTGCAGTCCAAATAGATACTTCAGGTGAGACTTAATCTGCTCCACAGGTGTTTCCGAAGTGGATTCACTCCCTATCGGGACGATGTCTGTGGTTGGGGTGTTTGTTGGTGAAAGGTTAAGTGTTGAACCCTGGTCGAAGTAAGAGTGCACCAAAATACTTTGTACATAGCCTTGAAACAAAAATAAGCTCCTGGATTGATAATTAATGTGAAGGTTGATTAGTTGTTCTAAAAATATAGTTAAAAAGCACCAACAGTCTACTCAATAGAGGAGGAAATGTAGATTGGTTTGGAATCCCACAATCATATCTAGGTGCACCTTGGCTCTCCTTGGTGTTCGATAGAGGTAAGGATGATCTCTTTGTTGTGTTATTTTTCACCCATTTCATTGGTATGGTCATGTTGGCATCTCTTTGTGTAATGACCCTTTTTCAAAATTTTATTAAAATGTCAATTTTTTCACTTTTTTCCCAATTTCGACCTTTGACTAGTTTTACTGTTTTGACCTCCAAATCAACCCAAATGCTCCCAAATCTTCTGTAGGAGTATATGAATGGTATTTAGACTTGAATTTTAGGTTCAGGGATGTTTTATGGCCCTCCAAATACTTCTACAAACTTGATTTGTATTCTGATCAATATATGTAATTTTGACTAGTAATTTGTGCATCAAATCCCCCCGGGGTAACACTGCAAATGGCCTTCCAAATGCCTCCAAACTCCCACGAATTTATGAACAGAGGTATGTAATGTGTTAAGTATGTGATTAAGGTCTCATATGCACCATTAATTTATTTTTACTACTGTTCTAACTCTCTCACATTCAACAGCAAAAACCCCCAATTCGACCCTTGGGGAAATGGCACTATTTCACCTCTCAATACAAACAAACTGAGTAAAAATGCTTCAAATCCTCAAGTGCAGTACATGAAAATTGTAGAATATATCCATGGCAGTATATGAATCACAAATATATCAGAGAATCATCCATCCATTCGAAATAATCAACCTTATAGTGTCATACATCAAAGCATTGGGGAAATGGACATTTTTTGCTCATTAATCAATAATTTTGCATACAGTCAATGGGTATTTCGACCTGAGAGTTTTTTAATATGAATATTAGAGAATATGAAGCTATTAAAATCATAAAAATATCATATGAAGCTCTCCCAATGAGTGCAAGATCTCACCCAAAGTGCAATCCCTCAAGGAGCCCGAATATGCCTTCCAAATTGGAAATGGTGGAGAGAAAGTGCTGCACTAAACCAAACCATGAAACTTCCTGTAGCTTCTACCTGCAAATAAAAATCCATTAAAGCACCATGAAAGACCTGAATGGCCTCTCCAAACACCAACTTGGATGTGAATCTTTCACCCTCGAAATTGGCTAAGGCAAGAAACTAGTCATCCACTAGTTCTCTCTTCACAAATGCAATTTTTCTCAAATCATCAAAAGCTATTCTCATACTTGATTTCTACATTTTATAACCAACATTAGCCTTCAAGGGGTCAAAATCCTCTCAATAGATTCAATAAATTTCCATTTAGAAAATATTCCTCATTTGCCACTTGTCTCCTAGTTCCAACCTTCCATCTTCTCCCAAATTCGAATTTGAGTCTCTTTAGCTTCTCCCAACTCCATGAGCGCATTCCTTGAGCCTATTTTTGGGGCTGACATGTCATAATGGTCAGGTGTAAGAAGTCAGGTCTGAATTTTGTCATAAATGTCATAGATGCTTCATTATTGTTGTCATAAAACTAGGGAATCTAGCCCAAGTGTCCACTAGTCTCCAATTTGACTCTTTCTCTCCCATGGAGGTTTCTATTCCATCCCATGGGTGGAATTGGTATGTGCATTGGTTGGATTGGGTCTTATGGGGTGCCAAAGCTCTTATATGACATGAAATGAATGCTTACAAATTTTCCATCTTCTTTATGTATTCGGGAATCAAAATGATACCTCATGAATTTCCCAACAAGATACTAGCACCACTAAAAGTAAATAGTGTTAATTTTTGGCCGTAATATGGAATTATATTATTACTTGAAATCAAATGAATAATCAACAAGCATAAGCATTCACATGAGACATAGTATTTACCCTCGGGAAACCTCTCGTACTTGAGGGAGAAAACCCCAATAAAATATTCCTTGGAATATTGATAGATAGCAGAGATTGTATTTACAATGAGTAGATTACATCAAGCAGCCCCGGTGCATTATCAGAGAGAAATACCAAGCACCCCTGGTGCAATCACATAGCAAGAGAGAATATGGAAGACTAGAAATCGGAATAATATCCTGCTATGTGATTGCACCAGGGGTGCTTGGTATTTCTCTCTGATAATGCACCGGGGCTGCTTGATGTAATCTACTCATTGTAAATACAATCTCTGCTATCTATAAATATTCCAAGGAATATTTTATTGGGGTTTTCTCCCTCAAGTACGAGAGGTTTCCCGAGGGTAAATACTGTGTCTCATGTGAATGCTTATGCTTGTTGATTATTCATTTGATTTCAAGTAATAATATAATTCCATATTACGGTAAAAAATTAACACTATTTAGTTTCAGTGGTGCTAGTATCTTGTTGGGAAATTCATGAGGTATCATTCTGATTGCCGAATACATAAAAAAGATGGAAAATTTGTATATATATATATATATCTGTGTGTGTGTGTGTGTGTGTGTGTGTGTGTATACATATGTATACCATACTTTTCATGCTTTGGCTTCTATTTTTATCTTCTAACTTCATGATGAACTCGCCTTCATCTGGATGCTAGATCACTTAGTTAGGTGGTTAAATCAAGTGTCGTCATGCAAATGTCGCAACTCAAGTGACGTCTTTTAGTTCAAATTAAGTGTTGACATGCAAAACACTTTAGTTAACCAGATATTATTCATTAACACTTGGTTAACTATTTTAATTGAAGTCCTTCTTGATAACATCACCGAAGTGAACAATTTGATTTCTCCTTTAATTAACTGAAGTCTTTCTTGTTAACATCACTAAAGTTTATCCATGAGATGTAGAACAGTCGGTGGCGGGTGATGGTTAAGACACCCCTAAGTGGAAAGGTCGCCGGTTCAAAACCCCGCGGATACTAAAATCCAACCATGCTAAGGGTTGGTGTGGTCCAAGCTGGGTTCGATCCCCGGGTGATTTTGGCGGCTTAGATGCCCTTGGTTCATGGTCTCTTAGCCAATGGTGAACCCTGCTAGTCAGGGGGTACTACCACTTGCCAACAAACAAAAAAACATCACTCAAGTTTAACGATTTGAGTTCTCTCTTATTTAACTAAAGTATTTATCGTTAATGAAGTGAGAAAATCGACTTCTCTCTTATCTTATCACATCTTATATGTATCACTTTTCTTATCTGCATGGTCCACATGTACCAACTTTAATTTATCTATCATTTCAAATATACTAAGACTATTTTTTCCAATGATGTGATCATCTTGTTCTACTATCGTTCCAAGTGGTCATATGTAAATTAATTCACTTTGGAGGTGGTCAGTATCTAGAGGAGACTTAATGGCTCAACCATGGTTAGTAGTACAACACACATCATTCGTGCTTCAACATGCAAAGCATTACCTCAACACATGAGGCACCAACTCAACACATGATGATCCATATTGACACACAAAAACTTAGTCTTGACAAACAAGATTGTACAACACCATCACTTTGACATACAAAGCACTTACTTCAACACATGAGGCTTATTCATTCTTGAGTCCAACCTAATACTTTTCTCCAAGTTTCATGAGTCCAACATAGGATCCTATAAGGCACTACCTCGACACACGAGGCTCAATATTGACACACAAGAATGACTTGGAGATTGAATCATGTTGTTGTAACTTTAACACTCCCTCTCAGCAAGGGAGGCATTATCCTCCATGCCAATGTTGTCTCTAAAGTACCTATACTTCATAAAGGACAGAGGCTTAGTCACCATATCTACTATCCACTCACCAGTATCAATGTATTGAATTCTTATGGTGCCTCTCTGGAACATGTCTCCGATGTAGTGGTATTTCATCTCAATGTGTTTCAATAAGTTATGAAACACAAAGTTTTATGAGAGCTTAATGCAGCTCTGATTTTCAGAACGAATGACAATAGTCTCAAGCTTCTCACTAAACAACCCAACAAGTAGATTCCTAAGGCACACAACTTATTGGAAGGCAGTACTAGCTGCAATATACTATGCTTTTGTAGTACTCTGGGCTATGGAGATCTGCTTCCTGCTAGACCAAGAGATCATAGTTGATCCCAAGCTAAAACAAAATCTGGATGTACTCTTTTGGTCCACAATACTACCACCCTAGGTAGAGTCAGCGTAACCAAGTAACATCACTCCACCACTAGAAGCATATATGAGTCCATAATCAATAGTACCTCGAAGGTATCTAAGCACATGCTTGTAAGCAACCCAATGTTTATGTCTTGGCTCAAACATGAACTAACTCAAGATACTCACATTATAACATATGTTTGGTCTATACATCAAGGAACCAATGAGTTATCTATACATGGTAGGATCCACTAGATCCAATCCGGAATCTGACTCATGTAGTTTCTTTAGATTAGAAACCATTGGTGTAGACATGGATTTACAATCCATCACACCAAACCTGCACAACACATAAACTATGTACTTTTCTTGTGAAATAAAGATCTCATATTTCCTTTTCCAAACTTCTAGACAAATAAAGTAGTGCATAAGACCCAACTCTTTCATTTCAAACTTAGAAGTGATATCCCTCTTGCACCGAGCTATCCGGTGTTCCTCTCTAGTAAGGAACAAGTCATAAACATAGAGAACCAATATTAGTGGTTGGTTCTCCACAACCTTGAAGTAAAATTTGGGGTTAGCTTCACTTTAAAGAATCTCAAGCTCTGAAGATAGTTGTCAATCCCATAATACCAAGCTCTCGGAGCCTACTTAAGCCCATACAAGGATTTCTTAAGTTCTCATACATGAGACTCCTTCCCATGAACTACAAACCCCTTAAGTTGTTGTATGTATACTTCTTCCTCAATTTCACCATTGAGAAAGGTGGTCTTCACATCCATCTGGTGAAGTTTCCACCCCAGAACTAAAGCAAGGGAAATTATAGCTCGAATAGTTGTGTACCTAGCCACAAGAGCGAATGTCTCATCATAGTTTATCCCTTCTTTTTGTGAGAAACCACAAGCCAAATATTGATTTATATTTCTCAATACTTCCATCAGCTGCATGTTTGCTTTTATAAATCTCCTTGTATTACTACATACTTCCCTTCTAGTTTAGGAACCACTTCCCACACATCATTTTGCATGATGGATTTGTACTCTTCCACCATGGAATCTTTTCATACCTACTGCTTAGCAGATTCCTCATAGGTGGTGGATTCTGAGTCACTCATGTGATTCATCTAAGCTACATATCCTAAAAATATTTTAGGTCTCCTTCACTCTTTGAATGTGCTTGGTGGTGCTCCATGTTTTTCCGCCTCTTGTAGAATGTATCGACACCATGCAGATATCGTCTTAGTAGGAGGTTCATCAAGAGATATTTCTACCAATTCTATTGGCTCTTCAAAATCAAGAGGATCTAAGGAATATTTTGGATTCTCCCTCTCAACATCTAAAAGGGGAGAATCAGAAGCTCGATCCTCCATCATGGGAGTCTCATGATCCTTCATATCTGAATTACATTGAATTTCTTTAGAGCACTTGAAGGAATCCTCTTCGTGAAATGTTACATCTCTACTGACTTCAATGTGCCTTTTTCCTAGAACATAGATTCTATAAGCTTTAGAGGATTCACTATATGCAACAAATGTTCCTTTCTTTCCAGATGGCTCCATCTTTTTCCTCTTCTCTTTTGGCATATGAATGTAGACAGGACAACCAAAAATATTCAAGTGTCCAACATCTGGTTTTTCACTAATCAAAACTTATTCAGAAGTATTTTCTCCTAGGGTAGCATGAGGACTTTTGTTCTGTATATAAACAATAGTACTGCTAGAGAAATTTTCCCATAAGGAAGTAGGAAGATCCTGATCACACATCATAGATTTTTCAACCTCACGGATTGATCTATTCTTTCTTTCAACAACCACATTATGCGGGGGGTTGTAAGGTACAATCAAATGTCTTCTTATACTTGTATCTTGACAGAAGTCATTAAATTCACGAGACTCGAAATCTCCTCCATTATCAGATATCAAAGCACGAATGCGATTTCTAGTCTGATTCTCAACCAGTGCTTTACATTCTTGAAATGTGTTGAAAGTTTCACTCTTTTCCTTCAGAAAATAGATCCATGACTTGTGAGAGAAGTCATATATGAAAAGAACATAGTACAGATAACCACTCAAGAATGGTGTAGAAATGGGACCAAAAAGATATGAACGGATCATGTTTAGGATCCCTTTAGATATTTTAGTATTGTTCGGAAATATTTTCTTGATGTTATTACCAAGAGCACAACCTCTACAAATAACATCATGCTCAAATTGAAATATAGGAATACCTTTTACCATATTTTGTAAGCCAAGTAGCACTTTGAAATGAAGATGACCAAGCCTCCTATGTCATAGTTCACAAGGACTGATGGTGTCATGGATCATGGCTTTAATGAACTTTCCAAGAACTTTGTAGAGACCTCCCTCTCTAACTTTAATCACAACTGCAAAATTCAAATATGAATTCTTAGGCCACAAGAACGCTCTATTGTCCACAAAGATTACTCTGAAACCTTTATGTTCTAGAACTGAAACAGACAGGAGGTTTTTCTTCAGATCGGGAACATACAGAATATCATCAACATGGAGTACATCACATGAATTCAACTGAAAGGAAGTGGATCCAACTCTTTGGGTCGAATAGGTGGTATTATATCCAAGCTCCATCTGACAAGAGAAATTCTTTTCCTTCGGGTATGAGATAGAGCTCCTATATCCAGTCATGTATTTTGATGCGCCACTATCCACCAGCCATGTCTCAGCACCAGTGGTAATGGATCTAGCTAGAGCTAAGACAAGACGATAATCCTTCCTTTTATCTTGATCATTTGAAGAATTATTTCTTGTAGGTTAATCTTTTGTAGCAATAGAAGCATGAAATCTACCCTTGAACTGTCCTCTTTGTTTTGCATGGAAGTCTATTGCAAAGTGGCCCTTCTTATTGTAGTTGAAGCATTTGAATTTAGACTTATCAAAGTTCTTGTTGTATTCTTTTTCCTTTTGATGAGGACAAATATTCTAAGAAAATGATTTATTTCCTCTTTGTCCTTGTTGTAAGAGCAAGGTTCTCTTCTTTGGAGGAACCAGTTTTGCTTTGAATTCTCCCTTCTTCTTGAAGGAAATCATGCAACAATCTTTCAAAGTTTGGTTGCACTTCTCAACCATTAACAACAGCCAAGAATGTATCCCATGAGTATGGAATAACGTCGAAAACAATCTGAATAAGATCATCACCATCGACAATAACTCCAATGATCATGAGTTGATCTCTTACTTGAGAGATATGTGTGAAGAAGGAAGAAACTGTTTCTTCCTTCTCCATCTTCAGATTAGAAAGCTTTTTCTTCAAGGCTCTCTTCTGACTTAGAGCCTTCTTCTCATAAATATTTTTCAAGGTGTCGAAGCACTCCTTTGCAGTCTTCAATGGAGTAATCATTAGCATCAAATTGTCTTTCACATAATCATAAATGATTCTCTTTTCTTTGGTTTGATTCTTCATGAAAGCAATGCACCCAGCATTAAAATTAGGATCTTTAACAACATTGGATACGTATCCATATAGATTGTGCTCTTCCAATATATTCAGAATCTTGGGCTTCCAAGTATTGAAGTTTGAAGTTCCTTCAATTCTGTCTTCTGGTCTTACTAATATTGAAGACATTATTCTTCAAGTACTGTTCTCACCCAGGACCAATGTAGGCTCAAGCTTGACTGTAAAACTTAGCTCATTCACGCCCTAAGCTTTGATACCGTGTTAATTTTTTATCTTAATGCAGAATTATAGTAGTACTTGAAATCAAATGAATAATCAACAAGCATAAGCATTCACATGAGACAAAGTATTTACCCTGGGGAAACCCTCTAGTACTTGAGGGAGAAAACCCCAACAAAAGATTCCTTAGAATGTTGATAGATAGCAGAGAATGTCTTTACAATGAGCAGATTACATCAAGCACCCCTAGTGCATTATCAGAAAGAAATACCAAGCACTCCTGGTGCAATAACAGAGCAAGAGATAAGGTGGAAGAATAGAACTCGGAATAATATCCTGCACAAAATTAATTCATTGATTTTGGTCACATGCACAATGAATACGAATTGCCTTCAAGAGAGAAGATAATTCACTCTCACATTGAATTCATCAATCCTACATAACATATATATATATATACCATACTTATCATGATTTGGCTTCTATTTTTATCTTCTGACTTTAGGATGAACTCACCCTTCATCTGGATGCTAGATCACTTAGTTAGGTGGCTAACTCAAGTGTCGTCATGCAAGTGTTGTAACTTAAGTGTCGCAACTCAAGTGATGTCTTTTAGTTCATCTTAAGTGTTGACAAGCATAACACTTTAGTTAACTAGATCTTCTTTATTAACACTTAGTTAACTCTTTTAACTAAATTCATTCTTGATAACATCACTGAAGTGAACAATTTGATTTCTCCTTTAATTAACTGAAGTATTTCTTGTTAACATCACTGAAGTTTAACAATTCGAGTTCTCTCTTATTTAACCGAAGTATTTACCATTACTAAAGTGAGAAAAAACGATTGCTCTCGTATCTTATCACATCTTATCTTTATCTCTTGTATTATTTGCATGGTCCACACGTGTCAACTTTAATTTATCTATCATATCAAATATACTACGGATATTTTTCCAATGATGTGATCATCTTGTTCTACTATCATTCCAAGTGGTGAAAAGCTAAAGTAATTCACTCTATAGGTGGTCAGTCTCTAGATGAGAATTAACTTCTCAACCATGGTTAGTAGTACATCACACACCATTCATGTTTCGACATGCAAAGTATTACCTCAACACATGAGGCACCACCTCAACACATGAGGATCCGTCTTGACACACGAGACCTTAGTCTTGACAAACAAGACTATACAACACCATCACTTTGACATACAAAGCACTTGCCTCAACACATGAGGCTTATTCATTCTTGAGTCCAACTCAAGATTCTTCTCCAAGTTTCTTGAGTCCAACTTAGGCTCCTATAAGGCACTACCTCGACACACGAGGCTCAATATTGACACACAAGATTGACTTGGAGAATGACTCATGTTGTTGTAATTTTAACAAATAGACATGTGTGGAGATGTATCCATATGTGGATTTATCTCTCATCTCATTGTGTATTTCATGCCAACAATTTCTTGGACTCTTCATCACCATCCTCGTATATCATTTTTTATTTCTATATTTCTATATTTATATTTTTCAACGAGCAAAAAAATCAATACAATTTGATTATTAAATATAAAAATAGAGTAAATTGATGCCTTTAGTTATATAAATCTTAATGTATATATAATTGGTGATATGTGCCTAATAGATACTATGCTTAATTTACCCAAATTTTAATAGATAATTATCAACACTGTCATTTTTAATTCTCTACTAGGTCATAGTCTCTACAAACAAATCCCAAAATTGCAACTAGTATACTCTTAGATTCCATTCTCTCTTCACACCATGCACATATTAAAATGAATTTTCTATAATCTCTTATTTGTAGATTTAAATGAAGATTATGTACAAAATTATGAAAAGTAAAATTAAGATATTAGGAAAATTGGACTTAAAAAATCTTTGTAGTAAAGATGCAATCAATCTTTTCAAAATTGATTTCAAAGAAAAATAAATATTTTGAAAAATATGAATAGTAAATATAAGAAAGATTTGATTTGAAAAATCTTTAGAATAAAGATACAATCTCATCAACATGGTACTCAATTGATTTCAAAGAAAGAAAATATTTTGAAAAATATAAAGAAGATTTGACTTGAAAAATCTTTAGAATAAAGATACAATCTCATCAACATGGATATCTTTTAAATTTTCCCTCTTTTTGGCAATCAATCTCTTTAACATTGTTTCCAATAATGAAGAATATTCACAAAATATAAAAAGTAAACCTCAGGAAAACAAATCTATTTTCATTGGAATACATACATATGCAATCTCATCAATATGGTATTTACTTTAGTTAGATATCTTTTAAATATTGCACTTTTGACAAACCTATATTAGAATCACATAGACCAATAACAAAAGGTAATTTGACCATTTTGTTCAATCTGGAATAAGCAAACAAGGTTTACCCATCCCACGTCCTTAGTCCGAACCATAAATAGAGTCATAATATTAGGCATATCAACACGTCTAATCTCTCTAAAGCTCAATTGTCATACAACACAATTTCAATTTTTCAAAGAACATAGCTTTAATTAAACGAATCAGAGGTTGAGTGACATTTCAAATGGATATATTCATAAATAAATATATATATATATATATATATATATATATATATATATAAAATTAATGTTCATGTGTTTTTAAAGAAATTTATGGAGTTAGAAGTATAAAGATATTCATAAAACATCTGAATTGAAAACACCAAAGAACTTTATGTGTACTATAGGATTTCTATTTCTAATGAGTCATAAGTTGGTTTAGTGTTACATGTTTATCATAGTATGATTCTTTAAGAATGATAAAGTAGTATTTTGCCCAAGTTTATGAGTGATCAAAGGATAGTCGTTTAGCCAATTACATGGTTTTCTAACGTATTATTGGTTAATAGGTATGTCATGTAAACGTTAGTAGTCTTATAGATAACTTTTATATGAATACTTGGTTTATAGATTAGTATGCAAATGAATAAATGAGAATGGGTCAAGCTCCAAATTGATAGGACTTTAAGTATGGATTGTATATGATATAGTTTAGATAAGAATGATAGGACCTTAACTATAGATTGCATATGATCTATTGAGAACTATAGTTCAGATAAGAAGGATAGGACTTTAAGTATGGATTGCATATGATCTATTGAGAAATATAGTTCAGATAAGAAGGATAGGACCTTAAGTATGGATTGCATATGATCTATTGAGAAAAATAGTTTAGATAAGAACTTTTGTATAGGTTCAATGTGAAATTTGTGTTGCAATTCGTTAAAGATATTTCAAAAAATAATTCTATTTTGTAATTCATTTCAAGAAAAAGTGAAAATCTTTATATTTTGTTGTCAATTCCAAATTGAGAGGACCTCAAAGATATAATGCATGTGATATGTTGAGAAATATAGTTCAGACATGAACAACTTTTTCATAGGTTCAACGTGAATGTGTTGCAAGTCGTTAAAGAGATTTCAAAAATTAATTCTATTTTGTAATTCACTTTAGGAAAAAGTGAAAAGTCTTATATTTAGTTGTTGGAAATTAGTGTATTTACTACATTAATGACTTATACTAGGATTAATCTCAATTGTACATCTCACTGAGAGATTAGAGTTTTAATAGATTGGGGTTTCAACACAAGTATAAAGACGAGTCAAGATAGACAATTCATACACAATTTCTTTTAGATAGGGAAAATGACCGAGAGAGAGAGAGAGAGAGGAGTTTGCATCGGTGATGACGAGTTCTACATTAGGTCGTATCATATCATACATTAGGTCATACAGCAGTACACACAAGATATTGTTTTTTTTACCAAGTTGTACCTCTCTCCAACAAGTTGTACACCTTATGTTGGGGTGGTTTTGTTTACCATGCGACTACAAGTTTTAGTAGTTGTGTAGGTTGCTTTGTAAGATTTTATTAGTTGAATGATAAAACAAATTGAAGGAGAAATTCCTTGTGTATGTGTGTAAATATTTTACACTTCTGTTATTTACTTTCCAGCTATTGTCTAATTGTTGCTATGTGAAGAAGTCAAAGTCTGCAATTAAGTAACAAATTTGTTTGGTTGAGAACAAAAGGAATTCAATCAATTAGGCTTTGTAAAATTTACATGTTATCGAAGATTCTTTGATTAAGGATATGAAGAATTTACAATAATAGATCAACTATCAAAAGCAACTACCAGAAGCAACTATTGGGAACTATAACCAATAATTAAAAAGTTTTAGAGGTAGTTCTTACTTACCTATTAGGTTTATGAGTTTGTGTGTTAGATCTCAGGGATGGCACCAACTAGGCTCACATTTGAGGATATATTGGAAGGTGCCTCAAATTTCCTATCTTGGAAAGTCATGGTGACTTTCTTATTGAAAGAGAATGATCTCTAGGATATCATCAAGAATGCAATGACTCCATCAACAAATCCATAGGATTTGGAAGTTCACAAGAAGATGGTTATGGATGGTATAAAGGATCATTTGATCTCCCACATATCGAAGAATAATACGGTGAAGGATATGTTTAATGCCTTAGTTAACCTTTACAAGAGTAAGAACATAAACATGAATATGATATTGCATAACAAACTCAAATATGTAGAAATGACTAGATCAAACACAATTATCAATTACTTGATGCACATCATGTAGATTTGTAATCAACTCGCAAAAAATGGGAAGAAGATTGGAGACAAAGAAATATTTGTTTAGGGTATTTGAGCTTGTGAGAATCTTCCCTCCTTTGAAAGATTGTGGGATGACTGTATCCAAGAGGAGATTCGTTGATGGAACCAAAGGCTAGCAAGCAGGGAGGTGACAATGAGCATGCTCTATTTGGTCAAACTAAGAAGGGAATAGGTAAAGGACCCAACAAGGGTAAGGGAAAGAGTGATGATTTAACCTCTCGACCAGGGAAGAAGGACTTGAGTAGGGTCAAGTGCTTCGTATGACATAAGCATGGACATTATGCATCACATTATGTACAAATGAGAAAAAGGGTAAGTGGAAACAAAAACAAAAGCAGGTAGAAGCCTTTGCTAAAACTTTTATGAATGAGTTTTCCTCCAATTTGAGAAGGATTTCTTGATGGTGTATTTCCTTTATTTTAGCACAATTCTATGAAATGCATGGTATGTGGACAGTGGGGCATCTTGGCATATGACATTAACTAGGAAATTGTTTTCAATTCTAAAAGAGAAAAACTCAAGATTTGATGTTGAGCTTGGCGATGATTAAGCATCTAGTAGAAAGAGTTGGTACTATTATGTAAAATATCTAGTAAGGTAATTCATTATATTTTGATGATATTTTGTTTGTTCCAGGTCTCAAGAAAAAAAATATTCCAGTTTCGATTATGGAAGATAAGGGCTTCGTAGTAGAGTTCAAGAACCAACAAGTCCTTATTAGAATGAAGGAGTCTAGCCCAAAATCAACAAAGGTGATTGGGGTTAGAAAATGCAATTTATATAGGTTACAAGGTGAACCTATTTGAACTCTATTTTATAAAGGGGACAACTTGTCCAAGTTGTGGCACAAGAATATGGGGCACCTCCATCATAAGGTGTTTCCTATGATGTGGGAGAGAGTCACAAGTCTTCTAGAGTTCAACATTGAGCAACAAGGAGTATGTAGAGGGTGCATGCTTAGAAAGCATGCCAGGGCTAATTTCACAAGCAACTATCATAGGTATAAGGAGATTCTAGACCTATTAGATTCATATGTTAGTGTGCCGATGTCAGTAGCATTAATTTAGGAAGCATGTATTATTTTTCTTCTATTGATGATTTCTCTTGAAAGACTTGGATCTCCTTCATAAAAACTAAGGATGTGATCTTTAACAAGTTTATGGAGTTCAAATATTTAGTTGAAAACCAAATAGGGAAGAATATTAAAGTATTATGATCAAATAATGGGGGTGAGTAAGCCTCCAAGTATTTTGACGATTTCTACAAGGAGGTAGGAATCAAAAGGGATTTGATTGTTCTGTATATCCCATGGAAAAATGGGATTGAAGAGTGGAAAAGTCAATCCATCATAAGGGTTGCTAAGGCCATGATACATGACTAGGATTGTAGATGTTTTATGGGTAAAACATGCAACATAACAATCTACATCCAGAAAAAAGTATCCCTATAGGATCTTGGAGGAGAAGAAACCAAAATAGGCATCAATTAGTTGTTGATGCCTATAATGACATCTAGCTTGCATTTAGCAAAGTGATGCGAAATTTAATTTGATCCCTCGTCTGGCTCATAAATGGTGTTGCTTTCCCAATTGCCTCGCCACATCCATGTGTATTTTTGAGCTTGGTTAAAATGGGGCCTACTTAAGTTTGAGAACTTTAGATATGAAATGCAAAACACAAGAATGGCAAGAAATCTACTTTTATTCAAGCAATGACATAGCACCAATCACACATGAAATGGTTACTTTTGGTCATGACATGCTATTTATCTCTATTCAACATCTAGATTCAATGTTCACTTTAGTTTGTGAAATGAACTAATGGAAAATTGTTTTTGTTAATGTATTTGTAAAGATGGTAATGACATGTAGAAAGTTATGTTATAGAGTTTTTCACTTATGGAGGTTTTGAAACTTCGTGGGCATATTATATACTATGTCAAAGGGGTTTGAATTATGATTCTGATCACATAATCCCGTGTGCATGTTATTTGAACCATATACTCGACCAATCCTTATTGTAATCTTTGACTGTGCATATGCCTTTGCTGTTGCTATGTGTGTTTGTAAAGTTGTGATAAGTTTTCATAACGCATGTGGTATGATGTGTCGCATCAAATGTTGCAAAGGTAAATACTACCTGCCATAGTGGCGTTGCGCTGTGTTTGAATGTTGAGTTGGCACAGTTGCATGGTGTGGATGCATAGGCCCTTGACGTGGCATGTGACAGTGGTAGGTTGGAGGGTGTTGTGTCGTGTGTTAATCATAAAGTAATGTGATGTCATCGCGAAATCCCAAAAGCTTTGCCTTGATCATCATGTTCGTCGCCTAGTTCGGAGTGAATCTTTAAATGTTATATTTCACATACATTGCATTTAAGGTCAACAATTGTGATTCACCATGGTCATTGGATTCAATGGATGGGCAAAATTTGATGGATGCTCATGCCATAAACCTTGTAATTCTTTCACCTACAAGTTGTGTGATTCAATTTGATGTAAATTTACAACTACCAAATCTAGTGGAAATAGTCATCAGAATACAACACAGCGGGCTTCTGCAAGACCAAAAGTTTCCAAAAGTTTCCTTTGAATACCTCCATATGAAATTATTTGATTTTGTGATTAAAGTTCATATGTTTTTTGTAGTTTTTATGGACATGGAAAGTGTATATTTTGAACTCTTAAAACACTTAAAATTTTGATTGATAGTATGAAGGACATTTCAGAAATATTCTTGTTTATATATATATATATATATGATATGTTGATACATTTATATATGATATTATGGAAATACATGTGTCACATGTTGTAATGCTTTTAATTGCTTGTTGAATTGAAATAATGGTGAATGGTTGGAAATGACAAATGGAGGGATTTACAAGGTGTTTAAGCAAGATCCTTGGGAATTTATCCTCCAAGTGAAAAATTTAATGAAAAGGGAAGGCTCCCATTTTTACTTTTGTTTTGACCATCGTGAAAATATCTTTCAATTGTTTTTTATATTTCTTCTCGAGTTTATTTGAAGTCATACAAGTATAGTAGTTAGTCCTTGTGACCACATGTTGATAGTTAGCTAGAATTTCACACTAATGTGGATATGGGTAGTTGCTAACCATTCTAGTGGTGAACTACTTAATGACATAAGCTTTAAGAAGAAGGGTTCCAATTTTACACTTGCTATGATATGCTTAAAGCATGTTTCTGGGTTTTAAATTTATTTTCCATCATTGCACTTGAATATTAGTGCCTAATAGTTCTGTGATAGTAGGAGTTCTTATTAGATGGCAAGATGGGATATTAAGTTCTAATTTTTTCTGCATAAGGTATACTTTACTATTTGTGAGTTGAAGCAGAGAGGGTTCCATTCGCCATTATCTTGTCTAATTGGCTATTTGGTTACAGAGAATAGTACTAGTACTCAAAAATATTCACCGAAGCTTATTACAACTTTGTTAGTGTGTGATCTTTGTTGGTCATTTACATAATGACCAGGCAGTCTTTTAAATGTTCGTTATTTATGCAAGAACATGTTTATGGTCCACACTGTTGCAGAAGTATGAAGGAGATTTAAGACCTTTATTTTGGTGTATTAATGAAAAAGGCATTCAATAAGAAAACTGCTTTTCTCATATTCATGTTTATTTTATTTTCTTTAGTTGAATTAGTTTATGGTTTTGTGCATCTTTTTAATATGTGTTTGTTGTCTTTTGTATTTTTCCTTGAAAATATAGAAACAAAAAATATTCTTATTTATGTTTTGTCTCCCCACGTTTATGTATTCATTTAAGGTTTTTATGTGATTTTTGTAGTGCTTTGTATCCTTCCGCTCATTTAAGACATATCCACACATGTAAAGAATAAGGAAAGAATGTTCATTGTGAATGTGTTATCTAATGTTTCCTCGCACTTATGATTTAATTTTAATGTTCTTATAATTGACTAGGTAGTCATTATATAGTATTGTAGTGTCTGATATGTTTTAACTAATCTCGTTGGATATCCGTGAAGGATGAGGTTGAGTTATGTTTTAGGTTATAAAATAAGGGTTATCATTCCCACCTCTTCTTGGTTTAGCCGACTAAGAGGTTGAAAGGTTGACCTAAGAACTTTCAGTTTTCCTCGTCAACACTAGTGTGAAGCCATAGGTGAGTCATTTATGCATATT
This sequence comes from Larix kaempferi, assembly GCA_027924585.1. Taxonomy (NCBI): domain Eukaryota; kingdom Viridiplantae; phylum Streptophyta; class Pinopsida; order Pinales; family Pinaceae; genus Larix; species Larix kaempferi. Next base: position 4,482,335 of record BSBM01000541.1, on the reverse strand, counting down.
TGGTTGTCCAGATTCTATCCATGTACCGATAGAGAAGAGGAGTAAGTTGAATCCCTCCAACAGAAAGGGCTTGTTTGTTGGTTACAATGAGACTTCAAAGTCCTATAGGGTCCTTATTCAAGATCAAATAAAGATCATGGTAAGAAAGGATGTAAATTCTAAGGAAGACTTTACATATAAGAAGTCTCATGAGCCTATTCCAATGATAGAGGATGAGGACCATGATTCTCTAAAGGTTGAGGCAAAGTCAATAGTGATTTTCAGTGCATGAAAACAAATTTTAAGTGAAGAGGAGGAGACATTTAGGAGACCTCAATGGTTCAATCATATATTAGGGGATGCTTGAGAGAATGTTGAAGCTCATAGGAGCACATTTAAGGAGTGCATACCTCCAAAGAAGTTTCCAAAATATATGGCATTGATGAGAAGCATCATAGATTCCAATCCTTCCATTTTTAAAGAAGTAGAATACCAATAGGTTTGGAGGGATGCCATGGTGGAGGAGTAGACCTCCATCATGAAGAATGATGTATGTACATAGTGCCAAGACTGGAGGGGAAATCAATAGTGATTTACAAGTGGCCCTACAAGATCAAGCATGCGGTAGATGGTAGCATCAAGAAGTTCAAAGCAAGTTTTGTGAGGAGAGGGTTCTTCCATGAAGAGGGAGTGGACTATGGTGAGACTTTTGTTTTAATAGCTAGGTATGTCTCTTCCATTAGAGAAGTTATGTCTTTAGTTTCAATTAGGGGATGGAGGATACATTGCATGGATGTGAAGATAAATTTCATCAATGGGATAATTGAGGAATACATGTACACAGAGAAACCTCAAGGTTTTGAGGTAAGTAGGAAGGATTCCCATCTTTATAGGTTGAAAAAGGCCTTGTATGGACTCGAATAGGCATCAAGAGCATGGTATTCCATAATTAATTGTTTATTTTAGTTTTGTATGTAGATGGATTGTTTCTTAGAGGTTTAGAGAAGCTCATTGTAGGGTGCAAAGTAGATATGGTAGTCAAGTTCAAGATGAACACCATTGGCATGATGCATTACTTCCTGGGTTTGAAGGTTGGCAGAGACTAGGATACATCTTCCTTGGGCGGGAAAAGTAGGTAGTTGAGATCCTGAAGATGTTTAAAATGGAGGAATACAAACCTATGGCCGCACCTATGGTCACTAACTTGAAGAACATAAAAAATTTGGATATAAAGATGGTGGACCCTACATTGTATAGACACTCAATAGGTTCCTTGATGTATCTAGTTAACATTAGACCAAATATATGTTTTGTAGTGAACACCTTTGGTCACTTCATGGTGGAGCTGGGGCAAGAGAATTAGGTAGTAGCAAAACATGTGCTCAAATACTTGAGGGCCACAGTGGAGTATGGTCTGAGTTAACTTGGGGAAGGTGAAGTGAAGTTGTAGGGGTATACAAACTCAAATTGGGAAATTATTGCATCAAACAAGAAGAACAACTCAACATAGGTAGAGTATATGGAAACCAATAATGCTAATTGCTAAGCCATGTAGATTCACAAGTTGCTTGCATGATTGTTTGATCAAGAGTTGGATCTCACAATTATTTATTGTGATATTCAAAGTTGTATAAAAATCTCTACGAATACAAAGTTTCATGACATGTGTCAAAGTCTCTAAGAATATAGTGTTGACACAACATCCATTGACCCCCGGAAAATTGGAACCATCAACCGATAGGCACTAAACCACCATGCTTTTCCAATTGACCTAACACTGCGGGATCTATATAAAAGTATATTAGACTACATAAACAACTTGCTCCAAGTTGTGTGCGACTCTCACATATTGCTAGTTTATAAGTTGATGGATATTGTTGACAAATTGAACTGAAATAAATACAAGCACACCCATCCATGGAATGCAAGGATAGTTTACAACTATATGCATAAAGAACATTTCAACTACACTAAATTCATCATGGTGATATATGCATATCAACAAGGACAACATAGTTATATTATGTTCCAATTAGTGTTAGTTAGTATGATGAGTGGAGGACTTTGCTCAACACCACACCACTTAGTGTTTGAGTATCTTTTTGGGGTGTCCAAGTGGCTTCAATAGTTCCTCTAACATGTTCATCCTTGAATAAAAGTTGGAAATCTATGACAGTCTTTGGCAGTGATTGGATGGGATAAGCTGGCATCTCAGGAGAATTGGTGCTTCTTGCCTCACCTATCGATCCTCGTATCATCTGTTAGGATTTAGCTACATGCACAGAGTGCATTCACCTTTGGTTTTGTGCATCGCCTCACCATGAATAAAAAATAGTTGGGAAACACTTTGCAGCAACACCACAAATTCAGAAAACCTTTGTGGGTGATACTTTACATTACTGGGCATGGAGTAAGATCTTTATTCTATTGTTTCTTTTCTAACACAAAAAAAAGTATCACGAAATTTCTTGTTATTTCCCAACTTCTACCATCAAGAACATAATGTTGTTTACTAGCATTAATTTTTTGTGGACATTATTAACCCAATATGCATTAGATGATATGAGATCACAAGATGATATGAGATCCACTTTTTAGGCTTCTCTATATTCATTGTGATATTGTGATGTTAGGGCTCAAGTGACTATCGCAGGAAGTTGATTATAGACATTGTATGTGGCTCTATGACCATTCTTGTTTCTCTATTTAATAACTCACAAATGCCAATTTGTCGAGGAGATTCTAGCTGTAATGTATGATCACATTATTCTTCACCCTTCATTCCAACACTAGAATTGAATGAAACATGCTGAGGTTTGAACCCTAGACAATGCCCAGAACATTAATCCACATGGACACTCCCAAATAGTATAAATAATTGCCTCTCCATATCATTTTGTGAATATGTGGGTCAAAATAGCTCACATGGAAACTTCTTATAGGATTTTCTTTAATTTTACGATTTATGCCTTGTGTAGTATCTATTAGGAAGTTTGAGATGAAGACAACTAGTATATTTTAATGGGAGAGAGAAAAATGGTGAAATCAACCATCATAAATAGTTGGAAATATGGACACAGGGGTATAAGGGAAAATGACATGTTTGCATCGTAAGAAAACATATGACAAAACCTTGTAGAGAGACAATCCCCTTAAGAAATGTGTTTAACCTAATAATTATTTTTATTATTTAATTTTTAAATAAAAAATGTGTTTAGCCTAATAATTATTTTTATTATTTAATTTTTAAATACAAGTATTACTTCTATAAAGATCCGCAAGTTAATGAGAGAGGGAAAAAAACATATCTTTACGAATTTAACCTAATAATTATTTTATTATTTAATTTTTAAGTAAAAATATTGCTTCTATAAAGCTCCGCATGTGAATGAGAGAGGGAAAAAAAGCATACCTTTACAAATTTAAGATGAAATATTGTAATAAAATTTCAAGATCATAACAATTATCTTCGTTATCATGCTATAATATTTTCTTAATTTCATAACAAGAGCCACGAGGTGGCAATGTCCCCGTAGGTGCTAATAGCAATAACAACTATTGGGAGAAGAGAAAATCTATGGAAATATGATACTTTTGCCACAAAATTATAGCATAGGGAATAAGTGGCATTGTTTACACTCATAGTAATGATTGGCACGATTTAAAGTTTTTGCCTTTGGTTCTACGATCAGATCGGTTGCATATTTGGGCATTTGGAAGTGTGTTTTTCAGCAGAATACTGAAAACATATAGTAATACAACATTTGCAGTGGTTGTGGTTATGCATGAGTACTAGTAAACAAACTAATATACTCAATAGATAATACGATTTGGGTTTAGAGGTCATTTTTAGAGACAAGATGATCAACATATGACCTTTAAAAAAATGTAATTAATAGCAAATAAAAATTATTATAATTTGTATATAAATCAAAGTAAAATAATATATCAAAATAAAATTGTCAAACGTAGGCACAACTAAAACAATTTTTTATTTTTAAAGATTTAAAAAACAATACATCGTTTTTGGTATGAATGAGGCTTTTATGAAAGAAAATGTATATTTTGTGATTAATATATATATTTTGGCTCTATGCAATTTTTTGGATTTATGCATGAAGTAATGAACATTTAAAGGCACGAATTGAATTACAATGATTATCAATAAATTTGCGATACACTTTGCATTTGTATTAAAAGAAGGATATTTGCATACCGTTGCATATATATATATTGCTCTCAAAGATTGGATGATATAGATTGCTTAAACGAACATTGCTACAAACAACCACCAGAAGGTGCAACATTTGCTTATCTTTTTCATAGTAACAAGGATGTTCAACAACATAACTCAAAAATGTTATCATCTATGCAAACAGAAACATTCAGACTTGTAGCACATGATGGTAAAATTGATTTAATTGGAAAAAATGACCATAAACAAAAGACATTGCAACTTCGCTCTACGATAATAGTAAAAAACATATGCTTATTGAACTAGTTGGAGGCAACTACTCAACTCAGGATGGATTGGTTAATGGTGCAGAAGGTGTTTTTAAACACTATAGTCAAACAAACTAAGATATGGTCTGGATTGAGTTTGCAGATCCAAAAGTTGGAGACAAGCAACGTGCAATGATGCAACATCTTTATACGCCTGCCGTAAAGTTCAATTGGACACCAATCAAAAGGATTGTGATACAAACAAGAGTTGGAAATAAAATCAATGTTATGTGAGCACAATTTCCAATTCAGTTGGCATGTGCAAGGACAATTCATAGAGCACAAGGATTGACAATGAACAGATTGGCATTTGACCCAAAAGGAATTAAGAGACATGGCCTTGTTTGCTCTGTGCTCTCGCATGTCAGAGATATGGATTGTGTTTGTTTTTTAAACAAATTGGAACAAGGAAATTTTATAGCTTGTCCAAAAGCCAGCACTGAAATAGATAGATTAAAAACAGAAGGAAGTTTGCAATTTGAATATGGTGTGCATTCAATGGCAAATGCTGAACAATTACTCATTTCATCGCTAAACACATGGATCTTGTTTTTGCACTATGACGATGTTCTAAATGGTCATGAACTTATGCAAGCAGACATTCTATGTTTGCAAGAAACTGAGATGTGCACATCTAGCAAGGGAACAACAATGATAGAGAAACACAATTTCTTCTCAGCATTTTCAGTGCATGGAATCCTTACATTGATTAAGGAAAACATTGCTATTATGAATTCTAAAAACTATACAGAAAACTTCAGTGAAGCAATTTGCATAGATGTCATTAATTAGCAGAAATGAATGCCATTAAGCTTTTTTATTTAGCAGGCCATAGAGATTCTGGTTGGTTTCAGTAGTTTGTTGCCAAAAAGATGAGCAACTACGAGAGTGCATTTAAAGAATGTTACATGGTGATATTGATACAGGTTTAATGTCACCATTGATATTATTAAAAAATATTGCTCATGTCACTTCAAATTGACAGAGAGAAACCGATTTTAATGCAATAGATTATGTCCTTGAGCAAAATGACTGCCAGCTTGCGGGAAGCCTGTGCATAATAACTTATTATGAGTTCTACAGGTCAAATAGAGAACTATAATAATAATAAGTAAGTTACCTTAAGTAAGAGACTGCTTCATTTTCCAGTTAAATGATAAAAGATCACTGTCAAAATTGAAAATGTAATTAGTGTTTGATTAACTAAACATATATTCGAAGAGTCGGTGAACTATAGCTTTGGAACATCAGCGACGATGTATCTGAGAGAGTTGTAACTCAAGTTGAGTTAACACTATATTAATCATTGCAATGGGAAAGATATAGTTGGCAGATCAAGGTATGGCGGGGCCACATATCAATGCTAGCTACATGCATGAGAAAATTCACAATATCAAACGTTGAGTGTGTGTCTGCAACGAAAGGGGAAAACATTGAAATCGAGCATCTGAAACAAATGTTGGTAGTCAACACAAGGCTTATCCATCCATTTACTCAGGACATGTGCGTTTATTCGAGTGGTTTCAGGCGCACACTATCTATTGTGTTCAATTGATTAGAAACAGTAACAAGTGTTCTTATGCGTTAGTTGACGCAGTCCCTGTTGCGAGACTAAGCAAATTAATAAAAGAACATGGCAATGTAGTTAACAGTGGTGGAGTTTATTGCTCCTTTGAAATAGCAGAAATATAATTAATGAATTGATATGCTAAAATAGCAGAAATATAATTAATGAATTGATATGCTAAAATAACAGAAATATAATTAATGAATTGATATGCTAGAAGCGTAGACAAGTGACTGGGTTGCTATTAGAATGGAATACAGGAGTCAGAATTTGGTTCACTATTCAGTATTGACAGAAATGGAGTCTATGAATTTTGTTATTATGCTTTCTATTTGTGAAGTTGGATGTATGCGACTGCTACAGTGTGCCATTTGTTAAGCCAATTGATTTTTTTATCGTGATTCCAAGCATTAGTCATGGCACTTACATTTGAGCTCGGTCGCTTGCCTACTGCTAATAAGTTGTGCTACAAGTACATTGTCTATGTTTCAATGCTGGCGGGCAAGGGTGTGCTGTCACAGTATTTACTGTGCTACCGGCTTCTCTAGCTGGAATATCTAGGTGGTGACTAATGTGGCTTGCAACCTGTGATGAAAAATGGTGAGTGTTTTCGCAATGTTGAGCTGTGCTATCAAATAAGCTGGAAATTCTGCTACCTGGACTTGGTCGTAGAAAAGAATAACAGATGGGATATTAATGTATTTAGTAGCTCGTAAGCAGTTCTACTATAATGTCAAAATCTTCGTTGTTGATGTTATACCCCCTTGGTTTTTGGTGCTTTAAGAAGCCCAATTCTGCACTACGTGTTCATGGAGGGATGGGCTAGGGTTATACACACTAGTTCTATTAGCATTGCATGCCATTCATAAGCGGATCCCATGACACCTGTGACTAATCTATTGGAAGAAGCTTAGGTGCATAAACTCAGCGAGGACTATATATGATCTTTTTTTTATAGCCAGGATACGCCAGAATGGTACCCAGTAGTATTGACTATTCAACATGCAGACTACCGTTTGGGCAATAGAGGGAACAAATCATGGCATATTTGTCAACATTGGATTGCACTTAAATAAAATTAGATTGCAATTAAACAATGTGGAGGCACGAGAATTTTCAAGCAGAATCAACGTAGGTTGGAGTCTCGTTAGCAAGTGGTGGAAGCAAATCAATCTGAATGACCTACGAGAACTGGAAAATAAGCAGCATGTGCTGGAGTAACATGACGGGAGACCACATACTCAACTATCCCACAATTACGTTAAATTTACAATATGTATTCAACACAATAGAGAAGACACAATAAAGAAGTTAATTAGATGTGGACCAGTTTGTCAAAACGCTTGTTGCAGGAATGAAACCTGTTTGTCAGAACCCTTGCCACATGGTTGAATGGTGGCGTCAGCTCACCAGCTGTCCTTGGGGCACAAAAATCCCAAATTGGCATCAGAGATAAATGTGTTTTTAAGTAAATTTTAAATAAGGATTAATTATCCATGATAGAGTTTTCGCTGCCGAAACAGGAAGGGAAAATTTATAATCTTAGATACAAATTAATAGGTGTGCATGATATATATATATATAATTCGTTTTGGGGACATAATAATAAGGAACAGATTATGGTAGAAAGAAGCACAGGAAGCAAAAAGAGGAAGCGATTAGCGAGGCTGATGTTATCAGTGCTTATCCAATGAAACTTTAACAAAGTGGCACTGTTTAAAAATTTATACAAAGAATTTTTTTTGCAGCTATTTACAAATAACCCAAAACCATAGTATGGAGCAAAAATTTATAGCTGTAGGTGCAAACTAACTGCAAATTAATATGGTCTGAATGAAATATATAATATTCTGTTCGGGGACATAATAATGAAGACATCGTGTTAGGGAGAAACATATTTAATTTGAAAAAGAAGGGAACATATTACTATGCAGCAAATATTATACTATATATGTAAATCTGAGAGAAGCATATTTGTCTACTTAGCAAATGACAAAAAACTATGAAAATGTCAATCATAGAAAGTTCCACTGTATTTTTTATATTGTCTAAAGCCATAAAGCCATTACATGAGCAGGGAAAATAGCTCTTTGATAGTTTGATAAAGCAGAGGACAAAAAAGGAATAAACCCAACACGCTGAGTCTTGTCAACAAACCAGAGGACAAAAAAAAGCCAATAAGTCTAGCAAACTGCAGTTGTGCTTTTGCATGAGCAAATGGATGTTTGCTTGTTTTTTTTTTTTTTGCAAAAAAGATCTGTGATATCAACTTTCGTAGTGATTGTAGTCCCAGTGACGTTGTGGTAGTTTTTTATTCTTGGTGCACCTGCCAATAGCATTCAAGGTCTAGTCAGAATAATTGGGAAATAGCACCAAAACTAGAACTATTTCTAATGACTAGATAATTTTTGGACTATGATGTTGACATTATTTATAGTTTATCTCAAATCACGAAGCTTCAAAGCAATAAATCTGTAGCAACAATTTAGCAAGAGGAAAAATCTTGTGAAGAGTAACAAATTATTCTATTATGTTATGTGATAAATTATCGGAAATTATTTTGCAATACAGCTGCTATCAATAATCAGAGTATTAAGCTACTGAAATTAGGATTTTATAAAATGTTCATATTTAAATCGACACTATTTAAATCATGCCATTCTATCGTTAGATTTTCAAAATTTGGAACAGATAATCAAAGTCAAATGTGAAGCAAAACCTTGTGAGAATTGTTTAAGCAAAAACTGAGCAGGAAAAGTTCATAAACTGAAAGGTCATTATATGCTAATATAGACATATAGCAAATGTTTTGAAGCTACAAACTATCAATGTAAACTGAAGAAATGGCAAAGTGTTTGTGTTTGTAGCTAATGCAACTGAATACAATTTTCAAAACATAGTCTGCAAAGGCCAGTAATATTATTTGTAGTAGTGTAATTGTCAATTATTATGAGTAGACTATATGAATAGATGTTGTTTCGTCGAAAACCATAAACAAAGTATAGTGATCTAGAATCTAGGAATGCATAAATCCAAAGCACTGTGACAATGCTATATTTGCTATGATACTTATTGTTTAAATGGATTTCAAATTTCAGGATCACATTGAAATTGCTGGGAAAAATTATTCAATGCAAACTTCAATTTAATAACATGTCAAAAGCACATGGTGGCCCGAATCTGTTTGACATATTACATATTAGTATTGCAACCTAATTTTCACTGACATAAACTTCAATTTGATAACATGACAAAAGGACACAGTGGCCTGGATCTGTTTGACATATTACACACTAGTATTACAATGTGACTTTTATTGCCATAAAATGTGGTTTTCAGTGCTATGTCAATAGATAATTTCATAAAGGATGGCTTTTTGCTACTGATAAGTGTCTAATATCTTTTTAGATGGCTACAATCGTGAATCTACTTAGCAAGCGGAATATATCATGATTCCAATAATATACACTTTATTATTTCTGTTTGAGTTTTATTGGCATAAAAACTGCTTTTATTATTCTTAAGTGTCCAAGATCTTTATAGATCACTAAGTAAGATCTTTTTACATCACTGAGATGGAATTAGGAATTCGATGTTAGTGATCTTAAAAGATTTTACTAAGATCTTACATAGTGATTTATGAAGATCCTAGACACTTAACTGCAGAAACGGTGATGAAACTTGATGGGTCAAATGTCTGTCATGAATGAATTTAACAGTTAAATACATGCAATTTCACTCTTTAGAAACTTGAACTCTTCATAACAGAAGATAGATTTGTGTACCTGGAAGTCAATTTCTTTTCAAGCTGATGATTTTGTTGTCCAGGGCCAATGTAAATAGTCCTTGCTGAGAAATTTTTCGAAGATTGAAAACTGTTGACGATATGTTTTTTGAGTATTCTTCAAATGAAATATTTGTTACTTCTGCACAAAACTCTTTTAGCTGTGGGTTGCGCACTGTGCATTCTATCAGCCCATCATTTGTGTCCAAATTGCATTCGAGATTATGCTCGTACATAATTTGCATTTCTTTTTCGCAAAATGCACAGACCACACAGCTCTGAATCAATGGTTGTTTACATTGAGCACAAATGCATCGGTATGGAGGTGCAAATGGATTTTTCGCTCTGAGTATTCCTTGTATCTGTCAAAGGCACATGACAAATGACCATAGGAAATGCATATAATATTAGCCTATTTTTAGATAGAATTATGTTAGTATTTTTTTTATTTAAACAATAATTAAATTTAGATTCAAAGCACTATTACTAATTACAATGTTAATGGGCAATGTGGCAATTGGCCAAGTGTCGTTAGTCAAAAGGGTGAAAGCAAAGAGACATTGCAAAAAACAATCGCTGGAAACTGATGAATAAGAATGTTCTGAACAAAGTTGCAGGCTTGAATTTAAAATTTGTTGCCATGCAAACAGTGTTTTGAAACATTGCCAGGAAGAGAATAAATTGTACTTTTCCATTATGCAATAAATATTGTATAGGCAAAGAGTATTTTCATTTAATTGAGATACAATGTTGTATTCTCATAATTTACCCTCAGACATCGAGAGCACAGACACACAATGTAGTTTTTGCGAGAAGCAAAATATCCAAATCTGCAATGGCGTTGCAAATGCAATTTTGAGGAGTTAAACAAATATAGAACCTGTCTTGTGGCACTCTAAGCGTCGTGCATGCATCTTCCGATCACAAAAATTCTAGTCATGCCACTGTCATGTTATTTTTCATTAATAGTTTTAGATGATGTAAATAACATGAATTAATTGGATACAGTTTTGGTCCTTAAAAGCCTTGTTTGCAAAAAATAGCTTGATATTGATTAGATGTCGAGATCAAAATGTTTTCACAAGTTGGGCCCTGGAAACGTCATCGATTTATAAAACAATTGGCCTGAATTCACAATACTCCCAACAGCTCTTGTGCTCATATGCGTTCAAACAATTTTTCCTAATCATACTATTTGAATCTTTGTATAAATTCTTAAAAGCTTGTGATCAACTACCTTTATTTTTAAAAGTATTTGGGGTGCTTATCTATGGCAAAAATGACATGCCTTGCTGGGAACACCAATTGGATAGGCTTAAACATATGATTCGAAATAAGAATCAAAGAAAATTTAAAATTAGTTATGATGTGCTCAAATAAATCTAAGAACTGAACTGCTTTTATAGAAAGGCAAATACTCCCGTCTGAATCGCCAAAAGAGATTAAAATCCATAGGTTTAAGCAACATGTGTTTGTTTGCAAAATCTATCAGTTTTGATGACAATATTTTCAAGAGACTAGAAGAAGTTAGAAAAGTTTTTAACTGAAGCATATTATAATTAATAAAGTCAATGCTACTAGACAATGAACAAGAGACAAAAAAACAGAAGAAGCTGTAAATCAATGAGACTATTTTGCATGAAAGTAGATTCTGTTTTCGTTGTTCTTTGTTCATGAAATGAGAAAGAAGCAATTTTTCAATGTACCTGTGTCTTTGAATCAATGATTGGCAGCAAGTTCTGAATTGCATAATCATCATTAAGAGGGTCAATAAAGGTAGCTGCACAGGTCCACAGCATGTGGCTTCCTTTAGTGTCATTTCGAACAATGTTTTTAAACAGATAGAATGGAGAATTATCAGATGCAAGCTGTTCTTGAATTTGCAAGAGTCGTTCTTTGAAGCCTTCACCGACCTGTAACTGCAATAGTAGAAGACAGTAGTCAATGAACATGAATTGCAATTAGAAATCGTTAAAGCTATTTGTGTTTGTTTTTTTTCCTATTTTGTTGTTTATGTAAAAGAGTGGAAATTTTATTTAGCTTTAAAAAATAGCAATTTCAAAGAACATTAGCTATGCAAATGGCATATTTACCGTTGCATGGTCGTTTTCCGTTCCACCGTCTTTGATATACAAGTCGAATTGCTTGTTGTTGTATTCACATGCAACAACAATTGCTGCAACAGAGCCAACAGAGTAGGAGTCGTTTGATGACAACAAATCAGAAATTGTCATATCGGGGGCTAGCCTCCTCATTTTGCAAACTTGATCAATTGTCTGAATTATTGTATGCGGGTATATGACTATTGAATACTTAGCATCGCCTCTGTCATATTGGCCCTTTTTCTTGAGCCCAAATCGAGTGATTCTTAGACTTTTGCTAGTTGAGAAGTAGCCACCAAAATGTTTGATCAAATTGTCACTTATTCCAGCAGTGATTGTCATTAGCCCATCTCTATCAACAAAGTCTGCATGCAATATCTGTGCCTTTACAGGAGAAGTTTGGATTTTGCTCTGTGCGGGCCCATATACAGCCAAGATGTCTACTTCAAAAACAATTTTCGGTGTTATTGTGCATAGCTCTATAATAGTAGCTGCTTCTAAAGGTGTTTCTTTGAACCTGTTATTGTTATAGTTGGAGAACATGGCCAGGGGGGGAATTATCAGGAATCAATAGCAGCAAGGTTGAAACTTGGATCAAGTTTGAGAATGAGAAAATACTTATCAATGCAAAAGCTATATTCTGTTGTTTTGTGTGCTAGAAAATCATAAAAGAAGATGGAGAAGTTTCGTGTATTAAAAATGATGTAAAAAGCAATTAGAACCAAAATAATTGCATACCTTTTGGGACTTTCGGCAGTTGACGTTTTTCCCATTGGCGGGTTGTTTGGTGCTGAAGCTGTTTTTGTTGTGCTGTGCATAGCCAATGAACTGTCTTCCATTATTTTCCAATTTTGGGTTTGAGTTTGAGAACCTGTGCATGCAAGAAGGGTTAAGCTAATCAGATCTAACTGAGATTGTTAATTAGGGTAGAGAGTAGAAGAGATTTATAATAGATGGGAAATGTGGGAAAAACAGACAGCATAAAAACAAAGAAGCGAAAAAGAACAACAAATGTCTATAATTCTTTGACTGGTTTTTCGACATATGCATAGCGCAAAGTCTATGCAGTGTCAAGAATTTCAGTTAAACAATCACTGAAAACTATTTATAGTTAGATGTTGAACAAATTTTGATCTAAAATTATTTTGATCATAAGAATTTATTACTAACACATTTTATGTCGCCTATGTATGGTTTGCATTATTATAAAATGGAGATAGCACATGCATATTTTTTATAAAGAGTGTCTACATATGTTGTCGCATAATTGCTAATTTTTTAGATCTGAACTGTGGACGAAATAAAGTGTAAGCAACTATGAATAGCAAAAAATAATCAAGATTTGACATTACAAAATAGAGTATAAAAATATGAGAAAGTTCAACAAAAATTGAGCTCATAGCTGTGACATTAATATTGCAGATGCCAAAAGCTAAGCTAAACTAGCTCACTATGAATAGGAAAAAACCAAATTGCCGTAGTTTAAAGTGCATGGAAGTTGCAGGGGAAAGAATAGTACCCGGTTTTGATTTTCTGCAAAGATGCTATCATGAATCCGTTGATAGATAGGAAGACAATAAAGTTAGGTAATGCAAAAGTGAATAGACTATGCATTTTAATCAAAGATCGAAAGGAATGTTGAATAGTGATCAGTCCAATAAGCCTCTGAAATATTGAAAACAATTTCTCTATGTTTCAGATTTGTCCAAAAGTGATCAAGCATTGAACCGGTGTTTGTTGTTGCTTTTGTTGTTTTTAGTGTCAAGCCTTTCATTTGCATAAACAATTGCAGGTTTCTTTTTGATGTTGTCTCTTGCAACATGTCAATGTTCAGGTCACCAGCTACTAGGATTTGAGTGGCTGGTGTGCAACTTGACAAAATGCAACTCAATGTATGAAAGAGATCATCAAGCACACCACACGGTCTATTGTAAATGTTCACTAGTTTCAATACATTGGAACCTAATTCTAGATCTATGCAAATTACTTCAGTGAAGTTTCCTGTATAGTTTTTAGAGTTGATAATAGCAATGTTTTTTTTAATCAATGTAAGGATTCCATGCACTGAAAATGCTGAGAAGAAATTGTATTTCTCTATCATTGTTGTTTCTTTGCTAAGTGTGCACATATGCGTTTCTTGCAAACATAGAATGTCTGCTTGCATAATTTCATGATCATTTAGAACATCGTCATAGTGCAAAACCAAGCTGCATGTGTTCAGCGATGAAATGAGTAATTGCTCAGTGTTTGACATTGAATGCAGACCATATTCAAATTGCAAACTTGCTTGTGTTTTTAATCTATCTATTTCAGTGCTGACTTTTGGACAAGCTATAAAATTTCCTTGTTTCAATTTGTTTAAAAGATAAAGACAATCCATATCTCTCACACGCGACAGCGCAGTGTAAACAAGGCCATGTCTCTTAATTCCTTTTGGGTCAAATGCCAATCTGTTCATTGTCAATCCTTGTGCTCTATGAATTGTCCTTGCACATGCCAACTGAATTGGGAATTGTGCTCGCATAACATTGATTTTATTTTCAACTCTTGTTTGTATCACAATCCTTTTGATTGGTGTCCAATTGGACTTTAAGGCAGGCGTATAAAGATGTTGCATCGTTGCACATTGCTTGTCTCCTACTTTTGGATCTGCAAACTCAATCCAGACAATATCTTGGTTTGTTTGACTATAGTGTTTAAACACACCTTCTGCACCATTAACCAATCCATCCTGAGTTGAGTAGTTGCCTCCAACTAGTTCAATAAGCATATCCTTTTTTACTACTATTGTAGAGGGAAGTTGCAATATCTTTTGTTTATGGTCATTTTTTTCAATTGAGTCAATTTTGCTATCATGTGCTACAAGTGTGAATGTTTCTGTTTGCATAGCTGATAACATTTTTGAGTTATGTTGTTGAACATCCTTATTACTATGGAAAAGATAAGGAAATGTTGCATCTGCTGGTGGTTGTTTGTAGCAATGTTGGTTTAAGTAATCTATATCATCCAATGTTTGAGAGCATGTTCTGATTCTATTCAAAATCGATATGAATGTTTGATCTCTTTGACGTACAACTGTTGTAAGTTCATAGCATTTTATGGCATCGAACCAAAATGTGTAAGGAAATGTCTGTTGTTGGAATCTTGGCTGTTCAAAAATCCAAGAATCATGAACGGGTTGTGCTTGACACAAATCACCACAGAATATGACATTAAGGTTTCCAAATGCTTTGGTTGGTGTGTGCATTATTTCACGTAGTCGTTTGTCAATGTTGTATAGCATCCGAGACCCTATTAAAGAGACTTCATCAATCAACAATACTCGAAGTTGTTCACAATCTTTTGTCAGAAGATCTAGGGTGTTTGAATTTAGTGGAAGCATATTTGAACTTAATGGAAGTCTAAAGGCAGAGTGGACTGTAATGCCACCTGCATTATATGCTGCTTTTCCAGTAAATGCAACTATAAGACCTTTTTTCTTTAAAGGATCACTACCAATTTCTTTGTCATAGTAATGTAGGAGACCATCATAAATAGCTTTTGCGGTGTAAGTTTTACCTGTTCCTGCGCCTCCTGTTAGGAACAAGTGAATTGGACTGTGGGGATTGTTTTTTTTCCTTGCAATAACTTCTTTCACAATTGATTGTTGTTGAGTATTTAGGTTTCTTCGAATTGCATGGTATTCATGCATGTCCAAAAGAAATGGCTTTTCTGTTAAGTTGCACACAATCCCAGGTTTTGGTGCGCTAGGCATAGTTTTGCGCATTAGATCATGTTGAATGTCATATTGTTCTAATCCAGACAGAGTTGTTGTTTTGTCTGTTGTTACATGAGGCATACTTATGTCTTGCAATTCAATTGTTTCAACGGCATTATCAAGATCACCCCACTTTGTCGTTGTTGATGCCATGAACTTTTGTTCTACAATGTCTATTTGTTCTTTGAATGTGCAATATGCGTCTGACCATGTTTTGAAATTGCTTCTTAGCAAATTGCAATTGTCTCTATATGGCATAAAAAGCATGATCTTTTCTCGGAAGAAATTTTCAGGGTCTTTTTGTTTGTTGTAGCGAATAGATCGTATGATACATGGTCTATTTCTTTTTCTTGTAATTGAGTGTATACAAGAATAGGAAGATGCATATTCTGCTAAGGAAATGTTTTCAAGCTCAACAGGGCGTGCAACGTATTTGTCCAAAATTGATGGACAAATAATGTCATCAGAGTCATCTGGTTCTTTTTCCAAGAGTGATGGTTTTTCCAAGACAACTATTTTTTTGTCGTCTGGAGCAGTGTTAATGAAAATAGTCTTCCTAGAGGATGAATGTAGAGGCAATGAGAGTATGATATGTACTGCTTGTCTAGTAGACATTTGTTGCATGTTCAGGAGCGCATTTCCAAGCTTTCGTATTGTTTCAATCTTCCCGTCATTGTCAATACGACATTGTTCTTTGATATTTTTGAATGCATTTGTCATGGATCTATCAAATTTGGTGATGTAGGAGCTTACATATGTTGCTGCAGCGTAAGCATTTAAGATATATTGTGCATCTGTATTTGCCTGCCATAACTCTGGTATCGCTTTTGCAAATGAATTGATCCAAATGTCGGCAGCATCTCTTTTTAGTATTAGTGTAGAACGACAAAGCAAAGACCGCAATAGCAAAATGTATTCATCTTTGCTTAGGCCTAGCTCTAGAAGCAATTGTGCAAATGACGTGTTTTTAGAATATTCTTTATGTTCAATAAGACCGAATACTTTTTTTGATTTTTGAATGAGATCATTTGAAGCATTTTCCAATGGCTCTAGAATGATGATACTATCCATAGGAGGCAAGGGGAAATTGAATCTGCATGTGGAATGTCGATGTTTTCTACATGTTTTTGTGTGACGATGTGTTTGAATTTGAATAAGATTTTGATCAAGTAAAGACGAGTTTGTGGATATATAGTGATCAACAAAGCTAGTAATCTCCTCGTTTGAGTTTTTTCCATAGACAGGTGCATTTTGAATCCAAATTAGTCCATGTTCATGCTCATTTCCTCTTTGTTGAAATTCGGTCGTAAAGAAGAAATCTTGTATTTTTCCAAATAATGTGTTGTTTTTTAACATAAGAGAATTTAGTGCTGCTATTTTGTGTCTATAGTAGCGAGTACAAAGCACTGGGTGTCTTCTTATTAACATGTCAATATTTTCTTCCAATGCACTGTCTTGCAAGTCTGCCAAATGTTTTTCCTCAATTTGTTTCAATGCATTGCATAAAGGTGTCCAAAGGTGTTCAACACTTGTAAATGTTAGAAAGAACGTAGGAGGACCAAGCTGTCGAATCATTGCAAATAGATCTTTTTTCATATTTTCAAAGTAATCAGGTGATGTTCTAATTGCTTTCAATGTACGAAACCCAATTGGAGATTGGAGTATCTTTACAAGATTGTCTTTTGACTTGACATCTTTTGCCAATATTTTTTTGTCCTTTAACTCTCCCATGCGAATCGATATCCAAGCAGTGTTTTTTACCTGTTTTATTATGACTTTAATTGCTTTGAAGAAAATGTTCGTGCCATGCGTTTCAAAGTCTGTACTTTCATGCTGTAGCTCCCACTGCGATACTTGTTGATAAGAAAAGCGATCAAAAATTTCATTGGGTCGATTGAATCCGTAAAAAAGTGTGGGAAAGTTTAGCTCTTCAGAGTATTTGTCTTGGAAAATGCTCAATGGTCGGAAGCTCTCAGAAGGTGCAATTTCTATGATTTTGTTGTCTAAATCATCTACTAGATGTGTTTCTCCATATCCATGTATCAATGTTTCTGATATTGGTTCTATGTCTATTTCTTTTCATCATCATCTACTTGTTGCGTTGTTTGTTGAGTATTTGATTCTTGTTTGGCTGTTTCATTAAATACTTTTTCCCAACTAGTATTGATTACAATGCCTTCAATTTTATAAAGTTCGGTTTTGCATAAATCACTTAGCGCAGTCATAATGATCTTTGGCCGAATATTTCCAGATAGATATGCATTTTTGTATTCCAATTTTCGCTTTAGCATAACTGCAACGGTCAAATTGTCATCTAGACTTCTAGGCAATGCTATCTGAACTCTATCCAAGTTTGCAGGCACATTGATAATTGAGCCAGTTAGCCCAATTTGTGCTCTTTTATAACCAAGCTGTCTTATTTGTGCAAAAGCTATTCTTGGTGATACCAATCGTTCTTCCAAAGGAGTCAGTATAGCTACAGATGGCAATATGTTATTGCGACAGATTCGTGTAGGTGATGTAAACGTAGGCAATTTCCCATTAGCAATTGCTTTCTTGCAAGATCTACAAATTTGAACAAGTACCATTGGACATGTCATAGCGTCTGTATTTGCTAGAGTTTTGAAGGCTAATTTAATTGTCTTGTTCACACAAGAAATGTCTTTTTTAAAATGCAATTGCTTACAGACAGAACATGCATGAGTAGGTGTGTCTTGAATAGCTTTCAAGTATGTGACAATTGCTTTCTTTGCCTTTGCAGATTCTTTTTGCTTTTGACGAATGTCCTTTCCTTGTCTACGTAGACTGTGTTTCAACAAGCGCAAGTTTTTTCGCGTATTGCCATCAATGCATGTTTGCATGTTGGTTTTAGTTTCTGAAAATTGCTTGGCAATGCAACAACTGTTTTTTTCTATGTTTGTTATCTTTTGTTTTTGTCTCTTTGCTTTAATTGTATCTATGTATATTGATTCGTTCAAAGATCCCTTGTTAATGTTCTTCTCTACAATTTTTTCTGTTGCTATTGTCTGTTTGCTTTTTCCAAAATTATCCACTGCAATTGTAGTAGAAGTATTTCTACTGCAATCAAGCGGAAAGAGCATTTTATTTCCATAGTGTTCTTGTAACAAGGGTTGGAAATGCGAATGCATTCTATCTATTACATGTTGCATCAGGCATAGAACTTTTGACGATCTACTTGTTGCATGGAATACGACAATATTTTCTTGCAAATTATTGCTCCATACATGTATATTAGCGTTTAGCAACTCACATAACCATTGAAGGGCAAATCGATCTCCTTCTATGTGACCAATGATATATGGCTCTGCCAAACGGACAATATAGGTTCTCCATTCAGAAATAAGAGATGTATCTGCTAATGTGTTTTTATCAAGATATATGTCCAAGCATTGTGTTGCTCTAATATCGTTTGAAGCAATAGAGTTATAAAAAGTTTGCGCAATTGCTTTTCTAATACTTTGTCCATCAGCGAATAGTGTCAATTTGGAGATTGATTCAAACAAGGACTCATTGCAATCGCCTCGAAGTTGAAGCGATGTTTCAACTTCGTTATATACATGCTGATTTACATATGCGTTTTGACAAAGCATATCAGTCGCTTGTCTTTTGACTTGCATTGTTTTATATGACAATAATGGTTCGAAATGGCCAGAAGCTGGTGTGTGGTCATGGAACAATATATTGTAGCAATATTCAAATCCCCCAGAATTGAAATGAAGGTATTTTGTTCCTTTTGTTAATGACCAAACAGCGACTGGAACATTCAACCATTTTGAAAACCACTTAATGCAAAATATATCACCCCATAGTCCATATACACTTTGACCATCTGGTTGCGAATCAGATTGTGACATGCGATTGAGATATTCATTGACATTTCCTATGTTGTGCAATTCTTGCAAGTAGTCAATTGTCAATTCTGTGCGCATTGATAACAATGCAGAGGGATCTTTTTGATCTAGACAAACACGGAAATGGTTCACAATCCCTTCCCTTATCTCTATTATTGTATATCGGAAATGCAATAATACTGCAAGTGCATCGAACAGGCAATTTCCTGGCTCATAATGGAAATTGTCTAGTAGAAACAGATTGCTTGTAGCCAAAGTCTCATCAATTTGTTGCCAATTAGAGTATTTGATCCCAAGGCCATTTGCTCCTAAAACATAGTCGCTTCTACCTTTGTCTTTTCGCATATTGCCTACAAAAACATTTGCAACAGTATATATTTTTGTTGCCTTTTTTTGTTGTTCTTTTTCTATTCCCCCGGTCGTCTATACAGGGAAACCTGCAGCCAACTGAAGAGAAGCAGATCCTAAGGAAAAGAAAAGAAGCAAAGGGCATGGTTTTTTTCTGAAATCATAATGTTATGAACATTGTAAATTGTTGTTGCCATTGCAAACAACCAAAGCAAAGAAAACAATGTATTCATAACTAAATTTTTTCAAATGAAATGTATTTTGCCCTGCTGGTAGAATAGGGAAAAACGGCATGTCGATTGCTAACTTGAAATGATCAAATATCCAAGATTTGATATCAATACAAAAAGTCTCAATGTGCACAATATTAACTGGTTTATTGTTATTATATATATAATAATTAAAAAGAACATCTATAACTATAACTAAATCTTCAGACTTTTAACCATAATAATATAACGATGCCAAGTTTCCGAGACCAGACGCTTAATCCATTTGCTTTTAAAAGAATCAATATAAGCTTAGAAACTCTATTCATGAACCATATCCATGTCTGGATTCGGATGGATTTCATAAGCAAAAGCATGTGTGTTCTGCAATGAATGCAATTGAAGCAACATAGCGAAAGAGGAAAATACATGTTCCTAAGAAGATTGAGATCTGGCTTTCCTAGCTATCATTGACAGAGATGATGTGAAGTAAGCCTCCAAACAAGCACAAAATAGAAAAGGCTTTCCTGCAATGTTTCCATACAGCCGGTAAAATATAAGCTAGGGCACATGTACATCATCTTACATAATATATTTACTGGATAAGCCTAGTTTAAAACAGTCTTTGAAAAGTGAAATCAAGCTATATTTTTATTTTTTTGCAAAGCAAAATATTGGAAACTATAATTTTGCCAAGTCAAAATCTAGAAGATTAAACAATCTAGTGTTTTGTATGACAGAAAGAAAGAAATGAATTCTTTAGGACCTAGAGTATTACAGCGAGCAAACCAAGCTTTCTATACTTCCTCTTAGGATAGATTATACACCTAAAGAATTACAGGCAGCAAAGCAAGGTTTTTATACTTCCAATAAGGAAGAAACAACGGATTATAGGCTTTCAATCTTCACATAGACAACCTGAACAAAGCAAAGAAGAAGAATTCATTTGGGCATTCTGTGATGAGATTACATCTTTGCCTCTGACGAAAACTCCGAGCCATATTATGTGTATACAACGACTGATATGTTCGGAGCACTGTTTTGCTTAACAAAAAACACCCTGTATAGGTTCTACTGGGAGCGTTTTAATTTTTAAATGAAGTTTATTCTTCTAATGCATTTTAACCAGAAGCTCCTGTCGGCCTCTTCCCTCAAATTGGCCGATGCAAAATGGATTCTAAGGAAACAGGTCTCAAACAAAGTCTAGTAGAACGTTAGGGTTAGTGCAAGTAGCAAGAACGTCATATCTCTAGCGTGAGTATTTAGCCAACGAAGCTTACGAGTTCATTTTCATCTACCACATCAATTTGCTTTTAATCATTGTCACCAACGATGAATCAAGTTTGCCAATACTGATCCAGCTTGCCAATAAGAGATGTAGCGACGGCTTATTCTCATCAAGACTAACAATGCTCGGCGTATCAGGTCTCGGCCACCAAAAATACTATCAACTTAAACCGAAGAGACCATGTGATTCTAGGCACAAGAGCTTCTCAGCATGGTCGCATTTATGGAAATTTTAATATTCAAATCTTTTGATAGTTTGCCTAGCAACGAATGTCTACGTGGGTCTCACAACTTAATCATTTTGACGATGTTAGTACATAGGCCATATATTGAGAGTCATGATAGTTAAAGTCTAATAATAGTTCGACATTTTCATAATCATTCTAGTGCTATTGCATTTTCCTAAGATAACCCATGCCTGAATTTGAAACCATACCATACGGCTGCGCCCTTCAGCAATTTAATCAGTGACAGGAGAGTTAAGAACCGGTCAAATGATGGAGGCTCTCATCCTTTTGCCAACATCTTAAACCAAAATTTAAAGCTTTTAGTGTCATTTAGATACATTTAAACGTCCATTATAGTTTCAGCTCATTCTCTTCCACAAACGACCGATTGATAGAACAAAATGACAGAGCTTGATATTAATTCATGATTTCTAACTTATCTATGACAAGGAACACGGCTATCATTCAAATTCCATGTAAAACAAGGAACTGTTCCATTAGAAGCAGACCTATAGTTAAAACTACAATATGTAAACCGTTATTCATGTTATTCATTTTTCATCAGAAATGTCGGAGGTTGAACCTCGCAGGCAGTAGCATAAAATGCTGCGAACAAGAACGCAAATTGAGAATCATGTTCTCTTCACATGCCATACTGGCTACCAACAAAAACAACTAAAACTGTCTCCCAACACCTTTGACGAAAGTCTCATCCAAGGCAGATTTACAACTAGCAGAATGAGCATAGGAACCTCCGAGGCTTACCGATTTGAATACTTGTTCCACCGCTACTGCAAAGAAGAAAAGCAGAGACACCGTTTTACCTGCCACAAGTATAGCATTTTGGTTAAACCATTGAACGAGTTAAAACGTGAAGGCAGAACACATTCAAACTAATATCTTTAACCTACTGAAAAACGGATCAAGAGCTGAGAACTTACATTGTTGAAAGTAGACTTCGAACCAAAAGCCAAGACCTTTCTGCAACTGATGAGAACCAGCTTGAAAGCTTGAATCAACAACAACATGAGAGTGGTTGAATTCTGAGAGCCACGGTGGAGACCTGAACCAGAGGTTATAGGTTTAAATCACGGAGGAAAAATGCCACTTCTGAATCTGAAATCTAATACATGGCAGGTTTTTCGACCAATTCTTCAAACCACTCCCAGACACGAAAGAAACAATGCCATCAATACACAACCTCGATGAATACGTAGTGGAGGATCAGGATTTTTAAAGCGCCAAAACCCAAGGCAATATAACATCGACGATGAAGATTTTGACATTATAGCACAACTGCTTACGAGGTACTGAGCACATTAACATCACATTTATTATTTCTTTCTACCATGAAGTCCAGGTACGAGAATTTCCAAGCTATTTGATAGCACAGCTCGGCATTGCCAAGGCAGTCACAATTTTTCATTATAGGTTACAAGCCACATTAATCACCATCTAGATATTCCACTTAGAAAGGCCGATAGCAGAGTTAATACTATGACAGCACACCCTTGCCCCCCAGCATTGAACCATTAAGATCTTACTAATTATCCTATGTTGCTATTGTTTGTCACTTCTTCCACGTGTCGGGTTATTATTATATATAAACAGATTAGAGTTTGAAGCCTGTATGCAGCATCAACTAATTATCAACAAATGTTGAAGCTGTTTTATGACAACCATAACTATCGTGTTGTTTTACATCTTATAACAATAAAAACATTCCCCTAAGGCAAGCTATGTTTGAATTTTGAAACGACACCATACGGCTATACCCTTTAGGAATTTAATCACTGATAGTAGAGTTAAGAACCGGCCAAATGACCGATACCCTCATTCTTTTGTCAACATGTCAAATCGAAATTTAAAGCTTTTAGTGTCATTTAGATACATTTAAACGTCCATTTTAGTTTGGGCTCATCCGCTTTCACAATCTACCAATCGATAGAAGAAAAACGACAGAGCTTGACATTAATTAATGATTTTTAAGCTATCCACGAGAACGAAGACACTTATCATTCAAATTTCATGTAAAACAACAAATCATTTCAGTAGAACCAGATTTATAGTTAAAACTACAATATCTAAACCGCTATTCATAGTATTCAATTTTCATCACAAATGCTTTGACGAAAGTCTCGGCTAATCCAGACTTACAACCAACAAAGCCAGCATAGAAAGCTCTGAGACATACCAATTTGAATGCTTGTTCCACTGCTAGTGCAAAGGAGAAAAGCACAGACACCGTTTTACCTTCCACAAGTATACTATTCTGGTTAAATCATTGAAAAAGTTAAAACGTGATAACAAATACATTCAAACTTATATCTTTAACGTAGTGAAAACGGGAGCAAGATCTGACAACCCACATTGTTGAAACTAGATTTCGAACCAAAAGCCAAAACCTTTCTGCAACTGACGAGAATCAGGTTGAAAGATTGCATCAACAACAACATCAGAGTGGTTCGACTCTGAGAGCCATGGCGGAGACCTCAAACACAGGCTATGGGTTCAACCGACGAAGGAAAAACGCGATTCCTGAACCTAAAATCTAAAACATCGCAGGCCTGCCCAGCATTCCTTCAAACCACTCCCAACCACAAAACAAACAATCCCATTCATAAATAATTGAAAAAAGCATACGCTAAGTGATTTTGCATCATTTGATTCATGAACAAGCTCGATGAATAGTTACGAGCGACATAACATCAACAACGAAGATTTTGACATTATAGCACAAGTGCTTACGAGGCACTTAATACATTAATATCACATTTATTACTCACCGTTTTTCATGACAGGTTGCAAGCCACATTAGTCACCATGTAGATATTCCACTTAGGGAAGCCCGTAACAGAGTTAATACTATGACAGGACACCCTTATCCACCAGCATTGAACCACTTAAACTTTAATTACCCTGTCCTTGCTCTGGTTTGCCACGTGTGCGACCTGCCCCGTTTAACTGATTTTGGATCATTTGATTCATTATTCACCATTCTCCATGACAGGTTGCAAGCCACATTAGTCACCACGTAGATACTCCACCTAGCGAACCCGCAGCAGAGTTAATACTATGACAGGACACCCTTGCCCGCCAGCATTCAACCCCCAAAACATTAATTACCCTGTCCTTACTCCCGTTTGACACCCCCGCTACCTGTCGCGCTAGACTTGTTCCATTTTCCTATGATAACCATAACCATCGCATTGTGCAGAAAGCGCCGAAGACATTTCCTGGCGTCAAAAAAACTAGACAAGCTTATATGCCACGCGTTGTTACGCCCACCACCTGTTATTTACACTAAGCAGCAACTAGGCCTTGACTCGAATGACGCACCTTGCGCCGCCAAAACACAAAGTGATTACCGAGGCTGACGTTATCAGCTCCCATCCAACGAAACGTTAAAAAATTATCACTATTTAAAAATTTATATAAATAATTTTTTGCCCGACTATTTACAAACAACCCAAAATCATAGTATGGAGGAAAAAAATTTATAGGCATAGGTGCAAACAAGCTCGATGAATATTACCACAGATATAACATCAACAACAATGAAGATTTCGACATTATAGCACAACCGCTAACGAGCTACTCAATACATTAATATCACATTTATTACTCACCATTCTCCATGACAGGTTGCAAGCCACATTAGTCACCACGTAGATACTCTACCTAGGGAACCCGCAGCAGAGTTAATACTACGACAGGACACCCTTGCCCGCCAGCATTGAAGCATTAAAACATTCATTGCCCTGTCCTTACTCTCGTTTGACATGTCCGCCACCTTTCGCGTTAAATTTGTTCCATTCTCCTATGATAACCATAACCATCGCATTAGTGCCAAAGGCATTTCTCGGCGTAAAGAACTAGACAAGCCTATATGCCACGCATTGCCACGCCCACTACCTGTTATTTACACTAAGCAGCAACTAAGCCTTGAATCGCATGACGCACCTTCCGCCGCCAAAACGGGAAGCGATTACCGAGGCTGATGTTATCAGCTCTCATGCAACGAAACGTTAACAAATAATTATCACTATTTAAAAATTTATATAAATAATTTTTTCCCCAAGTATTTACAAATAACCCAAAATCATAGCATGGAGGAAAAAAATTTATAGGCATAGGTGCAAACTAGGTGCAACTATAATAGGGTCTGCATGAAATATATAATATCCCCTATGGGGACATAATATCCCCTATTCATAGGGTCGACATTAATTGGTGATTTCTAAGCTATCGACGACAAGAAAGACACTTATCATTCAAATTTCATGTAAATCAAGGAACCATCTCAGTAGATCCAAATCTATGCTTAAAACTATAATATTTAAACGCTTATTCATGTTATTCATTTTTCATCACAAATGCCAGAGGCTGAAGCTCGCAGGCAGTATTGCAAAATGTTGCAAATACAAAAATAGCACACAGATAGAACAACGCAGACTGAGAATCACCTTCTGTTCACATGCCATACTGGCTACCAACAAAAACAACTAAAACTATTTCCCAACACCTTTGACGAAAGTCTCGGCTAAGTCAGACCTAGAACCAGCAAACCCACTATAAGAACCTCCGAGACTTACCGATTTGTATGCTTGTTCCACTGCTACTGCAAAGCAGAAAACCAGAGACATCGTTTTACCTGCAACAAGTATACGATTCTAGTTAAACCATTGTAAAAGTTAAAACGTCATAACAAATACATTCAAACTTATATCTTTAACCTACTGAAAACCGAAGCAAAATCTGACAACTTAGATTGCTGCAAGCAAAAAAATGAGAGTATCGGTCATTTGGCCGGTTCTTGACTCTACTGTCAGTGATTAAATTCCTGAAGGGTATAGCCGTATGGTATCGTTTCAAATTCAGACATCTTAAACCGAAATTCAAGATTTCTAAGCTATCGACGACAAGAAACACGCTTATCATTCAAATTCCATGTAAACCAAGGAACCATCTCAGCAGAACCAGATCTATACTTAAAACTACAATATTAAAACCCTTATACATATTATTCATTATTCATCACAAATGCCAGAGGTTGAAGCTAGCAGGCAGCATCGCAAAATGTTGCAAATACAAGACTAGCGCACAGATAGAACAACGCAGACTGAGAATCACGCTCTGTTCACATGCCATACTGGCTACCAACAAAAAACAAGTAAAACTATTTCCCAATACCTTTGACAAAAGTCTCGGCTAAGCCAGACCTAGAACCAGCAAACCCACCATAACAATCTCCGAGACTTACCGGTTTTAACGCTTGTTGCACTGCTACTGCAAAGCAGAAAACCAGAGACATCGTTTTACCTGCCACAAGTATACGATTCTGGTTAAACCATTGAAAAAGTTAAAACGTCATAACAAATACATTCAAACTTATATCTTTAACCTACTCAAAATCGGAGCAAAATCTGACAACTTACATTGCTGTAAGCAGACTTCGAACCAAAAGCCAAAACCTTTCTGCAACTGACGAGAACCAGCTTGAAACCTTGCATCAACAACAACATCAGAGTGGTACGACTCCGACAGCCACGGTGGAGACGTGAAGCATTGGTTATTATGAGTTCAAACCACGAAGCGGAAACCCAATTGCTGAATCTAAAACCTAATACATCGCAGGCCGCTGGACCATTCCTTCAAACCACTCCGAAACACAAAACAAAAAACAATGCCATTCATAAAAACAAGCTCGATGAATATTACCACGGATATAACATCAACAACAACGAAGATTTTGACATTATAGCACAACCGCTAACGAGCTACTCAATACATTAATATCACATTTATTACTCACCATTCTCCATGACAGGTTGCAAGCCACATTAGTCACCATGTAGATACTCCACCTAGGGAACCCGCAGCAAAGTTAATACTACAACAGGACACCCTTGCCCGCCAGCCTTGAAGCATTAAAACATTCATTGCCCTGTCCTTACTCTCGTTTGACACGTCCGCCACCTGTCCCGTTAAATTTGTTCCATTCTCCTATTACAACCATAACCATCGCATTAGTGCCAAAGGCATTTCCCGGCGCAAAGAACTAGACAAGCCTATATGCCACGCGTTGCTACGCCCACCACCTGTTATTTACACTAAGCAGCAACTAAGCCTTAACTCGCATGACGCACCTTCCGCCGCCAAAACGGGAAGCGATTACCGAGGCTGACGTTATCAGCTCTCATCCAATGAAACGTTAACAAATTAGCATTATTTAAAAATTTATATAAATAATTTTTTTTCCAACTATTTACAAATAACCCAAAACCATAGTATGGAGGAAAAATTTATAGCCATAGGCACCAAATTAATGGGGTCTTGATGAAACATAATATATCCCCTACGGGGACATAATAATATGTGAATGGCACCATACGTGAGTAACACCTAGCATAAATAATGTCAATGGACAACAAGTATTGTTAACCTTGAAGGGTATAGATGGATTCCACCTCGCCAGTTGTTTGGCCTTTGGGTCTTAATCATGGTAAGTCAAACCATTGGAGTTAACCTTTTGGGTTATTTAAATTCATTTTTTGAAACAACTCATCTCGCACTCAAGCAAGAGTGAGATTGCTAGTATCTTGGCAATCCTAATCAATTCATTAGAAGTAATATGTTATAAACCAGATTTGAACCTCAATGAAGAGGATAACAACTTTTCCTCTTAACCACTCAAATTAGATTCGTGATTGACAACAAATATCAATACTTATAAAGAAAACATTATTTTTTAAGATTTTAGATTTACTATGAAAAAATATAGCTTATTCGTTTTTCATTAAAAAGGTTTAATTTTGAAAGAAATTGATATATACCCACATATCCAACTCTATCTAGAACCTCTTGTGTCATTACCTCATTATTCACGGATACAAAAAGAGAAGGATCTTATTGACCTCCAAATGAGCATTCAACATCAAATCTCTTATATAATGTAGAACTTAAGTTTCATTTGAAGGATACATTTATTACAATGCATTACTCACTTTTTCTTGACATCAAATGTTAAGAGAAGCGACTCTTCTCATCTTATTTGATTAGAACTAAAGTTTCATTTGAAGGATATATTTATTACAAAGCATTACTCACTTTTTCTTGACGTCAAATGTTAAGTGAAGCCACTCTTCCTATCTTATTTGATTGAACCCATGCAAAAGAAAGAAAAAAAAATTAAAGAATAAAAAATATGTTACAACAAGTAGGAAAGTTGCAATATAGCTAATTCCCTGCCAATGAAAGAAAAATTAAGTTATCGAATGAGATAACATGTGGCAAAGGGATCAGAGCACAAAGCCACAACACGCATCGTGTTAAAGGATAAGCGGTCGAATCCAATGCTAACATGGAAGCTGAAAAACATGCATAATGTAAATGAATAATGGTGTATTTGCAATGCAAGAACCCAAGTACATAAATTGGACATTGAATTATTGCAATCTAAACACTATTGAATAGTGCTCCACATCATACCCTTGAATGCAAATTCAATGAATCTTCCACGAGCTTCTTAGAAATTTAGTGATCGCTCCACTCACATAACAACTATAAATTATTACCAAAGTCTCCCCTATAAATTTAGTGATCGCTGCATAATTATTAACCCACCACTGCAGATTTTATCGAATACCAAATCAGGGTCGCCTACAATAGAGTTTCATCCTTAGAGAAAGTCGTGTTGATTAGCTAAAACTTGACATCATCCTTGTGAGTCATATATTATATTTTCATGATATAATATAATAAAGACAAAGGTACACATGGAAAGCTATTTCAAATATTATTTTAGATAACTGTGGATGATATATATACAAGTTTGAAAGTGAAATCCACCTTAACTTATAAATATAATGTTTTACAGTAACAACAAAGGAGTGGATTAACTTTTGGTGTGACTTTCATTGGAGAAGGGTAGTTAAACAATGTGTATAAATACCCCACTCCAAGTTTCTATCCAAATAGGCTCTATTATTACCTTGTAATATCGAATCCAATTAATCACATAGAGGGATCAAAAGATATAAAAGGAATTAAAAACCCCTGAAAGTATTGCAAAAGAATTAAACCATACTTAATTATTATAACTATTTTGTAAGTCAAAGGGTACTTTCAAAGTTAAATTAAAAAGGCCCCCTAAGTAATTAGTTATAAAGCATAGTTGTAAATGCAAAAGTATAGCATCAGTCACATTAAAAGGCAGATAACAGTATAGCATCAGTCACATTAGAAGGCAGATAACAGATACAAGAGAATTCAATTCAAGAGTAACAACAATGCATGTGGATGGTAACAACAAACATTAGATGATCTCTAACCAATTAAGTCGAATTTGCATACATACAAATAAAAAACACGAAAACATATCCATCAAAACCCTTAGAATCCCATTATATAGTTTGTATCCATAACAATGAATTGTAGAATGAATAAACAATTGTTTAATTGCTCTTTCTTATTATTAATTAAAATTTAGCCGGCAATTAAGTGCAAATCCAATTGGGATGTATAAGTAAATCGGGTGTCACTATCCACCATAGCCACATACAATCATGAAATACTTGGAAAGCGTAATTAAGCAATAACTATATTCAAATAACCCTGATTAATGGGCGATCGCAAGGTATACATACACATCAATGAACCCTTTCATAAACACTTGTTCTTATTATTATAACGATGTAGTTACGGTGATACATAACAACCCTAGCTCATGTCGAGCATCTTGACCTTTGTAGACTTTAGTAGTTAAATCGTTGCGCAGAGGCGAGACCCTTGTCCCACAAACAAGGGGGTCTCATACACCAAATTGGTGTCTCACTTGGCGGTGACCTTAAAAATAGATTATTATTATTATTATAAAACTTTGTAAAAAAATTTGTGAAGAAATGCAAATTAATGTAAGTCAAAAGAGGTTGACTAACCATAGGTTAGTATATCCCTTCCTTGGGAGGGAACAATAAGGAAGGGATTGATGTTTGACTTGTTAATCTCGTGGCAAGTAAAGTAAATTAAAGTAAAATAGAAGTGAATAACAACAACAACAACAGCAACAACAACAGCAACAACACCATTAGGTATATACTTTGATGTTAATGATATGTAACTAGTGTAAGCTTAGAAGCGAATTTGATCTTGTACATGGTGGAGAATGGTGGAGAATGCAATGTGTTATTGTGGCTAGGGTTTCAACCCTCATCATCAACAAGTCTCCTTAGAAGCAAACCCTGTTTCCAGGGAAAATTGGAACTTTTCCCTTGAACACGAGGGCATGGGGTGAAAAAATGAAGATGGGTGTCTATTTTGGGGGGTCTCGTGAGAAAATAATTCTGTTTTTTTCATGTCTTCCAACTTCGGGCGAACAAAAGTGATATTTTTATTTAAAATTTCACTTTGCCGTAAAAAGAAAACTTTTGTAGAATTATGTTAGCTTTCTACTCATAATTTTTTCAATTTTTTTTATTAAGATTTGATATGTCGATTTCGCAAATGTTTGACAGTGTGTTCTTATAAAATGAAAAGACTACAAAAGAGTTATGATTTGTTGCACCACTAAAATCGTTGTTAGACTTGTGTTTTGCAAAAACTGAAAATGCTACGACAATCTACACACAATGTACTAACGCCTGACTATAAGTTTGCATCCAATGGACCTCTATACTAATTATTATATTTTTTTAAAGTTGATCCATGGGGAAACTCAGTCGATTTTCAACAATCTTTTTGTTGCACCACTTTTCTCTCAATCCGCTATAAAATCAAAAAATCTACGACCACCCTTTTGAAGTAGACACGTCAATGAAGAGACCCACGTTTTCTTCGATTTTTTTGGTGTTGTATTTACAAAGTTATGGATTTTTCTTTTCGCTGTTTTTTTAAAGAGCTAAATAATAACTCGACACATGTTACAAATATAAAACTTAAAAAATATCAGTTCTTATCTATATACAACAAAATTTATACCCTCGTAAAGTAGATTCAATGATGAATCTACTGGTATGAAGTCCGACATTCGTTTTGTTGTGTAAGAGGTGGTTTTCTCCTTCCGAAAATGGAGAAACCTGAAAATTTTGCAGAGATCTGAATCGGTCATGTTTCAGAGATTATTCGGCCGAAATAATTATTCGGCCGAATAATTATTCGGCCGAATAATTATTCGGCCGAATAACTGTTTTCCGTAACGGCGCCGTAACTTATGGCGAAGGTTATTCGGCCGAATAACTAAACGGAAAAAAAATTACGTCGGCCGGAAAAAAATAAAAATAAAAATTTATACTCATATAAATAAACGTAAAGTTAATTCATTATTTTCGCATGTTTGAACTTCGCATTTTTTTGTCAAACTAATTTCGGAAGGAGGAGATAATTTTTGCAAAAGGAGGTTTTTACAAGGTATGTTTCTTATTCTTCTTTACAAAAGGCACATTGAAGGAGTTTTTTTTTCTAAGGCATATTTGCAAGGATTTTTTCCAAACTATCTCTTTTCTTATTGCATTTTTACAAAGAAGACATTTTTTGCAAAAGGAGGTTTTTACAAGCTATGTTTCTTCTTCTTCTTTACAAAAGGCACATTGAAGGAGTTTTTTTTTCTAAGGCATATTTGCAAGGAGTTTTTCCAAACTATCTCTTTTCTTATTGCATTTTTACAAAGAAGACATTTTTTGCAAAAGGAGGTTTTTACAAGCTATGTCTTCTTCTTTTTTACAAAAGGCACATTGAAGGAGTTTTTCCAACATATCTCTTTTTTATTGCATTTTTACAAAGAAGACATTTTTTGCAAAAGGAGGTTTTTACAAGGTATGTTTCTTCTTTTTTCCAAAGGCACATTGAAGAAAAATTTTTTCTAAGGCATATTTGCAAGAAGTTTTTCCAAATATTTATTTTCTTGTTGTATATTTGCAAAGAAAACATTTTTTTGAAAAAGAGATTTTTACAAAGTATGTTTCTTCTTCTTTTTTCCAAAAGACACATTGAAAGTGTTTTTTTTAAGGGATATTTGCAAGGAGTTTTTTCAAAATATTTCTTTTCTTAGACATGTTTGCAAGGAGGTTCTTTGCAAGGATGTTTTTTTTTCAAAGTAGCTTTGCACTTTTTATTTAATTGAAAGAGGTTTTTTCAAATAGTTGTTTTGCTAAGGTATTTTGCAAATGATTTTTTTCCAAAGTAGTTTTGTACTTCTTATTTATTTGAAAGGAGTTTTTTCAAATAGTTATCTTATTTTGCAAAGGATTTTTTACAAGGTAATTTTGTACTTCTTATTTCTTTGAAATTGGGTTTTTTTCAAAGAGTTGTTTCTTTACAATGATTTTTTCCCAGATATATTTATAAATAAGTTTTTATTGAAAGTATTTTTTTCTAGTGGTTTTTTTCGTAGATATTTTTTCAAAAAAGTATTCTTGGAATGAATTTTACAACAAAGATTTATTTACAAGGTGTTTTATTTTCTTCCTTGGCACAAGGTGTTTTTATTATTTTCCAAAGAAGATTTTTGTTCAGAGAATTTTTTCAAAGGAAAGTTAATTCCAAAGAAATCTTCTTCAAAAGACTCTTACAAAATTTTTAAAAGGTAAAGTAAATTTCAGTTCATGTTTTTATAAATTCCGTAAATGTTTTTAAATCTTAATTTATTTGTTTTTACTATAAAGTAACATGATTCTTTAATTTATCGTCTATAGATTAAACAACCATGGGCAATAAGAGAAATCGTAAAAGAAAAGCTGATCGTAAACGCGATGATGATGATAATAGAGAGAAACAAAAACTCAGATATATTGCCAAAAAACAAAGGGTTGCTGAAACGGAAGAGAGAACTATTGAAGATATAAATACAGATTTATATGACAATGTTGAAGAAATGGAAATTGAAAATAGAGTACAAGAAGAACAAATTGAAGTTGAAAAGAACATTGTAGAAGATGTAAATAGTGATTTACATGCTAATGTCGATGAAATCAATATTGAAGATCAAGTTCAAAATCCAGAAATTGAACCTGGTATGTATATATCATATATTTTCCAAATTCATTTTTTTATAATGAATTTTATTTTTTGATATATGTTAAATTAAATTTAACTTGATGTATAGGTACTTTTACTATTGATGATGAAATGTTAGAAGACATTGATTGCGACAAATATGGAGAAAAACTACCAATACATGTTGCACGATATCGTGCTACAAAATTTTATGATGAAGTTCTCAAAGATTACTCAATAGTAGGACAAACACACATTTTGAGATGTTTATTAGTGTCCAAGAAATTAGAAGGTGCTACATCGTTATTGGGTATTCACAAAGTAACAAAAGAGTCGAAATTGAAACAAAATGTGATGGAAAATATAGGCGATGCAATAAAAAATTTTGGAAAATCCAGGAAGAAAGATATCAGTGCTGCACGTAAAGCAATTCATACAGCAATTCTTTCAGCTAGTACTAAACAAAAGCGTTTGACAACAGAACTAGCAAAAGCAGTTGGAACATCAAGAAAAACATTATACAAACATAGCAAATTCAGAATGCAAATAGATGAAAATAATGAACTTGCTTGTTGGGCAATTATTTGTAGACAACCTTACAAAGATAGATTAGGAGCAGGGGTTAAAGATATTGTACGAGAATATTGGTTGGAACATGCTCGAGTTTCACCAAATGCAAGAGATGTGATACGCAAAAGAATATCACGAAATGTATATGAAATCCAACCAAAACATATAATGGACATGACACAAGTACAATTGTTCAATAAATTCAAGGAAGATCATCGTGGAATTAATATATCAATCACTACATTTGTGCAACAAAAACCATGGTATGTTCGACCTATAACTATACGTGATACATGTTGTTGCCGTTATCATGTGCAATTTCAGTTATATTATGACACGTTTCTTGAATTTGGTAAAATGTTTTGGACAAATTCACCACCTCCGTCGACGATACGTGAATTCATATCTCAAATTTTATGTGAGAGAAATCACGATGAAGTATTTTATTCAAAGAAATGTGTCAATGGAAAACATTGTCATCATTGTGGAAATTTGGTGTTATTCCACAATAAATACCCTATCGATAATGATCAATCGTTGTCAAATGTAAATGTTGATTGGAAGAGATACGAATACATCAACTATAATACAAGTTCTAGTGATTCACGTTCCAAAAGAATTGATTTGCTAGAAGACAAGATATGCGTCACAGATTTTCTCAAAAAATTTGAAAGCAAAATTTATAAATATACCCAGCATTCACATAGAGCACGATGGCAAGATCTTCAATTCAAACAGTCTCGTGAAATTTTTCCACCCGGAACAATTTTGTCGGTGGTTGATTTTGCTGAAAACTATACATTTGCTGCACAAAAAGAAATACAGAGTGAATACTATCATTCTGACCAAGTTTCGATATTTGTCCATGTTGTATATAGACATTCTCAACAGGATGTCGATGGCATTGAAAGCACATGTGACAATCGAGATGTGATTAAAGAATATCACTTCTATATCAGCGATGATCGTACACACGACACACATTTTGTCCAACATTGTATAGAAAATATTTTCTATGACTCACTAAAAAAACGCGAAGTCAAATTCAATGAGCATTGGATATGGTCTGATGGATGTGCGGGTCAATTTAAATCTTCACGATCATTTTTTTGGTTATGTCGACTTCATAAAGCGCTGAACATTAAACATCGCTGGAATTTCTTTGAAACTGGGCATGGAAAAGGTGAGCATGATGGTGCAGGAGCATGCGTGAAAAGAGCACTTCGAAGATGGCAAATGAACTATTCTTCAGCACGGTTTCATTCAGCTGCAGAG
This sequence comes from Larix kaempferi, assembly GCA_027924585.1. Lineage (NCBI taxonomy): Eukaryota > Viridiplantae > Streptophyta > Pinopsida > Pinales > Pinaceae > Larix > Larix kaempferi. The sequence goes on along the minus strand of BSBM01000541.1, from coordinate 4,446,864 downwards.
GTTGTCCAATGGTGTCAATTAAATCTAAGCCATGATTATAATCAACAATCAAAAGACGTGCGCAGGTATGTCCACTATTTTTTTAATTTATATTATTTCTTAAAATTTTAAAAAATGTATATACTAACATTTAAGTACACATGTACACTATTTATTGTGTAGGTTTTTTTGGCTTGTTGGGGTCCAAGATATAAATAGATCAATACCATATGACGCTAGCACCATACATGGAACTAGAGATCTTCACTCTATTCAAACAAAATCATTTCACAACGTGTTTGCATTTGACAGTAGAAAGCAATCATGCTTTTGTCATATTTGCATTGAAAATGTCGAGTCTACAGAAGTTTGTGAAAACATAACAAACAACTACGTAAAAGCTTGGAGACACACAGAGATTAATCCAAAAGGAAAAATGCCTCTGGCAAGTGTTGAAGAATTAAAATCAGAAGAAATAGCAATATCGTCTGATGGCGATAGAATTTCAGATCTCGTAAGAGAAGGTAATAAACTTGTTTTTGACTTTTTAATCAATTGTTCATTCTAATCTATCGCCATAAGTAGTCAATTTAATTCATTTAAATACGCTAACAGCAATCATAACTTGCACAGGAGATATTTTCGCTGTGATTGCACCTGTAGACAACAAAAATGTCGAATATTATTTGATGCGATGCACTGAAGAAAAAATGAAGTTATTGGAGGACTACAACGACAACGGATTTACATACGAAAGAGGATCCATCATTTTAAAAGGCTACTTTTTTCAGCAGACACATATGACTAAAAATTATGTCTACTTTCAAGATTATGAGCCTGATGTTATATGTTGTCAATATAGTCATTTAGTATGTGCATCTCGAATAAAATTGATACAAGTTCCATCAAAAAAACAGTTAAAAACCAAAAAATGGAAACTATCCATATGTGACCATGAACGGATAGTTGAAGATGGTATTCCATTGCGATGTTTTTAACTACATATCAAAAATAAATTGATCTATATTTTTGTCCATGTCAATTGTTGTGTGCAATATATTTTTTGTCCAATTATCAAAATTGTTGTGCACAGTATATTTTTTCATTGAGATTTTATGAATATTTTCTTGAATGACAACTAACATAAAAGCTTAAATGGTTGTACTTTAACATGCTTAAAAATGAATTCAAATATAATTTGAAAATTCAAAAGTACTTTATTCGGGTCCCCATATGTCTATTAGACCACTAAGGGATGAGATAACGGATGTGGCTATCCCCACTCTGCCCCGAATTTTTACTTTTGGTTGATTGATACTAACGAAAAATCACAAAAAGACCTATTAAATTTTGTAGTATTTTAATCCATCGAACATGTTTCTTTAATACATACTTCACCGTAATATGATCTTAAATAGATGTCTTAAAATTGTCACCAAGTTCTCCGTCCCAAATCTTTAATTTAAAATATCGCTTATGCAAATTCACATAACTGAAATCATGGCAAATGGAGATAACGATCATTTGATTTTTAATCACAAGCAAGGATTCCAGGATTGTGAAGCTTATGCTAAATTAGAGAAATGATTATTTACAACAAATCAATGAAAATTCATCAAATTGTTGTATAAAATCATTGCTCTAATTTAGCACAAACTTCACAATCCTGGAATCTTCGCTTATGATTAAAAAACAAAAAACCGTTACCCCCATTTGCCATGATTTCAGCCTCATCAAATGTACCTGAACATTGAAAATAAAAATTAAATTAATTAAAAATCCATTATATCAGAATTTGAACTTAGCATATATTTGCTTTTAAACTTCCTAATTCATCCATATTTCTATCAAAAATTTTAACATTCATAAACTTCTGCCCAACATTAATTCTTACCATAACATTCATTTTCAACATTGAATATTTGCTAACTTAGATTATCATTTTAAACATTTCCAACACCTCCCATTCATTCAACATTTCCTACCCTTGGGTTGCACCTATCAAGACATTTTAAACATTCATGCAAAACAACATATTATAATAACACTTATTCTCAACATAACAAATTGAAAACATTCCTTCTTTCATAACACCTCCCATTCATTCTTTCCCAACATTCTTTTTTCTCTAACACCTCCCATTCATTTTTCCCAACATTGATTCTTACCATAACATTCATTCTCAACATTGAACATTTCCCAACTTGGAATAACATTTTAGACATTCCTAACACTTCCCATTCATTCTTTCCCAATATTCATTCTTCCATAACATTCGAAACATTCAACATTCATTCTCATCATTCAACATTTTCTAACTTCATAACATTCATTCTCATCATTCAACATTTCCTAACCTTGGATTGCACCTATAAAAACATTTTAAACATTCATGCGAAACATATTATAAATATTATCAAAACACTTTAAACATTCATGCAAAACATATTCTAAACATTTACCAAATGAGAAATAATGGACATGTACTCATGTATATAATCCAAAAAAAAGTTGATGAACTTGTGAATTCAATGTACATATATATATAATCAAAAAATAAATACCCTCCATGTTCAAAACAACTACAATATATGTATATCAACAAAAACAATAAAGTCTGAACTCAACTATTTTCCACTATTTTCCACTAGGACCTTCCCTGGGACTCAACTCAACCTACAATACACAAAAAAACAAATCATAAATTTAGATCATAAATTATTTAAACAATTTTAAACTAAATTCAAGATATTAAGATATTAAACTCATCTACAAAACAATTCAATTATTAAAAAAATCGTACATCAAATTCTTTGAATGCATGTCCACCACTTTTTTCTCCTAGAGCCTTTCCTTTGGCTCCAAAGGATCTCAAAGAACCAAGCTGCAACATGTACAAAAACAATTTTCAAATAAATAAAAAAAATAAAACATTAAACTTATATCAGAGATCATTTCTAGTTCAACAAAATTACCTCGGTGCCAATATCTGCATTCATTAAAGACCCCACATCTTCGCCCCCAATCTCCAAATGGTCTCTTCCCTAAAATTTAAATTTTGTTAATAAATAAAACATAGTAGATACAAATAATAAATTAAGCAATTAACTTAAAACCAAAACAAAAAAAATTAAAATCATTTGCTCACAAGAGATGGTAAACCATCTAAAAAGTTGGAATCTAAAGAAACCTGCATAAATAATTAACAATAAGATACATTGATATTTATTAAAATTCAAATAAACAAAAAAAATATCAAGTTCAATCATAAATATTATAATTAAAATACCTCTCCTAAGCGCTCTTCATTTTGACTAAGATGCTCTTGGTTTTGACTACTGGAGACTCGAAAATTATGTGCATTTAACATTCTTGAAAACTGCAAACAAAATACATTTGCTTAATATATTTATTCCCATGTACCAAAAAATTCAATTCAAAATGATTAATAAAAAATCAAATAGATTGTCATAGCATAATCAACAAACCTCTCCCATGATCGATGTGTCATTGGATAACACATCTGAAGCAATATCTCGACAAGACTTAGCATAAGCCCTGAGATCATCCATGCTCAATGCATCTACCTCGTCATTAGTCTTGTAAACAAAACTTTGACGAACAATAGCACGAGCCCTCTCTCACCCCAAACCAACTTCTACTCCAGCAAGAGCTGAAGCTAAACCATCACCTACCGATTCCCTTCCAATTGTCCCTAGTTGAGATGTTGTCTCCATCTCTGATCTTAAAGCCACAACCCTTGGTGGACGAGGTATCTCAGGTGGAGGTTGTATAGTGGTAGGGTCTCTGAGAGCGCCTTTTCGATTATATATTCTACCCTTTCCAACTCCATAAAAGTCAGAAGGAACATCAGTATAATTAGGCTTCATACCTAAAAAAACTCCGCATAAAAAAATCTTGCAAAATAATTAGGAACCTCATCGTTCCAAGGCAATCGACCATAAGCTGCAAGAAATCGATCATATATTAAATGTGCAATTTGAGGATGCTTGAAATATTGCACTTTCAACATTTTTCGCTTAAGGCCTTCCTTGAAATTGAACATTGAATTGGCTTGTTCTCTAGTGACTCTCTCCTTCACAACCTCCCAGTTGTCTGGACCCATAACTTGGTCCCTTCGCATCCGCATCAAATGAACAAAACCATTTGTAGTTGGTCCAAGTTCCTCATATGCATCAATGAACTTTTGCAAAGACGCCAAAACAATCTCTAGACTTTGTCGGCTCTCTGGAGGGAGATCCAAAGAACAAAGATCATTGTTCAACCTGTCATAGTGGGATCTACAACTTTCAAGAATAGTTTGTTGCACAACACCTTGCCATGGAAGCTCATCAGGTAAATCAGATGGATAAGTTGATATGGGTGTACACCCCTCAGCTAGTGGAACATATGTCGTCCTAGCTCTAGGAGGATCTTCAGGACCTTGCTCTCCACCCACACCTATTCCATCATCTACAATCCTATCTTGATCTTCCCCTCGCTCCATCGAATTACGCACATCTTCTGAACGTCGCTCTGCTTCAAATATAGCCATAGTCAAGAATTAACCTTGTCCATAAATTCAAAACACAAAAAAATACAATTTATACGTTATTAAACATTAATGTTCATACCAACAGAAGGTTGAGATCGACGCTCTCCCACAGAAGATGAAGGAGAATCATTTGTACCCCTTCGAACTCGTTGATGATCAAATGACTGGGACCCATGCAATAAACTTGAACCTCTCGGTGAATTCGACAACCTTCGACTACCAACTGGAACACCAATTCCTGAGGATTGTGATGACCTCCTACGCTTTCCCTTCGAAGACTCTCTTTCCATTTGATATAACTTCTAAATTTACACAAACATTAACATATTGAAATTGTACATGACTATTCTACAAACATCAAGCCCATATTTGATAAAAAACTACAACAAAATGTAAGTCCCCCTCCTAACTCTAATTAATTAACTAAAATTCCTTACCATCACTAATATTGCAACATAAAGATATATCTAATAATCATTTCATTATCAAATATAAGTCATAACATGATTAATTGAAGTAGTATAGTAACCTTAAAAACTTTTAATCCAACAAATATGGTTGAATTATATATGTCAATGAACAAACATCTCACCAAACATATATATATATTCTTATTAAAAGAATTCTAGCTCATATTTATAATAATACAATTTACACACATCAAAGTTGTACATGTGAACTCTACAAACTTAAAAACATCTATTAAAGATCTGCATACAAAATGTAGAGCTGGCTAAAATAGTATAACATATATATATACTTATTAAGAGATTTCTAATTTATATTTATGATAAAACAACTTACACACATTGAAATTGTACATGTTCATTCTACAAACTTAAAAACATATCTCTTAAAGATCTGCATACAAAATGTAGAGCCACCTAAAATATTATAACTTATTTTCTTTCGTAAGTTACTCTTCTAGGTCTAAGAACACTATTGCAGCATAAACATGACATCAATAATCATCTTATAATCATTTAATTGTAATAGTACAATAACCTTACAAATTTTTCAATGATCACTTATGTTTTCATTCTATATCTCAACAAACAAACATTCCTTCATTTTTATAAAAAAAATACCTAATAACATCAAATTTTTAAGTAACTTTCTACATTAACTCTGTTCATGAAAAGGTTCTGTTCATAAACATGTTCTGTTCATGAACAGAGTTCATGAACTCATATAACATTCTTGTACCTCACTTAACATAGTAAAACCACCGGTTAATCATTTATAAAGTTCTGTAGTATACCCTTTATTATCCTTTCATTAAAAATTAGGGAAACTTAATATGAAACTCATTCAGGTTTGGGGTTTAGATATCCATTTATATAAAGAAGCCATGGGGTTGCATTTCATAAAAATAAGACAAATACACATTATGTTGTTTGCTTTTCATTTTAAATATTTTAAAGCCTTACTTGCTTTATACTTGCTTTTACCATTTTTATATATAAAAAAGAGCATAACATGAACAGAGTTCTGTTCGTCAGCAGAGTTCTGTTCATGAGCAGAGTTCATGAACTCTGCCCATGAACAGAGTTCATGAGCAGAGTTCACGAACTCTGATCTACCACATTACATTATCTCTCGGCAAATAAAACATGTTTCTATCTATACACCAAATTAAACGTTGAAGACATAAAATATTTAAGCAAAACAACTCTATTAATAATTCCTAAAATAGTGGACCTAGCTATGCTTAGGGTAAATATATCTATTATAGAGCTCCTTGAATTCTGTTCATGAACAGAGTTCATGAACCCTGCTCATGAACAGAGTTCATGAACCCTGCTCATGAACCCTGCTCATGAACAGAGTTCATGAACCCTGCCCATGAACAGAGTTCATGAACCCTGCTCATGACCAGAGTTCATGAGCAGAGTTCATGAACTCTGCTCTACCCCATTACATTATCTCTCGGCGAATAAAACATGTTTCTATCTATACACCAAATTGAACGTTGAAGACATAAAACATTTAAACAAAACAACTCTACTAATAATTCGTAAAATAGTGGACCTAGCTATACTTAAGGTAAACATATCTATTATAGAGCTCCTTGAATTCTGTTAATGAGCAGAGTTCATGAACTCTTCTCTACCCCATTACATTATCTCTGGGCGAATTCTTCTCATGAGCAGAGTTCATGAGCAGAGCTCATGGACTCTGCACATGCACTTACAAACACCACTAAAATCAAACTTAAATATATAAAATTTAAAACTACTTGCTAACCGATACATACCTGTATCCACACGAGCGGTTGAGAAATCTCCGATCCACGACGCCGCGACTGTTCGATCCACCAACGCTCCAGAAACGACTGCTTCCTTCACCAAACAACAGATCAAGTCATCAACTAAAAAATATAATATACACAGCCAAAATCAAAACATAACAAGAGAAGGAAAAACGCACCTTTCGATGACAAGCCTTCAAGCCTGCACACAAAACCGCAAAAGCATCCACGCAGCAACAACAACGAACGCACCTGCCACCCAAAACGTAACAGCCGACGAGCAAGATCCAACAAGAAACAACAAGAATCAGAAGAGAAGCCGACGAACTACCCAACATAAAGCCGAAGAGCAGCAGCAGGTCGCGGGGCAGCAGCGGGTTGTGGAGAACCAGCAGGGTGGCGGAGGTAACAGAAGCAGTTCGTGGAGCGTCAGCAGGCGGGTCGTGCAATAGCGGCAGGGTGGCAACAACACTACTGCGGGCTCGTTGCGGGGTCCAGAAATTTCCAGCAAAGAATGCCAAATGGCAGCCGATGCTGTGTTTTTATGCAGAAAAATAATTCGGCCGAACAATCATTCGGCCGAATAATTGTTCGGCCCGAATGATTGTTCGGCCGAAACATTGTTCGGCCGAATAATTGTTCGGCCGAACAATTGTTCGGCCGAAGAAACTATTGCCCGAAATTTTTTTCCGTCCGGCAAGTGTTTGCACACATTCCAAGGATGGCCGTTAGGCTGGACGGAGAACTGTTTGTGGTTATTCGGCCGAATAACCTTTGCATTATTCGGCCGAATAATGTAAATTATTCGGCCGAATAATATTTATTATTCGGCCGAATAATATTTATTATTCGACCGAATAACTTCCGCTAAGACGAATTTGCACTCGTTTCTCACGAAAGTGTTACCCACCTTCACGTTTTCACCCCATGACATTTATAACCCTCATAAATGAGTTTGCAAAAAATGGAAAACAACAGCCAACTAATTCATGTTTCATCCATAAATTTTGCCATGGAAAATTGGAACTTTTCCCTTGAGCATGAGGGCATGACATTTATAGCCCTCATAAATGAGTTTGCAAAAAATGGAAATCAACCACCAACTAATTCATGTTTCATCCATAAATTGTCTGAAGTATTTGAGGTCAAGATCACAACCTCGTCTCCTTGAGGCAAGGCAATGGTCTTTGCAAAAAAGGCCCTGATCAGTAAGTTCATGGGCCACTAGTCGAATCACAAATTCCTAGAACTTTGGTTGGATGAAAGCTTGCTTCTATTTATGGACACAAATACATCACCTTTCTATTCTAGCAAAAGGAGGACGATATTTGATAATTTTATAACAATGTTGGGCAATTTTTGGATAACGCAATTTGAAACATTAGAGAAAATGTGGTCCAAAAATGGACCCATAGGGAAAGTAAAAAACAATCGGATGTGCATGTTGCATCACATTACCATTTAAGCTAGATTAATATAGAAGTACGAAGTGAGTGTTAAAGATAATAATGATAAAATAGATTCTTGTGCATACACATAAATGATAAAAATTATCATACAATAAATAATGTACTATTAATATATAATAATAATGGAAGTAAGATATATATATATATATATATTCAGTAGAAAAAAGTTGTAACTTGTTATTTCTTTTCGAAATCAAAGTTACAAAATGATACAAAACAAAGTTTCTTGGTTTGTTGCTAGGGAAACTAGACTAGCAATAAAATAAAAAATTGGCATTGATGAACAATTTGAACTTAGTTTTTGGAGTGACCAAAATACTTAAACGGAGACCAACCTTGGACTTTATAACCATAATTATACTAGAACTATAGTAACAATAAGACAAAATGACTATTAGGGTTGTACCAGATAATTGAATCTTCACACAAAAACGAGATTATGGGCACCTCTTTGTCAGGAGCAAGCTTGGGATCCTTTTCAACGAATTGTAGACCAATGGTGGCCTTGAACATGAGGATGAACTTGGAATCCATGCATCAAATATAGTCTTAAGATACGTCACCATGCAAAGTATTATTTGATCATCAATGATACTTTGTATCGTCGTGGCAGCCTCGTCCAATTGCAATGGTAATTCCTAGTGCCCAAACTTGCTTTCCGTCAGAGATTTTCCTAAGAGAGCCTTCATTTTCCAATATAAGGCAACCAACTTGAAGTATTTCATTTCTCTGGACCTTGTTGAGCCAGTGTCTTGAACCCAAGGGCTCATTTTGTCTGTAATATCCTCATGGCAAGTGTACTCCTTTGTTTTCACCCATGACTCGTTTCGTTCAATGCCCTTTCTGATAACAAAGGGAGTACGCTTGTAATAAATTGCTTCTGCCTCAACAACTTCTTTCATGGCCTGTGTCTGTAGACCCACCCTAGTTCCCTTGGAACCCCATAGGCTTCAAACTCTCCTTGCCATCATTGGAATAGTCTGAAAAGGGCTAATAGCACAGATATGGATGGCTCAATAGGGAGTAGAATTGAGCCAAAGACTTGGTTGCAAGATGGAGTTGTAGCAAAGGATTAGCCATAAGCTAGAATATGAGCTTTCTCCCAATAGCGAGATAAATCCAAACCATCTCCTAGTGGTAATAATGAGCTAGAAGTGAGCCAATTGAAGATTGAAAATCCAAATAAAGAAAAATGATTCCGTGAATTTTCATGGATAAAACTAATACTGGATTGGAAGTTTCCACTTGTGAATGTCCACATCATTGTTCTCTCCCATGAATTGCAATAACTTTCTCCATATCATCATCACGAGGAATGTTGTCAAAGGAGGAGCATGTTTACCAGAGACCGGTGCAAACCATTTCCTATCATAACAATGGAGAACTGCCATGATCCAAGTCACGCTAGACCTTACCACACCACAAATCCTCCTGCCCATTGTCCTTTCCTTGCTCAAGTATGTGTTGTTCAACTACTTCATGTGGGGGATGACTTAACACATCTTACCCTTTGCATGGACACTAGGTGGTGCCATTATGTATCCTTGCCACCCCATCCATGGGAATATAAGAATAATAATATTATGTCGTAATAATATATTATATAGTAACATATAATATAATAATGATTGTCTTTAACTATATAATAATATCATATTGATCATTTTTAACTATAAAATAATAATCTCTAGATAACCACCTTTCACTATACAAAAATCGTATTTAAAACATAAATCGGAAACAAAAGTTATTAGAAAATGTCAAAAGATTTGTTTACATCTCAAAAGATTCCATGCATAACATGTGCCATAAAATCAGTAAAGAAACTGAAAAATGTACTAAGATTCCATGCATAACATGTACCATAAAATCAGTAAAAAAACTGAAAAATGTATAACAAAGTTAGTAGATATTTTTCAGTAAAAAAACTGAAAAATGTATAAAAGTGTCAAAATACAGATTGATACTCAAAACTTATAAAGAGTGTTTACATCAAATTTATGCTCAAAAAGTAATGTTGAAAATACTCAAAGGATCCTTTTGATGTTATGCATGTGAGGGATTTAAAGCTACGGTTACAAGGAAAATAACGGGATAAAGATTCCTGCATTTAATAAAATAAGAATTTACAAATCAACATTGGAAAACAAATGGGCCTATAGCTCAGTGGTAGAGCATTTGACTGCAGATCAAGAGGTCACCGGTTCGAACCCGGTTGGGCCCTATTTTGCGTTTTCAGCTAGCCAGTTTAAGATCGCTCTCATTAAATCCTTAAAACAAAAATCAAATCCGGTTTGGATTCTTGTTTACTGCATTGTCAGAGCACATTGCACATTGTAAAGTTTAAGATCGCTCTCATTAAATCCTTAAAACAAAAATCAAATCCGGTTTGGATTCTTGCTTACTGCATTGTCACAGCACATTGCACATTGTAAGGAATGAGACCCGTAATAAATTGATTTTAAAAATAAATTTATTTTGCTTCAAACAGCAATATTGAAGAATATTTATCGCTAAAGAAACTGTCTACCATTGCAATAAATGTTAAATACTGAATTTGCATTCAGCGCCTGTAGCTCAGTGGATAGAGCGTCTGTTTCCTAAGCAGAAAGTCGTAGTTTCGACCCCTACCTGGCGCGTGACATGTTTTTATTTTGGAGGTACACTGTGGTTACAGAAACTAACTGAATTCTACCGATTTAAGGTCTTCAAATTTTAGAGACCATTTTGTAGCACAATTCTAGGTTGGAATTTTCAACTTCAAGTTGAAGCTACAAATAGTTATATGTTTGGGAGGTACATTGTGGTTACAGAAACTAACTGAATTCTCTTCATGTTTTTATTTGGGAGGTACACTGTGGTTACAGAAACAGAAACTAACTGAATTCTAGGATTTCAGGTCTTTAAATTTTAGAGCTTATTTTGTAGCACAATTCTAGGTTGGAATTTTCAACATTAAGTTGAAGCTACAAATAGTTATATGTTATTTATTTTCTATGCATTTTTGTGCTTAAGTTATCTATGCATAAGTTAAGAGTTTTTCATGCATGATCTATTAATTATCCATGTATTAAATACTAGTTAATTTTTTTTTTAATTGTTTATTTCTAATTTGGAACGACTGCCATAAAAATCTAGAGAATACATTCGTCTAGGAAAAATATAAATACTACTAATCCACCCCAAATTCTAAGACATAAACACCCATCAATATAATATAAATACCTATTAGTGTAATTAATTAAAAAACCTTGTGGCTAGTTAATCAATAACTAAGTAACTTACCCAATATCTTGTTACTACAATTTATGAAGAATCATGTATTTATCACTTTTTATTATTAAACACTATCCTAGTTAGTAACTTGTGATTTGTATTTAATTTTAAATTATATTTTTCATAGTTAATTTATAATTGATTTAATTTAAAAATAAGATCTCATTACAAAATATTTGATAATAGACTTTAACTTAATATCTCACATAAAGAATATATAAATTGAAACGTTCTATAGATTTTAATGAATTTAATAGTTTTTAAACATGTCAAATATAAGTGACACATTTACATAAATATGCAACTCATTTACACATAAAAGTAACACACTTAACATAAAAGGTGCATAGACATGACACACATAAGCAATATAATGATACTCATTGGTGACATTCTAACCACATAAGAGACACTCACAAAGATATAAGAATTGCACCTAATATAAATGATATAAACATGCACACAAGTGACACACCTAACACAAATGACATGTTCATGCACATAACATACACACCTAACATAAGTGTCACATTGATGCACATAAGCAACAAACCAACCACATAAACTGATGCACACATTCCCTATGCTTAACATAAGTGATGCACTCACGCAAAAAGCAAATAATAAAGCACTCACACACATAAGCATTACCCCTAACTTAAGTGATAGAGACACACACTTAAATAACACTTTTTTGTTTGTGCGGGCGTGCCACTTATGTTGTGTGTGTGTTTGTGGCGTACCTACACATAACTTATGCTTAAATGCACGATGACGTTAGTGTGCCCCTTAATATGTGTATAAGTGCATCACTTAGGTGCGAATATGTCGATTATGTGGAATAAGTGTGTTGCTTATTTGTGTAAAGTGCATTTCTTATATGTTTCCGAACAATGCACCCACACATGAATGACACACTCACACCAAACCGAGACGCACCCACATAAGTGACACTCTTATATATAAATGATGCACTCACATATATAAATGTCACACTCACACACATAAGTGATACTCTCATACATGAGGGACACACTTAAACATTTAACCCAATCATCCCACACATTCACATAATTGATGTACTTATACACACCCACATAAGCGGCCCACTCACACAAGAGTTCAAATGCATTTATTTATTACAAACGCAATAGAAATATATTTAAAAAAAGGGAAGTGAAGAAAATAAAAGCTAAAATAACAAGAGTTAGTTATGCTAAGTTAAGAAAAGATGATCAATTTCTAAGGTTTATAACCGTGGTATACAAACTCATATTTAGATGCACAATAATTACTTAAAAAAATTAAAAAACAATATAAAATAGAAACAAACATTAAAAAATATAATAAAAATATAAAACCCATCTCAAAAATATACAACATATATGTAAAAAAAAAAAACTAACATAATAGAGGACATCAAATGATTGCACCGAGAGAAACGAGGTGCTCTACAACTTAGTATGGGGGAGATGTTGTAACGTTTGTTACTAACAAAATAATAAAAAAAATTCATGTAGGCTCATAAAATAAAAAATTATGGAAAGTATTTAAAAAAAATTCATGTTGGTTCATAAAATAAAATATTATGAAAAGTAATTAAAAAATAGATGGATCTCTCTCTGTGCTTGATAAATACAGATTTAAGATGGATCTATGCTGGTTTAAACAAAAAGAAGCCCAAAAAATAAAGACTTACATAATGTAAACATAACAAAGGTTACAATAAAACTACAAAATTCAATACAAAAAAAAAACAACATCACACCAATTGCATTACGCAATTTGGCCTATAAAATTATAACAAAGATCGTAGCCCTCCGATTAGAGGCATTCCTATCTGAGTGGCTTTCAAATGAGCAATTCAGTTTTCTAGCAAACCGACAAATACTAAATAGGGTTGGAATAACTTAGGAATGCCTCCATTCAATAAAAACAAAAGATCTGGATGTTGTGGTCCTCAAAATGGATTTAGTTAAGGCTTTTGATAGAGTTAATTGGGTTTATTCCGATTGGTTTTTATGTGACAAATTAGATTCTAGCTTGGATGAATTTTCCTAATTTTACAGTTTTAGTAAATGGTTCTCTAACAAATTTCTTCCTGAGTTTTAGAGGACTCTGGCAGGGATGTTCTTTATCACCATTATTCTTTTTACTTGTTATTGAAGGCCTTAGTAACATAAAAGGAAAATTCGTGGAATAAAAATTGCAAACTCAGTTGTTATTTCACACATTTTATTTGTGGATAATGTTATCTTTTTTGGCAGAAGTTCGACATATGAATGGTGATATTTTATGATTATTATTAAGACCTTTTGTCTTGCTTCAGGTATGGTGGTCAGTTCGGCCAAATCAACTCTCTTTATAATTGGTATGGAACAAAATATGTTGGATGACTTATCTACTATTCTCCCCTTCAGTATTTCAAAATTGGAGAATGGTTTCAGGTACTAAGGCTACTTCCTAAAGCCAAATTTGTCACAACCCTCGTTTTCGCACACCCAACACTTGGTCGCACAATGGACTAAGTGCCTAGATGGGTAAGGCATGCGGTAGTGGCAACAAGAACGGACCTACGGACATGCACCCACACTCACCACCGGGATGGCATCCGGGAGTGCGGCGCGCACCAAATGTATGCCTTGGGGGTTGGCACACCCCTTGGCCGAAATTACACCAAGCCGAGACTTGGGGCGAACACCCACATGATGGCTGGGCATGTGGGCAAGCAACTGCAGACGTGGGCAAGACGCGTGCTGGGCGCGAGGCTGCGGACGCAAGGAAAAACGAAGATGTGCTGAAGGTTGGGCGCTCGACCCACTCGCGGTGTGGGCTAGTGACCCCGATGCGGACCCAATGATTGATGCGCAAAGAACAAGATGCACGTTAGCTGCGGAAGGGGTTAGCGTGTGCGTGTAGCAAGGAAGGGCGTTCCAGAAAGTGCAGAAGGCACACGGTATAAAGGAAGGACGCTCACTTCATTTTGGAGGCAGGAGGCAAGAGGCAAGAAACGACAAGGGCTCTAATCTCGCGCAGGAGGACAGAACGTTGGCTAAGGGTGGCATGCTACAGTTAATGGTTTTAGCACTTGTAATTTCTTGGGAGTTTCTGTTAAGTTGAACAGTACTCTGGAGCTCTGCTTTGGGCAACTCCTCTTATGTAATCTCTGTTGTAAATATATAAAGCTTACCAAGGGGCTTTGCCAAGCTGGGCAACCCACCCATATTTGTCTCTTGTTTACTTGTATTTATTTGGTGAATGCTCACACAGTTATTTTACTTGATGCAACTGTAACGTACCCTAAGTAGAGAACATGCACAGTAAACGGGTGTAGGGGACAAGGGTTGAAAGCATTAAACTGTTAAATGTATTCCGCAGGTTGGTAGGCGTAGTCTGTAGGTTCATTGGTTAAGTTGGCCAAGCCCTTGACGCAACACCTAGCAGTGCTGCATGTCAGTGTTTGCTTGCCAAGAGTGCTTGCGAAGTCTAGCCGTGACAGGTGGTATCAGAGCCGAGTTTTGCAGCAGGGTTGCGGAACAGTTCATCCGAGCAGAAAATCGTGAAGGGTTTGCTCAGAAAACGCACTTCGTGCGAAAGTACAAAACGGTGCGATCACAGGACGGAATTGCTACGAAGGTTGGGTTGGTGCGAGCGGCCAACCAACCAAGGGTTTTGACAGGAAACTACAGGTGACAGTGCCCAGAAAAATTATCTGCATCCGTAGGTGAGGTGCGGTTGGCAGAGAGACGCGTCTGGCAGATAGGCGTGTCCGCAGAAAGAGAAATGCATCCGCAAGTTGGTGCGGACGGAAGCCAGTGCGGACGGGGTTAGCACCCTCAGGCGGAGGTGCGCCCAGAAAACCAGTGGGGCATTTGGCAAGCGCCCAACTTAGAAGCTAGCGTTGCGGAGAGGTGCGCAGATTGGCGAACGTGCGGACGGAGGTTCACGCGGAACGCAGTGCGCGGCAAGTTGTGTGGACGTTGAACAGAGCATTCGGCGCAATGGATTAGGGCATGCGCTCAGAAATTAGCGCACCTGCATGTGGCAGAGGGTGCTGCGGATGCAGAAGTTCGAAACTAGTGTGAAGTGCGCTCAGAAGGTTAGCGCGGTGTTTGGCAAACGCACGGCGCAGGAAGGGTTGCACGTTCGGTTTTAAGTGCGCTCGACAGGAAAGACAGTGCGGAGGGTTTTCGCGGAAAACACCAGAAGCACGTTTTTGGTGCGTTAAGGCAGCGGAGCGCCTAGAAAGTGCACCCAGTTGCACGCAGATGTGCCGCAGGTGAATAGAGCGCCCATAAGTGCGTTCAGCAGTGCATTTCGCAGGAAACGTGCGATGGTGCAAAGTGCGGACTTGGTGCTGGAAGTGGAGTTGAGTCGAGAATAGGACTTATCGCCGAAGTCAGTCGGTCCAGATGGATCGCAGAGGAAACGTTGGTCAGATGGGGGAGTCGGTCATGCAGGACACACTCATACAAAAATTGCTACAAGTGTTGGCACCACTTGTAGACATTCGCGAGGGTGGTCCAAGTGGAGTACGAACCCAAGACACAATTGTTGGGGTAGACGACGCAGTACGTGCATGCTGTGAACGGTTGTCCAATGCGCTGGAGGAAACAACGAAGTGCATGAGAGACTTGGGTCAAGCTCTTGAGAAGTTGGCTCAAAGACATGCGGAGCAGGAATGGTTGCAAGAGTCTTCTAGAGAGGCAGCTGGGGGAAAGACTAAGGCTGGAGCAAAGAAAAACGCTCAAGGTAAGGCAAGTCGCACGCAATCAGATCCACCAAAGAAGATGATAGACTGTTTTATCTGCGGAGAAGACCACTATGCGAAACAATGCCCATTTAGGGTATGTTCAGTCGCACAGGAGGGTACAACCACACATTTAGCATCATTAAGGGTGTTGGAAGCACCTCAACAATCGGATGAAGTTGCGGAAGCAATGAAGGCAATAGAGTGGTGCCTTAGAAAAACGACGAAAGGTCGTGAAGCAGAAAAGGAAGTGTAGCAAGGTCTAGACTTTGTGGAAACGACGGTAAGTGGACTGAAGGTTTCTGCATTGGTAGACACGGGAGCTTCGCACAGTTTGGTGAGCAGTAGGACTACGTTATTGTTGCATAGCGGGATGGAGTTCAATCATGTGAAGTTCAAAGCAACAAACTCAAAAGTCAGAGATGTGATAGGAAAGATAACGGCAACATCTATTCGAGTTGGGAGTTGGCACGACAAGATGGACTTGAAAGTCGTTCTGCTGGACGATCATTCGATGATCTTAGGACAGGACTTTCTACGGATGGCCAAGGCAGTGCCGGTTCCGCACGCAGGACATTTGGTGTTCTTTGGAGAGTCTGGAGCATGGAGCTTGCCTATGACTCAAAAGAGCAAGTTGGGACGCAGATCGCGAGTGACTTCGGTACAAGTGTTCGAAAACCCAGATATGTGCAAACACTTGCCTTGTCACAGTATAGGAGAGAAGACAGTTTCGGCAGCAAAGAACAAGCCAAGCGTGACAGTGAAGGCTGATCTATCCACAGCAGGAAGGTTAGCAGCATTGGAAAAACGTATGGCTTCAGTTAGCTGAGATATTGAAGCCTTGTGCATTTAGAGGGTGCTTCGTAGCAGCATAAGAGGGAGCAGTTGGGTTCTCCCGCATCAAATGCGAAGGTTTCCAGTGAAGGCATGTTGGAAGTGTTGTCTAGCAGCAGCCAAGACAAGGACTCTTCAGTCAAGCAGAAATTTGATGAAGAGCCACATGAGGGTATGTTGCACAAACAATAGATTGCGGAAGAAACCCAGATTTTGGAAGAAGTCATGGATGAAGCAAACACCATCGAAGTTGATCCACCACATGACGCGGAGGACATAGTGGCGTTTTGTGTTCATGCCATAGGCATTCCGAAATCTGAGTTGACAGAAGTGAGGTTGCAGCAAGTTGGTTGCCAACCAAACGAGTTAGACGCAGTGCTTGCACACTTGGAAAGCAAGCAACTGTCAAACGAAGAAGTGGCTAAGGCAGCCGTGGCTAAGGAAGTCATGGTAGAGTTGAGCACTCTTCAACAGCAGGAAACATTGGCATGATTGGAGGAGTCAAGACGTAGTGAAACATGCGAGGACGAGATAGGAAAGCCATTTGAAGGGCTAAGTAAAGGAGCCAAGAGACGGGCCAAGAAACGGTCGCAGCAATCGAAGACAGAGATGGTGTCTTCTGTTGACTCTCATAAGGGCCCAGAAGTTGCGATTGATATGAGTAATGAGACGGATGATGGTGCAAGTTTAGGAGAGTGTTGGGCTCGATTCAAGGAGCTTAGTACCAGAAATGAAGTAGCCAGAAACGCGTTTGAACTGTTCTGTGAGGAAGATGCGCATGGCGGTGACCTATGGGGCCGCCCATGTCTTTTCACATGATAAGCATCAGTTGGGCTCACTGTCATTGGCGACGATGGTGAGGCCTGAGGCATCTTTGGAAGGTGGCCTAAAGACAATTCTTCGCCAAGTTAAAATGCAGGAAGCTTGCGAACACCGAAACGGAGACGGAAAAGTGATTTCAGAGTGGGTGAAGTTTGTCTCAGAATAGACATAATGGTTGGGCTCGCTACCTAATCAAGTCTCTCTTGGGGGCGCAACAGATGGAAACATGATGGAAGGCACAAAGTACAGATGCAGACTAGGTGGTCAAGAAGCGTGACTACAGAAGTCAAACGTTGCAGCTACAGATAGGGCAACGGATGGCGTTGTCAGGACGGCAACAAGTTTAAGTGGGGGAGGTTGTCACAACCCTCGTTTTCGCACACCCAACACTTGGTCGCACAATGGACTAAGTGCCCAGATGGGTAAGGCATGCGTTAGTGGCAACAAGAATGGAACCGCGAACATGCGCCCACACTCACCACTGGGATGGCATCCGGGAGTGCAGCGCGCACCAAATGTATGCCTTGGGGGTTGGCACACCCCTTGGCCGAAATTACACCAAGCCAAGACTTGGGGCGAACACCCACATGATCTCTGGGCATGTGGGCAAGCAACCGCGGACACGGGCAAGACGCGTGCTGGGCGCGAGGCTGCGGACGCAAGGAAAAACGAAGATGTGCGGAAGGTTGGGCGCTCGACCCACTCGTGGTGTGGGCTAGCGACCCCGATGCGGACCCAACGATTGACGCGCGAAGAACAAGACGCACGTTAGCTGCGGAAGGGGTTAGCGTGTGCGCGAAGCAAGGAGGGGCGTTCCAGAAAGTGCGGAAGGCGCACGGTATAAAGGAAGGACGCTCACTTCATTTCGGAGGCAGGAGGAAAGAGGCAAGAAACGACAAGGGCTCTGATCTTGCGCAGGAGGACAGAACGTTGGCTGAGGGCGGCATGCTACAGTTAATGGTTTTAGCACTTGTAATTTCTTGGGAGTTTCTGTTAGGTTGAACAGTACTCTGGAGCTCTGCCTTGGGCAACTCCTCTTATGTAATCTCTATTATAAATATATAAAGCTTACCAAGGGGCTCTGCCAAGTTGGGCAACCCATCCATATTTGTCTCTTGTTTACTTGTATTTATTTGGTGAATGCTCGCACAGTTATTTTACTTGATGCAACTGTAACGTAGCCTAAGCAGAGAACGTGCACAGTAAATGGGTGTAGGGGACAAGGGTTGAAAGCTTTAAACTGTTAAACGTATTCCGCAGGTTGGTAGGCGTAGTCTGTAGGTTCGTTGGTTAAGTTGGCCAAGCCCTTGACGCAACACCTAGCAGTGCCGCACGTCAGTCTTTGCTTGCCAAGAGTGCTTGCGAAGTCTGGCCGTGACAAAATTGCTATTGAATCGAGGATTGGATGTGGCTGGTGAAAAAAATTGAAAAAAGATTAGCAACTGGACATACATGATGCTCTCATTAGGTGGAAGATTAACTTTGCTTATAGCTGTGCTGACGGGCATCTCGATGTACTGGTTTTTCAATGGCAAAAATTCCGAAGACCATTTTAAATCTTATCAGGAAAAGGCTTTTTAATTTTCTTTGGTCTGGTTCGGTGGTGAATAGAAAATTGCATCTTTTAATTTTCTTTGGTCTAGTTCGGTGGCGAATAGAAAATTGCATCTGGTAAGCTGGAAATTTTTATCCAAACCAAAAAAATTTGGCTGTTGGGACATAAAAAACCTTGAATGGTTTTGCAATGAACTGAGGTTGAAGAGTTTATGGCACAGCCTCTTCGGTAATAGTTTATGGAATAAGATAATTCAAGGTAAATATATCAGAGGTGACCTTCAAAATTGGATCAGTAATCCTTGGTCTTTAAATGCAAATTCTTCAAATTTCTGGTGTGGCTTCATGTCGTCCTTCAAATGGATTAGTAGGAAACTGGCGTGGAAACTGGGAACAAGAAATGATATATTTACTGGTGTTGATCCTCTGGTGGGTGTGGAGGAGGGATATAAGCTCTCTGCTAATATTTCGAGCTATCTAAAAGAAATAGGATACACCAAGTTATCTCAAATCAAAAGACCGTGTTGTCATAACCAAGAAGTTGTGCTGCTGATTTGGGCATTAATCGTCTCTGGTCTTATGAGTGGGATAAATATATTGAGAACCTAAATAGGCCAGGCATCAGAATTCAACCAGATGTGGATAAGCTTGTTTGGACAGGTGACAATGTCAAAGGTTCTGTGACAGCAAAGGCCACATATAACTTCATATTGGCAGAGGATGGTGTTACTTACCTAAATGGTGGGTTGAAAAAATTTGGAAATGGAAAATACCTACAAAACTAAAACATTTTATTTGGATGGTATTGCAAAATGCAATTCAAACGTGGGACAAACTTCTTCAATTTCACATCCTTTTATATTCTGTTCTTTTTCTCGAAATTTATTCTGTTCTTTTTCTCAAAATTTTTGGAAGGTTGTTTGTGATATTTTAAATATCCCGTCGGTCTGGGGTTGAATTCCTTTGAATGCAACTTATTCTCTTGGTTTAAGGATGTCCCAATCTATCACACACTATCTGTCTTTGTGTGCTGTTTCAGTTGGCCGATAAGAAATATATGTGGTTTGTGGGTTGTTAGATATATCTTTAGGAGGTTGTTGTTTCCATGATTAAAAAATAAAATAAAGAAATATTGCCATATTTAAAATATAGCTCCGTTTGCTTCCTATGATTACATTAAATATAAAAAAATTTATAAAAAATGTGTCTGAAATGCCACAAAAGCTGAAAATGATTGAAACACCTCCTGAATTTACAGGCACATGTGCTTTCTGTGATGGCACTGCTTGCGATGGGGTTTGTGCAGTTGGTGTCTTTCTGAAGATCACTGAGAACCACAGGTTTTTGCTTCGACTAAATGGCGGCTTGGGGACAAATTCAAAAGCATAATTATTAGCTCTGTGGTGCTTGCTAAAATTTGCAAATCAGATTGGTATTGTTTCCTTCAGTATTTTTGGGAACTCTGCTGCAATTGTGAATTGGGTGAATCAAAACTCTAGTCTCCAAGTTTTGGATCTACAGCTCTGGTACTCAAGAATACGAGACCTTCTCAAATCTTTTCAAACATTGGGAGATCTCCCATATATACAGGGAATTAAATTTTATGACAGATTGGTTATCTAAAGAAGCTCTTGAGACGTGTGAAGGTTTCTATTCTGGGAGGAATATATTGAAGATTCTCTGGTGTCAAATGGTGCCTTCCTTTTTGTAGATCTGTTACTTGTTGCAGGATTGGGTTATTTTCTAGTTTAGCTAGGTTATCCGAAGGTTTTGTTGTTATTTTGTAATCTTTTTTGGCAGATGTTATATTGGATGTTAGTTTTGAAAACAAGATGTAGCATAGCATAACATTTTTATGAGATGAATGATAGAGTAAGATATATGTACTTTTTTATTCTATGAATAACAAAGTTACTGCTTTTTTTTCTTGAAAAAAAAAACATCAAAATAAATGTAATTTAGAAAAAAATAAGAAACAAATTAATTAAAAAAAAAGAAAAGCATACAACTTTGTGACTTAAAAAGAAGATGCTAAAAAGTTACCATTTATTCTATTTTTCAATTTTTATAAATTAATATTGTTATATCTCAATATTTATATAACTATAAGTTTTTGAAATATATAATTGAAAAAATTAATTATTAATGTAAAATTTTTACAATAAAAAATTATAAATAATAATATTTAAATGAGAGAAATTATTATAACATCAAAATTAAATTAAATTATTATTTTATATGTTAATCTTTTTAGTGTATAAATTTTCCATCATCATTAGTAATAATGCATCAACAATGCTCAATAATACACCTGGATGCTTTAATTATACTTTTTAAATGAAAACCATTCACAATTACCAATAAGTGGAGCTTTATCTACATTAAAGAACAACACTCTAGTTATTGGAGCTGAATTAATAGCTCTATAAGGGTTGTTGCTTTTTACTTTAATTTCTGGTGTCATATATTTATAGATTCTTGATGACTCTAAGGTCATTGTGAATTGAGAAAATGGTATGTCTAATTTGCAGGTTTTATTTTTGGTGTAGTGGTGCTATAGAATCAATAATTTTATATCCACGTTTTTAGATATTTTTATTTGTAATATATTCAAAGAATTTAACACATTTGTTGATGAATTATTTAAGAAAGTTATTAGGATTCTGAAAGCATACTATATTTTGAGGAATTTTTGGAGGCTGCCCTTATCTCAGAGGGGTCTAGTTACATCTTTTCTTAATTTGTTTCAGTTTTTTAGGATAAATGAATAATTAACTTTATCGTTTTGTTTTTTTCAATTTGATTGTTTTAGCATATACTGGAAGTTTGTAATGGTAGATAGAATTACATGTTTACTTTTTTTCCATATATAGGATATAATGTTGCCTTGTTTAAGTTTTTAAAGCTTTAAAACATATTTTTTTTTTAAAATGAATATAAATTTCTAAAGAATATTGAAAAATTGTTTTTTTTAAATGAAATATATTGAAAAATTGTTTTTTTTAAATGAAATATTATTTACCATATATAAACATACAAAGTAAAAATTTACATCAAATTAATAACATATAATATCAATAAATTATAAAGAATTAATTCTATTTATTATTATTAAGTATTTAATTAATTTTAAATCAATAAATACTTAATTCAATTATTTTTAAATAAAACATGTTAATTTGCAACCATATATTTATTAAAAATATATTAAAAAAACTACTTTAAATTTCATTATAAGGTTTTTTTAAAATAATAAAACATATAGTATTAATTTAAATAAAAAATTCTTTAAACTCATAAATAACTATTAAGAAATACAAAGGCATATGTTTCTTAAAAAAATTTCATGGTCTTTTTGCTCATTGATTTCTCTTAAATGATTAACTAAATTTTCCATGGATTTTTTTTAATGATTTATATTTTAAAAGTGTTAATTGATTTTTTTAATATTATTTTTTAAATTTAACTTTTATATTTAAAATTAATTGATAATAATTTTGTAAAAATATATTTCTTATTTTTAAAATTATATTAAAAAATTATTTTTTAATATTGTATTCCTTCAATATAATTCTATTTAAGATAGTTCATCTTAATTGTATTATATATATATATATATATATATATATATATATTATAGGAGGGGGAGGGGGAGGGGGAGGGGGATGGGAATGTATAAGTGTAGAATTTGTAGATTTAACATATTTTAAATCAACCAATTATATATATATATTTGGTTGATTTAAAATTTGTTAAATCTACAAATTCTACACTTATACATATATAATTATATAATTGTATCTAAATTTAATTGGTTCATTTAAAATATATCAAATTTACAAATTCTAGTTCACTCATCATCAGTAACATACTCCAACCAAACTCCCACCATTATTTATTATTGTTATTAAGTTTTGGTAATATTTAATGTTTACAAAATTAATTTTTTATTCTTAACATTATTTTTACTTTTAAAAATATATATTTTTATTATTATTTTATATATATATATATATTTCTTTTTCTTTTTTTTTCAGCAAAAAAAAACGTACTATTATTATTCATTACTAATCAAATAGTATAAAGATCAATCTGGTTTTTTACTGAAGAACACATATACAACAAAAACAGAATCAAAGCCTCAACACCTGATTAAAGATGGATCTAGCTACCCATATCTTATCCCAGAAAACCCCCAAAAAATACACAAAAATGGTCTCTTATAGCATCATACACTACTTAATAAAAAAATAAGTAACACCCATATCTTGGATGTCATTGTTCTACCATTCCTCCCAAATAAGATGACCCTCTTCTCCATCAAGAGCTTGTTTCTTCTTCTTATTATTCTTACATATTAATATTTAAATATTTACATATTTTTTTAATTCTTAGTATTTATTCACTTGGTAAACCTTATTGAGTAGATATATAGAAGTGGAGTCTAACATACTTTGATGGAATTGGTCAAAATGATCATTCTACTTGAAATTGTCATGCATGGGATTCATACATACTTTGATGGAACTTCTCAAAATGATCATTCTACTTGCTATGCATGGGATCCATACATACTTTGATGCAACTTGTTAAAATGATCATTCTACTTGTTGTGCATATATTTGAATGTTTTTAATATTTTAAAGTTTAATATTATATTGAGTAGAGGTATAAACATTTATATTGAGTTAATGATTTTGAAGTTATAGGAAAAATATCTATGAAGAGCAATCGGGATATGTGGAAGGTCACTAGATATTGGATGGGATCCTTGTGGCCCATGAAATGATACACATGCTCAGAAATTCCAAAAAGGCTAGTATGCCCATAAAACTTGACCTATCCAAGGCTTTCGATAAAATCTTGTGGAAGTACATGGAAAGAAATCTCCTAGCCTTTGGTTTCTCCACTCATTGGGTTCACTGGATCTTGTCCCTCTCATCTTCAAAATTCTTTTCCATCTTAGTGAACAACTCGCCCTCCCAAACCTTCTCCTTGTCAAGGGGAGTGCATCAGGGAGACCCTCTTTCTCCTTTCCCGTTCATTCTCATGGTTGAAGGCCTGAGGAGAACCCTGAAGGATACTATCCAAAGTAATCTTATGTCTGGCCTTAGCCTTTCAAATGATGAAACTAAGGCCTCCCATATCCAATTAGTGGATGATACCATGCTCCTTGCCACTACATCATTGAGGAAGGTCACTGCTTAAAATATCCTCTCTCCACCTTCTTAGCTTCTTGCCTCTCCCTCAACAATGACAAGTCTAAAATAATTTTCTTCAATACCCCAATCAGGTTACAAACGACCATTTCAAGATTGTTAGCCTTTCAAAGAGGGACTCTCCCCTCTTCTTATTTGGGAGACCCTCTCATTGTGGTCTCCACCGGGCATGGAGCCTGGTTGCACCTCATTAGTAAAATGGAAAGGCGTATTTCCAATTGGTCCTTCCATTCTCTTAACATTGTAGGCCAACTTGTCCTCCTTAGCTCCATCCTAAGAAGCATTTGCACTTGTTCTTCATATTTGCAGCCTCAAATTTTTTTTTGAACAAAATTAGATATTTGTAAAGAACATTTCTTTGGGGAAGATTGAAATCCAAAGGTCGAAAATGGGCCCTCGTGGCTTGGGATAACTTATGCAAGCCAAATATTTTGAGGGGATTAGGCCTAAATGATCTTGAGCTAGAAAATAAGGCCCTATTGGCCAAACTTTGGTGGAGATGGCTAACCACTCTTGAAGCCCTTTGGTCCAAAATATGGAAAAACAAGTATGCAAACATAATAGATCAGTAGGATCTCATTCGAATGCAGGACAGTCCCAAGGGATTAATGATATGGAATGTTGCTTGGTAGAATTGAAACATAATCCAAGATCATGCCTTCTGGGAAATTTGCAATGGCCATACCACTCTCTTTTGGGATGATGCCTAGCAACGAAGTGCCAAGCTTTCATCTATCGATTACATTCAACCCTTGCTACAAGCCAATATTTCAGTAGGAAAATTCCTGATTTGGCATTTCTGGAGCACCGATGTCAATGCCACTCAATGGCGAAGTTGGCATGAAAAGAGGGCTTGGCCAAACATTCTTACGGATGTGCAGTGGGGATCTTTTTGGGAAGAGTTACAGTCCAAAAAGATTTCAAAACAGGATGGAAGGGACATCCTGCAATGGGGGAAATCTAGCAAAGGAACATTCATCCTTAAAGAAGCCTACTCGATCCTGGAAGACTACAGATGGGATCAACCAGTTACCATCTGGACCAAGATATGGAATCTGAATCTATGGACACAAGTTTCAACTTTCCTCTTGATGGTTGCCTAGAATCGAATTTTAACTTGGGACCAAATCATTAAGAGAAGCTTCGAATGCCCCTCAATGTGGTACCTATGCCGAACATATGAAGAAGACTCAGAGAACCTGCGAGTATCTTTCGACAAACTGATCGCAATGGAGCAAGAATCAAAGAAAATATGACCAACAAGAGAAAGAAAATCCCCCTAATAGCATTGTGAATGGATTATGTCAACTCTTCCCTAGCTTCTTGGTTTGGGAAGTCTAGAATGAAAGGAATCACCGCATATTCCAAGACACAAGCTTGTCCATCCAACAAGTCTGGAAGAAAATTCAACTAGACATTCAGGAAACAATCAAATCCTCCCAATGGACTCCTAATGATTGGAACGGGTCTACGCTTGACATGGCGATTCTTCAAGATTGACATCTACAACAGAGTCCCATATCTAATGTAAATCCGTGATGACATGTTATCCCTAAAAGATCGAATTCATGGGCCCCTTTGGAGAGAGTATTTGTAAAGATAAACTTTGATGGTGTGAGTTGGGGTAATCCTGGCCCTGCAGGCTTAAAATGCGTCTTCCGAGACCACACCAGTAGGATCCTCATAATTTTTGCAGTTTCAATGGGAATGGATAGCAACAATGCGGTGGAGCTATTTGCAATGCAGAAAGGAATTATCATAGCTAGAGAGGAGAACTACTGCAAGTTGATAATTGAAGGAGGCTCAAATTTAATGGTCCAAATATTGAATAAAATTCTCAATGGATTACGTATCAAAAAAATAAATCTGATTTGTTGCTGGGATTCCATGTTGGAAATGTTAGATTCCAACCTTGACTGCTCCCATGCCATTGTCCCCTACCATGTGAGACGGAATGCCAAAAAGCTAGATGATTGGTTAGCTAAGTGGGGTGAGGATCACCCCTAGGATGAGTGCAACCAATCATGGACGAACAATTCCAGAGATGAAATCAAAGTTGAATGTGACAGAATCAACGACCATGACACCACCCCCCACGATAGGTGCTAGTAGAGTGTCGACACTGCTCACAATGAGTAAGTCTAGGAATGCCAGGTGGTCCAGCGCATGCAAGGGTGCACATGAAAACTGTATCGAGGTTATAGTCTCTTAGCAAAGGACAAGCACGCGTCAATGTTTAGGCATGGAGCATGATTATAGAAGTTGCCTCAGATTTCATGTATAAGTTGTTTTCATCTCACTTATGCGACCCTTCATGGACGGCCGGGTTGGTTTGCATCATGACGATAGCCATATTTACGAGGACTCTCAACGCCTTTGGAAATGTTGGTGTCGGTTCCAACACCAACTTGAGCATGTTGACTGGGGTAAATTCTAGAGCTCTCAAGCTAAGAATTTGACTGCTCCCATGCCATTGTCCCCTACCATGTGAGACGGAACGCCAAAAAGCTATATGATTGGTTAGCTAAGTGGGGTGAGGATCACCCCTAGGATGAGTGCAACCAATCATGGATGGACAATTCTAGAGATGAAATCAAAGTGGAATATGACAAAATCAACGACCATGACACCACCCCCCACGACGGGTGCTAGTAGCGTGTCGACACTGCTCACAATGAGTAAGTCTAGGAATGCTAGGTGGTCTGGCGCATGCAAGGGTGCACATGAAAACTGTATTGAGGTTATAGTCTCTTAGCAAAGGACAAGCACACGTCAATGTTTAGGCATGGAGCATGATTATAGAAGTTGCCTCAGATTTCATGTATAAGTTGTTGTCATCTCACTTATGCGACCCTTCATGGACGCCGGGTTGGTTTGCATCATGATGATAACCATATTTATGAGGACTCTCGACGCCTTTGGAAATGTTGGTGTCGGTTCCAACACCAACTTGAGCATGTTGACTGGGGTAAATTCTAGAGCTCTCAAGCTAAGACTTTGACTTGGGCATTTTTTTCCCAATTCAGACATTCAAAATAGGAATCGTCACTCTAGCTATTAACTTCTCGGGCTGGTAGGATAGAGAGAATTAAGGTTATGAAGAAGAAAACATCCAATGGCCCACAAATATGGCATATGCCACACACTCTCAAATAAATGGGGAAGGTTCAGGGGTTATTTGAGAATTAAGTTGACCATGCTGCTCGTGCATGCACAGTCTGTCTACAGAAATGCCTACAGCAGACCCATTGCAGATTGAGAGCCGAGTAGTTAATGGATAATTATGGTGGGTTGGTGGAGGATTCAGGGTCTTCTCGCACTAGAGAGACCCACCATACAAACACCCTTGGGTTTTTTTGTACCATGAAGTCCCTTTTGACCATGGCCATAAACGACTACATTTAAGGGAAGTTCCATGACAATTCTAAGGTTCCTTCCCTGTCTGTTTGCATTGCGGAATTGGAGATGGGACTGTTGTCGGTACAAATATATGCACTATTAATCCAACATCAAATTGTCAACCGTGGCTCGTAAGCTTCGAGGTACCAGCACTGTATGTGCAGGATCATAGCATAAACTAGCCTAGTCTAACCTACCTTAATGCTGGCAAACACACTACAACTACAATAAAAGAAAACAACAAGAATAACTTAGCACCTTAAGAAGAAGCCTGTTACTGGGAGGTCACATCTTACGAGTTAGACCTTAAACATGTCCATTGGTGATTGAAGCTACCAGAATTTAAAGTGCAAGAAAATCTAATACAAAATTTAGAACCTATTATAGGAACCAAAACTAATGCATGAGTTCAAAATGCGAAAATGAAACTAAACTAAAGAAAAAAAATAAAATAAAGACAAAAGTTAACTAAAACAATCCAGAGCCTACTTACAAACATATTTTCCTATGCTCATATAAAAATTGTCAACATATAAACAAATATAAAATGACTCTAAATACAAAGTGACTTTTCTAAATTATAAGGACTCTACATTAGAAGTAATATTCAAAATAATATTTATGCACATAAGACTCCAAATAAATATTCATTAAAGAATGCCACATCCGTTGTTAAAAAACAAACAAACCTTTGAAAGGGAAGAGTTACACATATAACTTGGCTTAATGTGAATATTAAGATGTTATCATTTATAGAAAACAAGTTACAAAGGCATTTACAATGCACCAATAATTAAGGTGTCACATACCCCAAAATGTTAGGATATTTAGACACTTAGGAGTTAGTTAAGATCAACTTGTGTAATATATCTGTTAGGAAAAATGTGTTTCTTTAGTATGCATTTGTAAATATTTAATCCGATGGTCACGATATGTTTTAGACATAGAGTGATCCGACGACTCAACTTCTCTTAGATCATACCTAACCTTGATCTGTGGCTTAACACCCGATTGGTCCATGATCTCTATTTAAAGAGCATGGAGGGTCATTGTCTAGTTGATCGATTATGAGAAGCTCATTTGTAACTTTCTTTCTTTGCATAATAAATTGCTCCGTAGAAGCTATTTGGCCGGGGCCATGGAGTGTTTCCCTCTCGAGGGTTTAAACCACGTCAAAACATCTGTGTGTTGATCTGTGATCTATTTGTGTGAAGTGGTTGCTCTAGGTGTTCGGTCTTTTGGGAGTACCCTGTGTACCCCAACATGGTATCAGAGCTTTTATGAAGAGCCACTTCCGGTTATGATCTAGATCTTGAACTGTTGTTGCCGAAACTTGAAAGGGTTTCTGGTTATGGTATTTTTGTACATTTCTAGGCTGTGGGAGTTGTTCCATTGCGTCCGGAGCATCGTTTCCATTGGGAAATAGTTTTTGTTTGATCGAAAACGGTTCCAGGTTGCTTTAGAAACGCGTATTTAATCAGATCTAAAGGTATAATGTTACAATGACGTTTTTTTTATGTTTTTTTTTTTAATTTCATATTTTATCAGTTTTTATTATTAGATTTTTTCTAGTTTCGGATTGTTGTTTTCCCTGTCTGGGTATGTTCTTTGCCATGCACCTTGTGCGATCTCGGTGAATCAGAAACATAAAGGGAAAGGGTTTTTCTCAGCTGCGTATGCTCTTTGCCGTGCACCTTGTGTGATCTCGGCAAATAAAAAATAGAGAGAAAATGTAGACTTTCCGGGAAAGCTAACGAGATCTAACCCCACAAGTGTGAAAAAGTTTTTTTTGTTTTGGTTTATGGTGGCATTTGCAGGAAAAAATGAAAGTACGGAAACCGAGCGAGAAGAGTAAAAAAAAAAACAAAAACCCCTTCCGCCTTCCCATATTTTACATACCTTTTAATCTAGCTCACTTGGTTCAAAGTTGCTTTATTCCTTAATAGGTTTTGAGTTCAAGTCTTAGGAAGTTACTTTTAAAAGAAAAAGTGCTTGCAATTTCTATTTTCAAGTTACTTTATTGTAAAAGTGAATTTCACTTAAATAATAAAAAATAAAAATAAAAAGTGAGTCACTTAAGTTCATTTTTATTGCTGCACTATTTAAAGTAATATCATTGTAAAAGTGAAATCACTTATTTTACAAAAGTGATTCACTTAAAACAACTTTCTTGTAAAGTGATTGTCAAAGGTTCATCTTGGGAAGAGGGAGGTCCTTTTTTTTAGCTGGTCATTCTCTATCTGCCACGTCACTATTGGGAACATCTTCAACATTTTCTTTGATCAAACATAACTTCATCATACGGAGTCAGTTTTCAATGCTGTTTTTTTTAAACCGCCTATTTTTTCGAGCTCTTCGTATCCAGACTATTGGTTTCTTCTTTTACATCCATTAATTTACAAATATGGCCGCCCCTTGTGATATTCCGCTTACCAGTTCCAACTATTTCTCATAGAAATCTTGTATGGAGGATGTTCTACAAAGTAGAGGACTTTTCAGAATTACTTCAGGGAAATAAACAAAACCCACTGATGATGATACCAAAATCAAAAGGGCAAATAGATATGACAAAGCTCGTGGATTGATTGGGATGTCAATCTCTACTGATTTGCGATTCCACATATCTGGAATTGATGAACTTGATGCTACTTGGGACAAGTTGGAATCTGTGTTTGGTAAACACAATGAAATTCGAGATCACCAACTCGAAAATGAGTTGATTTCTTTAAATCCAAGTGATTTTTCATGCATACAAGATTATTTATCTAAGCACAAAACTCTTAAACTCTTATGTGAAGAATGCAAGATTAAGAGGGAAGACAAACAATGCATTTATCATATTCTTTCTAAACTTGGACTTGCATATTCTGTTTTTGTATCTACATTTTACTCCATGAAAGAATCCTTGAATGCAGCTAGCTATCAAGAGCCTAGTCTTGAATCCTTTTGTGATTCCTTGATTAGAGAGCAAGATAAGCTCATCCATTTTGGAATAATTAACAATGTAGATACATCTGGGAAAACCTTATTGTCCCAACAGAAAGAAAAGTCCAAGCCTCCCAAGAAACACAATTTTCGCAATAATAAGTCAAACAAGGGTCCCAAACCTTCTCAGTCGGCTCCTTCTTTAAAAAATGACAAAGGATCCAAGCCAAAAGGAAAGAATACCGAGCGTCATTGCAACTATTGCGGGAAAGATAATCATGATGAATCTAAGTGTTTCAAGAAGATGACAGCCTTGGAAGTAGCAATGAAGAAGCACCACATCAGCCTAGATTCGCCTTCAAAATCTATCTCTCATGGACATGCACTTTGTGCTTCTGGTTATTCTAATAATGCATCTTCTTCTTCTACTTCAAATGAATGGCTCATTGATTCTGGAGCCTCTTATCATATGGCTGAGGATCAAGCCATATTTTCTACTATGCATGAATGTAACACCAAACACATATTTGTTGGTGATGATGGATCTTTAAGTGTTGTAGGAGCTGGAGCAGTTCCAGTAGATAATGGTCATTTCAGTGATGTACTATGTGTTCCAAGAATTTCCTGCAATTTGTTATCAATCTATCAAATCACTCATTCTGGTGAAGGTAAAACTGTGACGTTTACACCTCACCAAGTTGTAGTTAAGGATTTTAAAGATCCTCAACAGGTCCTAGCTACCAGAATTGTTGATGATATTACCAGGTTGTACAAATTTAACAACTTTGGGTCATCACATTTTCCTTCAGTTTTTGTTGCTCATAGTGATAACTTGAGCAAACTTTGGCATGAGTGATTTGGTCACTTAAATTATCGCTCATTGCAACAACTATGTAAAGACAATATGGTGACAGTTCTTCTGATGGTATCTTGTAGGGATGGTGTCTGTTCCGGTTGTGTACTCAGAAAATATCATCGGGGTAGTTTTGACAAACGTGCCTCTTGGCACGCCTCGGTTCCCTTGGAGCTTGTGCATAGTGACTTGTGTGGTCCTCTTCCATCTGCTTCATTTTCTGGTTTCAAATATTTCTTAACTTTCATTGATGATTACACCAGACGCACTTGGGTTTATTTCCTAAAACTTAAGAGCGAAGTATTTAACATGTTCTTGGCCTACAAGGCCCTTGTTGAAAAAAAATCTGGTCATCAAATTATTAAGTTAATATCTGACAATGGAAGAGAATATGTTAACAAAAAGTTCACTACTTTCTACACTGAATAAGGAATCCAACAACAACATACTGTTCCATATACACCACAACAAAATGGTGTAGATGATCGAAAGAACCACACTTTAAAAGAAATGGATAAGTGTATGATCCAATCTAAGGGACTAAGTCTTCAATTTTGGGCTGAAGCCATAAATTGTGCAAATTACATAGTTAATCGCACCCCCACTAAAGCTTTACAAGGTATCACACCGGAAGAAACATGGAGTAAAATTAAACCAGATGTAAGTCACTTCCGTGTGTTTGGTAGTGAAGCATGGGCTCACATTCCGGATTAAAAACAGAAAGCATTGCAGCCTAAAAGTGAAAAGTGCATATTTGTTAGATATTCTGAAGATGTAAAAGGTTATAGACTTCTTCAACCACATTCTCATGATGTAATCATTAGAAGAGATGTTAAATTTGATGAAAATCTCTTGGCCTGCGAGCTTGATTCGGCGATTGTGCCTTCTTCTTCTTCCAACTTCCTTGACAGGTTTTCAACTCCAATTTCTGATGATGACAGTGAGGATGAAAATCCACCTTCGCCTGCTCATGTTCCTCCAGTTGCACCATCACAAGTTCTTCCTCGATGGGTTCGTTCAACATGTGAAGCAGTTGGTGATCTTGCCAATGATCCTAGAGATCAACGTCGAACACATTCTCAGTTTTAGCGAGCCTCTTCTCTTTTGGCTCAAGTTTCCGAGAATCATGATCCAAAAACCTTTGCAGAAGCTTCAGGAAATCTAGATTGGGATGCAGCTATGGATGAAGAATATCGTTCCTTAATGGCAAACGATACTTGGGATCTTGTACCTCTTCCAAAAGGAAGAAAACTTGTCAGATGTAAATGGGTCTACAGAACTAAGTATGCATCAGATGGAAGTGTTGAAAGACTTAAGGCAAGGTTAGTTGCCAAAGTTTTTTCCCAAGTTGAAGGGATTGACTGCAATGAAACCTTTGCTCCTGTCTCAAAAATGAACTCCATCCGCCTTGTTCTTTCCCTTGCATCCTTACATAACTGGGAAGTCCATCAAATGGATGTCAAGTTTTCCTTTTTACATGGTGATTTACAAGAGGAAATTTACATGGAACAACCTCCTGGATATGTTCAGAATAACTCTATCCTTGTCTTCCGCCTTAAGATATCCTTATATGGCCTTAAGCAAGCTCCTAGAGCTTGGTATGCCAAAATGGATAGCTTTCTCCTTGACACTGGTTTTTCTAGATGCCATTCCGACCCCAATGTCTATACCAAGAAAGTAGGAAACCATCTCATCATACGTGTTCTATATTTTGATGACCTTATTCTTACTGGTAGTGACCCTAAGCTTATAACCCATGTGAAATTCAGTCTTAAGCAAAATTTTGAAATGTCAGACTTAGGACATTTGCATTATTTTCTTGGTCTCCAAGTCCTGCAAACCAAAGAAGGAATCTTTCTTTCTCAGTCTAAGTATGCTTGTGACCTTCTTTGTCGCTTTCACATGGAAGATTGTACACCAGCCCCTTCTCCCTTCCAGTCTGGAGTCAAACTTTCTGCCACTTGTACTTCACCTGAAGTAGATTCCACCTTGTATCGTCAGCTTGTTGGTAGTCTCTTATACTTGACTCATTCCCGTCCTGACCTTTTCTTTGTCGTTGGTTGTGTTTCCCGTTATATGCAAACACCTCATGAAAGTCACTAGAAAGCAGCTAAAAGAATACTTCGATATATTCGAGGTACAATTTAGTTTGGGATTCATTACAGTACAGGGGGAAACCTTTGTTGGTTGGTTTCACTGATTCATATTGGGCTGGTGATCTTGATGATTGAAAGTCTACTGCAGGTTATGTTTTCAGTCTGGGATCTGGACCTATCACTTGGGCTTGTAAGAAACAACAAGCTATTGCTCTTTCTTTAGCAGAGGCAGAATATCGAGCCACAGTTAAGGCCAGTCAGGAAGATTTATGGCTTTGACAGATCCTTTCAGAGTTTGGATTCGAGCAACAGCAACCTACTCCACTTTGGTGCGACAATCAAAGTGCCATCAAGCTTTCCAAAGATCTATTCCTACATCATCGAAACAAACACATTGAGCTACATATGCACTTCATCAGTAATATTGTTCATGATCGTGTTTTTGAAGTGCTCTTTTTACCTACAGATGATCAAGTTGCAGACATCTTCACCAAGTCTCTTACAGAAACGAAGTTTTCTAAACTTTGATCTATGTTAGGAGTTCAGGAATTTGTCATTAAGGAGGGATAGGATCTAATGCCTCCTTCCTTCTCCTAATAGTGTCACTTTTGTAAATCCTTCAATCCTATCCCAAGTTGTTCTTAAGGGAGGATGTTAGGATATTTAGACACTTGGGAGTTAGTTAAGATCAACTTGTGTAATATATCCGTTAGGAAAAGTGTGTTTCTTTAGTATGCATTAGTATGCATTTGTAAATATTTAATCCGACAGTCACGATATATTTTAGACATAGAGTGATCCGACGGCTCAACTTCTCTTAGATCATACCTAACCTTGATCCGTGGCTTAAACCCTGATTGGTCCATGATCTCTATTTAAATAGCATGGAGGGTCATTGTTTAGTTGATCAATTATGAGAAGTTCATTTGTAACTTTCTTTCTTTGCATAATAAATTGCTCCATAGAAGCTATTTGGCTGGGGTCGTGGAGTGTTTCCCTCTCGAGGGTTTAAACCACGTCAAAACATCAGTGTGTTGATATGTGATATGTTTGTGTGAAGTGGTTGCTCTAGGTGTTCGGTCTTTTGGGTGTACTCTATGTACTTGAACACAAAATACCTATATTAAAAAAAATTAAATAGGATAAATAAATAAAATACAAGCATGTATACTTTTGGAAGACACAAATACTTTACTTGATTACATACTGGACTCTAAGCCAAGGTTAGAGGCATATCATGGTTATGTTCTTGAATAAGCATCATTAAACATTATAAGCATCATTAAGCATTATAAGCATTACAAGCATCATTAATAATTATCATTAAGCATTACACGCATCATTAATAATTATCATTAAGCATTACTAATAAATTTTAATCTCAATACAAATAGAAAAAAAGGAGGGCTTAACCCTTTACCCAAACCCTTGCGGATTCCAAAATATGGCTGGGTAAATTTATGGTTTTGTAACCCCGGCTTTCGCAATTGCGGATGCGGGTTATGGAACCCCAAACTCTGTTTGTTTAACTTTAGGGTTCTGCAATCTGACTTCCGCAATTGTGGATGCGGGATTGCAGAACCCCGACTCCGATCTGTTATTTCGTTGGTTCTGCAATTTCGACTTCCGCAAATGCGGATGCGGGTCGCAGAACCCCGTTCCCAACATTTCAACATAACGGGTCTACAATCTGCCTTCCGCATTGTGGATGAGGTATTGTAGAATCCCCTCAACCCATATTTTTAACATCACGAGTCTGCAATCTGATTTCCGCATTGCAGAATCAGGATTGCGGAACCCCAAAATTTATAGGGTTAAGCGACCTTTCCAGATGCGAAAATAGTGGGTTTGACAGTTGGCGGAAACGTTTAATAAGTAAGAAAAAAACTTAGGCAAATCAATGATTTGAACTTGTAATTAATTACATAAGATTAATTGACACGATCTAGGGTTTGCATATTGTGTAATAATCATCTTTCAAAAACTGGTATAATTACTCTAATTAAATCAATAAACATAAATAAAACAACGCCCATCCTCTAACAGCATAAATGCCTAACATTGTCGCCCAATACATGTGCTCCTATTATGGAATATTAATTCTTTAAGCCATTTGGATTTGTAAAAGCTTGAGAGTACAACCACTCATCTATTGATCTCTTTAATAAGTTAAACACTTTGTTCTATATAATTTCACATTGAAGTCTATATAAACCTAGATTTATAACAACATTAAAACACCTAATCCATAAACCCATTTGCAATGAATCCTGTACATTATTTTGCTTATAACAGTGAGAGAATAAACAAACATTGATGCATGATTGATATAACTTTTCTGTATAAACTGAGACAAACTAAATCCTAGTGTTTGAATATCTGGCATGCAAGTCCAGAAATAAATAAGGATCCTTACAGTAACATAGTAAGGTGCAGTAAAACGTTATATGCCAACATGCATAAACAAATAATCATTCATGAATAACATGCATAAGCCAAATAAAATGGTAATGTACAATAAATTGGTATATGACAACATGCATAAGAAAGATAAATCATTTCTGGTAACATGCATGTACAGTAAATCTTTAGATATTATTTGCAGCAAATAGATAGTTCAAAAATGAAAAAACAGACCTGAACTAAGCAATGCAATTATTATATCTCATTTATAGAAATAGACGGTTCAGAAATGAATAAACAAAATCTGATCTTAAACAATGAAATCATTAGACAGTGCAGAAATTAAATCAATGGGACCTAATCTGAGCAATGCAATTCACAATAATTAGTCAGATCAGTATTTAATATGAATAGAACAGAGCTAAGCTACAACAAAAAATATGTCATAAATAAATACATAGAACCTGAACCAAGCTATGCAAACATTTGATATCATCTCCATAAATCATACTTTTTAGAATAACAAACAGATCCTGAACTAAACAATGCAATCATTAGGCATTATCTACAGCAACAGATACGCTACAAGAAAAAAGGTCATTGGTGAGGGTAAAAAAATGTCACCATAATCTCATTGGTGATGGTCAAAAGGGGCTCTGTCACCAAAATATGAGCGTTGCCAAAGGCACCATCACCGAAAGTGGAGGCTATGTGGAAGGTCCACCACTAATAATTATTATTATGCTAGGTTGTGACTGTCACTAATCGTTATGAAGTGTTGGTGATGGAACTATTTTGGCCCTCACAATTTGATGCATATATAGTGACAATCAATGACCAATCATTGGTGAGGGTTGAGACATGCCACCATAATCTCATCGGTGATGGTGAAAAGGGATGACGTCACCAAAATTTGAACTTCACCAACGACAGTGTCCCCAAAAGTAGAGGTGGTGTGGTGATATTCAATGTTTGTCACTAATAATGATTATTGGTGACAAATAGTGACCCTCACCAATTTATATGAATTTTTGGTGATGTACCTATTGTGGCTGTCGCCATTGATCATATACGGGTACAGTTAATAATCATTGACTGGTGAGGGTCAAAAAATGTCACCATAAGCTCATTGGTGATGGTCAAAAGGGCCTCCATCACCAAAAAACTGAACGTCGCCAATGACATATGATGGGAGCCTTGCAATGACCCTCACTATTGAGTATATTTCCATTAACATATCAATGGTGACAACTGCTATGAAATTGTCACCGCTTTTAATTTTGAAAATATTTTATTGACACAACATAAAGGACCGTTTCCATTTCAATTAAAATTGTAAAAATAATAATTATAATGGTCCTTAAAGGATAATGGTGAAACGTCACCATTTATTTCAACAATGGTGACAATCTTTGGTATATATGAAGATGGATAATAGAAATACATTCATGTATCAGAGCTAAGAAAAATCTCATAAAAAAATATTCTTGCCTTATTTATAAATTTATATCCATATCGTCTAAGCCTTAATATTTTGTTCTTGCTACAATGGTTCCCACTAATAATGAATCGTTATCCCTTCTATTCCTGTTGACTTATTGCCGTTTCTTGTGTACATCACTATATTTCTTTATTTCTATTTTGGAAATATCGAAGAGGCAATGGGATAATAATGTATTCTATAAGATGAGAATGCCAATATATATACTTTTCAATATACTTGTTAGTAAAGAGGTGGCAAGAGGTGATCCATAGCTATGGATTTCAACAAAGCTTAGGGGTATCCCTCATACCCTATTCCACATAGATCATACACCCCCAATCCCAACAAACAATTTCTAAGAAGAGAAGTATGTCCAATCATTGTTGATAGAGCACCTTCCTTGTTGTTCTCGGCGTCTTTCCAATTCAGCCTACATAGATTTTGTTACAGAGAAAAACTTCCTATGGCTCGGGGTAGACCACAACAGACAGATGGACTTGAGAAATCAACTCACTTCCCAACATATGCTATATAAATGTAAATGTTGATAAACACAATAAATGACCTACCTCAACCAGACGTTCGACGAAGAATTCCGTTGAGCTTTCGAATCACAACACTTGGACCTGCAGCTTAGCCTCAACATTAAACGCAAACAAGTGTATATGATATACAAAAGAGGTCAGCATATACAATAACATAATCCATGATATATATAAGCAAATGTACCCAATGATAATGAATGATCATTCACAATATAAATGGACGAGAAAATGAGTATTTCTATTAATATAAACAAGAAGTACAAGATACAATCTCCTGTCATCAACTCATATGAACCAAGAACTAGGTCCCTCCACTTGTGCCTCCACCACTTCAATCCCCCATACAATGGAAAACTCACGAGTAAAAGAACGAATCCTTCACGAGATATGAAAAAGTTTGGGATGTGAACACAAATGGTTCACAACAACTAGGATCGATGGATGTAGACTCAAGCAATATAAATCAAGGCAAACTTTTGGTAGAGTTCCGATGATATTTTCTTCATCCTCTCTCCATGCATCACAATAGCTCAATATATAACCCTCCAAAGGCAAGTGAAAGGTCAGATCGATTTGTTTCAAGATACATGGAAGGCCAAAGATCACAATGGCTACTTTTTGGGGTGAAAAATAGAGATTTTACTTGTATTTACCAAAAGCCAATGTACGCTAGTTGTAGTAATGCAACATGCATATACACGAGGTGTACTAGAGAAAATAGTGTACAAGAGGAAAAATAGGGAAAAATGGGTTCTAGAAGAACCAAAGATATGACTTTGAGTCTTCCAATGGGTAAGGGAGGCCAATGAGTGCTAATGTTCACAAGGTAGAAAAATATGGTGTAACAGATGCCCCCTAATGTGTGAGGTCATATAAGGTACTACAATGGCCGAAATACATTACAAATCTTAGAAGTGGAGTGATGGAGAAAATATCCCACTCGCCATAATACAATGATATCTCTGTGTACATATTGGTACAATACATATTAATATGATACAATGGACATGAATAGGAAGTATATAGTGAATACATGTCATGAATGGTCATAGCCATGACCCATATACAATAAGATATGGTCTCCTGTTGAAGAGGAAACATCTGATGCAGAATGATGGTACAAAATGTTGGTGTATGAGAATAATCTCTCATAGGTACAATCTCGATCACAAGTAGCATATACTGAATGCCACTGAAGTCTGAGGTCTTCTACACAAACCATCTATGGTGCATGCCCCATCAAGTGAATAAAGGTACTGATGTCGAACCTGATGTGACATCGTCTGATTACCGGTCATTGAGGTATACCATTAACAGACGTGAGATAATCCATCGATTAGGGGACATTAATGAATTCCCAGCTGTCGATGGCGAGAGGACCTACCACTGATGACTGCAAGTCTCAAGGTACTCAAAGGAATCTAAATCTTGATTCCCAAATAAATGAGTTGGAGTCGATGGAATGAGATTCGTTGGAAGGAAGGAATTTATGGGTCCTCCATCAACCAGCATGAGGTAGCAGCTAAGTTGAAAGATTTGGGAGAACTCGGACGAACAGGATGAACGAACCAAACCGGGTGCGTCTCTTATGCGTTTACAAGATGCAAGTAGTGCACGGAAGAGACCTCCTGAATAGAAGCCAATGATGAAGACTACTGGTAGGAGCAAGGAAACCACCAATAGGGTCTAATGGAAACCGAGGAACAACACGAATACCAATGTGTGAATAGATGACTTGCCGTCGATCACAAGGGAAACCACTTAGTCAAGGATTAATGATGAGATGTCACTTGCTGAGTTCAAGGACACCTACCAATGATGAAAGTTGGCCCAGGGTGTAGGGTGAGACATCATATGTGATCTAAATGGACTCATAAGGGATGGTTGACATGCAAAAAGTTAAGAGATCCGAGGAGTGGCCGAATCTGGTTTACAAACTTCCTTTGAACAAAAGCATGAGTGGATGGACAGACTCAGGCATCATAGACTCAACACTGGATACTGACAATACTTTGTGATGCATGAGGCATCAACAAATGCTCCATAATGACTGGAAGCTTAACCAGCCGGTGGAGTAAGATGTGAGAAACGAGTACAACTTCCTAAGGTCATACTAATATCTCGACCCATGATACATGGAGTGGACATGAATGCTCTTTTCAAAGGCGACACGACAACTGCCAATAGAAGGTAGTAAAATTTTCCCGTCCATATTTTTAATTTATATGTTTTTTTTGTCCTTTTCATATTATGTAGCTTGAAAAAGAATAAAACTGCCTATGATACACCAGTGAGGGAACGAGTGTCACTGGAAAGCAAACTAGTTCCGGGGGATGGAACATATCTATGCTCAATGCAAGGAAGCATGTGCAGGATATGGACACTCGGGGGTTGTTCCCTCAAGGTAAGGGTCATCAAGCTGCAAAAGGTAAATTAAGGATCTGCTTGGCTCAGAAGGAAAAAGTGCTCAGGCAAATGGCTAATAACTTAGAAAGCGGGAGCTATCACAAGGCTCAAAGGAAAGCAAGATAATGCAATGCATCCACAACTCGACATAAACGGGGAATCCTTATGGGAGATGGCCAAAATAAATATAAAGTAGGGTATGAGTCTTCATCGCAATGTCATGGAGGGACTACAAAGGAATCCCAATCCTAAGGAGAAACAACCGCATGGGTACCATAAGACATAAAAAGAATCTAACTAGGGAACCCATGATCGAACAGGCCCTACCGCCAAATAACGACACTTCTAAAGCAGCATGAAAGTTCTGTGTTAGTTAAAAAGCAGGGTCGCACCTAAGGCTTGTGAATATGGTCATAATGTCGATGCAATGATGCATGCGTAATGACATCCTAACCTATATGACAGGTGTAGAAAATACCTGCCGAAGGCGCAAAAAGGTTCAAAATCTACTCCTGACGCAAAAATTATTGAAAAAGATACCTCACAATGATGTATTAGTAAAAAAGGGCTCTAAAAATAGTAAAAACCAATATAAACTATATAAAAGTGGGTAGGGAAAAGTAATAAATAGTAAAAAGAAAATATTTTTACCATACCATTTTCATTTTACCCAACATAGTGCATTTTGGCCGTGGTTTTTACCCTCAATCTTTAAGCAGCGATTCTGGGAGCTAGGAGCAACGAAATCGTGATCCATCAGGACCAGGTAAGAGATCACATCCTTCCCTTCAAATCTATGGTTTTCAAATTGTTTTTTAGTGGTATATTTTTAGTCTTTTCACTTATTTTATGCCCACTTTGAGTTGTACGCGGGCTATGGTTTATCGGGTCGCGTGGAGGGCCAGGTATGCATGGGAAAACCAAAAGTAGACTGCGTATACGCATGAATTTCTTTGAAATAGGTCGTCTATAGCATCGTGGGTAAGGTTTTTTTACATGTTTTGAACCTAAAAACTCCTTGATTTTTCCACATGACGGTGCTAGAGTGGAGGGAGAGGGAGCACGATGCAATTGATCATCAAGTTGGAGGTGATTTGGCCGCCAAACAAGCATTACAAGCTTGTGGTTTATACAAGTTTTGGAGCATCAAGGGTTTAAGGGCCCAAAACCGATTACTCACTGAATTGGTAAACTACTGGGACCCGGATGCTCGGCATTTTGATTTGGATGGACAACCACTTCTATTGGAAGTAGAGGACATATAATTCCTTACCGTCTTATCCCGCCGAGGAGAGGTGACAAGCCTTAGATCTCGCAGCATAGGGGGAGGAGTCACAATTAGTGACTATATTGACAGGTTTTGCATTGA
The DNA here is from genome assembly GCA_027924585.1 of Larix kaempferi. Taxonomy (NCBI): domain Eukaryota; kingdom Viridiplantae; phylum Streptophyta; class Pinopsida; order Pinales; family Pinaceae; genus Larix; species Larix kaempferi. Next base: position 4,404,676 of record BSBM01000541.1, on the reverse strand, counting down.
GGGAACCCAAAAAGTGGGTAGCCAAGTCCCCGTATAGGCTATATGGAGTCTAAGTATGAAGATCATCATCCTCACTCTTGGGAGGATAGCAGGGTCTGCTTCACTTCACCAAGCCTCGAGTCCATTAATATGCTATGCGACCGAGTGCTTGAGGCCTACAATATATGACTGGTGTACTACACTGCTGGGTACAATGAAAAACCAGCTGATAGAGTGCAAGTTGGGGTGGACCAAAAACTTTGTATTTGGGAGCATAATATGCAATTTCTTCTTTGAGAGGATACCAGGCCTTAGTCCGAGGGTGGAAGTACCTCCTCATAGTCTCTGAGATCCTGCTCAGACCCAGTGGGAAGAGATACTAACACGACAGGGGAGTGGATGTTGGATCTTAATATGTTCTTTAAGCTTACAAGATAGACCCAGCTTCTACGCGGTTCAGGGAACCAACAAAACCCCTTTTCACCGGCCCTTTCGGAAACAGTCTGTGAGCAGACTGAGGTCTGACCCGAGGTGAAGTTATGGGGAGGTTTCAGAATCAGGTTTCCACAACCGGGTGATGCACGTTTTTAACATAATAGTGGACAACGCGAAGTTCTCCTACTTGGCAGTTAATGCTGTAAGTTATCACGCATCCAAGGACTGCGCGATGCGGGAAGGTCACTTAACAATAGGACAACACAACTGAGGACTGCGCTTCCTCTTCGACACTTGTGCAACTTTGACAGACTTTACTTAGTGTAATCTATAAATGCACATGCATCCAACTGTAAACCTTGCAACTTATACCATAAGACGAGCTACAAATTAACAGCGCACTCCGGGGTTGCGCTTCAGGGAATCACACTATACAGACTTTGTTGGTTTAAGTGGTTACCCAATACTCAATTTATGCATTCATATGACTTAGAAATACTTGTGCTTTCAAAATTCATTCACATATTTCCAATACTTAACATATTATTCCCATCTTTTATCCTTATGGAGAATACATAAAAAAACAAGAACACATGAAATCATAAACATGAACTTAACCATTCAACATAAGCAAATATACATATGCAAACACATTCAGTCACATAACACAAGGAATTAACGTGGTTCACCCCTAGGATGGGAGATACGTCCACAAGAACTGTTGATTATATTATCAATGGGAAGGGTTCAACAGTTCCATCTGCGCACTCAGCAGCAGACTCTCTTCTCTCTCTTAGTAGGTCACTACGCACACAGTTGCAGAGCCTTTTACAATGAGTATTCCTCTTAACAAAGATCAATATTCAACATACATCAACCAAATTCTAACCCTTTCCCTTACAAAATATGCCCTTATATAGACCGTTCCCTTAGGTCATGTCTGTTACAATCATGGTGGAACAAAAACCCTTATGTTCCCCAAAACTGGTGCGATTACCCCGCTAACCAGGACTGTTAGGCTCTGATAGAGACTCGTCATCATGGCCATCCTTCTGCGCGTGGTCACGTTGCTTTCATCCCCCTTGTCAAGCGCATGTTGACGGGTCTCTTTCATCACATCGTTCCTTCTCTAACGACTTCATGCAGTCGGTTCACGTAGTGCTGCCTTTGCTCGTGTGATCGGTCGCTTTCCTTCTTCGCCACTCCTTACCCACCTGCTAGGAATCATGGAGTATCTTAACCAAAATAGACCATTGATTGGTCTCACCAGAATTTATACCGTTTTCTGTCCAAAAATTCTACCATGATGCATCTTTGCGGGGATTTCACTTCGCGGCGCTGGATCTTCGCAGTACTATAACTTCGCAGCACTGGTTCTCTTACTCTATTGATGCTATGCTGCACTGTCTCCTCACAGCTCCCAAAAATGTCTTATCCAAAATTGGCTTACTTGGGCCAGGCCCAACAAGCCCCTAACACTTACATGTGGCTCATCCTTGAGCCACTCGCTATAGGTTCACTCCGTTGCGCTTCTCCTGGCTGATCTATCTTCGCATCGAATTCTTGATAAGTTGAATTCTTGATAAGTTGCTGCTAGCTTCGCAACTGTTTCTTTAACATCCTGTTCAAATGCCTTAACCATATCCAACACATTTGGTGTTAGATCTTCCTGAGTTTTCTCTTGCACTGCTTTCTCTGACTCTCGGAGTTCTATCAATTTCTCCTCAATCTCTTGCGAGAGAGCATGAGCTTATTCCTGCAAGGGATATGACTTTTCCTCAGTTTCAACCTCCTCTTCTCTCAACACGTGAATTTCCCTCCTTAGGTCTTTGACTTCTGCAAATCGACGAAGTCTCTCTCTTGGCTACAGATTCTTCATTTCCTCGTTCAGAGCATTTAATGCTGCTTATTTTTCCTGTAAGCTTGTTTGGACCTGTAGGAGCTTAGGGTCCTTTTGAAACGCATTACAGGCTCTCGTCGCTTCGTCCAACAAGCTCTGACACTTAGTTATTTCGCCAGCTATGTTCTGTGCGGAAGCTTTCACTTCTGCTGCTCTTAGTTCTACTTGATCTGGTGGTGTCTTCGGTAGATTTTGAGCTTCCAAGATGGAAAGCTTCTCTTTATAGTCTATCTCCATGTCTGCCATTTCATCTTTAAGACCGCTCAAAACCGAGCTAATCTTAAGGATAGTGTCTGTGAGCTCTGGCTGCTCATCACACTCTAGTATCTTTGTGCAGACTGAGGCGAAAGTCTGCTCTATTCTTCTTCGTTACTCCAGTTCACTTTCAAGTTCCTTAGCCTTCTTTGCACTTGCTTCCCGTAATTGTCTATAATTTGCTTGCAATTCCTGGTGTTGGTTCAGGATGACCATATCTCTATCATGTATTTCCTCCACAACCTATAGTTGCAGATTATGTATGCCTTCGAGGGGTGGCATTGCGATATCAATATCCACATGCTCTATTCTTTGCGTGCTTGAAGCTACTTCATCCTGTGGTAAAATTACACTTAGTGGGTCAATTCTGACGATGTGCGATCTTGGTTCCATGGTTAAAGCCAAGGGCTTTGTCTTCTACTGCGGTGTGGCACCGGATCTTCCTTCTAAGTAAGAATCATGAACCAAGTCTTTTTGGACTTGTTCCATCTTCACCGTTATGCTTTGCAGTGTTGTGATATTTTCTGATAAACTCGCTTGGATCCTCTCATTTTTGTTGTCTTTGATAGAAAGCGCTTCATCCAGATATTGGTTGATTACACTCGCGATGAGGTCATAATCATCATCGTGGAGCTTCACCTCTGATGTCTCCTTTGTTGCTTTCTGTTTCTTCTTCATTCTTTTGTCCTGCACAAATCTTCCAGGCTCCTTCCCTTTTCCTGCTGGTGACTCTACAATGATTGTTGTCGGTATTGGATTACGTTCGTCTGATTCGTTGTCGATGAACATTGGTACTTAGACCTTCCATTTATCTAGCCATTTATTCATGATGAGATCAATATCCGCTTCATCCATGTGATAGTTCCCTTGGAACCATTATGGGTTCCTTTTCTGTGCCTTTGCTGAAACATAAATGGAATGCATGTCAGCTCGAAAATTTAAAGTGCGGATATACTTGGATGTTACCTCTTTGGAGATGTGCGGTGTCTGAACTATGACATCGCACAAATGCTCGTAGTATGTGAAGAATGCTTTATTTGAGGTGCATTGTCGGTCTGGTAGCAGATTTGCCCAGATATTTTCATATTTGGGTCATCGACAATCATTGAGGTTAAACGTGAGGCCAACATAATGCCTTGGCTCCTTCCAGCCCACAAAGGAAATCAGAACCATTAACCAACTGCAATGGAAAGCAACGCCATTGACCTGAGTTTCGCGGACATCCTCCAGAAACTAATTCAGTAAGTATTGACACCAGTTGAATCTGCCTCCCTGCGCTGCCTTCACGCCGAGCAGAATTGCTCCTGCTGGTACTTCTGTCGATCGTGCCTTGCGCAATATTTTTCCTACGAGCAGTTGTAATACAAATCTTGCAGCATCATCATTCAGATCATTTGTGACAAACCCTATTTTGCCTTTGGCTATCTGATATTCCTCCTTCATCTGCACGGCGACTTCCTTGTATTTGGTTTTACCGGCAAAGAAATTTTTAGGGTCTTCTCCTCGCTTTCTTAGCCCCGTGATCCTATGGATCAGGTCTATATTGAGGTTGACATTTCTGTCCAACCAAAGGTAACCTTGGTGTGTGTGCGATATCAGTGTGCGCACCACCGCATTTAGTTTCGGACTTCGGTCGAAGTGTGGAAGCCTCAGTAGGTTTAGAATCCCTGATTCCACAACTTCAGACAACCAAATATGCACTACCAGTAGCGAGTTGTTCTTCACATCCATCTTCCTGCACATATACCTATCGGGTTGAAACTGTGGGTACTTCGGATCATCCAGATCCTTGTGCATTTGAAGTAAGTCGCAGTCTTTGAACTTACAGTTTGCGAGCTTACCCAACAAATTCGCTTCTGGTTTGACATGTTTGGACATTGGAGGAAGTGGTATGTCATACTTGGCGCTTCTAGCAAGCTTTACGGCTGGTGCATCTGGTGCATGCGGAGAAATATACTCTAGAGTCAAGGATAATGGAAGCTCTTTGTCCATTACCTTCACCTTTACTTTCTCGGCTACGGGTTCCTTACCCTTGATTTGCATTGGTGCAGAGTGTCATTGTGATCGGCATGAACCCTGGCCTTGTTCTGTGATGAACTTCTTGGCAGGGGTTCTCATCAACCCTTCAACATTGGTTTGTGTAAATCCCTCACAGCTTGCTCGACTGTGGACTCTTGCTCAACTGTGGAATAGTCAGACATACATTGGAATTTGCTCTGTAGACTCACAAAATTACTTAGCACTCACTGTAAACAGACTAAGACTATGGCGTGCTGAAAAATTTGAAGTTTTTGGTAACGCCCGCGAGTCCAATGCTGACGGTATTTATAGGTGCATTTAGGCTTAGTCGCTCCCATAAATGGCTATATAGACATTAATTGTCATGCCCATTGGCCAAATCCATCGAGGATTTCGGTCCTTTCCTTCATTAATTGCTTCAGAATGGCTAATTTTGCTTTAAATGCTCAAGCGACATCGAAAAAATCACTGTATAACGGCTAGTTTTCAGCTCTAATGACTATTTTCAGAGGTTGCGTCGAACTGTGCATACGGGTCATCATCTCTCTCGGCGCGGTCCACTACGCGGTGCTACTTCTCTTCATACCAGTCTTTGCATCCATCCTGTTTCTTTTGATCTGTGCGATTGCCTTTTGAACTTCGCAACTGTGTGTATTTACTTCTCTTTTCTTTTCTTTATTTTTTCTTTTCTTTTTGTCTGCTCTGCGCAGATACATTTCACTGTGTTCGACGAAGTAGGACTATCCCGATAGGGTTTTAGTCTACTTCAATTAACCAATCCTGGTAGGTTGTCTCCAGCTAACATGGCTAACTGACCTGCGCCACCATTAGTAACATGGATAACAGTATATGGGCCAAGCCAATGCATTTTAAATTTGCCAGGAAATTTCATAAACTTACTGTCATATAGGAGGACAAGGTCTCCTACCTGGAATATTTTGTGCTTGATATGGCGATCATACCATGATTTTTCTTTGTCCTTATGCACTTGCTGGTGAAATCCTACGATTAAGCGATCCTCCTCCAATCCAACCAAGTGTAGAAGTCTCTCTTGCAATTTTTCTTGATATTCCATGTCTATGAATTCAACAATCCTTAAGCTTGGTACAATGTACTCCATAGGCATCACAACTTCCTGTCCATAGACTAATTTGAAGGGTGTATGTCTAGTCAACTTTTTGCAAGTTGTTATGTAAGCCCATAAAACAACTGGAATGCACAGATCCCAATCATCCTTGTTTGTATTGCATACCTTAGCTAGCGCATTCTCCAACACCTTGTTGAAAGCCTCATCAGTTCCATTTGCTTGTGGATGGTATGGCGTGCTCCTCTGATGATATATTTGAAACTCTTCAATCAGGGCTTCAATTGTCTTATTCAAAAAGTGAGTGCCTTGATCACTCATTAAAATATTTGGGCATCCATATCTGGTAAGGATGTTCTCAAAAATTAACTGCGCGGCAGTAATTGCGCTACAGTCCTTCATTGGTTTAGCTTCTACCCATCTGGTGAGAAAATCAGTTGCGGGGATAATGTATCTCGCACCAGTTCTCTTTCCCGGTGGGTTAATAGGTCCCACGAAATCAATAGCCCATTTATAAAATTCTTGTAAAGTCAACTATGGTCTTAATGGAATTTCATCTATTTGTGATGGCTTTCTTGTTCTCTGGAAAACATCGCATCTTTGGCAATGTTCCTTTGACTCTTTGTGTAGGGTAGGACACCATATCCCCGCTCTTAATATCTTCTACGCAGTAGCTCCACCTGTTTAGTGACCTCCAGTGACACCTGAGTGTGCCTCAACCAAAATAAACGACTTCTCATGCTTTAATACACATCTGCGCAACACTTCATCTGGTCCCAACTTGTATAACTGGCGTGCAATGATAGTGAAGTCTACGGATTTAACTACCAGCTGCTTCTTCTGCTACGTAGTGAAATCTGTGGGTGCCAATCCTATAGTTAAAAAGTCTACAATGTCCTTATAATACTCATTGGTGATTTGTATGGTAAATAACTGCGTGTCAGGAAGATTGTCTTCAAGATTGGTGGGTTCTTTGGCTGACTCAATCCTTGAGAAATGGTCAGGTCCTAGGTTCAGTTTGCTTGGCTTAACAATAATCTCAAAGTCATATTCTTGGAAAAGTAACAACCATCTGCAGATTCTTCCCCCTAACACTGACTTATTGACAAAATACTTCAAAGCGGAATGGTCAGTGTACATGGAGAAGTGTGCACCCAACAATAGTGTCTGAATTTCTGCAGTGCGTAAACCATAGTTAGAACCCTCTCTTTTTGTGGTCGTGTAGTTATTTTCGGCCGAAGATAGCTTTCGGCTTGAAAACGAAATGGGGTGATCAATGCCCCCTTCACCTGGTTGAGCGAGAACAATTCCCAACGCTATAGATGAAGCATCAACATGTACGTGAAATGGCTTATTCCAATCTGGAAAAACAAGGATCGACGCAGTTACCATTTTCTCCTTTAGCGTGTCTAGTCCCTTTTTGCAATGTGCATTCTAGATGAACCGTGCTTCTTTCTTCAGAAGCTTCTCCATTAGCGAGGTTATCTGCGCATAACCCTTGATGAATTTTCTATAATATCCGGTATGTCCTAGTGTTGTGCGAAGCTGCTTAATTGAGTTTGGTGCAGGTAAATTCACAATCACTGCGATCTTTGCAGGATCAACCATTAGACCTTGTTTGCACACAATGTGTCCCAGTAGTATACCATAGGGTACACAGAAAATGTATTTCTTCAAATTCAAGGTTGTCTTGACTTAGCTAGCATCATTCTCAGGTTCTCATAGTGGTTCTTCTGTAAACCAAAGACAGCCCAATCATCAAAATAGAATTCTAAGAACTTATGGATAAAGTCTGTAAACGCTGCAACAACAACTCTGGAAAAGATGGCAGGTGCATTCTTCAATACAAATGGTATAACTGTATACTGATATGAGCCCAATTCAATAGAAAATGTTGTTTTATGCCTATATGCTTCATCAATCCTGATCTGATGGTACCTAGAGAATCCATCAGTGAATGAATATGCCTCATTTCCTCCCACGTTATCTAATACTTCATCTATAAATGGAGTAGGAAATGGGTCATGTAGAAAAGCATCATTCAACTTCATGAGATCTACGCAGATTCTTATCTCTCCTTTGGTTTTCTTGTCCTGGATAACCATAGGGCTTATCCACTCTGATTCTTCCACAGGCTCAATGATCCTGTCATCAAGCATCTTGTCTAGTTTTTCCTTGACTCTTTCTTTGTATCTGGGATTCAATCTATAAGGCCTCTGTCTGATTGGATTCGCACCTGGCTTGAGAGGTATCTTCATCACTCCCAAGTCTCCCAAAATTCCTTTCATTTCAGCGAACTTCGTTGGAAATAAATCCTTATATTCATGTAGAAGTTCTGGGATCTGCGCAACCGTTTCATCATCCCAGTAGTCCCCAATGGATGTGAACTTTACCTCTTTGCTTGTGCCAATATTGACTTTATTCGTCTTGACAGGGCCGCTCATATCTGGAATTTCTAATGGAGGTCCCTCTACATCGTGAGCTCCTTCTGAGTTTGGAATATTGACATTGCACGGATCCTCTTCATCACTTCCCTCTATGTCTTCTTTATCTTCAGTGAGGTTATAACATTCAAGGGCATGTTCTATTGTTCTTTCCCATTCTTGTTGTAGGTTCATAGGTACTTTTACGTCTTCAAATATATTTTCTTTGAGGACCTCGAATGCCTCATTTGTACTTGGGAATTCTTCTCTGAATATCCTTTCTTTGATAACTTGCAGAGCCTCATTTATGCTTATACAATCATCTTCAAAACTGAAGGTTCTCTGGAAATTCGCAGTTAAAATATACCAATCTGTGGTTTCTCTACAAAGATCTTCTTATGTATACCAATTACTTGGAATCTTCTCTAGTGTGTGCACAAATAGATGAACTATGTCTGTGGCCTTTTTATCCATGCTTGTGAAGAAGTCTCTATGTGATCCCTTGGATCTATTTTTCCATTATACTTGACCATGGTCAGCGCAACTTTATCTGCGAATCTGATTTGCATCATATTCCTGCATTGTTCCCATGTGGTCAAAGTCTGCTTATGCGCAACCCACTATCTGGAAGGTGTAGCGCACAGTGCTATATCCAATGCTGGTATGCGATGTTCAGCTGAAATTGATACAGTATATTCTTGCAAAAATGTATAAACATTAGATGAACAATCATAAGTGGGGATTGGACTTACCTCGGTCCCAATCCAACGTAATGATCTTGTGATCTACGCGCATCTTCTTGCAGATACTTCATGCAATTGACCTTGCCAATTCTCCAGTCCCGCGTCAAAGTCTAATACGCAAGAGCTGTCGCAGTGCCAACTAAGCGTTCCATCACTTGTAGGATTGATGTATTCGGCGTGGTTTTTCGTCATCTTATAGATGCGATCTAAGTCATGAGCTCTACATTCTTCTTTGATTGGCTCAGTGTATTTCGGTCCTTGTAAAGGGTCCAAGGGTGTGATGACCCTGATATATGCCCCTTCAAATATCATTTGTTTTTTCTTCAAGTCGATGATCACGAAGTTATCCATGGACCAATTTATCCCCAATAGTGCAGGATATGGTTGATTGTCATCTACAATTTTGATAACCTCGAATTTTGCGTGACTTCGGACTCCATCAATGTCCACAAGAACATTTGCTAACCTTCCAAAGGGTATGAGCTTCTGCTGATTCGCTAGTCTCAACTGTATGGGTGACCATGACAACTTTGGTTTCCCCATCTGTACCCATGTCTGCTTAGTCAAGACATTTACTTCAGATCCTAAATCAAGGATGATCTCATCCATCTCATAATCTCCAATTTGTGCACTTAGCCTCATTTCTCGGCCTGTTCTCTTATGGCTCTTAATCTGGTGAACTGCGCTCTGAACAGAATTCGTGCAACTTTGATGTTCATAGTGGTTTACTAGCTTTTACAGTTCTACTAAGGCATCTTTTCTCTTTAGAAGCTTCATACAGCTCTATAGGAACTGCGCAACAAAAGTCCCTATTTCTGTTGCGGTACTCGTTTGATCATATGTTGTTGGCATATCTTCCATATGCGTTGTTTCACTTTGCAACGAGATTCTTGGTGTCGCAGGTGCTGGGTATTTGAAAATTTCCCTTGCCTCTTCAAAGACTTCTTTATTTCTTGCTAGATCGAAAACAAGTGTTTTCCCAATAGCTTTTCTTATCCATACCCCTTCAGTAGGTATCTGGTTAGTGTGGTGCTCTCTAGAAGTTGAAGCTTCTGGTTCTTTATCTCTTCCCGTCGCAGCTCCACTTTGCGTCAAAACATTGATGTTTGGATCTCTTTTCTCTGCTGCGATCATCTGAACATTTGGGTTTGGTGCTTCTTGTCTTATTTCTTGCATCTTCGATTGTAGCACTAGGAAGGCTTCAATAACATGGTCAAAATATTTACAATATCTACATGTGGTAGTAGCATTTGTACAGTCTCTAGAAAGATGGCCAGGCTAAGCGCAGTTATAACAGATCATCTGACCTCTTCCTCTTCCTTGTCCTTGTCCAGTGTTTCTTCCTCTTCTGCGGAATCCACCACAGCCTCTATATGTGCCTAGATCATACTATGCATTATCATCGTGCTGCGGTGTTTCTTCTTGAACTCTGTAAACATCGTGCTTCCTTTCTATCATCAGGTCATATGGTCTACAGTTGGAATCATCATGTCCAACTGAATTACAAAAACTACAATACAAATTCTTAGGTGTTATCACATACTTTTGGATCAAATAAAAATCCTCTAGTTGATTTCCTATGCATCGACAGATTTCACACCATGGTTCTTGTTGTTGATTTAGTGGATTTGGTACTCCACTATCAATATATTATTTGAAAACTGGACAGTGCTCTTTGGAGTGTCCCTTTGTTCTACATTTTGTACACTAGATCTCTTCTCTGACTTCTTTTCCTTTCTTAATGTCTTGGAGTTGTAACGTCAAGGTTTCTAACTGGTTCTGGATCTGGATCATTCCTTGACTTGTTTCTCCTATCGGCGAAGCTTCTAGCTTCATCGCGATCTCTAAGGCTTATGTCTATGACGCAAACTTCTATTACATCAACGACAATCTAATATGTGGCAACATCACAACTATGAACCATTCGGTGCGATGTCAAATCTTACTTGGTCTAATAGTGCTTTAAACTTTTGTTAAAATTCCCATACTGACTCAGTTGTTTTCTGCTTAATCTCTTTTAGCTCTATTATACATTGTGATTCACATTTCAGTTTCTTGAACTCTCTTAAGAGAGCAGCCTTGATATCTGTTAGGGTTCTATTCTGTCCGACAGAATATTTCATGAACCAAGTTAATGCTCTATCTCTGAATGTAGTGATGAATTGCGCATGCTTAACAACATCATCCTCAACTTGCTTGACGTTCCACATGGCTTCACATAGAAACCAATGTTGCTCAGGGTCTTCTAGACCCATACCTTTAAATATCGGCAATTTTATATCGTCAGTCATTCTCCTTCTAGGTGGTACAGTGTTCTGAGTGGTGTTAGGGATGTTACTGCGCGGAATGTTATGAGTCAGAATGTTCTGGGTACTTACTCCTGCGGTGTTACTAGTATTGACGGTCTGAGGATTAGCAGTATTCACAATTGGAGGATTCTGAACTGGTGGATTATGTGTAATAGGAGGTACAATATTCACAATTGGAGGGTTCTGAGGAGTAATGGGATGATAGGTAGTTGATGAGGGTGCTGTCTGGCTATCAGTCTCAACTTGGAACTCAGTTTCTACGTGGATTTCATGTTCTCTAGGATTCTTCTCGATGGTATGCTTATATCTTTTTCCACTTCTTAAATTGTCTGTATCTTCTTCAGAGTCACTATAAGTATTATCGACCATTACAGACTCAAAACAACTATGAATCTGACTACATTCTTAAAAATATTTTCTCAGCTAAAAGCATTTTGATATATAAACTCAGATTGTTGAGGTACTTACCTCTAAAACCTTTGAAGAATTCGGCCTCTGCTGCGCTGTAGTAATTCAACGTGTCCATGGTGAACTCTGTCACAAAGCCTTCTAAAATACTATCAACCCAAAAGTTGACTGCTCACGAGAGTGGACTATCTACTTCTTTAAGCCTCTAAATAAGCTCTGGGTTCCACTCGGTAGGTGCTCCTTCTTGGAAACAGTCCTTTCGCTCTATGAGTCTTGATAACCACTCATGCAACTTGTTTCCAAAGGTTGCGAAGAAAATTTCAAGGATGTCCGCCCACAAGTATTTGTTTAACCACTCTACGTCAGATAGATGCGGATGTCTATTCTCCTTTCTGGCAAAATCTCTTTCTGTCTTGTCCACCCAGTTCCATATTTATGTTTTCTCAGGATTCCAACTTTCGGTGCTCATCACTAGTTCAAGCGCGGCAACAGAACCATTTATTCATCACCAGTTCTTTAGCATGGAAACAAAACCATTTGTTCATAACCAGTTCTTTAGTGTGGAAATAGAACCATTTGTTGGCTCTTAATATGTTCTTTAAGCTTACAAGATAGACCCAGGTTCTATGCGGTTCAGGGAACCAACAAAACCCTTTTTCACCAGCCCTTTTGGCAACAGTCTGCGAGCAGACTGAGGTCTCACCCAAGGCGAAGTTATGGGGAGGTTGCAGAATTAGGTTTCCACAACCGGGTGATGCGCACTTTTAACAGAATGGTGAACAGCGCGAATTTCTCCTACTTCGCAGTTAATGCTCTAAGTTATCGCGCATCCAAAGACTGCACGATACGGGAGGGTCACTTAACAATAGGACAACGCAATTGAGGACTGCGCTTCCTCTTCGACACTTGTGCAAATTTGACAGACTTTACTTAGTGTAATATATACATTCACATGCATCCAACTATAAACCTTGCAACTTATACCATAAGACGAGCTACAAAGTAACAACACACTCCGGGGTTGCGCTTCAGGGAATCACACTATACAGACTTCGCTGGTTTAAGTGGTTAGCCAATACTCATTTTATGCATTCATTTGACTTATAATTACTTGTGCATTCAACATTCATTCACATATGTCTAATACTTAACATATTATTCCCATATTTTATCCTTATGGGGAATACATATAAAAGCAAGAACACATGAACTCATAAACATGAACTTAACCATTCAACATAAGCAAATATATAGATGCCAACACATTCAGGCACATAACACAAGGAATTAACATGGTTCACCCCTAGGATGGGAGCTACGTCCACAGGAATTGTTGATTATATTATCGATGGGAAGGGTTCAACAGTTCCTTCTACGCACTCAGCTGCAGACTCTCTTCTCTCTCTTAGTAGGTCACTGCGCACACAACTGAAGGGCCTTTTACAATGAGTCTTCCTCTCAACAGAGATCAATATTAAAAATACATCAACCAAAATCTAACCCTTTCCCTTACAAAATATGCCCTTATATAAACCGTTCCCTTAGGTCATGTCTGTTACAATCATGGAGGGCCAAAAACCCTAAGGTTCCCCAAAACTGGTGTGGTTACCCCGCTAACCAGGACTGTTAGGATCTGATAGCGACTTGTCGTCGTGGCCATCCTTCTACGCGTGGTCATGTTTATTTCAACCCCCCTGTCGAGCACATGACGACGGGTCTCTTTCATCACGCAGTTCTTCTCTAATGGCTTCATGTGACCGATTCATGTAGTGCTGCCTTTGCTCGTGTGACCAATCACTTTCCTTCTTCGCCACTCCTTACCCGCCTGCTGGGAATCATGGAGTATCTTAACCAAATAGACCGTCGATCAGTCTCACCAGAATTTATAACGTTTTCCATCCAAAACTGCTACCATGCTGCATCTTCACGGGGCTTGCACTACGCGGCGCTGGATCTCCGCAGCGCTGGATCCAATCGATGCTGTGTTGCATTGTCTCCTCGCAGCTCCCAAAATTGTCTTATCCAAAATTGGCTTACTTGGGCCAAGCCCAACAATGGCCGACTAACCTCTCCATATACAAATGAGCTTTTCCACTGGTGGAGGCGATAGGTGATCGCCATAGATGACTATCCCTATGAGGGGATTGACTACATAGGAGATCGAGACATGCCACTTCCACTAGGGCCCTTGTTCAAAGACATCGATAAGACACTCTTTTTAAGTTTCGAATATTTAATTTTTTGTATTTTTGTTTTAAGTAAATGAAAAAATATTTTTTGGTGTGATATCATGTATTAATGATGGAGTGTTTGCTTGCAAATATGGGTCAGCGAAGACCACAAGGATTCCCACGACAGCGATGCAGAGGCAGGGGTGGAATAAATGCTCATCAACAAATGAGTCCTCATGGACCACTTCCTCATCAAATCTAGGAAAATATGACATCAGCTCTGCGAAAACCAAAGACTTCACAGAGGCAAAATCGAGATTGAATTTCTGAAGGATGACAATCCATTTATTATACTTCCCCCCAATCAAACGTCGTGTAAGAACGAACTGAAATGGATTGACATGCACTATGACCATGGTTTTCTTAAGCAATATGTAGTGTCATAATCCTTGGACTGCATGAACAGTCGCAAGGGCCAGTTTATCCACGTGAGAATACCTTAGTTCAATGTCTACTAGGTTTCGACTGAGATAATAGATAACATGTTCTTGGAGCATATCGTCTTCCTGAACCAAGACCATACCAATCGTCTCTTGAGATACGACCACATAAAGCAAAAAATATCTCGCATAGTCGGGTGGACTAAGAAGAAGGGCCAATACCAAGTCTTTCTTAATAGCGTTGAAAGACCATTGGGCTCGCTTATCCCAGATAAAAGGTGTGTCTTTCTTCAAGAATCACACGAAACCCTTAGTAAGACTGGAAAAGTTCACAATGAAATGACGTAAGAAAGTGTCTTTCCCTTGGAGGCTCTGAATTTGAACCAAAGTATGCGGGGGAGGCAACCTAAGTATTGCCTCGAACTTCAACGGATCGACTCTGATACCCTCTTTCTAGACTATAAACCCTAGAAGGAGACCAGTTTTCATGCAGAAGATGTAGTTGTTCGGATTCAAATGAATTTTATAACGACGACATCTCTCGAAAATAATATGGAGGTGACCTAGGTGATCCACTCTACTACGAGAGTGAGCAGCAAGATTGTCCATGTAATCCTCCACTATATGCTTAATATCGTGAAAAGAATAGGTCATGACTCGTTGAAACATAGATCCGATGTTTTTAAGGCCAAAGGGAATTTTACGGTATGCGAAAGTACCCCAAGGACATATAAATGTAGTTTTATATTGATCCTCAAGTTTGATTTGGATCCGATTATAGCCTGAAAATCCGCCCATAAATGAGAATACTTCGCTTGCCGGACACTCACCCAAGATTTGATTTATGAATGGGGTGGGGAAGTTATCTTTAGGACACGCTTTATTCAGATCACGAAAGTCAGTGCACACACGGATGGTTCCCTGCTTCTTATCCATAGGAACAGGGTTGGATACCAATTCGGTAAGGGGAACCGGGTAGATGAAACCAACCTTAAGCAGTTTCTCTACCTCTGCCTTAATGGCGGCTTCCTTCCTAGGATTAACAACATCAAGACGTTGTCCAGCAGGATTAACATGGGGTAAGTCTTAATCTCGTGTTCGACAATACTGAGGTCAATAGCTGACATATCCTCATATGACTAGGCAAACACATATTGAAACTCTTTGAATAAATCGGTGTAAATACGGATTTCCTCAGGGGAACAATCAACAACGATCTATACATTTTCAACTTTTCCGGGAGTACGAGAAATGTTGATCGGGATAGTAGGGGAAATATTGGCCATATATCCCTCTGCGTAAATGCCATGTGACTCCAAAGGAACCATAGGGTGACCAACTTTCTTGGCTAGAGTCGATCGAAACTCATCTTGATCAATAAGATCAAGGTTGGGAAGGAAATAAGATCTATGATGGAGGTCCTCCCAAGGCTTATCATTTTCGTTCATGGCCTCAATAATGGCTTCATCTGAAGGTAAAGTATCATCTAGGCAGTCATGTGAACAAGACGAGTCCACTTCCCATGCGGGCAGTGTAATGGGATCTTCTTCCTCTATCCTTGAATAAGAGAGATCGGGCTCTACAGTGACTTGTTGAATATTGCGACAGGAAAGCTCAGCTGCAGACAAAGGCATGGTCATTCCGATGTGCGAAGAGTATCCCGATGAGGACCTCATGGAAGATACAGTCCACAAATCACTAAAGTACGATATCTGGAATGGTACAGGACACAATGATTAAGGGGCATCATCGGCAATGGTTCCTATAAAGGAGATTTGTGCAAAAAAATCAAAAGATCCCATCAAGGAGGAATATAAGCCTACACCAACATTCCCAGTTTCCAGCTGAGAATTTTCGATCTGAGGGACCACAGATCCCTGTGATGCTACGGGATTGGAGCTAGTAAAGGATAGTTGATCGACCGACACAATCTTTCCTTCGTGGGGAAATCAGATGACTCTAAAAACAGAGGATACGATCGCTTTCATAGCGTAGATCCAGTTATGAACCAGTAAAAGGTTATAGTCAAGGGGAGCATCGACCACCTCGAAATCTATCGGCATAGAATTCCAACCCAAGTGGAACTCAAGGGAGGGGATAATACCATGTGGCTTGAAAGAATGACCATCAAATGCAGTAAGCATGGTCATGGACTTTTCCAATGGAGCATAGTTGAGAGCCTTCCAACAAGATAAATACATCACTGAAGTGGAAGCACCTTCGTTAACGACGGTATGCTTAACGACCATCTCTAAACACCTAACAAGAATTTGGAAAGCCACATGATAGGGAAACTGAGGCTGAACATCAGTAGTTTCAAACTTGATGACATTCGAGTTATGAGGATCGAGGACTCCCAAAGCACATAAAAGGGCGTTCCTTTGCGAAGGAAAAGCCTGAAGGAATTTGAGAGAAAGAAGAGCACATGGGGTTTGGCCCATATCATCCACCATTGAGAAGTTATGGGCGACTCGGGCATTAGGGTTATGTCCCGAGCGCTTGAAGACACCTTTCGGTACCTGTGGCATAGGGTTGGGTTTCTCGATGTGTAATGGAGTCTCGGGTGGAGGGGGCTCATTCCCAAAAGAAGGTTGTGGATCTCCATAATCATGCGAGCGAGTATCAACACAAAACTCATATTTGACCATGTTTACACATCCAAAACCGTCGTCATGAGTAGAAGAATTAGAAGTTTCAGTAGTCCCATGACCGACAGCAGAAGCACAAGAAGCCATATTCTGATGATGAGGAAGGGGGTTTGTCATCACAACTGGGTTATGTGCGATGTGCTTCCTCCATATGAGGACAAAAATGTGTAAGGTGATCGACATGCGGTCCAAGAGTGACCTTGGACTCATGTCTTGATCGCGATGCATCAGGTATAACATCATATAGAATCCCAGATTGAGCATAGACCAGGTCTAACTGATGGGCTCTAAAGATGGCTTCTTCCTCAGTCGTAATTCTGGACAACGAAACGTCCTTCGAAATATGATGTAGGGACTTGAGGAACCATTCTAGGAGGAAATCCGAAGGAATGTTCACTTTTACAAACCTCTTCCGTCGGAGCCACTCTTGAATGTGATCATAAATGTATGTGGCTTTATCCTAGTGGAAGGTGGACAAGATTTCAGTGCCAGTGTCGTAGCGAACCGACAATTGAAATTTATCTAGAAAAACCAAAGCCAAATCGTTGAAGATCTTATATGTGCTCCCAAGAAACTCGACATACCATTTCGCGGCAGCCCCTGTAAGGGTGCGTTGAAATAGCCTCAAACAGATGGAATCATGGTTTAAGGAGTTCGAGGAGCACCATAGATGGAACATGGTGACGTGATCACCTGGATCTTCCCCCTTCTTCCCTTCAAAATTTGGAACATCAGAATGGATCTTGGTGGGGACTGGAGGCCATTTATAGTCATGACACACTGGATCATTCGTGAGCTTAGAAAGATCAGGAAAGTTCAACCTAGCGAGGAACGGGAGCTGAGGCTGCGAAGCTTGAGCGTAGGATCCCTAGAGAAACTGACCCTGTGAAAACAAGGATGAGACCGTGGACACCGAGGTCGATACTTGAGGTGTTGACGAACCCTGGTAGAGCTCATGGCCCTGACCAATATACGCTCCTCCCACCTTACCCATATAAAGATACGTAGGTATGTACATAGACGGGGCTCCATAGGAGGAAACCGGATAAGGTCCAAAACCGGTTGAATAACCATGAAAATTACCTCCATAAGAATGGGGTACCATATAACCACTTGACATGGAAAAACTAGCCAAGTAAGGGCATGTACCATGTAACTTACACTTGATGGGTTATTAGACCACCTTGTTGGGGTCGGCCCTGTATAAGTCATGTGGGTCAAAGGGTTATTAGACCACCCTATTGGGGGTCGACCATGTGGGTCAAAGGGTTATTAGACCACCCTAGTGGGGGTCAACCCAATCAGCATTATGTTAAGTGGTTAAGTTTAGGCCGACCTAGTTGAGTAAAGGTTAAGTCAAGTTAGTGTATAAATAGAGAGTGTGTCTCTCTCATTTTACACATTCTATTCTCTCACTCACACTTGGGAGAGTGGCACACTTATGGAGGAGGAGGCTCTGTTGCTAAGAGAAGACTATCTCTTGTATTCTGGTTATATCATTGCTTTATCTATCTCTGAGGAATTTATTGGGGTTTTTCACCTTTATGGTTTTCCCCAAGTAAACTCTGTGTCTCTTGTGTGCTTGCATTATTGTTTCCATGGTTGACATGTTGTAGATTTGCTGTACATGTTATTCTCTCAGTTAAGATCCTAGATCAGATTGAAGTAAATTCTAAAAATTTAACATGGTATCAGAGATAGCCTGAAAGAAGGCATGATATGGCATGTATGACACTTGTTGCACTTACGATGCTAGGGCTTGATATAGCAAAAACCAGTCATAGTAGAACTTTCGCTATAAATCCATTTTGGAAACATTTTCGGATCTGAAACTTTTACAGGTCATATATCAGATCCCCATGTACCTTGTGTCCAAAGGAAAACCTCTAATTCATTGTACTTTGTGATTTATGATTTGTACAATATAGGGTTTTTGCCTCTTCCAGACTGAGTCAAAATCAGGTGACCTTGGGAAAAAGGTCATAACTTGGGCTAGGAAGCTCCAAATGAAATTTAGTAAAAAGTGACAGTTAGTACACAGACTGTACTATCTCAGAAAAATTTTCAGAGGCTGAAGTTGAACCAATGATACGTGGCACGCCGTACAAGTCCACTCTCCTGTATTATCCCATAAACAGGTCATGTTGCGACACTTGGCATAACTCTCTCTCAAAGAATCCAATTGAGGTCAGACCTATCAGGATGGAAAGATAACAGGTTGGGATATCTCAAGAAAATTGTTTAGAGGCCGAAGTTGAAACAGTGATACGTGGAAAGCCGTACAAGTTTGCTCTCCTGTATTATCCCATAAACAGGGCACATTGCGACACTTGGCATAACTCTCTCTCAGAGAATCCAATTGAGGTCAGACCTGTCGATATGGAAAGATAATAGGTCAGGCTATCTCAGGAAACATTTTCAGAGGCCGTAGTTGAACCAGTGACATGTGGCACACCGTACAAGTTCGCTCTCCTGTATTATCCCATAAACAGGTCACGTTGCGACACTTGGCATAGCTCTCTCTCAGAGAATCTAATTGAGGTCAAACCTTTGGGATGGAAAGATAATAGTTCGGGCTATCTCAAAAAAAAATTTCAGACCCTGTGGATCGAAAAGTTTGGAGTTACACCAGAAACAATCAGGTACATATTTCTATCAAAACATAATTATTTTTTAGCACCTTCATTCATTGCTTCCAGAATTTAGGGCTTCAGAGAAAGTTGGAATTTTTGTAATCGGAGACCACAGCTGGATGTTACTCATCAAAATAGAAATTTAGAGACCAAGATCAGATTTTTTTGGTTGGGCAGAAGGCCGGGCTTGATCAAACCCTAGTTCGGGACTTTGATCGAAAAGATGGAAAATTAGGGCTTGTGCAAAAATTGGAATTTTGGAAATCTGTGACCACGGCTGGAAGCTCCTAAAAAAAATCGAATCTTAGAGCTTTGAATTAAATATTTTGGTTGGGTGAAGCTCCGGTAAAGTCAAACCCTAATTTAGGGTCCTCCCTAGTGAATCCGTAAATCTAAAAGGCAATTTCGAGGGGTGAAACTTTGTAGTTTTCAAATTCTGAATATACCAACTTGATCAGCTCATCAAGGTGCATATTTCTATCCTTTCGGAAGTTTGAAATTCAAAGTTTGAATTTTTGGGGTTTCTTTGACAAACCCTAATCCTTCTCCAGGTCCAGTTCTTGCAAATCAAGTGGATTGGGTTAATCCTAGAAGAAGATGGATTGGCCACTTGCATAAGTGAAGAAGTTCCTGTCTCAGAGGGAGATGAGGCTAAGGCCTTCCATAAGAAGATTACAAGCAATCTTGACAGGTATGGCTTATAGGTATGTTTCATGGTTAATTTTATCATATGTTTTTCTTCATATCATTACAGTACAATCTTAATTAATTACTAGACTTGTCGTATCACCTTAATAGAAGATATTCATTGATTAAGGTTTTGACACTTATGAATGTACTAATGCATTGTGATGTTGTATGAGGTTTATTTTGTTCGCTAACATAAAAGGTACACCAAGAAAGACAAATCATGTTCTACTTCAAGAACATATGATCATGGTGACATGAAGACAAAGATTCATCCATTGTCATGGATCACATAGAAGATCTACTTTCAAGGTATGTATAACTTGGTCCTACAATGGTTAACCTATGAGACATGCAGGTTACTATCACAAGTCACTGAAGAGAACCAGAAGACATTATGTGGGTATGTTATACATAACTAGCTAGCATGCTAATCCAGGTATGTTTTTCCTATATCAAGCTAGAATCCTACCTTGTGTTAGGATCTTATACTATTATGTTGTTGATAATGATTATTCATGAAGTCATAGGTTTGAATAGTCATGGTTGTATGCCAATTATGTTTCTTACCATAATTGATGATATGACTAACCAGAAGAATCATGAAGGTATAGGTTTGAGTAATCACGGGTTTATGCATTGATGATTTAACTAATCAGAAGAGTCCTATGATCAAATAAGAATATGCATGAGTAAAAGAAGACTTCCCTGAAACCTTGAATACTAATGTGTATTATCTGTGAATGATCATGACTATACATGTTTAAGATTATTGTGTTTTGATAGTATTAAGATTATACTAATAAATGTGTGATTATGTATGAGACCTCAAGGATAACACAATGATGATACTAATAAGCATGCATAGTGGTTAAGGATGGATATAAGTTCAAGGACAAGTAATCCAGGAAGCAAAGATTAAGAGGGAGCACACTCCAGTTGTTCCTACAAGAAAGCAAAGGAGCACACTTTAGTAGTTTTTGCAAGGATGCAGATATTCAGAGGGATTTGACCACTTCTCACAATCCACATCAGAATGGAGTTGCAAAGATTCAGAGGGAGTCCACCCAACAACCAAACAAAGATAAATATTTGAATTGTCATTTCTTACATAATGTTATTCAATGATGTATATGCTTATGTTCCTAGAATTAGGTTGTGTATTATGCATATTAGAATAGTTGCATTGATGAACAATATACTACTAATATACATGGGTAAGTGGCCTATGGCACTGTACAACATTCCATTGCTACTTATCTAGAATGAAACCTCTTTGCTGACATGTTAGGAGTTGTGCACACTCTTAACAATGTTCTGGTAGAGATTGGAAGACATCTAGAAAGTTACAGAATATGGATAAATGTTGTATTGAAGCATTGGCTAAGATAATTGCATGATTGTATGACATATTTCTTTATGTGTAAGAATTTGTTTTGAAAACTATGAGATGTTTTCTAATCATGCAATTTAACTCGTTGTGTAGGAAAGATCATATACCATCACCTACAAAAGAAGGACTACAACATTTGTTCATAAACAAAGTTATCTATCGAAAATATTGAAGATATTGAAGTTCCCAGGATTTGGGAAGAATGCCATGATTCAGGAGTACCAATCGATCATGAAGATGTTTGGGATGCAGTCCCAAAGGGTAGTCTGTAGTGACTTCCAAGAGGATCTACAAGATCAAGCATGCTGCAGGTGGTAGCATAGAGACTTTTGCTCCTATAGCTAGATACACTTCCATTAGATCCATACTTGCTCTGGCTGCAATGATGAAGTGGAAGATACACCAGATGGATTTCAAGACAGCCTTCTTGAATGGTGTAGTTGACGAAGAAGTGTATGTGGAGAAGCAACTTGGTTCTGAGACACATGACAGGGAGTCATATATGTGCAGAACTTGGTATGGTAGGATAGATAGCTTTCTATCCAGTTTGGGATTTACCATGAATAAAGCGGATTCCAACCTTTACTACAAGGTTAAGGAAGGCAATCCAGTGATACTACTATGTGGATGACCTGTTTGTAACAGGTGAGGATAGATTGATTGCCGACATGCAGCGGAAGCTTGCTGCCAAGTTCGAGTTGAAGAACTTCAGGATGATTCACTATTTATTTTTGGAATGGAGGTGTGGCAGAGTACAGATGGAATCTTCCTTGGACAAGGGAAGTATGCAGTAGAGATCCTGAAGAGGTTCGGGATGATGGACTACAAGGCTATGGCCATACCTATGGCATCGAACCTGAAGCTTCTGTGTGATGCTCCATCTGATCCGGTTGATGTCACGATGTATCGTCGGATGATTGGGTCCTTGATGTACCTGAAGGGTACAGTTGATTATGGGCTCAGGTATGAAGCAAATCAAAAGTTTAACCTGCAGGGTTATGTTGATTCAAATTGGGCTGGCAGTGCTGATGATAGGAAGAGCACATCTGGATGCTGCTTTAGTATGGGATCAGGTGTGATCTCTTGGTTTAGCAGGAAGCAGTCCTGCGTAGCACTGAGTACATCTGAGGAAGAGTATGTTGCAGCCTGTTCAGCTAGTTGTGAGGCAGTATGGCTATGGAAGCTACTGTCTGAGTTATTTGATCTCCCATTGGATGCTACTGGTATCTTTTGTGATAACCAGAGTTGTGTGAAGCTGTCCGAGAACCCAGTGTTTCATGACAGGTCGAAACACATAGAGATCAAATATCACTATATCAGGGATATGGTGCAGAGAGGAGCTGTGAAGCTCCTGTACATTGCGACGGACGAGCAGATTGCAAATGTGCTGACGAAACCACTAGCCAGAGTGAAGTTCGAGTACTTCAGAGAGAGGCTTGGTGTTCTTCGGATTGATGACACTTCAAGCAAGAAGTGATGGACACAATTGCAGAGGCCATTCCAAGCATGTTGGAAGGAGGATCCTTCACATGGATGTGGATGTAAGCGCTGGATGATGAGCATCAGGACGATGCTCCAGTTACTGCTCTGTATATGCATCAGGATGATGCTGGATATGATCAGTTGGATCATTTATATGTATATGTATGTATGCATCATGTTGGATGCTGGATATGATCAGTTGGATCATTTATGTATGTATGCATCATGTTAGATGCTCGATATGATTGGTTGGATCATTTGTATGTATTTTGTATATGCATCATGTTGGATGCTTGGACCATGTATCTGTATATGTATCACGTGGATACATTGTATGATCATGTAGATCATGTATGTTGATATGTATCATGTATGATCAGGTGGTTCATGTATTTGTATTTGTAACAGGTGGATACATTGTATGATCAGGTGGATCATGTATGATGATATGTATCAGGTAGATACTTGGTATGCATCAGGCATGATATGATCACGATGATCGTGGATGACGAGCTTCAGGATGTTGCTCCAGATGACTTGCAGCAGGATGTTTCAGTGATGACGATCAGGATGATCATGTATACATCAGGATGATGTATGGTGAGTATCAGGTTGATACTCTATGGTCGTGGATCAGGTTGTGCAGATGAGCATATAATTTGGCCCTGGGAGATTTGCAGAGTCTTTCGAGGTTTTTCCCATGGCATATAATTTGGCCCTGGGATATCTGGCAAATGCTCTTTCGAGGTTTTTCTCTGGGAGGACATATAATTTGGCCCTGGGAGATCTGCAGATAGTCTTTCGAGGTTTTTCCTATGGCATATAATCTGGCCCTGGGATATTTGGCAGATGCTCTTTCAAGGTTTTGTCCTATGGCATATAATATGTCCCTGGGAGATCCGATAGGTTGGGTTGTGTGCCCGTAATAAGTCCTGGGATGCTCTTGCAAGGTTTTGCCATGAACACATATAATCTGTCCCTGGGAGATCCTATAGGTAGAGCTGTGTGCTCGTAATAGCCTAGGATGCTCTTGCAAGGTTTTGTGGTGACCACATATAATCTGTCCCTGGGAGATCCTATAGGTAGAGCTGTGTGCTCGTAATAGCCTGGGATGCTCTTGCAAGGTTTTGTGGTGAGGTCACATATAATATGGCCCTGGTAGATCCTATTGGTAGAGCCGTGTGCTCGTAATATCCTGGGATGCTCTTTCGAGGTTTTGTGACGCACGTAATAAGTCTTGAGGATTCCACAGTATGGCCAGTGATGATGAAGACCTGTAGGTGGTGGGCCTACATCCAGTATGAAAAAGGACTGGCTCTGTAGAACTTTCTATGACGAGTAGATTTAGAGATTGATTGAGATAGCAGCACCAGTGATGATGATGATGACTCGATGACGATGATCCAGAGAAGATGACTTGTGCTAGAAGACCTGTGTCGAGAAAGACCTTCCTAGTTAAGAGGGAGTGTTGATGTATATGTAACTTCGGAATGTATTTCACATATATGCATATTGTATTCCTATAGAGATGTTATTATTCCTCTATACGGAAGTGGTTGTATTCCTATAGAGATGTTATTATTCCTCTATACAGAAGTGTCGTCATTTATATTGTAAGTGTCGTAACTTACACTTGATGGGTTATTAGACCACCTTGTTGGGGTCGGCCCTGTATAAGTCATGTGGGTCAAAGGATTATTAGACCACCCTATTGGGGGTCGGCCATGTGGGTCAAAGGGTTATTAGACCACCCTAGTGGGGGTCATCCCAATCAACATTATGTTAAGTGGTTAAGTTGAGGCCGACCTAGTTGAGTAAAGGTCAAGTCAAGTTAGTGTATAAATAGAGAGTGTGTCTCTCTCATTTTACACATTCTATTCTCTCACTCACACTTGGGAGAGTGGCACACTTGTGGAGGAGGAGGCTCTACTGCTAGGAGAAGACTATCTCTTGTATTCCAGTTATATCATTGCTCTATCTATCTCTGAGGAAGTTATTGGGCTTTTTCACCTGTATGGTTTTCCCCAAGTAAACTCTGTGTCTCTTGTGTGCTTGCATTATTGTGTCCATGGTTGATATGCTGTAGATTTGATGTACATGTTGTTCTCTCAGTTAAGATCCTAGATCAGATTGAATTAAATTCTGAAAATTTAACAACAAATGCGTAAATGGAAATCATACATATGGGCCTTCTTTAGAATCATGGCACCCAGCTCATCCTCCCGTTTGTTCCTCCAAGTTCGTTCTAATGTTTTAACTGAGGAGCGGATTTATTGCAAACTGGTCACAGAACAAAGGAAGTGTAGTTTATGCTTCCATTGTGATGAAATGTTAATGAAGGTTGATGGAAACTAAACAAGCACTATAAATCAACACTATTGACAACAACAAAAGCACAAGAAACTATTCAAAAATCTATTCAAACAATGTTTTTGAACTCCAGTGAAAAACATGAACCATACCTCAGTCATTATTTCTGCCAGCTACTTGATAGTGACGTCTCTATTAGGATTGCCAATATTGAAAATGTGACTGTTTTCCCTCTAAGTAATTTCCTGAGAAATGAAATAGGTAAGTACTGTAAATATATAAGAACCATACAATATTAATAGAAAGCCACCAAGGATTGTTGTTACTTAAAATCATCAAGAGAATAGGTCAGCTAGCATATTGTGTCCCATATGTTTAAAGATTGTTTCTACAATTCCAGTTCAGTTAATGATTTAAAAATAAAAAACAAATGCAAAACACAACAAAAAATACACCACTATAAAATGATATAATTCCATACCCAAGTTAACACATCTAGAAAGTCAATATGAAGCAATTACAACCACATAGCAGTCCACTTACTTTCCAAGAGCATAATCAAACATAAAGGATGAGTTGTAAATAATCCACTGGATAGTCCAAGAACATCTTAATTCAGTCCAAGACAAAAGATAAAAACTAGCATTTATCAAGAACATCATTCATTCAATCTAAATCCAAACCATTAGTGACCCAATATGCAATGTCTGCAAATGTATATACCATATAAAGGTGGATATAGCATAATTGAGATGTTTTATTGTTTAATATTCAACCATATTCCTTCACAATCTGAACGGACATAATCCACGTTGACGTCAACGTCGACATCGACATCGACTATATCTTCTTCATTTACACATTTTGCTTCTTGAAAGTCTGTAACCCCTGACAAATCTGCATACTCGGGTTCATATGATGTACTATTTCTCAATCCTTTTGGAGGACATGTTAACACTACATACCATACAATCTCAACTGGATCTTGTACGTAGAATACCTGTTTAGCTTGCGATGCTATAATAAATGGATCATCTTGCCAATCATTCTGACTTAAGCATTTCTTCATATTCGCCATTGTAAAACCCAAATCATCAGTTTTAATCCCTCTCTTATTGTATACATCGACCCAATTACATTTGAACAATGTGTACTCCATACAAAAATAGTCCAATGTAATTATTTGTTCTATTACTCCATAAAATGTTGTTTTCTGAAGTACAGGGTTTGGATCTTTGGAACTTGACCTCATCATTGTTTCGGCTTCCAAACACACACCACTATTTTGGGTGGTTCTCTCATTATTCATTCTTTTTGTATGGTATATATAACCATTGGTTAGGTATCCCTTATACTTATTCACAAATTTCCTTGGGCCCCGCGCTAGCCATTTAAGTGTATCAGACACCTTTCCATCTCCTTCCACCTACATATTTTCAGTTTTTTTAATGTAGTTAGAACACATACATCCAACCTATGATAAAATATTTAAATTTGTACATGACAATATTCAACATGTAATGATTTTTAAGTACTTATAATATAAATAGTATAAAGTCACCTGTTTTTTTAGCTAACTAGAAAAATGTTGGGTGTGGAGTCTCTGCAATAAAGATTCATCTTTTTTGGTTTGGGTAAATGAGTTGAGAATCTCCATTTTGTGCATCCTAATTTGACAATTATGGACATTAAAAATGGTTGTTAATGTGTTTTGATAAAATATGAATAAAAATAATTTGAAATGTCAAATACATTATTCTATCCATGGATATGTGTTTTGTTAAACCACAAACAAACAAAATTTTGAAGGTCAAACATGTTACTTACTCTATCCATGGATCAACTTCATTTGTGTGAAATAGAACCCACCTATGGGCTTGTTCCCAACTACTGTTATCCAATTTTGATGGAATCGAAGCAAATAATGGCTTTCCATCAAGAATTACTTCTTGAACTTCGTCATCCCACACTTCATTTTGACCATGTGTGGTTCCAATAGCTTCCATACCTTTCAAGTATCCTCCACACAAATTTATTGATTCCTCCACATTGTAGCTTTCAACGATGCATCCTTCAACCCTATTTTTGTTCTTAACATAACTCTTGTATACTTTCATGCACCTACAAAAAGAGCATATTTTTTTTAAGTAATGTCAAAAGCTTTGAATAAATTATTCTTCCTGTGGTTCTTGATACCAAGTAAAGTTTCAAGTACCTCTCAAAGGGGTACATCCATCTATATGAAACCGGGCCACAATATCGAAGCTCACGTACCAAATGTACATTCAAATGCATCATTATATCGAAAAATGAAGGAGGGAAGTACTTTTCAAGCGAGCACATTGTCTCCACAATATCATTTTCCAACTTGTCAAGGCTCTCCATTGAAACCGATTTTGCACAAATTTGATTATAATAGTAACAAAGCTTACAAACCATCTTTTGAACAACAATTGGTAGCACATGGCGTAGAGCTACTGGGAGAATTTGTTGCATTAGAACATGGCAATCATGTGCTTTCATTCCATGGAACTTAAGCTCTTCCATAGATATATGATTTTTTGGATTAGAGCTATAACCGTATGGCACTTTTAATGTGAAAAGAACATGACATAGGGTCTCTTTCTCTTTCTTTGAAAGAGTATGCAGTGCAGGTGGAAGGAATATTTTTTTTCCTCTAACTTTTGGCCACGGTGATTTTCTCAAACCCATTTTTTGCAAGTCATCTCATGATTTCTTTCCATATTTGGACTTCCCTTTTATATCCAAAAGAGTTCCAAAAATGCTTTCACACACATTCTTCTCCACATGCATTACATCTAAATTGTGACGTTGTAGGTGTTTCTGCATTCCAACACATTGAGAATATTGGAAAATCATTTAATATGGAGGAAATCATAAACAATGAATTCAATGAAGACATCTAAGCACAAAGACGTCATATAAGCATGCAATGTATAATAATTAGGAATGGTTGATGTTTCTACATACCTCCCAATATGGCAGATTGAATATGATTGATTGTTTCTTCCACACCACAACATTAGTTTTTTCACTTTTTTCCTTATTTATATTCCTTTTGTTTGATTCAGTCTTCCCCCAATCTATTTCTTTTCCCTTTGTTTCCTTAAAAATATCTGACACTCTTACAACTGGAGGGGCATAACGAAGATCCTCCTTCCCATTAAATGGTCCCTTTTGTGAGTGAAACTTATGATTTTGAGGAAGAAATCTCCTATGTCCCATGTACACACATTTATTGCTACAATTGAGGTACTCTAATTCTGTGTGCTTTCCACATATGGGGCATGCATTATAGCCTTTTGTTGTGCAACACGCCACATTCCCATAAGCTGGAAAGTCATGAATCACCCACATAAGAATCACCTTCATGTTAAAGCATGTCTTATTATAAGCATCATATGTCCATACTCCTTGGTCCCATAATTCCTTTAGTTCATCTACCAAGGGTTCCAAATACACATCAATGCCATTACCTAGTTTCTTGGGACCAGGTATTAACAATGTTAACATACAAAAATTCTTTTTTGTGCACAACCATGGTGGGAGGTTGTATGTTACCAGCACTACTGGCCAAACACTGTATGTACTGCTCAAGTCTCCAAATGGATTAAATCCGTCTACTTCCATTGCAAGTCGTACATTGCAGGGTTCACCTAAAAAACTAGGCCATTTTTCATCAGTAGTTTTCCATGTTGGGATATCAACAGGGTGGCGCATATGACCATCATTGCTTGCATTCTCATGATGCCACCTCATTTTTTGTGACATGTCCGCAGAGTCAGAACAACAAAGAAAATCTTTCATTTATATATAATATTATCATATAATAACACTATGAAAAATTGTAAAGATAATACAAGAAGGTGAAAACTTGAATAGAATTATGGCGTTGAAAATTATACCTATACATTCTCTTTAGCCTCGGTGCTATGGGGAAATATCTTAACACCTTTGCAAGAACACCTTGACACACCTTATGAGATTGATCATCCACCTTCTATCGATATTTTCCACGTGTTGGGCATTCATCTTTACTTTAGTTACTTCTTCGATATAAAATGCAATAATTGGGACATGCATGTATCATATCATATTTTAATCCCAATGATTTTATCAACTTTTTCGTAGCATAAGCAGAATATGGAAGTGTGTTATCTCTAGGAAGTGTATTTTTATGCAATTTTAACATTTGGCCAAAACTTCTATCATACCATCCACTATTCACTTTGAGATTGTAATATTCCACAGTTGTTGATAGTTTTGTGAAATCAACACAACCTGGGTACAATGGTCTCTTGGCATCTTCGATTAACTTCCTATATTCATTAACTTCATTTAGTACATTTGTTGATTCCAACCCCACATTATCACAACCTTCATTTAGGTTTTGATCAAGACATGGATAAGCATCATTCACCATATGAAGCACTTGATCACCAACAATGGTTGTATCATCATCCTTTTCGAGGGGATCATTATCATTCTGAAATGACGTTCCAGGCTCATCAACTTGATTATTGTAATGACATTCTACATGTCCATAACCCTATTAATAAAAAAATTAAAATTCATGTCATTGATTTTATGGTTTTTATGAAAATTAGAATGAATACAAATTGGTCAAATAGGGGCCTTTACCAATGCAAATTAGCTTACCTTTTGAGGTGAGATATGCTCTATAACTTCATGTGGCTCATTTTCAGAGCATTTCCTAGCCTCAACAGTAACAGATGGAATCTAAAGGTGAGGGGAAAACATAATTTTGCACATATAAATATAATTGATATCTTTATTGTAATACAAGTAAGTTTGAAACTAGATCAATTCATTTTTTTCAAGATACCTGACTGTGAATGTTCTCTCTATGAAAATACCAAATTTTATATTGTTCTATTATTCCATCACAAATCAAGTGCTCGTGTATTTTATCAAATATTTGTACTTTGACTATGCCACATTTATTACATGGAAATTTTATGGACATCTTATTCCTTGAATGCACCTCAACAAACTTTAAGAATTCCTCAACCCCATCTCTATATTCTTGTAGTGTCCTACACATAACCAATTTCCATTAAGTCACATAAATTTAATTGAGAACGAGTTAGCACTGATACATTTTTTGGGTATATCACAATGAATAATCAAATATAGAAACTATACCTATTTTTCAAGTTCATCCAGTTTCTTTTGTCCATTTGATAATATGCTCCAAGCTCCTTTGAAATTATGTCTACAATGAACTAAAAAATTTAGTTGATACTAAACCTCATATATATTGAAAACACACAACTTTGCACTAACAACTTGCGGTCAAACAACTGCATAAACCCACATTTCTTATTAAGAGGTATTCTGATATAAAAAAACTCCCTAAACTGTTCAAATATTTGACTTAGATCTTTTGGAAATAATCTTTGTGGCTTAATGCATTATTGTAATTGTCTCTTTACATCTCATTTTGTAGAATCATTGAAATTAGAACCAATATGGCATCTAACTTCTAAGAAAGTAGAACCCATAAATATTCTACCCAGACTCAAAATTAATTCATTCCAGGCAACCCTTCAATGCAGAGTGTTCAACATCACTCCTCTTCATACTGAGCGTAATTCCAATGTAGTCAACAATCAAACTTAGATCTTAATTCAACCTTAAAATTAAAATGTATCCCAACAGAGAGTAACACAATTATCATATAGAGGATTCAATTCATTCTATCGAATTCAATCTCCTCTCTTCAAGAAAATTTTACGATCCTCCTTATAAGAATATAGTATTCCTGTAGCTACATATCACAAAAGGAATTCGACTTTGAACTCTTGTCAACTTATATTATTTAATCTTATGATTAATACACAAGAGTATTGGATATATATGCGCAAGGTTGTTAACATCAAACAAGAAGTGTACATAATCTACCATTATGCCCAAACATGATTTCCAGTATTTGAAGTCGTTGCAATCCTTAAACACCTTCACACAAATCTAGACAATTTCAATATACAACTCATACCTGAATCATGTACAAATTCAATTGAATCATCATCTACGGTCATTCACACAGCTTGACTGTTCTTCCTACTATAGTTAGAGCACAAGCTAACTAATTCATTTACTAGTTATCCAATATTCACCAGAGTTCATCAATCACACAGACATATATGAACTCAACACTCAACATCATCGCAAATAATCCTTTTTCATTTATTACTTGGAAATTTACAGGCTCATAAACAAACTCTAACCTATCCTCTATTTTACTTGCCTTGATTCTTACATTGTATAGCTAACCCTCCTAACCATCATTTTTCCATCCTCTCTCTCTCTAACCTCTAATGCTCGCATGCATGCAAGATATACTTGGAAACATAACTTGTAGCTAAATAACAAACTTCCTACATTTATGGAACTAACTCCTAAAGTCATTGTAAAGTTCTTGTAATTGTAATTGTCATTATTATGTTAAAATAAATTGATTTTCATCCTTAAGACAGTTTAATAACATATATCTATAGGCTTGGCCTAAGCCTGTAAGTTGAGTTGTTGTTTATACTTACATATGCACAAATGGAAATTGGACACATGGGTCTTATTTGGAATCGTGTCACCTAGACCATCCTCCTGTTGGTTCCTCCGAGTTCATTCTAGTGTTACCCGAGGAGCGGATTTATTGCATATTGGTCGCAAACAAATGAATCAACTTTTATGCAGAGATTAGAGGATTTGTTGATTCTTTGAATCTTGACAGATCCTCCTTGATTTGTTATGATGTAATTGCTCTTTTAATTAAGTTGCATAAGATCGAAGAATATCGATTATATTTGGCATATTCCCTTTTCTTGCTTTTTTGTTCCTTAAAGGGTGGAACTCCTGGTTGAGCCTAAAGGGAAGAGGTCTACTTATCGTATTAGTTCTCTCCTCCATTTCCATTTATTAGTGCTCCATTCTTGTTACTCTTTTTTACTTTTTTAACTTGCAAGAGAAATGGAAAAATATCATTTCACAATTCCTGTGGCCTCTATAACAAACCATTACATATGTTGTTGCATACAACAGAAGTACACAACACAATCAAACCAAGCCACCAGCAGTTGCGGCCTCATCAATTAGGACACAGAGTAACCCCAACAGATGACAGTAAGGAAGATCAGACCTCAACAGTCCCTCCTTAGGCCACGGCTTAGCAGATCAGGCCTCAAACAAACTCCCATTAAAATTTTTAAATGTTGGACATACCATGAGGTCTTGTCCTTAAAACAAGGAGGGGTTCAATGTAAAATTCTTGTTTAAAAATATTGTAAATGTTCAATAGTTTGAAAGGTTAATCTAGAATTTTCCAAGTGTGATGAGGTGTCAATGAAGAGTCATCCTTTAGGATAGAGCCAAACTCCTATTTAGGGAGGCAGTTACAGAAATATAGAAAGGTCGTTAGGGTTAAACCGTTAAATTAATTATTCATATATACGATTGTAATCCTGCGGGCCACGCCAGAGGTACATCAGAGGTGAGGGAGAGGCAGAGAGGATAGGAAAATTGAGAGGAGAAGACCAAGGTAGAATACTCCCATATTGTGTAATCAGCTCATGAAATTATGAGTAATTGAATTTGATTAATGAAAGCATTTTATATGCATATGGACTTGTGAATATGTTGAGATATTGTAACTTCAAAGAATATTATATTTGTACTTTATTATTCTGGAGATGTTTCATTCCTCCTTGAAGATCTTATTGTATATCCGGAGATGTTTATTCCTCCGTCGGAATGTGGTAACTTGGGTTATTGGACTTCCCTAGTGGGGGTCGGACCTGTATGTGTTATGTGGGTCAAAGGGTTATTAGACCACCCTAGAGGGGTTGGCCCAGTCATTTGTAGTGGGGTATTTAACCCAATGGTTAAATACGAGCCTACATGATTTGTGTAAAAGACAAGTCGGAGTAGTGTATAAATAGAGGAGGTGTATTCCTCATTTTACACACACACTCACTCACTTGAGAGTAGCGCACTTGTGGAGGAGAGGACTGCTATGGTGGAGGAGGAGATCATGTCTTTGGTTTGCATATTTGTATATTGTTGGTCATCTATATTGAGGAAGCTTTGCTGGGTTTTCTACCCCATGAGGGTTTCCCAGGATAAATCTGTGTCTCTTGTGTTTATGCTGTGCTTGTTGTTTCTTCAGTGATCCTGTATATGCTATTATTGTGAAATGGAATGCAATGCTGCTATTTTATGTCTTATCATATTAAATCTTAACATGGTATCAGAGCTAACCTAAAGGAAGGAAATGTATGGCACTTACGACACTTGCTTCACTTGCGACAATTTGAAGGTTTGGGTTTTACATAGCAAAAACCAGTCATCGTGGAACTTTCGCTATAAATCCATTTATGTGAAGGTTCAGAATCTGAAACCTTTACAGGTTGTAGATTACATCCCCAGGTACCTTGTGTCCAAAGGGCACCCTCATATTCATTGTACTTTGTGAGTTATGATCAGTACAAGTTAGGGTTTATGCCTCTTCCAGATCTCAGTCAAAATCAGGTGACCTAGGAAAAAAGGTCATAATTTGGGCTAGGAAGCTCCAAATGAAATTTAGTAAAAAGTGACAGGTAGTACTTTAATATCTCAGGAAACTTTTTCGGAGGCTGAAGGTGAACCAGTGACACGTGGAACGCCGTACAAGTGCGCTCTCCTGTTTTATCCCATAAACAGGTCACGTTACGACACTTGGCATAACGTGGGATAGGAAGCTCCAAATAAAATTTTGTAAAAGGTGACAGGTAGTAAACAGACTGTACTATCTCAGGAAAATATTTCAGAGGCCGAAGTTGAACCAGTGACACGTGGCACGTCGTACAAGTGCGCTCTCCAGTTTTATCCCATAAACAGGTCACATTGCGACACTTGGCATAACTCTCTCTCAGAAAATCCAATTGAGGTCAAACCTATTGGGATGGAAAGATGACAGGTCAGGATACCACAGAAAAAAATTTCAAACCCTGTGGAGTGAAAATTTTGGAGTTACAGCAGAAACAATCAGGTACATATTTCTGCCAAAACAGAATTATTTTTTGGAGCACCTTCATTCATGGCTTCCGAAATTTAGGGTTTCGGAGAAAGTTAGAATTTTTGGAATCGAAATCCACGACTGAATGCTACTCAAGAAAATAGAAATTTAGAGACCAAGATCGAATTTTTTGGTTGGGTAGAAGACCGGGCTTGATCAAACCCCAGTTCGGGATTTTGATCAGAAAGATGGAAAATTAGGGCTTCAGCAAAAGTTGGAATTTTTGAAGTCTGTAACCACGGCCGGAAGCTCCTCAGAAAAATAAGATTTTAGAGACTTGGATCGAACCTTTTGATTGGGCAGAAGGGTGGACTTCATCAAACCCTAGTTCGGGATCCTGTCCAGAAGATCCAAAAGTTTCGAAGGCAAATTTTGAGGGATCAAATTTTGGAGATTTCAAAACTGAAGTATGCTAGTTTGATCAGCTCAGGAAGACAGATCCTTCCACCCATTCAGAAGTGTGAAAGTCAAAGATTGAATTTTTAGGGTTTCTCTATCAAACCCTAATCAAGCTCCAGATCAAGTTTTAGGGGGAGTTGAGGCTAAGGCCTTACATAAAAAGATTACAAGAAGTCTCGACAGGTATGACTTAAGGAGATACAGGTATGTCTTGAAATCTGATTTTTTGATTAAGTTCATAATATGTTTGTCCTCATATTATTCAGGTTAGTACAATCTCAATTAATGTTAGAATTTTCTTATCACCCTAGTAACAATATGAATGCATGTGAATGATAGAAGACATTCATTATTTAGGGCTATATGATTGTACTAATGCACTGTGGTATTGTATGAGGTTAATGTTGTCTGCTAACAAGATACAGGTACATCACGAAAGACAAATCAAGTTCCATGACCATGACAACATGAAGACAAAGACTCCTCCATAATATTTGATCACATAGAAGTTCTACTTATGAGGTATGTATGACTTTGTTCTATTATGCTTAACTTATGAGATAGGCAGGTTCCAGCATAGGATCTCTAAATCATTGAAGAGAACAAAGAAGAGATTGATTAGACATAACTAAGCAGGTATACTAATCCAGGTATGTTTTCCTATGTCATGTTAGAATCTTACCTTGTATTAGGATCCCTTATATAAGTATACTTGGTATGATTGGTTATGATTATTCATAAAGTTAGTAATCAAGGGTTTATGCATATTATGTCTCTTATCTTGGTTGATGATTTAACTAACCAGATCAAACAAGAATATGTATGAGTAAAAGAAGACTTCCCTGAAACCTTGAATATTATCTATAATCATGACTATACATTTTCAAGATTATTTAGAACTATAATGTTTTGATAACATTGAGAATATACTAATGAATGTATGTTTGTGTATGAGATCATGAGGATGACACTTGAGCATGCACAGTGTTACAGGATGAATAGAAGTTCAAAAGACATACAGAAGATCAAGCGGGAGGCAACCACACAAACATAAAAGATAAGTATTTGAGTTGTTATTTGAAATAGTAAATGATATTGCATGTAATAGGTTGTATGCATATTTTTATTCCTAGAATATATCATGCTGAGTGAAAACATTCATAGAGCATTGAACAATATACTACTAATATGCATATGATTGGTAAGTTGGACAAACATTCCATTGTTGCTTGTCTAGAATGAAACATCTTTACTGACATGCTGAGAGCTGTGCACACTCTCGATAGTATGTTCTGGTAGAGATGGAAGGCATCTAGATATCCACTGTATGCATACAGGATATGGAAAAGTGTTGTGCCAAAGTATTGGTCAAGATAGTTGCATAACTATGTAAATGATATCTATATGCATAATAGGTTATCATATCAACATGATTTCATGATTATGAAGTATTACTAATCATGTACTTAATTTTGATATGTAGGAAAGATCATGAAGAATGATGAACACCGGACAAGTAATGGATGTTCAACAAGAAGATTTACAAATCAAACAAAATATAGAAGGCTCGTGGCTAGAAGATTCTCTTAGAAAAAAGGAAGAGAATCATGACGAGATGTTTGCTCCAAGTGACTAGATAAGACCATTCTCTTAATGATGTATAAAGAAGAAGTGTGAATCAGGTTTTGTATGGAAACCCAGGATCGATAATCAATTGATGAGCTTAATGATCACCATGGGTGATGTGGATCTCAACCTTTGCTACAAGGTTGAATATGGTTCCTAGACACAGATGACATGGATGCAAGAAGGAACTCACCACAGAGTTCGAATGATATTGAGGCCCATATCAGTAGACCCATCTAACGAGAGATGGCACAAATAGATATGCAGAAGATCATTCAATGCAGAGTGTGAATGACGTTCAGTCACAAAGGGAGAATTGACACTTTCTTGATAAGCGTGGGCTTTACCAAAATTAAAGTTGTTCCTAACCTTTACCTTAAGGTTATGGATCATACTATTATTGTATGTAGATGATATCTTTCTGATAGGGAATGAGAAACAGATCATGAAAAGAAAGAAGAAGATGGCTGCAGAAATGAAAATGAAAGATCTCATATTGATGCATTACTTCCTAGGTCTAGAAGTATGGCAAGGCTCGTAAGGAATCTTTCTCAAACAGGGAAAGTATGCTGAGAAATCTTGAGAAGACTTGATGTGTTGGAATGGCCACTCTCATGGATTCCAACTTGAAGCTGTTAGCAGATTACTCATCAGAGTTAGTGGATATAACTCTGTACAGACAAATTATTGAGTCATTGATGTGTCTAACGAATACTAGGTCAGATATATGCTTTGCTGTAAACACCTTGAGTCAGTATCTAGTGGAAACTAGATGTGTTCACCTGCTAGTTGCAAAGCATGTGATGAGGTACCTAAAGGATACGATAGACTTTGATCTATGTTATCTTGGAGATCATGAATTCAGATGGCTACACAGATATTGATTGAGCAAAAAGTGTATCAGACAGGAAGAGCACATCGAGAAGATGTTATTGTCTGGGATCAACCATGATCTTGTGGTTTAGCAGGAAGCAGTCTAGTGTGGCTCTCAGCACAAGTGGAATATATGGCTGCTTGCTCTGCTAATTGTGAAGTAGTATGGCTTCAGAATTGTTTGACTTAGAGATGGACCCAACTGTGATCCTATGTGACAAATAGAGTTGTACCAAAATGGAAAAGAATCCAGTGTTCCATGATAAGTCAAAAGCACATAGAGATCTGACATTTTTATATATGAGATATGGTGCAGAAAGGAATTAAAGTTCGAATTTGTAACAAGTTACCAATGCACTAACCAAACCTCTACCGATCCAATGAACTAACCAAACCTCTACCTCAAGTAAAGTTTTCCAAGACAAACTTAATATAGTTTAGAAGGACCCTCCTCGAAAGGGGGAGTGATGTGATCACTTATGATGATATTTCCCGCATCGACAGTGAGGTCAATGATGTGGATACCTATATTGGTGATGCCGACAAAGAGGTTGGTGGATGGTCCTTAGACAGGGTCTAAGGTGACAAGGGGATTGCATCATCCTTGAACATATGTTCTAAAAGGATTCGTAGACATATGTCTCCGAGAAAGAAGAGGGATTGTATCATCCTTGAACACATGTTCTAAAAGGAGCCATAGACAGATATCTTTGAGAATGAAGTCCTTCGTGGACATGTGAGGATTGAATCATCCTTGGATTTCAGTCCTAAAGAGAGTCGTAGATGTATGTCTTCGAGAATGAAGTCCTTGGTGGACATGAGGGGATTGGATCATCCCTGGATTTCAGTCCTAAAGTGAGCCGTAGACAGATGTATCCGAGAAAGAAAGAGGATTGGATCATCCCTGGACTTCTGTCCTAAATAGAGTCGTAGACATGATGTCTCCAAGAATGAAGTCCTTGGTGGACATGAAAGGATTGCATCATCCTTGAACTCAAGTTCTAAAGTGAGCCGTAGACAGGTGTCTCCGAGAAAGAAAGAGGATTGGATCATCCCTGGACTTCAGTCCTAAAAGTGAGTCGTAGACATGATGTCTCTGAGAATGAAGTCCTTGGTGGACATGAAAGGATTGCATCATCCTTGAACTCAAGTTCTAAAGTGATCCATAGACAGGTGTCTCTGAGAAAGAAAGAGGATTGGATCATCCTTGGAATTCAGTCCTAAAAGTGAGCCGTAGACATGATGTCTCCGAGAATTGAAGATAGGACTGCATCATCCCTGAACTAGGTTCAAAATGTATGTGATAGGATTGCATCGTCCCTAGACATGAGACTTGTCTTAAAGTGATAAGGACTGATCATCCTGGAACTTGATCGGGATTGCATCGTCCCTAGACATGAGACTTGTCTTAAAGTGATAAGGATTGATCATCCTGGAACTTGATCGGGATTGCATCGTCCCTAGACATGAGAAAGAAAGAGGATTGGATCATCCCTGGACTTCAATCCTAAAAGTGATCCATAGACATGATGTCTCCGAGAATGAAGTCCTTGGTGGACATGAAAGGATTGCATCATCCTTGAACTCAAGTTCTAAAGTGAGCCGTAGACAGGTGTCTCCGAGAAAGAAAGAGGATTGGATCATCCTTGGACTTCAGTCCTAAAAGTGAGCCGTAGACATGATGTCTCCGAGAATTGAAGATAGGACTGCATCGTCCCTGAACTAGGTTCAAAATGTACGTGATGGGATTTCATCATCCCTAGACATGAGACTTGTCTTAAAGTGATAAGGACTGATCATCCTGGAACTTGATCGGGATTGCATCGTCCCTAGACATGAGACTTGTCTTAAAGTGATAAGGACTGATCATCCTGGAACTTGATCGGGATTGCATCGTCCCTAGACATGAGACTTGTCTTAAAGTGATAAGGACTGATCATCCTGGAACTTGATTGGGATTGCATCGTCCCTAGACATGAGACTTGTCTTAAAGTGATAAGGATTGATCATCCTGGAACTTGATCTGGATTGTATCATCCATGGACCTATGTCCTAAAGAGAGCGGGATTGATCATCCTGTAATATGATCGTGTGTGTTGCAGGGTATGCTGCTATGTATTGATGATAGATGTATTAGTGATAATACATGCTTTTGATGATAGATGTATTAGTGAGAATAGATAATATATGTATTAGTAAGAATACATGTTTTGATGATAGATGTATTGGTGTGGATACTAATACAGATGATCCAGATACTATAGATCGTGATGATCCAGATGCTGTAGATCAAGATGATCCAGATGCTGTAGATCGTGATTATCCAGATGTTGTAGATCGAGATGATCCAGATGCTGTAGATCGAGATGATCCAGATGCTGTAGATTGAGATGATCCTGATGCTGATGATCGTATGATGACGATGCTGATGATCGTGAGGATCCAGATGTTGATGTTGTTGTAGATGTTTGAGTGCTGCAGAAGATAAAGACTCAGTACTGAAGATGTTGATGTTCCAGTATTGAAGATGTTCCAGTAAGTGCTTGAGTTACTGATGATGTTGAGAAAGCTTCCAATGATTTATAGATGTATCATGTATGATGTTGATGAATCCTTTCTCGTGCAAATGTTGTTATAATATCCTTCTCGTTAAGGGGGAGTGTTGAGATATTGTAACTTCAAAGAATATTATATTTGTACTTTATTATTCTGGAGATGTTTCATTCCTCCTTGAAGATCTTATTGTATATCCGGAGATGTTTATTCCTCCGTCGGAATGTGGTAACTTGGGTTATTAGACTTCCCTAGTGGGGGTCGGCCCTGTATGTGTTATGTGGGTCAAAGAGTTATTAGACCACCATAGAGGGGTCGTCCCAGTTAGTTGTAGTGGGGTATTTAACCCAATGGTTAAATACGAGCCTACATGATTTGTGTAAAAGACAAGTCAGAGTAGTGTATAAATAGAGGAGGTGTATTCCTCATTTTACACACACACTCACTCACTTGAGAGTAGCGCACTTGTGGAGGAGAGGTCTGCTATGGTGGAGGAGGAGATCATGTCTTTGGTTTGCATCTTTGTATATTGCTGGTCATCTATATTGAGGAAGCTTTGCTGGGTTTTCTACCCCATGAGGGTTTCCCAGGATAAATCTGTGTCTCTTGTGTTTATGCTGTGCTTGTTGTTTCTTCAGTGATCCTATATATGCTATTATTGTGAAATGAAATGGAATGCTTCTATTTTCTGTCTTAGCATATTAAATCTTAACATAATATATCTTTCTATGTATTTTTTATGAAGTTCATTGTCCCTATTGAATGCGAATGGCGTTTGGCTGAAAAAATAAAGTCATTTACTCTAGAATTTTTATGTAATTCCTGCAACGAAATATGAGTACATAGGCTTTGTTAATTGGATGACTTCCTGATAGTAAGCAACTATAGGAATATGCGATTTATGTGAAGGATTTGGAATTGGAAGACCCTTCTGAAAACTGACTCGATGTGATTGTTTATGACTCGAGTATCCTTATGTTATGAGATCTTAGGTTATGCAAATCGGAAGGAAGTGAAGCGATTGAAGTTGGAACATCAAGTTACTTTAATTAGATTGTTTAAAGTACATTCTGGATTAAACCCTAACCCTAACCAAAATTTAACACAATAAATAAATGTGTTGGGTGAGAATCTACGCTGAAGGTAAAATATTGGAGATTTTAGCATTTGTTTAACAGTTTTTATACAAAGATTGAGTTATGGAATTGATAGCCAGGTTCCAGGAATACATCCAGCTTATGGTTCATTTGATTCAAGCCATCTATGTGGTTACAATAGTCTAATAGTAGGTGAAAACACCAAGGTTAAAATGCATGGTTTTTTTGTGCATTTGTAAAGGTGTTAATTCCTCAACGTATAATCATATTAATGGATAGGGTGTTGTCCATTTTTAGAATAGTGATAATTGCAATCCATGAGAAGAACCTTGGATGACACATTTTGGTTTGCATATTTGAAGGAATATAACCTCACCATTGAGGTTCATATATATGTTTTTAAATGTCTTTGCTTAGATGGTATACTAGGTCTTGGCACCTATTTTATGGTGTGAGAATGTGTTGTAGACAATGAAGTTTAAAGAGATCCATTTCAAATTTTTTTGATTGTTGCATTAGCTTTTGTAGGAGAAGGGTTAACATTAATAGAAAACCAATACGTTACACTCACCATTACATACTATTTTTTCACACCATTAGTTTGATTGAGAAATGATATTATTGGATTAATGATTTTACTCTTGTACATGTGAAGATGCTAACTTTATGTTTTTTCAAATCCATATGCTTTCCTTCTAGTTGTGCATTTTTTTAGTGACTTGTGTATCTTCTATAATGACTACCTAGTAAAATTTTAAGGATCCATACTTAAAAATGTACAAGTCTTGGCAAATCCAACCAATTCTTAAATTCTAACTATAAAATATTTGGTGATACTTTTCTAATTTGTTTTCTAATTTCTAATTATTTTATGTAGTTTATATAATAATTTGGCGAAAATAGCAACATCTGTAAATGGAAATAGGAACATCTATTGTCAAAAAAAGAATGTTTGGATTTATATTTCCCTCCAGATTTGGATTCATTTTGTAATATAAATAGGAACAAAGCTCATCTCTATCCAACAATATTTTAATTGAAAACATTTATTGCTTGGCATTGGAGTTAGAAAGCTATGAATACTAGAGGAAATGAGAAGCAATCTCTCTTACAACGAGAAATCTTAACTCGTGTAAACAAAAAGAGGTACCATTGCCTTGTACTACTGCTTGTACTATATTACTAATACTATTGTGTTGTCCTTACTGTCCCTTTCTTATAGATGAATTATGATGAGTATTGACTTGCATATTTCAAAATTTAACAGAATTTTAAAATCCATATTAGCAAATGAAATTTACTTTGGATAATTGGCCTTTTGCAAAGACATTTTTTTTATTATCTTGTCACATGTTTTTTTCAATTCATGAACTAGATATTCAAATACATTGCATCATCAAATTGGTGATTTGAACTAAGTAGGCCAACATGCATTTTTCTCCCAAGTCAATTTTGAAAACACATGTGGTTCCTCACTTGTTTCCACCCGTTTCCACCCTTGTTGAAGCAAGAGATGGGAAAACCTGCTCTGTTCCCTAATCTCGTAATATTAGACAATGTTCAAAACCAGTCCTGGGTACATGTTTTCCATCAACGCCTCTTAGCTTAGAATAGGGTTACCAGAATTTTCCACAAGTATCGTTATAGAAATCCACTTACTCACAAATCCAAACAAAAAATGCATATTCGCTCTTTCCAAAAGTTACAGACGTATTCTAAACACCTGAGTCAGTCTCTCCAACATCTAGTTACTCGAGTTGCTTTGTATGTCTCCTTCTCATCCCTGTAAAAAAAATAAAGTTTCAATGCCATCACACCAACCAATTGGATATTTGGAATCATGTCACGGAAAAAAACACAGTTTCTGGCATGCCATATTTCCCAAGCAATGAAAACCGGGAGTAAATGGTGATATTACCAGATTCTAAACCAGTTAAGTAAATTTATATCAAAATTCTCAGAACCCCACATCTGCTTAGTATTTAGAGCCGTGCAGCATAATTTCCAAACACCTTTCATGAATTCGCAGTCCACGAGAAGATGTTTTGTGGTTTCAGCATTCTGCATACACAAAAAACATCTTCTAGGACCAATCCTGCCTTTTTAAAAAATATTTTCTCATGTCTTGAGTCGCCCCTGTAGTACAAACCAAACAAAACATTTTAATTTTAAAGGAATCTGCCAATTCCATAGTCTCGTATACCACTAATGATTTGGGTAGATGCATTTATCTTGAATAATCCTTTTGTATGATGTCTTCCTAGTCACAATACCAATGCTCAAATTTACAGTCCAAATAATCTTGTCTCTTTTTCGAGAAATTCTACATCCGACAGAATTCAGAGACCGGATATACAAA
The DNA here is from genome assembly GCA_027924585.1 of Larix kaempferi. Classification (NCBI taxonomy): domain Eukaryota; kingdom Viridiplantae; phylum Streptophyta; class Pinopsida; order Pinales; family Pinaceae; genus Larix; species Larix kaempferi. The sequence continues at coordinate 4,361,356 of BSBM01000541.1, read as the reverse complement.
TCCCATTCATGTGCAGTACTACTAGAAAGCCCTAATTCCTTGGAGTTCAGCCAATAGTCATTCATATGATCAATACTTCCTCTTTTCTTAATCCTATTCAGGATAGTATAATCATACCCTTTTAAAATTTTAATCAACCCATCTGACACCTGGTAAGTCTCCTCTAATCCTAAAATTGGATCAACACCAATTAGGATTTCTTTTACCGATCCAACTTTCCAGAAAATATCCTTATCCATCAAGTTATAAATCTTAAGAAAACCCCTCCAAATCGGAGAGACATTTCTGGAATTTTTTCTCGGATTCCTGAACCAGTTAATAACATCAGATTTCATTTATTTTTCCTGTAAAATTTTTGACCACAGAGTATTCCCAAAAATCCCCCTCCAGAAACTTTTTAGCCTCAACGCTATACTAAAGGTGTTCAGATATTTAATACACCAACTGCCATTGCTTTCCGGTATGTCCTCACTAACTCTCTGAGGACATAACAACACTTTATGTATACTACTAAACAACACTTTTTTGTATTATGTATTCTATATTTTAGTATACAATATTAGACATTTTATTAGGAATGGGTTAAAGATATTTGTATAATGTTCATAAATACTATTGACTTTTCAGGATTGTGTTAGTTGGCTTGTTTCAACGATGTGTTAATAAAAATTATTTTTTTTGTTATTTAGTTTATTTGCAGATGTCCATATCAATGTAAGACATTTTTTTTTTGTTTGGGACTTCAATATTTTTTTAACAATTATTGTCCTTTCTTTTATACTTTAAATATTGTCTAACTTTCTTTGAGCAAGAGTTGCAATCCATATTTGTAGGGATCTAATAGGATTAAATTAAGACGTTACAATACATCACTTTTAACAAAGTCAGGTCGCATTACCAAAAGAAATGGCAATGTTATATGTGGCACAACTTCAGGTAAATATTTTAAACATGATGGTAATGGTGTGAATATATATTTCTATGTATTTTTTATGAAGTTCATTGTCTCTATTGATGTGTGACCCCTAACTTAACCTGTTGGTTAAGTCGGTCTTGTATGGGATCATATACTTATTGGAGGCTTACCCCTAGACCTCTATATATATGAGAGAGTGTTCTCATCATGTTCTATCAACTTGGTCTTTCTCTTGTTTTTATGATTGGGGTTCATTATTCTCTAGCTCACTATCCTTTTGTAGTAGAGTAGTTATACTCATGTATTCTTTGGTGTATAACGCATGGTATCCCACCCGGTATTCCTTCGCCTAGGATTTATGGAAAGAGACATTGTGAAGTCATGCATGACTCTTGATTTTGTGGATTCTATCAAAGTGAAAGGTTGTTGGGTTTTCTCTCCCATGAGGCCTTCCCATGATACATGTTGTGTAGTTGTGCATTTTCTATATACATGTGATCCTATTTGCTTACTATTGCTATAGCTACCCTCATATCTAGGGATGAATTTGGAACGAAAGCATGTTTTTTTGCATTATAGCTTTGAAAGAACCACCTATATAATGTTGTTTGGCATTATAGCTGAAGACACTTTCACAGGAGGGTGTGGCCCGCCCATCGCAGGGTTGTCATGAAACAGAGAGTGCATATCCATTTTAATGCTAGAAACAAAAGAGAGAGGAGTCAGAGAGATGGTATCATTTTCCAACGCCACTGAGAAAGGGGATGGATCCCTCAACAAATAGTTGGCCCTCACCTATTTTATCCCTTGATGGAGGTACTATCACTTGATGGTGGATTGAGTTGGTTTCCTTGATGGGTGTTCCATGTGTCATAGGTCTAGATAAGTATGTTAGACACAATGGCTCACTGAGAGTGGGGGGGGTGAATAAGTGAGCTTGGACTTATTAAAATTTTCAACTTCTTCTTCAAATCTTATATCATCATTTACAAATTCACTTCAATATCATATTCATCAATGAACTATATTTCAGTAATCAACTAAGCACATGTCATTCATCAAGTAAAACACATTATCATCAACACATTTCAAGAGACACAAGATATAATTTTGTAATCTTTTGTATTTCTTCAATCGGCTACAACTGAGGGGTTAATCAACTACAACTGAATCAAAAGCACCAACTTCTATTCAAAGACTCAGCTTGGTCTTTTTCTTAGATCCAACTAAGAAAAATAGTTAAAGACCCAGCTTGTATTAGATACACATTTTTATCACATTACATCTCATCAAATTTCACATGTCCTCACTGTCATCATCTAATCAATAACATACTGCCAACAAGCACATCACCATAATTCTGTCCACATCAAGACTGCCATCATTGTTGCTTCCCTATCTTCATTTTGTCGATATTGTCCACATGCACATCAAATAATCATCACAATCATTCTTCCCATATCATTATATCATGCCCAACATCTTCTCATTTTATCCATACATATTATGCACATCATGCTGCCCTTACTGCTGCCCAGAAATCAAAGATAAATAGAAAATTGTTTCATTGATGCTCCCATTTCTCCTGCTACTGTTTGTACTCCTCCGAAACTGTCCTCATCCTCCCGACCCCGAAATCAGGGCTCTCTTTTCACCCGATACCCTCACTCTAAAATTCACCTCTCAACTCAATGATTCGATCTTTATTTATACTTGTCTTTTTCCATGAATTTAAGAGGTCGACTTGTCATTCTTATTTTTATTTTCGTAAATGATATATATATTTTTATTTATTTTCCACGTTATCCTCATTCAAATATATATATATTTGTTTTTTTTGCCACATCATCGTGGTCTTCATGTGGTCTTCAACTTCCTGAAATGATGCCCGCATGGTCTCCACCTTTATGCCCGCAAGGGCTATTAAGAAATTCCCGCAAGGGACCTTTGTTATGCCTTCCATACATGCCCGCACTACTCAAAATAATGCCCACAGGGCCTTATTAAAATGCCCGCAATGGTCCTTAATTTATGCCCGCAAGGGTGCATCAAAGGATGCCCACAACTGCCCAATTATTCCTACAAGAGGCACTTTTAAATGCCCGCTGGACTCTCATGAATAATTCCTGCAGTTGTCCTTCCTTAGCCATGTCATCACTTGTCTTGTTCATTGCCATGCTTTGTCATATTTTTCCTTGTCATATCTTTCCATGTCATGCTTCTTGTCTTCAAGTCTTCCATGCTTGCTTGTAAATGTCATCATGCATATTATCTTTTTTCATCCTTGTCCTTGTCATGTCATTCATTGTCCTTTGTCTTCATGTCCTTCACTGACCTAGCCATGTCAACTTTGTCATTAATGTATTGTCATCAATGAAAACCATATTCATCAATCTCCCACTTTGTCATTGATGGAAACCAAAATTGATATCCCCCTTTGACATTAATGACAAAGGGCCAATTAGCCATCAAAGACTTTATAATTCCCAAAACAAGTATCCTTGAATACTTCCATGTCAACTTCTGATCTGGACTTGTTACTGTTTGATCATCACTTGCCATCTTCACACATACTCCCCTTGTCATGTAGACTTCTTGATTTGCTAATAGAGTCTCCCCCTTTGACTGAGCTGGTTGTGTTTTGAGATCATCCTTGTACCTTTCCATCTTTAATATGCATACTATCCATCAAATTTTTGCTGCTGATTTTTCATGCCAAATTGCTCCCCCTGAGCTTATGTTGCTTCAAACTTCATCAAACTTCTATCTAGTAAATTCATAAAAGGTAAGCATGCATCAAATCTTCAAGACATCATCATCCCATATTCCCCCTATCAATCAAACCATTTCTCAATAAAAAAATTCTTTCAATAATATTTTCTTTTAAAAAAAATTCAATCATGTTTTTCACAGCATTTCCACGATATTTCTCCTTCAAATGCTCTACAATTTGTCAAGTTCCAAGTCATGCTAAATAATCAATAATGTTTATTTGTCATCATCATTATTACTCCTGTCCAATTTGTCATGTAAACAAGGCTTGTTTATTTACCACCTGTTGTACTTCTTTCATATGCAAATCTTTGGCCATGATCTATCCTCAAGATGTCTTCAAACAATATTCAAATATGCCACTAACCTTCTTTGTCTAGAACATTTTAAATCTGCCATTTGGTACACTATGTGTATCATGCAGAAATAACTCTAATTGGTCTTCAGAAATCGGGTTGTCTTCATACAATGATAAAAATCTTGATAACCAGCACCACATAAATCATGTAATTAGATACCAACAACAAGTGTTCTTTCTAATTATACCCAAATATAGAAGGATTCATTGGTACACTTTTATGGATGACTACATCAGCAAATAAATTCAAAAGAGGTAAGCATCAATGACAACATTTCAGTGCTACAACTCCCCCTATTAACATGGATCTTTCTTGATCCAAATTATAACACCTTACACTTTCCAGACTTCATCTCTGCATTAATTTCTTCTGTTAGCAACTTTCTGTTGGAGCAACCCGAGATGCTTCTCTGTGGATGCCTAAACTGTTGTACTTATCATTAATTTTTCTTTACCAGACTTGTGTACTCAAACTTGTCATGGCCATTCTACCTTGTGCACTTCATATGGATCACCATGCCATGATCCAATATTTTTCACTCTTTCTTCTTGGCATTGGGTCACTTCAAGAACAATAATGTCAACCTGTTTTCAACCAATATAAAAGAAGGAAACTTCAACATATTGAATTTTGATATCTCCCCCTTACACATGCATATCTTGATTTACATTTCAACCACGATCCTTGGACCTGAATTTATGATTGGAGAGCCATTATTTACCATTTGAGTTCGTCCTCCATAATGAACTCATGGTATACCATGGTATTTGAAAGACCTCAAACATGGCTTGCCATATGGAAGCCATCTTCATTTTTTCACTTATCATCCACTTCATTTAGATCTAGAAGAATGTTCTTCCTTACCCATACCTTAAGATGTCCTTGGTTGTGATCATTGATCCCTTGGTCTTCAAATCTGCTGGTGTCATTCTTCTTCCAAGATTCATTGACCTTCCTTGCTGATGGGTATGAGAAGCTTCTCAAGAATTGTCTTCTTGAACTTGTGCATACTTGAGATTTATGACCAACACCACCACAAGTGTAGCATATCAATGCATGACAGTTAGCAGTAGAATTTCCAATTTGGTCACATGTCCAACATCTAATCTTGTCATTGGGTCTTCCACCACTTTTTCTACAATCCATAACCTTATGACCAAAGTTAGAACAAGAAAAAAAATAACCATTAAATCCATTTTCATACCTGGGACGTTGGTTCCATATTGGAGTTGCTTCTCTTCTAAAAAATTTCTTTGAGGGATAGAACTATATCCTTGTTGCATTCTTGAACTTCCAGTGTCTCAGTAGTCATTTGTAGGTGCAAGGGGAGTAGCTTTGTCTTTACCTTTTGAGGATGATGGACCTGCTTTTGGAGTTTTGGGAGATCGAGTGCCACCTTTTGATTTTTCTACTTCCTCCATGTACCCAAGACCATATTTGTCAAAAGGTGACCTTTGAAAATTCAGTATTTCATCCCAAATGGCTAAACTTTCATTGAACTTCACATGAGTATTTGTCTTTTCAATCTTCTTTCTTAGATTTACAACTTCCATCTCAAGCCTCTGGTTGTTCTGTTCTTTTTCTTCTAGCTGAAGCTTCATGATCTCTTCTATTCTTTTGGATTCTTGCAGCTGAGTCTTCAAACTAATATTAGCTCTTCATGTCTCTTCAAGATCCTTAGGGCCTTCACCAATCTCTTCCTGTTCTTTTCCTAGTTCAACCTTCAATCTTCTGACCTCAAGATTTTGATCTTCTAGCTCACTTTGTAAATATTTGTTCTTGAGTTTCAATCTCATAATAAAGTTCTTTGTCTCCTTTTGGTATTTTTCAAATGCTCCCATAATCTTCTTTCTAAGCCTTGAATTGTACTTGATATCCATATCCAATAGAGTACATGCAAATGCCTTTTTGACTTTCAATAAGTCTTCCTTCTCACTTTCTATAAGCAGAATCTCAACATCATCACATTCAGAATTACTAGCAAAAGAGTCCTTACCTTTACTTCCATTCGAAGCTTGTGCCTCCTTCTCTTCTTGTTTTTCATCTTCATAGGTCTTGACATTTGTTTCCTCGTCTATGTATTGAAATTTTCTTCTTTGGCATTCTTCTTCTAGCTTGAGCCAAAGATCTTTGGCTGGAGTGTACTTAGCAACATTTAGTCTTTCCTTCTCTGATTGAGATAAGCCCCTCACAATCAAGCTTAGTGCCTTTTCATTGCTTTCATGTAGATTCTTAGTTGATGCTCCCTTTGTTCTACCTTTTGGAGGAGTGTAGCCATCTTCAACTGATTCCCAGATATCATATCCCTATGCCTGCATATAAACCCTCATTCGGATGCTCCATGATACATAATTTGATTCATTAAACAATGTAACTCCATCTTCCGAGTAAACATACATGACCTTCCTTCCACTTGTGTCCACGGATCTCCTTCAAGCTTGTTAGTCTTGTTATGAAGGCCAAGTTCTAATACCAATTGTTAGACACAATGGTTCATTGAGAGGGGGGTTGATCCAGTGAGCTTGGACTTATTAAAAATTTCAACTTATTCTTCAAATATTATATCATCATTTACAAATTCACTTCAATATCATATTCATCAATTAACTATATTTCAGTAATCAACTAAGCACATGTCATTCATCAAGTAAAACACATTATCATCAACACATTGCAAGAGACACAAGATATAGTTTTTTAATCTTTTGTATTTCTTCAATCGGCTACAACCGGGGGGTTAATTGGCTACAACTGAATCAAAATCACCAATTTCTATTCCAAGACTCAGCTTGGTCTTTTTCTTAGATCCAACTAAGAAAAATAGTTACAAGACCTAGCTTGTATTACATACACATTTTTATCACATTACATCTCATCAAATTTCACATGTCCTCACCATCATCATCTAATCAATAACCTACTGCCAACAAGCACATCACCATAATTCTATCCACATCAAGACTTCCATCATTGTTGCTGCCCTATCTTCATTTTGTCGATATTGTCCACATGCACATCAAATAATCATCACAATCATTCTTCCCATATCATTATATCTTTCCCAACATCTTCTCATTTTTTCCATACATACTATGCACATCATGTTTCCCTTACTGCTGCCCAGAAATCAAAGATGAATAGAAAATTGTTTCATTGCTGCTCCCATTTCTCCTGCTGCTATTGCTACTCCTATGAAACTGTCCTCAGCCTCCTGACCCCGAAATTAGAGCTCTCTTTTCACCTGATATCCTCACTCTAAAATTCACCTCTCAACTCAATGATTCGATCTTTATTTATACTTGTCTTTTTCAATGAATTTAGGAGGCCGACTTGTCATGCTTATTTTTATTTTCATAAATGATATATATATTTGTATTTTGTTTCCACGTTATCCTCATTCAAATATATATATATGTATATTTGGTCTTTTTTCCACATCATCGTGATCTTCATGTGGTCTTCAACTTCCTGAAATGATGCCCGTAGGGTCTCCACCTTTATGCCCGCAATGGCTATTAAGAAATGCCCGCAAGGGCCCTTTGTTATGCCTTCCATACATGCCCGCACTGCTCCAAATAATTCCCACATGGCCTTATTAAAATGCCCGCAAGGGTCCTTAATTTATGCCCACAAGGGTGCATCAAAGGATGCCCACAACTGCCCAATTATGCCCGCAAGAAGCACTTTTAAATGCCCATTGGACTCTCATGAATAATGCCCGCAGTTTTCCTTCCTTAGCCATGTCATCACTTGTCTTGTTCATTGCTATGATTTGTCATATTTTTCCTTGTCATATCTTTCCATTTCATGCTTCTTGTCGTCAAGTATTCCATGCTTTCCTGGTCACCTTTGCCACTTGTCATCAATGCGTTGTTGTCTTGTCCTCTTCTCATTTTGTCACGTACTCACATGCCATATCATCCATGCTTGCTTGTCAATGTCATCATGCATATTATCCTTTGTCATCCTTGTCCTTGTCATGTCATCCATTGTCCTTTGCCTTCATGTCCTTCACTGACCTAGCCATGTCACCAATTTGACCTTTGGAATTAATGTATTGTCATCAATGACAACCATATTCATCAAAGTCCTTATGTGGTTGTGAGCCCCTCACCTAACGTTGGAATATCGGTTATGATTTGTGACCCCTAACTTAACTTTTTGTTTAAGTCGGTCTTGTGTAGGATCATATACTCATTGGAGTTTTACCCCTATACCTCTAACCATATGAGAGAGTGTTCTCATCATGTTATATCAACTTGGTATTTCTCTTGTGCTTATGATTGGGGTTCGTTATTCTCTATCTCATTATCCTTCTGTAGTAGAGCAGTTATACTTGTGTATTCTTTGATGCATAACACATGGTCTCCCACCAAGTATGCCTTTACCTAGGGTTTATGGAAAGATACATTGTGAAGTCATGCATGACTCTTGATTTTGTGGATTCTATCATAGTGAAAGGGTGTTGGGTTTTCTCCCCCATGAGGGCTTCCCATGATACATGTTGTGTAGTTGTGCATTTTCTATAAACATGTGATCCTATTTGCTTACTGTTGCTATAGCTACCCTCATATCTAGGGATGAAGTTGGAACGAAAGCATGTTGTTTTTCATTATAGCTTTGAAAGAACCACCTATAAAATGGTTTTTGGAATTATAGTTGAAGACACTTTCACGGGAGGGTGTGGCCCACCCATCGCAGGGTTGTCATGAAACAGAGAGTGCGTCTCCATTTTAATGCTAGAAGCAAAAGTGAGAGGAGTCAGAGAGACGGTATCATTTTCCAACGCCACTGATCTAGGGGATGGATCCCTCAACGAATAGTTGGACCCCGCCTATTTTATCCCATGATGGTGGTACTAGCACTTGATCATGGTGGATTGAGTTGGTTTCCTTGATGGATGTTCCATGTGTCATAAGTCTATATAAGTCCTTATGTGGTTGCGAGGCCCTCACCTAACGTTGGAATATTGGTTATGATGTGTGACCCCTAACTTAACTTGTTGGTTAAGTCGGTCTTGTGTGGGCTCATATACTTATTGGAGGCTTACCCCTAGACCTCTATATATATGAGAGAGTGTTCTCATCATGTTCTATCAACTTGGTCTTTCTCGTGTGCTTATGATTGGGGTTCGTTATTCTCTAGCTCACTATCCTTATGTAGTAGAGCAGTTATACTCGTGTATTCTTTGATGTATAACGCATGGTCTCGCACCAGGTATGCCTCCACCTAGGGTTTATGGAAAGAGACATCGTGAAGTCATGCATGAATCTTGATTTTGTGGATTCTATCACAGTGAAAGGTTGTTGGGTTTTATCCCCCATGAGGGCTTCCCATGATACATGTTGTGTAGTTGTGCATTTTCTATATACATGTGATCCTATTTACTTACTATTGCTACCCTCATATATAGGGATGAATTTGGAACGAAAGCATGTTGTTTTGCATTATAGCTTTGAAAGAACCACCTATATAATTTTGTTTTGCATTATAGCCGACGACACTTTCACGGGAGGAGGGTGTGGCCCACCCATCGCAGGGTTGTCATGAAACGGAGAGGGCATATCCATTTTAATACTAGAAACAAAAGTGAGAGGAGTCAGAGATATGATAGCATTTTCCAATGCCACTGAGCCAGAGGATGGATCCCTCGGCAAATAGTTTCGCATAGGCCTCCACCGCCACAGTAGTAGTTACGTTTAGGGTACTCGCAATGTCTTCCAAGAGCTTGGACAAGCTTTGAACCTGCACCTCCAACTCGCAAAGTCGAATGTGAGTATCCTCTCCCATGATCTGAACTACAACATGCACATCGTAGAGCCCAATATTAACCAAATTGTTCACCGCATCGAGGAACGCCCCATTTCCGTTCTCGAACCATATCGGTCACCACCTTCCCATGCCATAAAAACTTTCCACACTGAGAATTCGCAAACACAGTTTCAACCAGGCCCAAATTGATTGATAGAAAATTTAAAATGATGATTTGATCCATAACCAAAAGAACCCATCGAATCCAGTTCCGATCAGCTCTATCCATCATAATGGCTTCCATTAAAACCATGAAGATTTCTAATCGCACATTGCGATTTCTCAGGAACTGATGGTGCGTGCAGTGATAAATTATCATTTACTAGCATCTGTGTCAAGTTGCAATCGGGAGATATTTATTGAATAATATCCCCATCCCATCAAACTAGAGGGGAGATAATTGCGCTTGGGCTGGGGGTTGAGGAGATTAGTCGCTCGCGTGATTTCCACGTGAAACATTCTCGCGGGTGGCACTTGTCCCCTCCTCCACATGGCTAAAAGACACCCCATCCGGGGAATTTTTTTAATTAATTGGTTAAATAAACCATTTTAAATTAGTAGCTTATTAAATCCACGGGGAGATCAATAATAAACAAACTACAATAATAATCATTCAAAGATATTTAAATAATAAACTGCAATAATGGTAACACTTTGTCACTTTGTATATTGTAAATTAAATTATATTATAATAATCCCTTCATTTTCAAAGATTAGAAAGATTCAAAAGATACAATTTTATACAATTTTCAAAGATTAAAAAATTCAATTTTTGAATATTGGTCCGGATGAGAGGGTGGGAATGATTTGATCTGGTTTAAACCACGCGCATGGAGAGATAGAAAGAGTTCGAGGAATACATCCAGCTTATGGTTCATTTGATTCAAGCCATGTATGTGGTTACAATATTCTAATAGTAGGTGAACACACCAAGGTTAAAATGCATGGTTTTTCTGTGCATTTGTAAAGGTGTTAATTCCTCAACGTATAATCATATTAATGGATAGGGTGTTGTCCATTTTTAGAATAGTGATAATTGCAATCCATGAGAAGAACCTTGGATGACACATTTTGGTTTTCATATTTGAAGCAATATAACCTCACCATTGAGGTTCATATATATGTTTTTAAATGTCTTTGCTTAGATGGTATACTAGGTCTTGGCACCTCTTTTATGGTGTGAGAATGTGTTGTAGACAATGAAGTTTAAAGAGATCCATTTCAACTTTATTTGATTGTTGCATTAGATTTTGTAGGAGAAGGGTTAACATTAATAGAAAACCAATGCATTACACTCACCATTACAGACTATTTTTTCACACCATTAGTTTGATTGAGAAATGATATTGTTGGAGTAATGATTTTACTCTTGTACATGTGAAGATGCTAACTTTATGTTTTTTCAAATCGACATGCTTTCCTTCTAGTTGTGCATTTTTTTAGTGGCTTGTGTATCTTCTATAATGACTACCTGGTAAAATTTTAAGGATCCATGCTTAAAAATGTATAAGTCTTGGCAAATCCAACCAATTCTTAAATTCTAACTATAAAATATTTGGTGATACTTTTCTAAAAAAAATTTCTAATTTCTAAGTATTTTATGTAGTTTATATAATAATTTGGCAAAAATAGCAACATTTGTATTTTTAATTTCTAAGTATTTTATGTACTTTATATAATAATTTGGCGAAAATAGCAACATCTGTAAATGGAAATAGGAACATCTATTGTCAAAAAAAGAATGTTTGGATTTATATTTCCCTCCATTGTTTTTAGTGTTAAGATTTCCCTCCAAATTTGTATTCATTTTGTAATATAAATAGGAACAAAGCTCATCTCTATTCAACAATATTTTAATTGAAAACATTTATTGCTTGGCGTTGGAGTTAGAAAGCTATGAATACTAGAGGAAATGAGAAGCAATATATCTTACAACAAGAAATCTTAACTTGTGTAAACAAAAAGAGGTACCATTTCCTTGTACTACTGCTTGTACTATATTGCTAATACTATTGTTTTGTCCTTACTATCCCTTTCCCATAGATGAATTCTGATGAGTATTGACTTGCAAATTTCAAAATTAAATAGTATTTTAAAATCCATATTTGCAAATGAAATTTATCGTGGATAATTGGCCTTTTGCAAAGACATTTTTTTTTATCTTGTCACTTGTTTTTATCAATTCATGAAATAGATATTCAAATACATTGCATCATCAAATTGGTGATTTGAACTAAGTAGGCCAACATGCATTTTTCTCCCAAGTCAATTTTGGAAACACATGTGGTTCCGCCCTTGTTTCCACCCATTTCCACCCTTGTTGGTGCAGGAGATGGGAAAACCTACTCCGTTCCCTAATCTTGTAATATTAGACAATGTTCAAAACCAGTCTTGGGTACATGCTTTCCAATAACGCCTCTTAGCTTAGAATAGGGTTACCATCATTTTCCAGAAGTAGCATTAAAAAAATCCACTTACTCATAAATCCAAACAAAAAATGCAGATTCGCTCTTTCCAAAAGTTACAGACGTCTTCTAAACACCTGAGTTAGTCTCTCCCACATCTAGTTACTCTAGTTTATTTGTGTGTCTCCTTCTCATCCCTGTAAAAAAAATAAAGTTTCAACACCATCATACCAACCGATTGGATATTTGGAATCATGTCACGGAAAACAACACAGTTTCTGGCATGCCATATTGCCCAGGCAATGAAAACCGGGAGTAAATGGTGAGATTTACATATTCTAAACCAGTTAAGTAAATTTATATCAAAATTCTCAGAACCCCACATCTGCTCAGTATTTAGAGCCGTGTAGCATAATTTCCAAACACCTTTCATGAATTCGCAGTCCACGAGAAGATGTTTTGTGGTTTCAGCATTCTGCATACACAAAAAACATCTGCTAGGACCAATCCAACCTTTTTTAAAAATATTTTCCCATGTCTTGAGACGCCCCTGTAGTACAAACCAAACGAAACATTTTAATTTTAAAGGAATCTGCCAATTCCACGGTCTCTTATACCACCAATGATTTGGGTAGATGCATTTATCTTGAATAATCCTTTTGTATGATGTATGACCAGTCACAATACCAATGCTTGAATTTACAGTCCAAATAATCTTGTCTCTTTCTCAAGAAACTCTACATCCGGCAGAATTTAGAGACCAGATATACAAATCCCATTCTTGTGCAGTACTACTAGAAAGCCTTAAGTCCTTGGAGTTCAGCCAATAGTCATTCCTACAATCAATACTTCCTCTTTTCTTAATCCTGTTCAGGATAGTATAATCATACCCTTTTAAAATTTCAATCAACCCATCTGACACCTGGTAAGTCTCCTCTAATCCTAAAATTGGATCGACACCAATTAGGATTTCTTTTCCCGATCCAACTTTCCAGAAAATATCCTTATCCAGCCAGTTATAAATCTTAAGAAAACCCTCCAGATCGGAGAGACATTTCTGGAAGTTTTTCTTGGATTCCTGAACCAATTAATAACATCAGATTTCATATATATTTCCTGTAAAAATTTTGACGACAGATTATTCCCAAAAATCCCCCTCCAGAAACTTTTTAGCCTCAACGCTATACTGAAGGTGTTTATATATTTAATACACCAACCACCATTGCTTTCCGGTATGTCCTCACTAACTCTCTGAGGACATAACAAGACTTTATGTATACTACTAAACAACACTTTTTTGTATTGTGTATTCTATATTTTAGTATACAATGTTAGACAAATTTTTTTTTACACAAACGGATAAAAGCTTTATATTAAAAAGGAGCAGGTTACATAGATATGGGGAGGCTATTCCCAAAAACCCAGAGTTGTTGAAATAGTCTCAATGGTTGCCAGCCTCTGAAGTTCAAAATCGACCTTATGCCTATTACATTTGGAGAAACTTGCAGAACTATTACAACTATAGATTAAAACGAATTGCCCTAACAGGATGCAACAGAAACAAAACATAAAGCTAGTAATATAAACGTTGGACCAAAATATAACAGGTCAGACTCAGAGCGCTAATTTTCATGGTGATTTCAGGATATTTTGTCCTTGCTGCCCGTGACTGTGCCTGCGTTTCCATCATCTAAATTTAGGATGACCGAGGGACTGTTTCCACTGCTGGTCCTAACACAATCCACTTTTGCTTATACAATTCGAAGACAGTTGTAAAACGTATCGTATTTGCTCATCAATTTATCAAAACAATCTTTCGTCTTACCAGTGCTTGAGCGAACTTCAGAGTTGGATATTTGAACAAAGGTGGCCAAGTGGGAGATATATTTCTTCATGTCCTGGAGATATCCCCTGAGCCAACGCACATGTGCTTCCAAGTCCTGAAGATGAGACTGAAGTTCAGGGGAGGGACTTCCCTTCCCTTGAGGAGAATCCAGACTGATAAGTCCCCCAATGTCGCCATTAACATGCTTCCAGTTTTTACCACCTAGTTCACCGGGACTGCCACGAAACTGTTGCATAGTTATGCCATGACTGAAATCAAACAGGGTCGAGTGGAGGCCAGAGTCCGGGGTCTTTCCAGAGACAAAACCATAGCCAAGGAACTGTGCCAAAATCCTGCTACCCTGTCCATGACCAACTTCAAGGGGAACCCATCTTCTTCCGTTGCCATACTCATCTGTCTTAGGCTGATTGAAGCAAGCCATTTTAGTCACACCACCCCTAGGTTGATCATTTCCGCCGGTGCCATGGAAGAGGTCAGAGAGATATCGCTTCGGACTGCCATTGCAGGCCCCCCCAAACTGCCCCTGAGAATTTTTCTTGCATTTTCGACAGTGCTGAGCAGGTGGGCACTGGTTGCAGTCCACCATGGCTGGCGAAGACAACAGACTGTCGGAGACTATGCTAAAGGGATTGACACAAAGAAATGGGTAACACAAACACAGAGAGGTTCGCATGGTGCTATAAGCTTCGCTACCCTACATGATATAGCTAGCCATTGCCTTGGAGGTCATCCACCATAAATTCACGCATGCGAACCAGGTGGTCTCTGCCAGGGATAGCCAGTGATTCAAGGGAGAGGGCGTTTGGAAGGAGCAGGAGGATCTAGGAAAGATATGGGGAGTTAATGAGGTCGATGGGATGGTCATGGGGGAGGAGGGGGTGAGGATCAAGAGGTTAAAGAGATTAAGGAACCCAAGCATCCACCTCAAGTCTACCATTTATAAGAATGTTCCCGCAATTCAAACTAGTGCCGACATTGGCCATGGAATCGGCAGAATGGTTTTTTTTTCTTAGGATGTGGAGGTAGGAGAGGGAGTGAAATTCTTTAGCCAGTAGGATGAAATGTTGATGCATCGTGGTGACAGGTTTCTGTCGAATTTTGATTAAAGATTTGGCTTCTCTAATCACCATCATTGAGTCTCCAAATACCACCAGGTCCTTTATATCATTGCTTCTTGCAATGTCCATCCCTTTTATCAAAGCTAACCACTTAGCTTCGTTATTAGTTATTTTTCCAATTCCCCAAGCATAGTCCTTCAATTTGCATCCATCGAATTTTGTAAGGACTCCCCCTGCACCTGTCAACCTGGGATTGCCTTTGGAGGCACCATTGAATAAAAGGATGTGGCTGCCAAGTGTTCGAATCTAAACTTGAAGGTCTTTAGGGTCCATTCTGATATGCCAACTCTGAGGTTTTATCATCTTTGGAGGGTGGTGAGAGGAGGGAAAGGGAGATAACAGGTCAACCACCCAAATTTTTCCTCAACACTTAAGGCTCTTTGTGGAGATTTTTCATGTTTTTGGAGGTTAGGAGTCAATCCACATGGATTTTGCAGAAGAGATGATTTTCCTAAGGACTACTCTTTTTTCTTCAAAGATTTCATGGTTTCTGGCAGTCCAAAGTTTCCAGCATATGAATTTTGGGAATGCTAACCAAGCCCTTTTGAAAATTGGCTTTCTGGAGAAGGAGTTTGGGTAGTATAAGTGCCAATTCCCAAAGAGATATGACCAATTGGTGGGGAGGACCAAATTTGGTTGGATTTCGTGGAGAGCTCTGTGCCAAACTTCTTGGGAAAACTCACAATCCAAAAAGAGGTGATTGATTGTCTCCTTTGCATTTTTACAAAGGATACATCTAGCCGGGCCTTCAATCCCTCTTCTTTTCAGTTTATCCGCGGTGAGGATCTTCCTGTGAGCGAGAGTCCAATTAAAGACATTCACTTTTGGGATCCCGTCGTTGTTACACAGTCTGCTCCACTTGCTATCTTTACTGTTGTTGTTGTTTAGTGCGCCCATATAATTGTAGCCTTTCTTAATTGTGTAGTGACCATCTTTCCCCCAGCTACATTTATCCTACATTGAAATGTGGATGGGGATCACACCATGGAAACGGGAGAGAAGGGCATTGTAATCTTGTTGAAGGTGATTCGGGAGGTCAAGTTTGTTCCATCCAGTCCAATTTCCTTGAGTAGACCAAGATGATATATCATAAAGGGTAAAAATGTTTGCCTGCTCCATCCAGCTCCTCAAATCCTGGAATGCAGGGAGAGAATTGATGGGGGGGTAGGCACCAAACTTGTCTTTCCAAATATATATTTTCTTACCGTTGCCAAGGACCTAGGAGATGTTATTTTGAATTATAAAGGCAACTTTCTTACAAAGGTTCCATATCACGGTTCCTTTCTTTTCTTAGTCTATTTTTTCCACACACCTGCTTCTATTTCCCTACATATATTTTTTGCAAAATATCTCTTTCCACCAAGTTTTCTTTCCGGAGATGATTTTAGATCCAAGGGCGAGATTCATAGAATAAAGGTCTTTAATCCTGGCCCCGCCATGAGATTTTGGTCTGCACACTGTATCCCAGCTTATGAGATGAAATTTTTTCGTGCCATTGGTTTTTCCTCCCTGCCAAAGGAAGTTTCGGAACAGTTTGGAAATTTTAGATAACACAGTCTTGGGGGCGAGGGAAATGGAGCAGGCATAGAGAGGATAGGCCGAAAGGATGGAGTTTAGAAGATCCATCTTTCCAGCAGTGTTTATCTAGCGAGAGCCCCAAGAACTGATAGGATATTCCTATACTCCATCCTATTCCTCCTAGCATTTCTGTCATTTTCATTTTCAGTCATGCATGCAAAATTAGGGTTTGCATGAAATTAGGGTTTCATCCATCCTAGTCATCAGTACCAACACCTAGCCCTCATCAAACTAGCCCCCGGAGCTTCTTTCAGATCAGTTTCAGCTCTCCTAGAGCTTAGTGCGCCCTCCTTTCACCTACTGCATGAGAAGGGTGCCTTTCTTCACCTACCAGTCCATTTTAGTTCAGTTATCTTCAATTCTTTCCTTGATTTAAGGATTAACTGACTCCTAACTGACCTTACCACTCCGATGGACCTCCAGTGTGACTAGACAGCCTATTCTGACTCCAGTTAGCTCCATCTGCGCCCTCCACTAAGCCTCCTTCACTACATCAGTGCTTCCATGTGCAAGTTACACCAACCACACTCAGTTAGACTCAGTTTGACTCCCAGTTGACCATTACTTGTGCATTGATGACTTCACTGATGAGAAGGTGGACTCCTAGTTATGCATTGATGACTCTCCACTGATTATGGATCTGTGCATGAAGGCTAATTCGAATTCCACCTAGTGAATTCGAATCCTCATACTCAGCATTGTATATTTACCAGTTTACTATTCAGTTTAATGTAACATGTGTAATTATTCTACCTCAATCAAAGTTTCTTTGGATCTATGTTCTAATGCTTCTCTCATCTTCTATTATTCCTAAATTCTTTCATTGTGAGGTTTACATCATCTCTTTGGATCTTATGTGGGAATTTTCACATGGTATCAGAGCCATTTGAGAGTATATTCTACCTCCATTCTTGAGATTTTTTTGCAGGTATTTCGAAGTTCCAGCAGTTGCAGCAGCAAATTTAACAGTTTCTATTTACACTTGTTCCAGCAGTCAAGATGAGCAATTCGAATGCTTCTTCTTCTTCTTCTCCTATGATCCTCACTCCCTTCAATTACTTCGAATGGAAGGATAGGATTATATTTCACTTGTATAACAAACAGCTAAATCGAATAGTATTTGAAAAAGATGCTATACCACATCATCCTGTTGAGAGAATCAAGCATCTAAATAAAATGGATGAAGCTTTTGGATTCATATGTCTCCATATGTCAGAAGATCTATTGTTCCATGTTGAAGGATTGAAGTCTCCCAATGAGTTATGGACAAAATTGGGTAGTCTCTTTTGCAAACAAGATGGGATGAGAGGCTACACTCTCGAAAATGAATTGGCTTCTTTGCAACCTAGAAATTTCGAGAGCATTCAAGCATTCATCTCAAAATTTCAGAATTTGGTTGTACAATGCAAGCATTGTGGCATCACCAAAAGTGATGAGCAATTAGTGCTCTCCATTTTGAGCAAACTTGGATCTCAATTTTCTTTTTTTGTATCTACCTTCCATTATGGGCGAATGTTAATCCCTGGATGGAAGTTTCCTACCTTAGCAAACTTTACTACAGATCTCATTCAAGAAAAGGACAAATTGATTCAAATGGGTGCCATCAAAACCTCGAGAGATCTAGCTCTTTTAGCTGGTGAAGCAAGTGGAGCGAATGAAAAAGGGGGGCAAAAAGACAAAGACAAGAAGCCTTCAAGATCCAAGAGTGACAAACAAAAGAGACCAAATTGTTCCTACTGCAAGTGAGGAAATCATCTTGAGAAAGCTTGCATGCACAAGAATATTGATCTTCTAACCAAGCTTCTTGAACAAAACAAAATTGTTGTTCCAAAAGAAGTAAAGATTTCTGATTCTGGAAGTGGATCTGATGATTGCCATGCATTGATGGCTGGTTTTTTTAAGACAAAAGCCCTCCTCATAGATTTTGGAGCCTCCAACCACAAGATTGCCTCTGAAGAATCCTTCTCCTCTTTGGATCTCCAAGATGGGCCTACCATTCACATGGGAGACAACTCTCAGATTTCTGCCAAAGGATTGGGTACAGTTCATATGGAGCATGGTAAGTTCAAAAATGTCTTATTTGTTCCTTCTCTTACAGCTAATTTGTTGTCAGTATATCAAATGACTCATACAGGATCACCAAAACAAGTAATTTTTGGTCCAAACACAGTAGAGATTACAGAAATCTCCACTGGAAAGGTTATAGCAAGTGGGATTGCTAATCATGCCTCAAAGGCATATGAGTTCTCACACTTCATGCCTTTCTCTTCAGCTATTCATTCAGATTTTGATGAAGATCATAGTGACTCCTCTTCTAATGAAGAAGAAGATCAAGATTTTGATGTTGAGATCATGGTTCAAGAAGATTCAGATCCAGAACCAACACCTATTCTCAGTCCAGATTCAAGGTCAACACGGGCTCACACAGTCCTTGCTACTACTGAGAACACAATTGATGATTTATCTGTTCACGGAACTACTAGACTTCAGCATTATGCCAACCTTGCATTATGCCATCCACCTCTCCATGAGAGATGCATCATGATGATGGGTTTCTCTCTTCCATCTTTTGGGGAGACTCCTCATGTTCCATTTGCTCCAGATACAGAAAGAGTTCCTGAAAGACTTGCTTCCTCCAACACATTCTCCACATAGTGGGAGACCTTCCTACAGGGGATCAACTTGCCAAGTCTTTTGCAAAAGTTTTCACTGATAAAAGCTTCTTTCTTTTCTGCATAGTATGATGGTACTTTGAGTTATTTACTGTTCTTTTTTAGGGGGGGTATTTTTCCCATGAGGTTTTCCCCATTTCCTCAGTTTATGGATAGTTCTTTATTTTTCTATCATTTCATTTGATTGTATGGGTGACCTTTGGTCCTAGTTACTAGGGTTCAGGATGGATTAAGGGGGGGTGTTAGAATATTCCTATACTCCATCCTAGTCCTCCTAGCATTTCTGTCATTTTCATTTTCATTCATGCATGCAAAATTAGGGTTTACATGCATTTTGCATGCATCCTAGTCATCAGTACCAGCACCTAACCCTCAGCAAACTAGCCCCCGGAGCTTCTTTCAGATCAGTTTCAGCTCTCCCAGAGCTTAGTGCGCCCTCCTTTCACCTACTGCATGAGAAGGGTGCCTTTCTTCACCTACCGGTCGAGTTTAGTTCAGTTATCTTCAGTTCTTTCCTTGATTTAAGGATTAACTGACTCCTAACTGACCTTACCACTCCGATGGACCTCCAGTGTGACTATACAGCCTATTCTGACTCTAGTTAGCTCCATCTGCACCCTTCATTGAGCCTCCTTCACTACATTAGTGCTTCCATGTGCCAATTACACCAACCACACTCAGTTAGACTCAGTTTGACTCCCGGTTGACCATTACTTGTGCATTGATGACTTCACTGATGAGAAGGTGGACTCCTAGTTATGCATTGATGACTCTCCACTAATTATGGATCTGTGCATGAAGGCTAATTCGAATTCCACCTAGTGAATTCGAATCCTCATACTCAGCATTGTATATTTACCAGTTTACTATTCAGTTTAATGTAACATGTGTAATTACTCTGCCTCAATCAAAGTTTCTTTGGATCTATGTTCTAATGCTTCTCTCATCTTCTATTATTCCTAAATTTTTTCATTGTGAGGTTTACATCATCTCTTTAGATCTTATGTGGGAATTTTCACAGTTTAGTGCGTCCAGATAATTGTAGCCTTTCTTAACTGTGTAGTGACCATCTTTCCCCTAGCTGCGTTTATCCCGCATTGAAATGTGGATGGGGATCACGCCATGGAAACGGGAGAGAAGGGCATTGTAATCTTGTTGAAGGTGATTCGGGAGGTCAAGTTTGTTCCATCCAGTCCAATTTCCTTGAGTAGACCAAGATGATATATCATAAAGGGTAAAAATGTTTTCCTGCTCCATCCATCTCCTCAAATCCTGGAATGCAAGGAGAGAATTGACGGGGGGGTAGGCACCAAACTTGTATTTCCAAATATAGATTTTCTTGCCGTTGCCAGGGACCCAGGAGATGTTATTTTGAATTATAAAGGCAACTTTCTTACAAAGGTTCCATATCATGGTTCCTTTCTTTTCTTGGTCTATTTTTTCCACACACCTGCTTCTATTTCCCTGCATGTATTTTTTGCAAAATATCTCTTTCCACCAAGTTTTCTTTCCGGAGATGATCCTCTAGATGATTTTAGCTCCAAGGGTGAGATTCATAGAATAAAGGTCTTTAATCCCAGCCCCGCCATGAGATTTTGGTCTGCACACTGTATCCCAGCTTATGAGATGAAATTTTTTCGTGCCATTGGTTTTTCCCCCCTGCCAAAGGAAGTTTCAGAAGAGTTTGGAAATTTTAGATAACACGGTCTTGGGGGCGGGGGAAATGGAGCAGGCATAGAGAGGATAGGCCGAAAGGATGGATTTTAGAAGATCCAGCTTGCCAGCAGGGTTTAGCTAGCGAGAGCCCCAGGAATTGATTTTGTTATTGATTTTGACAATCAGTCCTTGCCAGTCAACCACTTTTTTACTGCCTTTGAATATTGGAACCCTGAGGTAGGAAAAGGAGTTCTAGTCTTTAACACCTTCAAAACCGAAGATCCTAGCAATTCTCATAAGTGTCCTAAAAGAGGAGTTAGTGGCTCCTCCAATTTTATCTTTTTTCCTGGTCCAGTTTAGCATGCGCTTCAGATCTTCTTTGATAATGTCCCAAGATGCCCGTTAGAAATTGATGGTAAAGCCATCAGGGCCAGGAGATTTGTCATTTTGTAGAGACCAGATGGATTTTTCTATTTCATGCTCCAGGATTGGTTTTGTAAGATCTCTGTTAACATTTTTCGGCACCATATTTGGGATCCCTTCTAGAAGATCAACTTGAGCAGCCGGAACAGCTTCTCCACTGTCTGTAAAGAGCTCCTTGTAGTGATTATAGGAAAACAATTTGAGATTTTCTTTCCCTCTGATCCATTCCCCACTGTTGTTTTTTAGATCCCTAATTGCATTCTGACTGCGGAGAGCTTTAGTCTGGTTTTGAAAATACTTATTGTTGTTATCTCCTCCTTTAAGCCACAACTGCCTGGATTTAATTCTCCAAGTTTCCTCTTCCTGCTTGGCTGCCACAAGAATTTCCAATTCTAAGTTTTCTCTTTTTTGAGAAGGGCAGTCGTGACTTCTTCCAACTCTATTCTTTGCAGAAGCTTGTAAAGTTTGGATTGAAGAGCTAACTTCATGCCATAGGGGTTTTTATAGGAATCCTTGCCCCATTTTTTAAGTTCACACTTTATAGCTCTGAGTTTGGATTCCCAGATAAAACTGGGGGAACCACAGAATCTCATGTTCCACGCAAGCTGAACAACATTGAAGAAGCCGGGGGTTTGAATCCACAGGGGGTTGAAATAGAAGGGAATAGGCCCAAGGTTTTCAAGAGGGGAGATGGAGAGGGAAATAGGCTTATTATCGGATGAAGCACAAGGGATGGTGAAGGAGATGATAATGAAATCAGAATGAAAAAAAGATGAACTTACTAGGAAGCGATCCAATATTCCTGTGATGTATCCAATGTCGCACCTTCTATTGCTCCAGGTATACTTGGCATTTTTAAGTGGAATGTCAATGAGACCAAATCAACAATAAGGTCTTCAAGCTTTTCCCCGAAGGGGTCACGAACTATGTTTCCACCACACTTCTCCTTCTGAGACTTAGTGACATTAAAGTCGCCGGCAATAATAAGCTTGTCCTCATGCATGCTATCTTTGACATTTCTGAGGTCTTCCCAGAATTTGATTTTATCCCTGTGGTGTGTGGGCCCATACACATTGCAAACAAACTTGGAATTGTTACTGTCTTTTTCTTTTGTTTCAGTGAGAATCCAATGGCTATTTTCAACATATGAGATAGTTGAGAATTTTGAGGAGACGAGGGTAGTTATACCCCCTGAAGCTCCGCAAGCACTACTAGCATTTCCCTAACTTTATTTCCAAATAGAACCTGAGATGGCTAAGATATCAGCGCTCTGCATTTTAGTCTCTTGGAGTAATACAAGGTCCGACTTTTCAGTTTTTATCATATTTTTAATTGCTTCCACTTTATTCAGTCCACCGAGACCCCTGCAGTTCCAAGAGACTGCAAACATTACTTCTTTGTTGGATTAGGTCCTACTTGGGACTTACCTTCTTTTGCTTCAGTTTGAGGTTTGGATTGTTGTAGAATCTTCATGTCTTCAAGGCTTTTTTTTGTTCCCGATTCAATTTCTCTTTCTGCTTCTAGTTCTCTGTGATACCTATGTGATTTCCTACCTCTGGTATTTGGAGGTTGCACCGATTCCCCATCTTCGTGGGAGTCAAAGGAGACATCCATGGATGAGATTAATGGCACAAACTTGCTGTTTACCTTATCATCCCATGAACCACTTGGGGTGGTAGATCCTCTGAGATTTTCTTCATTCGGTTATTTTTCAGGAATATTGGAATTTTCTTTATTTTCTTTATTTGGTTCTTTTGGGCTTTCCTCCGAGATAATAATCTCTCCTTCTTCAACCTGCAAATCTTGAAAGTTGTTGATATTTGAAGCCTCTTTATTCTCTTGTGTTTCTCCTTTGGCGAGAGGGGGATGAGAGATTTTGGTGGGTTGGGGAGCAGCCGAGGTCTTCTTCCCCTTTTTGACCTACTGCCATCCATATTCTTGAGGTTTCTCTGAGATTTCCTGAGCCATTTTGGGGCAATTTTTGACGAAATGTCCATATTCATGGCATTTTTTGCACTTAAATGGTAGTTGTTCATAGTCGACCTTTTGCAGGTGTTCCCATCCGTCCATTTGCAAGTTTACTTCTTCTAGTAGACCTTTCTCCAAGTCTACCTCGACACAAATTATGGCACAAGCAAAGAGAGGTCCTTTTGGATCTGCTTTATCAATGTATTTTCCGAGAGCATTTCCTATGGCTTACAGGGTATCATCATCCTAGCAATGAGGAGGCAAATGGGGTAGACGAACCCAAAGAGGGACAGTAGAAGGAACGTATTTCTCCGGGTCGAAAGAAAGGTTCCAACGGTTTAGGTAGAGGCCACGAGGGCCCATGAAGTACGGGCCACTTCAAAAAATAAGATCCTTATCAGCTTTGTTTTCAAAGAGGAAAATAAAATAACCCTCACCGCAAAAGCAGTGTTGTAAGCCACCGGAGATCAGAGGCATCCAATTTTTGTTGATCCAAGCATCCATCAACTTTGGGGAAGGCTAGATCCCAGTAAATTTCCCGATCAACCCACGTTCATTTAGAGCTAAAGCTTTAAGTTTCAAAGCTGTCGACATGATGTGGATACAGGGCGCAGCCGCACGTTTGATGAAACTGGCATCTGTGTGATTAGAAGAAGCAGGAGGGGGTGTGTGGAAGCCACCAGGGAGCGAAAGGTTACATCCAGTAGATGCTTGCGATCGTCAGGAGGAATGTCCATGGCTGCGGTTCAGGAGGAGCTCGCAGGAAAACGCAGGTGAGCCGCAGGACGTCGCAGAGCGCTAGGGTTTTTCCCTCCCTCATCCATAGTTATTCAAGTATAAACTAACTACAATGTTAGACATTTTATTAGGAATGAGTTAAAGATATTTGTATAATGTTCATAAATACTATTTAATTTTCAGGATTGTGTTAGTTGGATTTTTTCAACGATGTGTTAATAAAAATGTTTTTTTTGTTATGCAGTTTATTTGCAGATGTCCATATCAATGTAAGACATTATTTTATTTTGTTTGGGACTTCAATATTTTTTTAACAATTATTGTCCTTTCTTTTATACTTTAAAAATTGTCTAACTTTCTTTGAGCAAGAGTTGGAATCCATATTTGTAGGGAGATAATAGGATTAAATTAAGACGTTGCAATACATTACTTTTAACAAAGTCAGGTCGCATTACCAAAAGAAATGACAATGTTGTATGTGGCACAACTTCAGGTAAATATTTTAAACATGATGGTAACTTATTATTTATTTTTTAATCAATAAACAATTGTATTAAAAAAAATCATAATATACTGGACCATAGGCTCTAAGATGGGAAACAAATTCCCACAAAATATAGCATCGGGATCCACTGTCCCATTACAAAGTGAATCTACTTGCTATAGTATCGACAACAATTCGAATGCACATATTCTTGAGAAATATGCGCAAGAACCATCGGAAGGTATGATCATTTCTAAACATTTTTCGTCCTATATAAGTATTTCAAGATTTCGTATTAACAATTTCATACTGTCATTGTCTCAAGAGGGGTACTAGTTTGTTTTTCCAGAAAATTTTCAACAGGAACCATCACAACAAGATCATGTTTTGGAGCAGGATCCACCACAACAAGAGCATGGTTTAGAAGATGCAAATGCATCTACCCAAGCTAGTATTGCAATAAATGTGAAAAGAAAGGGTAGAGGACCAACAAAATGTCTCTTTGGAACCACTGTAGAGGGAATTTCATTACCTAAAATTTAATTTAATGAGAGGGGCCAGCCTATTGGTCCACATTCAGAGAAATTATCCTCATTTTTAGGTTTTCTTGCAAGGGAAATTCTAGGCATCAAGCACATGGAATGGAAAAAAGTGTCTGAAGTGCAAAAGAAAGACATGTGGAGTGCAATCAATGTGAGAATCAACCTATTCTAAAATTTATTGATGCATATTGAGCATGTGTGTGATAGGTTTAGTTTCAAATAACGCTTGTATCTAATAATGAATTGTTTATCTATTGTAGCGTACCTATCGAATAGATCCGTCAGCAGAGCAATGGTGTCATAAAGCAATATCTCAGCGCTTGAGAACCTATAGATATAATTTGTATAAGAAATACTATTTGAAATACGAAACAGATGAGGGGAGGACTGCAAACCTTCCTATTGGATTAAATGAAACTGATTGGATTGAATTTGTTAGAATAGGATCTGACCCTAAATTCAAGGTAAAAATGAAAGACAAATTTGAATGTTATCATCATTGATTTTGAATCCTCTCATACAATCAACTATAATCTTAGCATCTATTTTTTTATTGAGTTGCAGGAGAAGGAAAAATCAAATAAGGAAAATAGGGCATTAGAACAAGAGACCCACACTTCTGGCCGTAGAGGTTACTTTAGGGTTGAATATGACCTCGTAAGTTGTAACCAATTCTATTATTTGTTCACAATTAACAAATTTAAATATAGTTAACTAGATTATTGTATTTGTTGATACTAGAATCAATCTCGTGGTCCAAATGATAAGCCTATAACTAGGGCTGATGTGTGGATGAAATGCCATAAAAAGAAGGATGGCACTCCAATGTCATCATTCATTGTGGAGAAAATAGTAAGTTCTGAACCTATTCGTGTATCATTTATGATTTTTTTTAGAGTTAATGATGTTTCTTATATGAGTTTGTTGAAATGTTGACATTGCTAGAATCAAATTGAATCGGCACAAAATGAGTCAGTGTATCCTGCATATGCAACAAAGCAAGATGCCCTTGCTATATTTTTGGGGCCTGAGAAGAGGGTTCGTGTACGTGGGTTTGGATTCAGAGTCACTCCAACTGTATTGTTTGGAAAAGAGCGTGCCTACAAGAAGGAATTGCATAATATTGAAGAGAAATTAAGAGAAAAAGACAAGGAACTCACAAGATTGAAAGAAGTTGTTGAAGAATTAATGGAATGGAAAGCTGCCATGGAGGTGGGGAAAGAAAGTGGCAAAGGTGTTCCAAAACCCAACAATGTAAGGATTGTATGTGTAGACTTTAATTTTTTATGTAGGCCATATTTGAAGTTTGGGATTTCAAAATCATAATGCTAACATGACCATGATCGTATTGTTGTAGGGCGTGTAATATATGAATTATTGTTTTTGCATCCTAACCCTTTATCTTCTGATTTCATGATATCTCATGCAAAATATTATATTGGCAGAGTAATATTGCCATGTTAGATGTTGAATCAAATCAAGGACCTCCGCAACTATCACCTCTTAATCCAGTCACCCCAATCCATGTAGTTTTTTAAACCAACTCTTATTTTTTCCATTTTTATTTTCCATTCTTTGAAAATTGCTCACAAGTATTTATTTTTTAGGAGAGTCTCCAAAATCATCCTAGTCAAGCTTCATTGGAAAAAATTGCAATGGCTCCTAGACCATCTAATACATTTCATACTCCAAAGTCTAATACATTTCATACTCCAAAGTTGACGGTGAGTTTTGAAACTATTTAATATTTAGTGCAATCTTAGAATCATTATTTCACTATATCTTACAAGTATTTATTTACTAACAGGCTTCTCTGAGTCCTAATCATGCTTTTCCAAAACAAACTCCATTGACTTCGGGAGAACATAATCGTGACCCAATTGGAAACTCAATACAACAGGTAAGTTCTAAGCCTATTTATTTTTATGTTTAAGATTCCCTTCTTATTCCGAGGAATCTCACATGAATTTGTTTATTGGCAGGTTCAACTGCAATTACCATCTTCAGATGCAGGATTGAATGGAAAAAAATATTTACTGACATATTTTAATGGTCAATTGAAGGTTGCAAAGGGTTACATAAAAAGAATTGAACCAAACTTTGTCATGCCTAATGGGGAAGAATTAGGCGAAGGATATTATCTTGTGTGCCCACAATCAATTCTGGTTTATCCTGATTATGAAATCAAGCTTAATCATAGAAGTAATCAACGCAAGTATTTAGCAGATGCAATTAACAGTTTTATACCTTGGAAAAGCAATGACATTGAATTGATCAAAGATTGAGAAGAATGTCAATGAACATTTTTATTCCTACTAGAACAAGTTCATACTTTGTTGTTTAATGTCTTACTATACTCCAGTTGTATTTTTTGTGAGTAACAGTTGTAATGAGATAATTTTATGTGTTCAAGGGAATAGAGATAATGAGACAAAGTTGACATGTGGTATTGTTTGCAAGGCACTTTTCAATGTACTCCAAGTGAAAGGTAGGCCCATATACAATTAGTTGTTGTAGCTTTTCATCTATTTGGTCATCCCCAAGACACATAACACACCTGCAACAACACCCAAATAGATGAAAATATGCAGCAACTAATTTTCTATGGGCCTACCTTTCACTTGGATTGCATTGACAAGTGGCTTGCAAACAATACCATGTAGATTCCTGTAGCTTCCACTAGATGCCCACAACTCCTTCATATCCCCAAAATATCCACACAGATGCATGTAGCTTCCATGTCAATTGAATATGTCATCAAACTTTCATGCCTGCAATAGGATGCATGTAGGATGATTTAGATGCCCGTAGATAGCTAAGATGGCCGTAGATAGGCTCATAACCTTCTAGAATATCCAAGCATGTTTAAATGTCCATTAACATGTCCAAATATTCCTAAAATGTCTCTCTGCGGACATTTATAAATCATCTTGTGGACATATCCTTAGGCCCCTTGTGGGCATGATTTCGTCCCCTTGCAGGCATTTTTAAGCCTTTTTGAGGGCATATTGTAAGTCCTACTTGTGGGAATATCCTAGGCATGTTTTAAGCCGCTTACGGGCATGTTTAATCCCTTTGCGAGCATGTTTAAGCCCCTTCACGGGCATATTGTAAGCCCCACCTGAGAGCATAAAATATTAAGCCCTTTGCGGGCATAATGTGACCCCTTTGTGGGCATAATAAGACCCTCTTGTGACCCTCTTTGTGGGCATATTATTAATCCATTCAAGCACCCATTACCAATCCTTATGCGGGCATATCATTATGCCTCTTGCGGGCATAATACATGTTCTTTGCGGGCATATTATAGTTGATTTCTTTGTTGGAGACCAAACACACCAAGCCAACACATTATTCCTCTTCATCTTCTTCATCTACCTCTTCAACTAATTTCTCTTCGTCTTCTTCATCTTCTTCTTGTTGACATCATCTTCTTTGTTGACATCAATGCCAACACATTATTCAACATACCACATGTCCACTTCGACAGACTTCACTCCTCTAGGCTGCTAAGGTTGTTGCCTTAAAATGATCTCTCTCTTCATTAATGCCCTAAACTGCAATTCATCTATTATAATAGCCTCATCACTTGATCAGAACTGCCTCAAAGCTTTCAATATTCATTAAGATATCAATTTCGGATTCAATTCTATTTCAAATGATTTTTTTCAACCTAGACCATCATGAGAAACAAAAATTCTCATTACTTCCTGGTGTATTAGACTATCATATACATTATATTTATTTTATACTTTTGGGAAAAATTTTGGAACCAAAACGCACTTACATTGAATAATGCTCATGACAATGTTTTTTAGATTTCATGTAAGCAATAGAAACTATCTAAAATATGGCCAAAGAGTGACAAGATTTCCAATGTCCTGAAATTCACAAATACTTTTATTGAATTTCCATAGCATGAAACCAATTCTAAACTTTTAAACATCATATCACTCACCTCAATGGCCATGGAGTTTGGTATGTGAAGTTAATACGACAGCATGATTCCCAATATGCAGAAGGTAAATGTGGGTAGTTGTTTAAAGATGTGAAGCTGAAATTTAAAAGTGACATTTGGCATAATGATAAAGTTTTCAACTTCTTCCCTAGACAAATTCCCTACTAATTACTTGCCAGTTATGTTGTTTTCATTCCGTGGTGCTTTTGAGAGTAGTTTTCATTCCGTGGTGCTTTTGAGAGTAGTTTTCATTATTAGTAAGGCAATTTCTTACCTTACATGTGATTGGTCTTATTGAGGGGTTGTCAAGAGTGATTTTGATGTAACTCTACTAGCATTTTAATAAATTCATCAGTAGACCCGTGAATGAAGAAACACTCGCCAGTCAATACATTGAAATGGAGAAAATAAAGTAAAATGGTCTCCATCCAACCGAAGATGGGAATATAATCGATATTCTTTGATCTTATGCAAATTAATTAAAAAAACAATTACATCATAACAAATCACGGAGGATCTATCAAGATTCAAAGAATCGACTAATCCTCTAATCTAAGCAGAAAAAGTGATTCCTTTGTTCTGTGACTGGTATGCAATAATTCCACTCCTTGGGTAACATCAGAATGAACTCAAAACAACCAACAAGAGGATGGGCTAGGTGACACGATTCCAAATAAGACCCATGTGTCTGATTTCCATTTGTGCATATGTAAGTATAAACAACAACTCAACTTACAGGCTTAGGCCAAGCCTGTAGATATACATTATTAAACTGTTTTAAGGATGAAAATAAATTTTAACATAATAATGAAAATTACAATTACAAGAACTTTAGGAGTTAGTTCCATAAATGTAGGAAGCTTGTTATTTAGCTACAAGTTATGTTTCCAAGTATATCTTGCATGCCTGTGAGCATTAGAGGTTAGAGAGAGAGAGGTTGGAAAAATGATGGTTAGGAGGGTTAGATATACAATGTAAGAATCAAGGCAATTAAAACAGAGGATAGGTCAAAGTTTGTTTATGATCCTGTAAATTTCCAAGTAATAAATGGAAAAGGATTATTTGCCATGATGTTGTGTGTTGATTTCATATATGTCTGTGTGATTGATGAACTATGGTGAATATTGGCTAACTAGGAAATGAATTGGTTAACTTGTGCTCTAACTATAGTAGGAAGAACAGTCAAGTTGTGTGAATGACCGTAGATGATGGTTCAATTGAATTTGTACATGATTCATGTATGAGATGTAGATTGAAATTGTCTAGATTTGTGTGAAGGTGTTTAAGGATTGCAACGACTTCAAATACTGGAAATAATGTTTGGGCATAATGGTAGATTATGTACACTTCTTGCTTGATGTTTATAACATAAAGTGATCAACAAACCTGCGCATATATGTTCAATACTCCCGTGTATTAATCATGAGATTAAATATTATACTTGGACAAGAGTTCAAAGTTGATTTCCTTCAGTGATATGTAGCTACAGGAATACTATATCCTTATAAGGAGGATCGTAAAATTTTCTTGAAGAGTGGAGATTGAATTTGATGGCATGAATTGAATCCTCTATATGATAATTTTGTTACTCTTTGTTGGGATACATTTTAATTTCAAGGTTGAATTAATATCCAAGGTTGAGTGATGACTACATTGGAATTACGCTCAGTATGAAGAAGAGTGTTGTTGAAAAATCTGCATTGAAGGGCTCCATGGAATGAGTTAATTGTGAGTCTGGGTAGAATATTTATGGGTTCTACTTTCTTAGAAGGAGAATATAAAACAAATATCTGTGTGTGAACAATCAGGAATCATGTTGGATTAGTGCAAATCTGTTAATAAACAAAATAAGCATAATAAACATAATAGATTTCTAAAAGTGATTACAAAGTTACAATGGACATTTCTATAGCATAATAAGCATAATAGATTTAAAAGTGATTTAAAAAGTTACAATGAGCCTTGATCGTTGATTTCAAAAGAAAGGTAAATAATGATACAAGAGGTTAAAGGACATTTTAGAGGACACAAAAAGGGTCAAAATAGGGGTTAAACCATAGACAATTCAAGCACCAAACATCTGCCCTAGAAGGAAGTTGTTGCATGTCCCTATGCAACTTATTCCCCCCATAGTAAATTCTGATGTAGCTTGGTCCAATTGTAAGATTGGTGACTTACTTCATTTCTTTCTCGGAAGCCTAAATGACAATCCACTTCCATCCATCAAGATTTCTCTACAAAATCATACCACTGCCCAGTAACACTATACTCATTTTTACTGCACCAGAGCAAAAGAAAATGGAACCTTAACCCAAGCCATTGAGTACCATTTCTTCATAGATAATTCACATAAAAACTTGTTCTTGAAAAGGAAACCTGGAAAAAGGGGTATCCCATGGGGTCCCGTTGTTTGAGTATTGGAGGAATAAAATTCCAATGGGTCTATGAGGCCTGCAAAGAGGCCAAAGTCCCACAAGATCTAAGTTCTTCAAAACTCGGTAACGCTGCTCTCTAATTCTTCTAAATTGTTTCACCCTCATAGGATCCCTGAGGAATTCACTGTGACTAGAAAAGGCTACTTCAAGATCTGGATGCTCTCCTCTGATGTGAATTTCAGACTGGAATTCCAACTTATAAAAGAATTTCATCCCTATTTCCCACTTAATTTGATTATGAATAAAATATGAAAAGGCTCGTAACTAAATATCTCCTACTATAGGATTGGGATTCCATTCCAATTTATGTTCTAGAAAGAATTTAAACTGATAAAGTTCACACACCAAATCCTTTTCCCTTGTAGAGGAGTCATTATAAATATCCACAAAGTCATCAACATTTCCTATCCTGAAATTTTTGTTATTATTCAATCTCATCATTTGAAGGCCTACCCATTTTTCATGCAAGTACATCGAATAAATTCTAGCAGGACTTCTACAAGAAATGGCTTGCTTAGCAAATTGAAACATTTGCCTCTTTTCTTCTTCTTTAATCATTAATTGCTGTTGTAAAGACTGTATTTTGGACTTCCACTTTTGTTCTTGAACCAAGTAAGAAGAAAACCAATTTTCCTACATACGTTGTACTTCAAATTTATATCGTTGTTGATAAATAAGGCCTAAGTCATATAATTCATCATTTCTTCCAGTCCATTTAACAGTGTTTACTTCAGCTGATGCTAAAGCCAGGGTATTAGTCCAAACATCATCAAGAATTTGATTAAAAAACTCATAGAGAACTTCTATGACTTTTTCTTTATCTTCAGAACTTTTAGAGGAAGAAGGAAGAATGTTTTCTGCAGCTGTTGTAGCCAATAATTCCAAGCTTGTATTATCTTTAGCCAGTGGTATTGATTCCTTTAGCACTGATTTATCTCTAAGCAATTTATTTTGTTTCCTCAACCTTTTGTTTTGTTGGCTCCATCGGTGAGCCTGACTTCTCAAAATTTTCAATATTTTCTTAAGAACATCATTCTTTCTCTGTAATTGTCTACTCCTATGTTTTAACTTTTCATTTTCATTTTTAACATATCTATCCAAAACTTGAAATTCACGAACTTGCTTCTTAAGTTTCTTAATCCTCTTCTGTAACTTACTTGAAATTAAACCAAGAGAATGAGGACTTACCACTTGATTAGATTCGTCTTCTTCCCTTTGAGCTTGGTCTTGAAACTAAGTAGCTTCCAATTTTGGCTAGGGTGTTGATTCTAAATTCTGTCTCTGTGTATAATGAGTTCTTCGACGTTTGGGTATTGTGGATAACATATCTTCAGATATTCTAACTTGTTCAATACCTTGTTCAGAAATTTCTTCTAACCTTGTAGATCTTCTTCTCACTATGCCTGGAATTTTATTAACCTCTTCATCATCTCTAGGCCTCTTTGGAGATGGTTGGGTTTGAATTGGTTAAGAAAATGTTGGTGTTGGATCAAATTATGTTCGAACTGCTGGAGGGGGTGATACAAAATCTTGAGGATCATCATTAACCTGCTCCTGAAACCTTTTTTCCACTAAAAAATGTTCCCACGTTAGGTTTCTCTTTTTTAATTCCTCCACGATCAACAACTTAATTAATCCATGATGATACAAGCTATTACTGAGTCGCTGATCATGCCGCTTTTGGGCAGTTGAAGCCATTTAGACAGCCTCTTCCACAAAAAGTATGGAATTTTCATCAATTCTTCTCCTTTAATGTGAAGGAGAAGCCGAATATGATAAATAAAGACAAGGCTATATCATCCTTCACAAGTCAAACACTTCTGCAAAAAGAAATTGACATTACCCCATTCAGCAGTGAAATAGTTGTGTTCAGCTCCCTTCTTTCAATGAATACTAAAATTAGCCACTTTCACGAACTGTTTCCAAGAGTCGGGGTTTTTCAAACGACCATCTTTAAACCATATTTCCCCTGTTTGTGGTAATCCTGCAGCGAGAGCAATGGATGTTTCTGAAACTGGAAGCAGAAACCCAGGAATGTTAGAACAAGCTCCATTGAAATTGAGAGCAAATTCCTTGGTCACATCTTCGTTGTGCCCTCGGAATTTACTAAAAAACGCATACAATCCAATTTGTTGAAAAATCCTCTTACTAGAGGGATATTCATCCAACAGTTCAATGGAATATGGCTCCTCCCTATGTGCAACATCCATGCCAACTGAAACTTTCTCTGCTGAAAGAATGTTAGGTGATCAAACCGATATCCTTTAACCCAAATTGGTATTTTCGTGCAGACTTATGCATAAAAAAGAAAGACAGATTTCAAATCGGGTATAAATATAATTGTTCAGGCAGGGGACAAAAGGCTAGATCTAACAACAATTGATAGGGTCAAATCAACATATAACCATTCATCCAAAAAGTAATGATTTAACGGTCATTCCATTTATGGAAATTATTTGAACAAAAATACTTGGTCTGATAGGTCATGTTATATAATAAGGCATGAAATGACCTTGAAAAGCTAATGGAAATGTATACAAATCATTCTTATATGCTAGAATTTATACACATTATTAGGAAAAATATATTGAATTTAACCCTACCGTAACAATACTTGTGTAGATTCAGAGAAGACTTTGAATAGAATACCACACATGCAGGGGATAAAACCGAGATCCAATCCTTCCAATCATGTAAATACAGATCCTCCATGGATTTTAAAGATATAACTTTGTTGGAAGAAATCATTATATCTGCAACTTGAAAAGAAAAATTCCAAATAGAACTGAAAGTTTGCTTGTACTGGGAGCGATGAATCCAAGATAGTATCAAGGTTCTATTCATTTTCAGGATACATGAGACATTCCATTTTACCAACAATCTGTTTATCTCCAGGATTTTACTGAAATATTTAAAAAACACATAAACTGGAGATTCTACAGGCTTGATCCAAGCCTGTAATTGTCTGCTAAAACATGTTGAACAAGAAATTCTTCAACCAACCCATTCGTGATGCAATCCAAACCATGTGAATTAAGGTGTTGGAGTAGAACATGGATGGATATACGCATTCATCCAAAAAGCAATGAGTTAATGGTCATTCCATTTATGGAAATTATTGGAACAAAAAGACTTGGTCTGACAGGTCACGTTGTATAATAAGCCATGAAATGACCTTGAAAAGGTAAATGAAATGTATACAAATCATTCTTATATGCTAGAATTACACATTATTAGGAAAAATAAATCTAATTTTACCCTACTGGAACAATACTTATGCATATTCGGAGAAGAATTTGAATAGAATACCACACAGGCAGGGGATAAAACCGAGATCCAATCCTTCCAATCATCCAAATACAGATCCTCCATGGCTTTTAAAGATATAACTTTGTTGGAAGAAATAATTATATCTGCAACTTGAAAAGAAAAATTCCAAGTAGAACTGAAAGTTTGCTTGTACTGGGAGGGATGAATCCAAGATAATATCAAGGTTCTGTTCATTTTCAGGATTACCTTCCCCATACATGAGACATTCCATTTTACCAACAATCTGTTCATCTTCAGTATTTTATTGAAATATTTAAAAAACACAGAAACTGGAGATTCTACAGGCTTGAACCAAGCCTATAATTTTCTACTAAAACATGTTGAACTGCAAATTCTTCAACCAAACCATTCGTGATGCAATCCAAACCATGTGAATTAAGGTGTTGGAGTAGAACATGGACGAGTAGACATCCCTCAATTAATGCCAATGGGTGTCAAAGCATCGAAGTACAATCTAACAGGATATGAATCAATTTTGTTGATGTCGAATACCCAAAAGATCAGATTGCTTATGGATCCATTTTGGAATGGTACTTATAAATTACTAGTAGTTTCTTATGGAAAACCAGTAGAGATTGCTTATAGAACTTATGAGTGGGTATTGTGACTAGTGTGACCTTGGAAACATATTAATTACAAAGAATCCATAACAATACTAGTCTTAAATTACCATTATCTTTTGTCGAAAAATATAGCAACGCTCACATGGTGTCATCAAAAACCAATTGAAATGATAATTGGTGACAAACATTTTCTACACTCACCAAAAGTAAAATAAACAAGTATTAGTGAGGGCTAATAAAATATTGTCACCAGAAGTGTCAGCAAAGCGAGAATCAATAATGGGCCTTTAACAAACGTCACTAAAAGTGTCACTGGAAATGGATTTGGTGACGAACCTTAAAGGATAATCTCAAAAGGCACCTATAACGACGATGTTTTAAGGACCGAAATCATGCGTGACATTCGTAACAACCCTTAAAGGTTCGTCACATGTAGGACCCTCACCAATGACCTTTTTTCTTGTAGTGATATGTCAGAAAATGAATAAATGAAACCAGATCTAAGCCAGACAGTCATTAGATATTAGCTACAGTAAGCATAGATAAAATAAATAAAACCTGAAGTGGTAGAAGCAAATCAAAGTTGAAGGTCGTTGTTCCTCCCAACCAACTTCCAGAACATCCAAACTACTTGCTCTAAAACCCCCGAGCCTATTTGTTGAACCACAAGGACACAGACTTGGTCACATAGTTCCTCTTGCAAGATAGGTCACAACCTCACTTCACCATAAGCCTCCTGCTCAGTGGGTGAATCAAATACTCAGCGTATTCTCCCCTCATCCTGAACCTCCTATTCAGTGGATGAAAACGATGCTTTATAGCATTTGCCTAGGCCTAGGACTTAGGTCATTCATGAGCCTCTTGCTCGTAATGCTCCAACAGGAGTCACGACCTGCACGTTTCGAGGAAGATGCCTCTTGCATCATGTGCGCCTTTACTAGGTTGGCTTGCAGTACTTTACAATCAAATCACTTAATATGTAAATTTGTTTATCATATAAGATGGATCTAGAGTTGTTATAATTCCATTCAACTTTTATATAGAGATGGTATTTCTATTTATGTTTAAATTTAGTTTATCTTTTCTAATTTTATTTTTAATAATTTTTATATAAATCATTGCGTCCAAGAGTCACATTATGGGGGAATGTGTAACTCCTTTCTTAGAAAATAATAAAATATTATAAAAAATAACATGTCCCCTAAAATTAGATTTAAAACATTTACATTTACAATGGCATATATATAAAATTACATAAATTAGATAAATTAAAACCCTTCCTCAACATTTACACTCTAAAAAGGGGTTTGAGCCTTGAGAGATTTGATCTATTATAATAATATTTTTATTTACATTTATATTATATCTCAAAAAAATCTTTAAAAATTATATTCAAATATATCACAAAACAAACAAACAAACAAGGAGAGTCATGATCTTCCTAATGAGCTATGATAGGGGAGTATGTAACAAAATACTAACTTTATACTATCTAACTTTTTTTTCTTTTTTTGTACTAGGGGAATCGACAACGAGGCAGTGCACCTACTCGTATTACACATGATCAATTCGTGTCCGCTACTAGTATATCTCTAGGTGCACCCACACGGCCCGTAAGCATGGGATACACCCCTAGGTGCACACACATAGCCCACAAACATGGGGCACCGCCGAGTATTTTAGACTTTGACCTCTATTTACAACATGTCATCTCATTTCACTTCATTTATCCGTACCCTATACTATCTAACTTAATTTCCAACATGTCCCTTGTTTAATTTCAATATATTAATAAAAAAAATTATTATAGAATAACATAAATAATATAGATGTAAATTTTACACTCTAGTATCTTAATTCAAATCCCCAATAAAACATATCACAACCAAACATATAGATACCCCTTAAAAAAATCTAAACCTATATAAGTATAAGTATTTATCAGTAATTAAATTTTTTATTATGCTAGTATATTTTCCAAACCACGCACAGATTAAGATTAACAGAAGGTACTTTGGTTTAAGGTCCGGCTGTTACATATATCTGGATCGGAATCTGCTCATCCTTTGCCATGACTATGAGGAGGACATTGCTTTACATTTCGATCAGAGTTGCTCTCATTCCTTCAATCCCTACTCCCGCCCTTATCATTTTTCCTGGTAAAGGCTTTCTATATTCCTCTCGCCCTTCACATTCCTCCTATACCTTCAATGGCGACACAGAGAAGTGCGTCAAAACACTCTGTAAAACCAACAGGCTTCCAGAGGCAGTGGAAACCTTCAAGCAATTGCTTTCAGCTAAATCTATTCCCGACCAAATCACCTGCACTTTTCTACTAAGTAGCCTAATCCGAGCGAATCGACATGAATTAGCATTGTCTCTTTACAAACATATGATTGAATTAGAATTTGTTCCAGATCTTATAACTTTAACAATTGTCATCAATTGTCACTGCAAAGCAGGTAGAGTGGATCATGCATTCAAAGTGTTTGACGAAATAATAGCACGCGGGTGTGTTCCAAATGTTATAACCTTCAGTACCCTAATGAAAGGGCTTTGCCGGGAGGGCAGAATAGAGGACGCTGTCAATATTTTTATTCAAATGGTGGGCAAAGGGCAGCTTCCTGATGTTATAACCTTCAAGACCCTGATGAAAGGGTTTTTCCAGGAGGGCAAAATAGAGGACGCTGTCAATCTTTTTATTGAAATGGTGGGCAATGGACAGGTTCTTGATGTTGTTACATATAGTACCTTAATAGATGGGCTCTGCAAGACGGGGAAAACCCGCGAGGCATTCGGTTTGTTGGCTGTTATGCTGCAAAAGGGCCATGAGCCTGATACAATAGTATTTAGTACACTCATGAATGGACTATGCAAAGAAGGTAAGCTCCAAGAGGCCAAGGAACTACTGTTAAAAATTGAGTATTACCCTAATGTCATTACATATAATACTCTGGTTGATGGCCTTTGCAAGGAAGGCAAGTTGGATGAGGCTAAGAAGCTATTCAATGAAATGCCCATATGTCCCAATGTTGTTACATATGGTGCAGTTATTGATGGTCTCTGTAAGGAAGGCAAGATGGACGAGGCTACGAAACTCTTCCATGAAATGCCTAATAAAAACATACATCCTAACGTCATCATATACAATACTGTTATTGATGGTTTCTGTAAGGAAGGCAAGTTTGATGAGGCGAGGAAGCTCTTACATGAAATGCCCAATCAAAACTTATGCCCTAATGTTGTTACGTATAGTGTGTTCATTGATAGTCTTTGTAAGGAAGGACAATGCCAAAAGGCCATCGAGTTGCTTCACAAAATGATGGATAAAGGATACACTCCAGATGTGATCACATACAGTGCCCTTGTTGATGTTCTCTGCAAAGAAGGAAAGTTGGACAAGGATAGGAAGCTCTTTTATGAATTGCACAACAGAAACATATGCCCTAGCATTGTCACATACACTACATTTATCGATGGTCTCTGTAAGGAAGGGCAATGGCAGGAGGCTACCAATTTGCTTCATGAGATGTTAGATAAAGGGTACACTCCGGATGTTATCACATACACTGTTCTTACTGACGGTCTTTGCAAAGAAGGCAAGCTTAAACAAGCTCTCCAATTGCTAAATTTTATGGTGCAGATAGGCCACCAGCCTAATGAAATCACATACAATACACTTATAAATGGATTTTGCAAGGTGGGTAATCTGGAAAAGGCTAAGGAGCTCCTTCAAGGGATGCAAGAGAAAGGTTGCACGCCTGACCTAGTTACCTATAGTACAATAATACATGGACTTTGCAAGCAGGGAAGGATAGAGGAAGCTCAACATATTTTCTATGAGATGCCAAAGCAGGGGTTCAGCCCTGATGTGGTTACATACAACACTTTGATGGATGGACTATGAAAGCAGGGAAGGATAGAGGAAGCTCAACAGATTTTCTCTGAGATGCCAAAGCAGGGTCTCAACCCTAATGTGGTTACATACAACACATTAATAGATGGACTTTGCAAAGTGGGTAACCTTAAGGAAGCAATAAAGTTATTTCAAGAGATGAAAGATAGCAGTCTTGTTCCTGATGTGATTACATATAGCACCCTGAGTTCACATTGAATATGTTTATGCCCTCATTGTGGAACAACAATGGAAGTTTTGGTTCTTAGGGCCTTTGGTTTCAACTTCCTTCGACTCAGGGACTTCTTGGAGCTACTGTGCATATTCTATTGCGGCTGGTGATCAAACATATCCTTTTCGTGGAGTACAGGCCCCTTTTTGGGGTCTCTAGTACCAACCACGCTTAAAAAAGTGGGAAAACTGTTTGGTCAGCCTCGGCAGTTAATACTGTTTTTTTACTACACTATTGGGATTCCTCTGCACTGTTTATTTGGGGTTCCGGAGTCTATTGGGAACTGTCATTTTTTATTTTATTATTTTAGTCCATTTTTGTTGACTTGGACTCACTCTCAGTCTTTACTGCCATTCTTGTCTTGAGCATGCTGCTGGCCTTTTGAGACAATATTAATGATGACTACTGGGGCCACTTCTGAGAACCCTGCTGTCTCCCTGTTGGAACCTCCTGTCGACCCCTTACTTTGCGGATATACTTCTTCAGATGAATACTTCTCTGGGGAGGACTCTGGCAGAACATCATTTGTTCAGGTGGCCATTACAAAGGGGGGTGGTGGCTCATCTAGGAGCAAGGGAGTTTGAGCGAAGACTCATCGGTCTCTCAAAGCTTATAAAAAACGCAGTAATGAAGTGGAGATGACCTTGGGTAAAGATGTCCAGTTGGGTAAGGTCATCATTTTGTCAGCGAGGGCCTTAGTTGGTAAGATCTGCTTCATTAACATCAGTAGGGGAGATTTGTTGGCCTGGGTTAATACCCATTGGAAACCCATCCTCACCTACTGTCCTTGGGTTCATATGCTAGTCAATAGATGGGTGATTTTTCATTTCCTTGAAGAAACTCATGCTGAGAGGATTTTGGGACAGACCTGAATACTCGGTCGGGGGTCATTGTGCCTGAAGAGATGGCACTCAGACTTCAACCCATTGACTGAGATCTCACAACGTAATCATTTTTGGGTTCTTCTCAAGGGGTTTCCATTGGAGTTATGGTCGCGTGATGTCTTTATTAATCTTGCAAATCACATTGGGAAGTTTATCTTTTTTGATGATCAATCTTTATTTCGGGTGGATAAGAGAATGGCTTGGGTCTTAACTGAGATTGATGTGGAGTTAGGTTTACCGGATGCAATCAATATCCGCTGGGGGGATAATATTATTCACCAGCTGTTAGACTACTGGAACACTCCTTTTAGATGCTATGCCTGTGGGGAAGCTGGTCATCTCCGGCATGACTGTATATCTTCTTCCACTCTGGGTCCAGAAGTGGAGAATATCCGGGATTCATCCTTGCTGAAAGAGTCTTCTTCTCTCGCCCGGACAGGTGGTCTTGAGTCATCGCAAAAGCCATCTTATTTGGTGTAGGCGAATACCTCAACTGATCACGGTATTTCCTCCTCTCTCATGGGGAAACTCAAAACACACTTCCCTACTTTTTTCAGTCATTGTCGGGTAGAGACATCAATACATTGGATGATATAGAGTGGGACCTCTCAGGAAGTATTGGTCAGTTTTCCTTTCCTGCATTCCATCATTCTGATGGATTAACTCTACGTAGTGAGTTAAAGGAGGCAGGGATGGGTTTGTCTGCTGATTTGGGGCTTGAGCCCACCACTATACCTATTTCCCCACTTGCCCACATCTCTGATTCTCAGCTACTACAGGACGAGCTAGAGGTCTTAAGACCTTTTGAGGGTTCCAATGTGACTATGCCACACATTTTGGATCCGACTATTGGCCTACTCTCACAAGCTCCCACTTCCGATGAGCTCTTTAGAGACCCTCTACAGTTGTACAGTGGTGCCTCGGAGTCTCCTTTGCCACTAGGGTCTGCGAATCCGAATGTTACCATTCGAAAAAAAAATGGAGGTAGGCGGAAAAAAGCTCTGGCTCGTTCTTAAAATGGGTGCGATGATTCACTTATGGTGTCTGGTACTGATCCTTCACCTCCTAACAAGACTACTTCTTCTCCTTCAGAACAGATTTCTAATGTCTTTAGGCCGCTTAGAGCAAGGACGACAGAATTGGTTATTTCTACATGAAGATTTTGTCATTGAATATCAGAGGGGTTGGGAGTGCCCCGAAAAGGCTAGCTCTTCGTCAATTACTAGTTTCTATTCATCCGGATGTGGTTCTTCTACAAGAGACATTGGTGTCTGGGGTTAAGGCTCGAGATTTTATTGGTAACTTACTTCCTGACTGGGTCTGTTGTTCCATTGATGTAGTAGGACATTCGGGAAGCTTAATATCGGCTTGGAATTCTGCGCTTTTTTATTTTAGACCCTTCTCCACAGGGGGTGGCATCCTCCTGACTGGTCGATGTCGGGAACTAAATATTTCTCTTCATTTCTTTAACTGTTATGGGGCTGCTAGTGATAAAATAGGTTACTGGTCTGAGCTCAGGCATAGTGGGTTGTTAGACCCGGGGTCTCTGATTGTGGTTGGCGACTTGAATTTCACCCTTGCGGCTCAGGGGTCGTGGGGCTTGAGGGCTTGGGACGCAAGCAGTAATGATTGGTTCAGAAACATGATGGATACACATCACCTCATTGATGTTGCTCCTTCCCCTTTCTTACCTACTTGGCGGAATGGCAGGATTGGACTGGATGCGGTTGCAGAAAGGATTGATCGATTCTTGATTCATGAAAATCTTTACTCAAGGCTTGATTACTGCAATTCTTGGGTGGAGAATGTACACATTTATGATCATATGCCGATTATTCTGAAGTTGGGAGTTAATGGTGACCATACCAGCTATCCTTTTAAGTATTGTCCAATTTGGTCGGATGATAGGTCTTTCATTCATTTAGTTAAACAACATTGGGACAATTTTTCTATGTCATTTCAGGGTTCTTCATTACATCGGTTGCCTTCCTTTCTCCGGTCTTTAAAATCAGTATTCTCTCCTTGGATTCTCCACAAAAATTTAGCAATCAATTATGAGCTAAGTCGGATTGATGTTGAACTTAATGTCCTCTACTCTTCGCCTCTGGGTATTTCTGAGTCGGATGAGATCAACACATTAGAGGCTGAAAAATCTGTCATCCTTTCTCAGGAGGAGGAATTATGGAGGCTCAAAAGCCGAACACTGTAGTTATCCTATGGGGATAGCAATTCGAAATTCCTCCACTCCTATGCAGCTCAGAGACAATTAAAAAAAGCTATTTGGGACATAGAGGATGAACATGGAACTAAACTGTCCTCTTAGCGGGAAATCAAAATGGAGGCAATTTCATACTTCTCCAAATTATTTACCAAACCGCAGGTAAACAATCTCGAGGCACAGTTTAAGATTCTCTCTATTATGCCTAGGTTATTTTATGATGAGGAGACTTCTATTATTGGAAGCCTTGTTACTCTTTCTGAAATTGAAGATATTTTGAAAAACATGGATAAGGGAAGAAGCCTTGGACTTGATGGCTAGTCCAGTGAATTTTTCATTCAATTTTTTGAGTTTCTTGGTCCTGAACTGGTGATACTGGTGGAAGAAGCTCGGCACAGTGGCATATTTTTCGGAGGGGTAAATGCCACCTTTCTTGCATTAATCCCAAAAACTACAATTGCTTAGTCTTTTCATGCTTACAGACCTATATCACTCTGTAATTTAATTTAGAAAGTTATTTCAAAAACGATCACCAATCGGATTAAGAAGGGGTTGTCAAGACGGATCTCAAAGGAACAATTCGGCTTCTTGCACGAGAGACTGATCTTTGATGCTGTGGGGGTTGCCCAGGAGTCCTTACATACAGTAAATGAAAATGGTCAGAAGGCGAGTGTTCTAAAACTGGACTTGGTTAAAGCATATGACATGGTTGACTGGTCGTTCCTCAGGTTACTTTTACTAAATTCTAGGTTGGATTTTCTGGCTACTCAGTGGATTATGGGGTGTATTTCTTCTGCCAACTTCGTTGTATTAATTAATGGAAGCCCGACTTCCTTCTTCAAGTCATCAAGGGGGCTTCGTCAAGGATGCCTGCTTTCTCCACTGTTGTTTCTCCTTGTCATTGAAGGATTGAGTCAACTGATTTTGCAAGCTAAGTCGATTGGTAATGTTAAGGGGATAAAAGTCTCATATCATCACTATATTACACATATGTTGTTCGTCGATGATGTTCTGTTGTTTGGTATTGGGAATATTGATGAGTGGATGTACTATAAATCCATTATTGATCTGTTTTGTTTGGCTACTGGTATGTCCATCAATTACCCCAAATCTGGTTTTTATTCTATCAATTGCTTAGTGGATTTTCATGTACAGATCAGAGACCTTCTTCCTTTGGAGATTCGGGAGCTTAAGATGGGTTTCTTTTATCTAGGGTACTTTTTGAAGCCATGCGATTATAGAATCGTGGATTGGCACTGGATAATACAAAAATTTGAGTGCAGATTGGCCTCATGGAACTTTCGAAAATTATCTTTGGGTGGGAGGTTGATTTTGTTGAACTCTGTCTTACTTAGCTTGCCTATTTTTTGGCTAACACTGGCCAATGTTCCTTCTACTATTTTGCAAACATTAAGGAAGATTTCTTTCAACTTTCTGTGGAACAATTGTCCGGATAAATACAGGTTCCATCTGGTGGCCTGGGAAAGGATTTCTTCTCCAGTGGAGAAGGGTGGTTGGGGTATTCGAAACTTATTTTGGGTCTCTGATGCCCTACACCTGAAAAGCCTGTGGCATGGATTATTTGACTCGGGGTTGTGGGGTATGGTGATCAGAGATAAGTATCTCCAT
Organism: Larix kaempferi; assembly: GCA_027924585.1. NCBI lineage: Eukaryota > Viridiplantae > Streptophyta > Pinopsida > Pinales > Pinaceae > Larix > Larix kaempferi. The sequence continues at coordinate 4,316,924 of BSBM01000541.1, read as the reverse complement.
AGTACTGTTGTCAACTTTTGGATCAGAGGGTTCACTAGAATTTGCAGGCAGGCCTCATCGGTGTGGACTGGGTTGGTCAAGACCATACCATTGCTTAAACGTTGGCTGGCTTGGCGAGTTGGGAACGGGTTCCAAATTCGTGTGGGAAAAGATCCTATTATTGGTATAAACCATCAATCTGCTTTTCCGGCACTGACTCTTCATAATATTCAGCAAAGAGGTATTTTTTTTCTCAACCAGGCATGTTCTAGCGATCCAATGGCGGTGGTGGGAAACTATTGGCACACCGCAGATACTATTGGTCTGACTGAATTGGATTCACGACTGTGGAATAACTTTATTGCCAAACTCACCCACGCTGGTATAACTCTGTCTTCAGAAAACGATGAACTGGACTGGACATTTAATAATTCAACCAGTGCTATAAAAACTAATGTGGCATATGCGGCTAGAGCAGATTCTGTCAGTTTCCCTTCTCATCGGTGGTGGCACTCGCCGGTTTGGCAATGGGAGGTTCCTTTGAAGATTCGATGTTTCTTGTGGATGGTTTTACATGACTGCGTCCTCACGGGTGAGAATTATTGGCACAGAGGTGGATTGGGTTCTATGGCTTTCCCATATGCAATGCAGCTACTGAAACGGTGGACCACCTGTTCGCCCAATGCTCGGTGACTATCCAATTGTAGGATGACATCACTTATCATTCACAGGTTGTGGGATAGTGGTCTATAGGCACTCTGGATGAAAATCTTCATTATTGGCACTGGCATCAGCGTAAGTTTATTACATTTATGTCTCTTTTCATTCGGGGGCTTTGGAGGTACCGGTGCTCCATCCTTTTTGGGGACATCAATTTCACAATGGCGGGAGCTATCAAATACATTACCAGTTTCACTAATAGGGCTATTGTGGTATTATCCAAGACCAAGGTGGTGATACATCGGGCTCCATCCTTCCACACTCATATTTTGGTGGCCTACTTTGATGGGACAGAGCAGGGTGGAAAATGTGGTGCAGGAGCACTCCTTTTGATAGAACATGGTCGGCATTTTGAATTAAGTTTGAGTTGTGGTAATGGTACAAATACTTGGGCTGAACTTCTCGCCCGTTGGGGAGCTCTGAGGTTGGCCATGAGTAAGGAGTATTCGTCACTTCAACTTGCTAGGGACTCCTCTGTCATTATCAATTGGCTCAAAGGAAAACATCGACTTCAGATTCCACTTCTGATTCATTGGCAAAAACATATTCGGAATCTGATTGGGATGTTTGAGACTGTTCTTTTTTCCCATGTCACGCAGAACTACAATGAGAAAGCTGACTCTCTATCCAAGGCTGGTCTCAGTCTGGATGAGGGTTGGGCACATATTCGTGGCTTCCAGGATAGTTCTCTCATCGAAGACTCCCGGCTAAGACTCTATTGATCCTCTATTATGTTGGCTGGGGTTTATCTTTTTTTTTTATTATATCTTTTTCCTTTTTTATTTTGGATTAGTTCCTTCCCCTATAGTGGGGTTAGATTCTGAACTATCCACTTGTCTTTCGAACAATTAGTAATTTGTTGTTTTGGCTTAGTGTAGAATGATTAATTGTCAGGATAGATCATGTATTGATTGGCTTATAGGTTGCCATGTGCCATTTTCGGCTATATTGTAATTTCTTTAATTCATCCTTTGAATAGCAAGAAGTTTTTTTTACTTCTGTAAAAACAAATATAGCACCCTCATGGATGAATTGAGCAAGGAAGGCACGCTCCAAGAGGCACTGATAAGCTATTGGATGGACTACATAGGGAAGGCACCGTCATGGATGGCACATTCCAAGAGCTAAATGAAGAATGGGATGAAGTGTTAAAATAGGTTTGATAGATTAGTAACCGACAACTTCTATAAAGAAAGGACAATTGCCAGAACATATGGAAACGGGGATCACATAGATCCACATGTTATGTATCTTAGATTTTCACCATTCATAGCTTTGTCTATGAGAAAAATATAGACATCACCAGGTTATTTTCAGATGTGATTATGTATAAGCAGATGTTGATTAAATTATTTGACGTTTTTTTTTATGGATTCGATATAGTTTTGGTAAGTTTAAAAAAATCCCATATGATAGTTTTCGGTACAATTGAAAGAAAGTAAGGACTGTACTTCATATACTTATTTAAGGTTTAGAATTAAATACATAGCATTTCCTAGGAACAACTTTTAACCATTTTATATGCATATTCTGTACCATGAGAATAATGAAAGTTTGCATTAGTTCAAAAGAAAAAATATAATATTATGAGAAAATATAATATTTATGGTAATGAGTTTTTTAGGTTATTAAGACTACACGACTGTTGTATAACATTTTGTTTTAGGTTATAAAAAATTGTTATGATGTTTAAAGATAATTCGTTTCAATGTTGCATGGGCTATTAGAATTTTAGTCATTAATGGATTTTATGTTTAAGAGAATTTGTGTTAAACCAACATAGATCCAAATCCTAGGCTCTATCAAGCGCCGAGAGGGATCAAATCTCCTGAGGTGCAAACCTCTTCTCAGGTATTGCACTCAAGGAGATTTACTTTTTACTTTTTATTTTTACATTTTATTAATGACCGACAATAATATGGACAAACATGGACAAACGTTACAAGATCTCCCTCATATTATTACTTTTTACTTTTTATTATTACATTTTATTAATGGCCGACAATAATATGGACAAACATGGACAAACATTACAAGATCTCCCTCATATTATTACTTTTTACTTTTTATTTTTACATTTTATTAATGGCCGACAATAATATGGACAAACATTACAAGATCTCCCTCATATTATTACTTTTTACTTTTTATTATTACATTTTATTAATGGCCGACAATAATATGGACAAACGTTACAAGATCTCCCTCATATTATTACTTTTTACTTTTTATTATTACATTTTATTAATATGGACAAACATGGACAAACATGGACAAAAGTTACAAGATCTCCTTCATATTATTACTTTTTACTTTTTATTATTACATTTTATTGATATGGACAAACATGGACAAACGTTACAAGATCTCCCTCATACTGGGCTGTAGAGCGCCTCTCGGTGCAATTATTGTACTTTATATGTTAGTTAATGGAGTTTTATGTAAAGTCTAGTTATCTCACCTGAAAAAAGCTAAACTAGGATCATTAGTTATAAAAGGGCTTTTACAATTATAGTGGGGGTATTTTTAAAGTGTGTTTTGCAAGTAGTTTGTAAGAGAGCGGTTTGGCAAGGAGTATTGTCCTCTTGTGTTATGATGTTTAAAGATAACTTGTTTCAAGGTTACCTATTGAGACTCCATGTTTGTCATTAGAATTTTAGTCCTTTACATTTTTTTGTTAGTTAACAAACTTGATTTTAAGATAGATATTATGTAGAGTTTAGTTATCCTATCACATATTCTAAACAAATGTTTCTAACCACTTACCATATTAGTGATATGCTAGTTGTTGTCACTTTTACCTCAATACATTTGAAAATCAACACTTTTAGAGGCCCATTTGACCCCATCAAGCCAATCTTTAATTAGGAATTGGTTTTCCCTCTCAACCACTAAAAAAATCATAAAAAATCAGGTTTATTTTTCTATTTTAGCAATCCAAATATTTCTAGCAATAAAATCGGAACTTTAGATTGCATTTACATCTTGAATGCCTTCATTCTCTCATCTAAATTAGGGTTGTATTCTATGGTTATAAAATATGTAATACTATTGTTTATTCATTCTTTACTAAGCTGAAATATTGCATGAGTAAATCTAGAAATAAATATTCTATAAAAAATCCCAAAGACATATTTACCTAAGCCCATATATCCCCTTTCCATTTATCATTTGTTGGACTTAAATTGCCATAAGGATGCCCCCTATGAGCTAGAAAAGAGTTAATATTAAGAGAGAAAGATAAGGCTATTGTGGGGATAGCAGGTAGCTTATCTAAATTTACTTTTGAGTTCTCACATTGTATGGTTGGGACTTTCACATTGAGTGAGAACCTAGTGGGTATTAGTATCCACATTGGATACCTACGGTTAGGTGGAAAATCACTCCCACAGAATCATTTCACATGAACAAATTATTGCACAAATAACTAATAAGTCTCTAATTGTTATTTGTATTTATTATTGCCATTGTATGTTGTGCATCAATGGTGAATCCCGTGAATGAATTTAAATGCATTATATGCGAAATTATTTATATTGTGTATCTTTATAGAACGTGCATGATTCAAACAAATTAGATATGTTTTATATGCATATTTCATTTTTGTGAGAACTCTGGTTGGTATTTAAAAGAAATTTTGTTAAATTTGCTCCTTGTTAAAAAAAAAGGCAGTTGAGTGTCATGAGCAAGCAATAAGGGATTTATTGCTTATTTTTGTCCATATCTATTAGACGATGACCAATCCATAAGGATTGTTCCATCTTAGATGTGGATTGTTTCTTCCATTGTAGTTGTATTTGACAAAATATCTCAAAATGAAGAAACAAAATAATTGTATATTTTATTGCCCAAGCATTAAATGAATCTGGAAGGCACAATTAATCAATTTAATAATTATAACTCTGTCGATGATCATAACTAATTAGTCAAAAAAATGTTGAGTTGATGCAAAATGATGTGAAATTTCATCAAATCTTCAAAAATGCCAATACCCGCGACACACACTACCTTAAACACATATTCACGAAACAATTATGTGAGAGTCACTACACTTCTTCCATGGTGTGTATATATGTCAATTATATATGGTGTTTATGCTTTTCAAAGAAAAAAATAATTATGCTTAGTCAATTCACATTTTAGAGGGTCAAACTATTATTTTAATGTATGTTTCATCACTTCTTCCATGGTGTGTATATATGTTAGGTATATGGTGTTTATGCCTTTTAAAGGAAAAATGAATTATGCTTAGTCAATTCACATTTTAGAGGGTCAAACTATTATTTTAATGTATGTTTGATTAACATGAGTGAGAAGTTGACCAATAAGCAATGTAAATAGATGTATTTTTTTAATTTCTTTTATGTCTAGTTATTATAAATTTTGATAATATTCATTTTTTTTAATTACTTTTTGTTGGAGTTGGTTAAACATTCTATATTTTGAATGTTTTTTACCATTTTTGTATCGGACCATAAAAATCGCCACGTTTCAATATTCAAATTGCATTTTTAATTGTAGAAATGGATTCAATATCCTCAAAAACCCTTGGGCACCATATTGTGTAATTATAACAACCTATATTGTATAATATTTATATTTATTTAAATTGATTATTAAAAATAAACTATAATAACTAGCTGAAAAAAAAATATGTATACTTCATATCTTTATATTGTTTTAATATGCTTTAAATTAGACGTAAGATGATCTATTTTAATGTGTGGTTGCATCTTTTCATAATAATAATGTGTGGTTGAAATATGTAATAAAAGATGTAGTTTATATTTCGACAAGTTTAATTTTTTTTGCCACTCAAAATTAGTTCATTGGATCCAGTGCTAACAAAAATATTGCCAAATATTTTATGATTGGAAATTTAAGAATTAGTAAGTTTTCTACATTTAAACAAAAATGGATCCTTAAAGTTTTCACTCCTACTATGTTTATGTTAAAAAATATGATAGTTGTCTTCCTTTGAATGTTTGTTCATAACTATTACTCATACATATACTATATTCATGATATGCACAATAACCTCAAAACATACAAAGATTTGCCTTCAAATCAAATTATTGAATAAATTTGTTGATTGATCTATGTTGCTTCCATGTTTACATTCATTTTCCAATGAATGTTTATCCATAACTATAAAACCACACAAAGTTTTATATCGTTAAAATCAATCATTAAATAGATTTATTGACTAGGTCACAACTCTTTTAATGATTGTGTTGGCGATCCATACTAGGTCACAACTCTTTTAATGAGGTAATCTATGTTGCCTCCCATGTCTACAAACTTGGTAAGATGGAAACAAAGAAGCAGGATCCTAATATGCAATTCTATTTGATGAGTTCACAAAACTAAGTAAACTAAAAAAAAAGCCTTGAAGAGATTTTGTAGAATTAAATGGGTGGAATCTTTCACCACCGAAACCAGTCACAAATGCAAGGGGCACATCTCCCAAGCTTGAAATCCTCAAGAGCTCTCCAATTCAGAATAAATTTTCCAAAAGATCCCCAATAGGTGCCTTCACCTTCCTTTTATAACTCTTCATTCACCTTTTCCCTCCTTCTAGAGTTCTCTCTTGAAAATATTAATAAAAATTATTTTTAGGAGAGAATGACTCCTTCCGACTAATTCCACATCATTCTAGAGTTTTCTCTAGAAAATAATAATAAAACTCAATTTTAGGAAAGAATAGTCCCTTATGACACCGCAACTCCCTCCAATTGGTAATGTGGGCCTAGAGGGGAGTTACTTTGAGATTATTTTCATGTTTGGTGGGAGTACACTCCTTGGAATGCCCCTCCATTCCCAAAGTAAACCTCATTAGATATTTTTAGTCACTAGGGAGTTACATAGAGACTCCCTCCTCATTTGGTGGGAGTTACAATTCCTTCGGATTCTCACCTTCCTCCTTGGAATTGTCACCAACGTTGGGATTCTCAGCACCTCATAATTATCACCAACTTTGGGATTATCACCAATATTGGGATTCTTACCCACAAATGCTCCCTCATGGAGATTTTTGTCTTATTTTGGAGTGTTCCACATTTCATCCTGTGCCCACCATCTCCCTAATGTACCCTCCTCATGGGCCTTCAACAAAATTCCCCCTTGGACCTTGGCTTTGCCATAGTGCCTCATGACTCAAATCACCACTTTACAATTCTTCTTTAATTTTTTTCTAAGTGACTTTAGACCATGGAATTCCCTAGTCCAATAGAGTGGTCCATAGTGAAATGTTGCGGACATTATATTTGAACAATGCAAATGGTGGTTACACATGGTATTTACAATGATTTGTTGTACAAGTTTTAAAGTATTCGTGGTTAATCCATATAAGCATATCTATTTATTTTTCCACGTAATAGATGTTTGTGAAGTAATTAAAATTTTCTTTCTCTTATCTCTGTTAAGTCTTAACTCAATCATTTCCCTATTTCACCTATGCATATGCTCTGTAATAAATTCCTCATCTTCATGGGCATTGAATGTGGCCATAGTTCTAATAAATATTATTTCAAGTCTTATAAAGGATAAAAAGCATTAAACACAGTTGTTTCACAGGATGTTTCTGCTGCTATGTTGAAATATTCCTTTTCTTAAATGCCCACTCCATCATTTACTTTTTAAGTACGATATTTTATAGAACTCTTAACTAACAAGAATTCACTATTAAGGAGTCATGGATGTTATTTTACCAATTCCTGAAATCGAAATTCATTATACCAACTCCTGTGCATTTCCACGTCAAACCAGTTTTTAATTCAAAATATTCTCGCCTTCATATTCTTCCTTTTCTGGAATTTTATGCAAAAGACAATGACACGCTTGTGATAAGAGTTCTATATGAACCCTTTTTTATCGATTTTTACTCTGATTTCCTCAATAATTCACAAACACCTTCTGTGAGCATGACCCAAATAATACTCGCTTCCAGGTCTTCATTTTTACCAGTGCATAACGTTAATCCCTTTGGTCAATATATTAACCCTTCCCGCTAGTTATGATATTTAGATTCAATTTGATTTGTTATTTGCCTTGCTCAGTCATAAGATTTGAAATAGTGGTATCATATGGCATTTGTCTTTGTTTTAAAAATATACTCACGTGAATTCAAGTGATTGGTTGGGATTACTTATAGATCATCATGTATGTACAAATTCTGAAAATATTATTTTGTTTTTTTAAGAATTGTTTATAGAATTAAGAAAATAAAACAATTAGTCTTATTTTTTGAATCATGCTTTCGTGTTTCTATAGATGAGTTTTTTTAGTAGGGGTTCAGGGCACCCTCCCGCATGATATAGAGGCAGGAGGAATAGAGACTATCATGTTTGGCAGAATAGTTAATGTAAGAAGATTTTATTTTTTGTTCATTTCAATGCAAACTCATAAGAGTTTGCATAGCTTATGCAAACCAATCATCTTTTTCTTGGTACCCCTCTCCTGCCGCAACCAGAATTGTGCCAAAATTCCCCAAGAACCCCCTACTCATAATGGTGGATGGGACTTTCCACCCCCTTCACCTCCTCCAATCCAAACTGGTTGGGGAAATATGCCACTTCACCAGTCTCCAGAAATGCCTATAAGCCCTGCCTCTTAAAATAACAATGCACATTCCCCTGTTCATTATAAATCCTCAAAGCAAGATCCTCCCCTTAGCCGACAACACCAAGTTGACTTATCAGTTCAATCAGAAAAGTGAAAGGAGAAAGTTGTATTTGAGGAAGAAAGCTCTGTAAGAACAAGCTCTTCACATAAAACTACGGAAGCAAATCAAGTAGATGTTGGAAGAAAATGTATCTATTTTGGGGCCTTTGCAGCCTTGTCCTTCATTCTCCTTTTCCAATTTGCATCCTGAAATTCTCTAGATGGTTGTTTTGATGTTCCATATGGTATTTGGACAGTTTGAGAATGGTTGTATTTATGGACAAAACTTGTTTTTTTGGACACTATTATTCCATGGTTGAGTATTTTGCATGGCAAGTTTTGTTTTTTTCCTCTATCCTATGGTATACAAATGCTATCATGAGTATGGCTCTTCTCTTTTATGATTTGATGGCATAAGTGTTTGATATATGTGTGTGATGTTTTGAGAATACATGTGTTTCATTGGAGGAGTTTTGAATATTTGGAAATTATGAAGGATGAAATTACAAGTAGTTTTGACGTATGTTTACTTGAGCTATAAAAACTGACATTGGCAATAAGGATGGTTGAACTTATTGTCGAAGGTATGCAAATTATACTTCTTTGATATTTTTCACATATATCCTTTCATTTCATACGGTGTTATATATGGTCATACAATTTCCATGACAACAAGAGTTTCTTTGCGTAAAAGTTCTTAAGGTTTTGAATACATCATTTAAAAAAACAGGTTAATTTCATTATTTAGGTCATCGTGCTGATTTGGTCATTTGAATAGCATACTTTTAAAATCTTGATTTATAGAAATGCAACTACACCCTAATATTATTTCTAGATCTGTAACAATTTTCAGTTCAAGATTCCAATTTCTTATGCCCTCATTTTGGCTAAGCAGTGATTAAACATGGGTCATTTGGTTGGGGACATATTCCTGGTCTGAACCTTCGTAGAAGTTCATATGAAATCGTTGGGACCTATCACTGGGTAATGAGAGATTAAATTAATAAAAATCTTTTTTCTTCATATTGTGTCCCCGCATGTTCAGTTTCATGGATTCTATTTTTTTATATTTTATATTTTATGTTATTTTATTGTATGTCTTAAGATATTCATTAATGTGTTTTATTTCTCTTTATACTAATTATGTAAGTTATCTTTTATTTTTTCTATAATATTTTATTAATTGTTTTCATTCTCTAAAAAAAAAAATTGAATCTTTTCATTATCTTTTCTTGTTTAAATTAACTATCTCAAGCCTAATAGATCATTTATGAAGGTATAGTCAATGCGTTAATTTATCGTTTAGTTATAAATTGGATTTTAATTCCATTCCTTTGATCTACCCAATTGTAAGCTTGAGATTGTTGATTTTGAAGCATACCATCTTCATAATCAACACCATCCTTGTTGGCATTTATTAATCCGTGATTTTTTTGTTGTTATTGCTTTTTAACATAGACACACATTTACTTTCTAATTACATTGGAAATCTCTCCAGCCTACATTGAAATCTAAGTCTTTATTATATCCAACATCCTTGAAAATTTAGAAATACAAACCTATCAACATTCCTCAGAAAATGTGTGTCCTATTATGTATTCATTGATCAAGATATCCTTCGTCAATACATTGTATATGTTTGTATTGTTCCTCTTTTGTTTTTGATTTGCATGCTTACAAATATTTTTCATCTCCATAACCAAATATGCTTCAAGAAAGGTTTCCCTCCTTACCCTCTTATCTTCTTTTTTTTTAACAGAAACGGTTACCAGCTTTGATTATAAGAAAAAAAGATAGAGAGTACAAAATAGAGGAAGATCAGAATGCTCCCATGTGAGGAAGACATCCATATTTCCTATTTCATCATGTTCATTCTAAGAGATATCATTGTATCTTCCTATTCTATCATAATAGTAACATCTGGCGAACTGCCCTAGAAGAAATATGCAGAAATAAAACATTTGAGAGCTTCTGCCTTTTACAAAACTGGAGTATTAAACATTCCAGATTACCAAAAACGTTGCTGGTGACTATTCTACGAGTTCCATACACCTTAGAAAAACTAATATGAATAAAAAAAACATAACAGAGCAGGAGAGGTCCAACCCGAGCCTATAACCGGGGAAATCCTTACTACAGACCGAAATCCATGGCAGCATCAACAGAAGTTGCTACCCCGTTCTTTTCAGCGTTGAGATCCATGAAATTTCCTTCATTGGCCATGAACTTCTGTAATTTTTCCATCTTCCTGTTGATGTCCTCCAAATCCTTGCCAGAAACCTTGTGCTTGCGGACCTTGTGGGAGTATGCCAGACCCAAGGTCTCTTCTAAATGCTCCACTTTCTCAACAATGTTCTGATACTGAGATTTTGCCTCATAATGGGTAGCATAAGCCAAATTATACAGACGGGTTAATATCTTCATGTGTTCCAAGTTCTCGCTCCGGATCATCCGATCTTGCAGCTCTAGTTCCTGCATCCTATCCAGGAATTCCACTTCAAACTTGGAGATGGTACGTTTCCCAGACTGTCCTTGCAAATTCCTTGCCCCAACATGACGGCAGCAAGGGCCACACCCATGACTGCTCTCAACCTCTGCAGAGCCTCCCCTCAATTCTTCCATATGCCAACCTCTATTGCAACCGCCGTTCGACCCTCTCCCCACTGTGAATCACCTCCCACACTTCTGAGCCACCTCGCCTCTCCCTTGAGGATGCCCAACTCCATGGAAGTAAACACCACCACGATCCTGAGGACGAACGACACCATGGCGGTCCATGCTTCTACCAACATACGAAACAACAAACATCGCGAGCAACAATTCAAACAGCACACCTACTATTCCCTGTAGAGCACTGGAATCGTCTGAATGAAGAGACGTATGCTTCCAGATCCAAATATATACAGCTACCCCCAGCCACGGGGGGTTCACTTAGTGAACTTGTTACATAGCACGATCGTTCGCATTATATTAAAGAATATCCATAATTTCACTAAATATTGGAAAATTCCTCCTAAAATTTTATTGTTGAACCCCCCTCCCAATATGCCTTTCCAATTAAGAAAACCCCTAGTTTCACCATATATTGTATGTATCCATTTTTATCAACCCATTTTTAATACCCGCTTTATATCATATTATTAAGTTGTAACAAATAGGATCCCTAACACATCTTAGTGTAAGCAAACATGATGCTAAGTAAAATAATAGTATAATGCTAATAATGATCCAACCAGGATTTCATGGGTGAATGATCAATTTGTAGCGTTGGATAGTGGAAGACCCAACGAAATAGTATTAGGAAGGAAAATGCGTAAAATAAAACCCAGTCAAGAGATCAACATAACAAAGAATGTAAAAGGTTGATAGTCCAATAGTTAGTGCAATGCTTAGAAAATAGCAGAATCGCAAATGTTTCACACCATAGTCTGCCAATCTACCAATTTTATATCATGTAAATATAAGTATAGACATAAAGAGATCATGTTTTCTATAATCTTAGGAAATTAAACTCCATAAAAATTCAAAATTGAAATCCTTTCGTGGATGGACTCCCCTACCTTCCTATAAAAACAAACATCATTGATGTTTGAACCCAAATGAACATAACAAAATTCCTCTTACATTCCAATAACACCATATCATCATGTGCATAGCTTGGATTTGGATGATTCACAAGATGCAATGAATTTCCTCCACTTCCTCTACATTTATTCTTGCCATCAAGGAAATTAACAACATTTAGTTACCTTTTCTTGAGTTATATCTAGTTTTTTTTTTTAAACAGGAGAGAGAAAAATATCCATTGTTAGGTTTCAAGCATGCAATAGTTATAAAGATACACATATGGAGAAACTTATATGATACCATTTCATGGTAACGAAAACACATAGGGTATGTAAATAAGGATTTATATTTTCACATATGTTCATGTTAATTCCAATACAATATTAAGACATATTCCTTGCATATTATAAGAATTGAAATTACAATTATGAATGTTCCAAATATAACTCAATCTAACAACTATTCCTAACTGGCAATGTGAAAATGTTAAAGAAGAATACAAAAATTTGAAAGAAATAATTGGTCAAAAAATACTGATCTAACTTTTCTTGGTTCGAGTGAGCCAAGATTAATCTCACTTTTATTGGTTGACATGAAGCAAGGCTTGATTGAATCTCAATACCCACCTAAACCCCAACCTGAAAAGTGAAGAGTTATATCTTTTACTTGAATGCCTACAAAAAATAAAATACGTTTGTTCAACTCTGAAACTCCCAATTAGCTACATCTCTTAAATTAAAGATGAAAAACAATATAATGTATCAATTCAAACCAATCCTAAATAAGCTATTAAATGAGTATGGATCAAGGACAGTCATTCGAAGAGACTTCCATAGATATTATCATTGGTACAATATTATCAGATTTATACAAAACTTAGGATCATAAGCAATATCAAATAAAAATGCAGGGTCCTTAAGTTTTAGGTGGGTATGAATTGAGCCCATGATTTGGAGGTATGAATCCATCCCACAATTTGGAGGTTATTCCTCATCCCACCCAAATAAAATAAACCCCAATATTTATATTACTATGTCAAATTAAAAACCCCCCTTGACCCCTTAATTCGGGGAAATATATTTTTGAGGTTTTTAAGACTATTCAAACCCCCAATATGAATGGACGTGATATGATTTGCCTCACTAGTGAACCCCCCGTGCCCCCAGCTCGCATGTCGGACTCTGGCGAGATGGTTGGTGGCAATAAATTTGGGTGTGTGTGGGCAGTAATCAAGGCTACGAGGAGCCGTCGAAAATTAATGAGGGGAAACCCCAAAAATTTAAAAAACTGAACCCTCTTGTGTAGGGTCTAGGGGATCCGAAGAGTCTTCCAAAAATTTAAAAAACGGAACCCTCAGTGTAACATATAAGGCAAGGTATTTTTATTTTGAATCCAGGTCATTAGGAATATCTTTGGTCTAGGGGATCCAAAGAGTCTTCCATGGGCTCATTGCTACAACTTAGAACACCATGAGAGAGAGTGACACCAAGATTAGACATTTCGTCGTCTTGTCCATTTATATCACGCAAAATATGCCTAAACTTAAGATCATGAAACTCTTTGCTGATGTGGAGAAGAAGGTGATGCATTTTCGAGGTGGGTTCCTTTTGTTTTCCCACAATACCTCTAGATTATCTAATAATAATAAGGGAATCTCCTAAGACCATAAGCTTCATGATGCCCAACTTGATCGCAATCTCCAACCCTTTGATGAGGCCAATCCACTCAGCCCCATTATTGGTTTTTCTTCCTATGCTCCAGGCAAACTCCTTCTTCTTGTTCCCCTTAGAGTAAAAAATTACTCCCCTCGCACCTGCCAACCCTAGAAAACTTCAGTTCAGAATTCGTTTACGATCTTATCTTTTTCAAAAGTCAAAGTTAGTGATTATATTTTGTTACTTTTTTTCAACAAAGAAAAACCACATATATGATATTCATATTGTGAATCAAGATATAGTTTACATACTCTATCTTCAATCAAAAAGAAAAAATCAGTTCTTTACACAAAGGAAACCAAGCACCTCCATCCTTATTTTTTTTTTGTTTGCTCGAATCTACCTTACTTGCGGGAGTAGTTTGTGCTCTAAGAAACCACTACCCAGGGGTGTCTAAGTCATCAAAATCACCTAGGGATCGCACCCATCCTAGACCGCATCAGCCTCAACTTGACTGGGTTTTTGGGTGTCGACTCCCAACTAAGTCACCCCTAAGGGGAATTGAACTTGGGTTGCCTTACTGACGAGACCCACAACTTAACCAAGTGAGCTAGCGGGAATTGACCGCACCTCCTTCCTTATCACATCCACATTCTACAAAATTTTCTACAAGAAAACATTAAAACTAGAGCATGTAACCTACATCCCATAATCCCATATGAGGCCAGCCTAACAAAAAGGTAGAATACAACCCTCAACAAAATAAACACAAAAAAACAGAGCTAAAAATCCAGAATAGCCCCCCTATGAGAAAGAGAGTAAAGAATGTATTCTTCAAAACATAGAACACCTTTCTCCAGCCCTAGGGATTCCTTAGAAATTATGACAACCGCATCATTGAATTCTCTAAAAATATGTTGGAAAATAATATCCTGGAAGCTTTCCTACAATTGTTTGACCCTCCTCTGTCAATCACCCAGATTGAGGACTGAAAGAGAATCCCTACAAGATCCCCACTGAATGATTTCTCTAGAATCCCTAGCCACTTACAATATGCCAATATTCTTTATGGAAGAAATTTTTAAAAGAGCCCATAGAGTGAGTAATTCTTCCTTGGTATTTGATCCACTACCTCAACCCATCTTGATCTTGAAAGAGTGGGACCTATTCACATTTAAAACAACCCCAATACCACACGTACTAGTAGGACCCTAACAAGCCCCATCAAAGAAATTGATAGGAACATTTTCAATAAATGCTGGTTCTTTTTTCATTATGTTAGAAAGAGCCATTGATCCAAGGTGCCCCTCAGGAAGAAATCCCATAATCTTTTGTGTAGACTAACATTTGGTTTCAATCCCTTAAACAACACTTTGTTTATATGGAGCCAGATACCCCAGTTGAAGTAACAAGGGAGTTCCTTGTAGTAACCACAATATTCACTTTCAACTCGTCTTTCCGGGCTGCAAACTAAATACATTGCTATCCATTTGCCCTTAAAAGCCCAGAATATGTCTGTTGTTTAAAAACCCAAATTTTTCTATGGACAAATGCACCATAGATAATCTAATTCTTAAGGCAATAATCTTTGCTATCAATTTATAGGCATAGGCATTAACTCATCTTCTTAGGTATCAAAGCTAGATTCACTAGTCCGTGTATGCTTTTATTCAACAAATACAAAAAAAATATAATTACCACAACAAAATTTAAAATAAATTAAAAAAAATGATGATACCTCAACAAAATTTCAAATGAAGTATTAAATTCTACATTTATTCACTTCACACAATTGACATTCTCCACCTTATGACAATGTACTTTGTACACCTTTAAAAACAAAAACAATTCCTATGTCATATACTAATTACATTTAAAGCTGAGAAGAAACCGTCTCGTGTTCCTCGTTTAATTTCAATATTATTAATTTGAAAAACTCAATAACTAAAGTTGTCACTTTTACCCCAATACATTTGAAAATCAACCCCTTTAGAGGCCCATTTGACCCAATCAAGCCAATCTGTAAATAGGCATTGGTTTTCCCTCTCAACCAATTAAAAAATCATAAAAAATCAGGTTTACTTTTCTATTTTAGCAATCCAAATATTTCTAGCAATAAAATCTGGACTTTAGATTGCATTTACATCTTGAATGCCTTCATTCTCTCATCTAAATTGGGACTGTATTTTATGGTTATAAAATATGTGATTCTTAGCCTCAAATCCTGTAACTCAGCTGTTTTTGGCCTCATAATACTATTGTTTATTCATTCTTTCATAAGCTGAAATATTGCATGAGTAAATCTAGAAATAAATATTCTATAAAAATTCTCAAAGACATATTTACCTAAGTCCATATATCCGCTTTCCATTTATCATTTGTTGGACTTAAATTGCCATAAGGATGCCCCCCATGAGCTAGAAAAGAGCTAATATTAAGAGAGAAAGATAAGGCTATTGAGGGGATAGTGGGTAGCTTATCTAAAGTTACTTTTGAGTTCTCACATTGTATGGTTGGGACTTTCACATTGAGTGAGAACCTATTGGGTATTAGTATTCACATTGGATACATACGGTTAGGTAGAAAATCACCCCCACACAATCATTTCACATGAACAAATTATTGCACAAATAACTAATAAGTCTCTAATTGTTATTTGTATTTATTATTGTCATTGTATGTTGTGCATCAATGGTGAATCCCATGAATGAATTTAAATGAATTATATGCAAAATTATTTATATTGTGTATCTTTATAGAACGTGCATGATTCAAACAAATGAGATATGTTTTATATGCATATTTAATTTTTGTGAGAACTCTGGTTGGTATTTAAAATAAATTTTGTTAAATTTGCACCTTGTTAAAAAAAAAATACGGTTGAGTGTCATGAGCAAGCAATAAGGGATTTATTGCTTATTGTTGTCCATATCTATTAGAAGATGACCAATCCATAAGGATTGTTCCATCTCAGATGTGGATTGTTTCTTTCATTGTAGTTGTATTTGACAAAATATCTCAAAATGAAGAAACAACATAATTGTATATGTTATCGCCCAAGCATTAAATGAATCTGGAAGGCACAATTAATCGATTTAATAATTATAACTCTGCTGATGATCATAACTAATTAGTCAAAAAAATGTTGAGTTGATGCAAAATTATGTGAAATTTCATCAAATCTTCAAAAAATCCAATACCCGCGACACACACTACCTTAAACACATATTCACGAAATAATTATGTGAGAGTCACTACACTTCTTCAGTGGTGTCTATATATGTCAATTATATATGGTGTTTATGCCTTTTTTAAAAAAAAATCATGCTTAGTCAATTCACATTTTAGAGGGTCAAACTATTATTTTAATGTATGTTTCATTACTTCTTCCATGACGTGTATATATGTCAGGTATATGGTGTTTATGCTTTTTAAAGAAAAAATGAATTATGCTTAGTCAATTCACATTTTAGAGGGTCAAACTATTATTTTAATGTATGTTTGATTAACATGAGTGAGAAGTTGACCAATAAGCAATGTAAATAGATGTATTTTTTTAAAATTTATTTTATGTCTAGTTATTATAAAATTTGATATTATTCATTTTTTTTAATTACTTTATGTTGGAGTTGGTTAAAGATTCTATATTTTGAATTTTTTTTACCATTTTTGTATCCCATAAAAATCACCACTTTTCAATATTCAAATTGCATTTTTTATTGTAGAAATGGATTCAATATCCTCAAAAACTCTTGGGCACCATATTATGTAAAAAAAAAAATTAAAACAAAAACGGGGTATAAATGTATATATTCGAAAAGGTTGTGCACGGCCATTCATTACAAAAAGAGAAGTATTCTTTCAGAAAAAGAAAGCTGTAAGTAGCAAACAATAGTGCCTATCTTGGCTATGAAGTTCTGATTCTGGTGCTTCCTATACTTTTCCATGGTAGAAGTGGGATAAACCCTTACAAATTGAGAATTTAGTAGTGTGCAGAAAAACATTCAAAATTGTAGCAAAAAGAAGGAACCTGCAGAGAAGAGGAGAAATTAGCCATAATTATGTTGATGCATAGAGGCAGCATCAGTCATTTCTTGATTCACAGTGGGAGCTTCCTGAATTTGGTTGCATTGATTCTTCCTGGTTATGCTTGAGACATCTTCCTTGATAATATCAACCTTGCCCATTAACTCAAAAAGATTTCTCTCTAAGCCGTCGATTTTGGAGTCTTGACAGGAGAGTTGTTGGGAGTTAAACCTGACTTCGGAGGCGATTTCACTATTCTGCTTGATGCTGGTGCAAATTGCTTCATAAGCTCTGCGGAGATGAATCTTGACGTCTTCGGTGGTAAGATTCAGGGCCGCGAGAGCAGCCTTCACGTCGTCCATGGAGCTGGAGATGGAAGTGGGATGGAGGGAGGGTTCGGAGGAACTAACGCCGAAGAGGTCAGGGCCACAGTCCAAGGGCTTGAAAATGGAGAGGGTATCAAACACAGATGGGAGGAGGAAAGTGGGGAGAGGATGAGCCATTGCGAAGGTAAAAGCCCGAGGGAGGAATGGAGGAGTTAAGGCTAGCTCGCTTGAGCTGACAGGAGGAGGGCAGGCCATGTGACGGGCACGTGAGAGGCCGCGTGCCTTCTCCAGGAGTGCGGGGGTGGGGCAGTCCAAGAGGAGACCGAAAATGCCAAAGAGGGGGGTGGCAGTGCATGGTGAGGGGGTTAGGGAATAAAAAAAAACCCAACGTTTTCATTGTTATAGAGGATTTGGCCTATGGTCAAGGTGGCTCCCTGATTGGTAGCTTCATCAACAATATAATTGTTCTCTCTAAGAATATGGAAGGAGAGAGTGTCTTGAGGGAGGGTGAGAAGGATGATTCTTCTTTGAACTCTGTGGCTTTTTTATCCTTTTTTTTTGTCCCTAATCTCATTCTTTGAATGACATGCCTTGAGTCGCCAAAGACCTTGAGTTTTCTGACATTCATAGAAGCGGCGATTTCCAAGGAGTGGAGCAATGTAAGTCACTCAGCTTTGTTGTTTGTTCTCTTCCCTAGTCCCCAAGAAAAGGAAGCGAATTTGTTTCCTATGGGATCAAAGATGATCCCACCCACACCTGCCTTCCCGGGATATTATGTAATTATAACAACCTATATTGTATAATATTTATATTTATTTAAAGTGATTATTAAAAATAAACTATAATAATTAGCTGAAAAATAAATGTATACTTCACATCTTTATATTGTTTTAATATGCTTTAAATTAGACGTAAGATGATATATTTTAATGTGTGGTTGCATCTTTTCATAATAATAATGTGTGGTTAAAATATGAAATAAAAGTTGTAGTTTATATTTCTACAAGTTTAATTTTTTTTGTCACTCAAAATTAGTTCATTGGATCCAGTGCTAACAAAAATATTGTCAAATATTTTATGATTGGAAATTTAAGAATTAGTCAGTTTTATACACTTAAACAAAAATGGATCGTTAAAATTTTCACTCCTAGTATTTTTATGTTAAAAAATATGATAATTGTCTTCCTTGAATGTTTGTTCATAACTATTACTCATACATATACTATATTCATGATATTCACAATAACCTCAAAACATACAAAGATTTGACTTCAAATCAAATTATTGAATAAATTTGTTGATTGATCTATGGTGCTTCCATGTTTACATTCATTTTCCAATGAATGTTTATCCATAACTATAAAACCACACAAATTTTTATATTGTTAAAATCAATCATTAAATAGATTTATTGACTCGGTCACAACTCTTTTAATGATTGTGTTGGCGATCCATACTAGGTCACAACTCTTTTAATGATTGTTTTGGCGATCCATACTAGGCCACAACTCTTTTAATGACTGTGTTGGAAATCCATGTTGCCTCCCATGTCTACAAACTTGGTAAGATGGCAACAGAGAAGCACGATCCTAATATGCAATTCTATGTGATGAGTTCACAAAACTAGGTAAACTAAAAAAAATCCTCGAAGATCTTTTGTAGAATTAAATGGGTGGAATCACACCAGCTAGGGTGGAATCTTTCACCACCGAAACCAGTCACAAATGCAAGGGGCACATCTCCCAAGATTGAAATCCTCAATAGCTCTCCAATTCAAAATAAATTTTCCAAAAGATCCCCAATAGGTGCCTTCGCCTTCCTTTTATAACTCTTCATTCACCTTTTCCCTCCTTCTAGAGTTCTCTCTTGAAAATATTAATAAAAATGATTTTTAGGAGAGAATGACTCCTTCTGACTAATTCCACCTCATTCTAGAGTTTTCTCTAGAAAATTAGAATAAAAATCAATTTTAGGAGAGAATAATCCCTTATGACACCTCAACTCCCTCCAATTGGTAATGTGAGCCTAGAGGGGAGTTACTTTGAGATTTTTTTCATGTTTGGTGGGAGTACACTCCTTGGAATGCCCCTCCATTCCCAAAGTCGACCTCATTAGATATTTTTAGTCACTAGGGAGTTACATAGAGACTCCCTCCTAATTAGGTGGGAGTTACAATTCCTTCGGATTCTCACCTTCCTCCTTGGAATTGTCACCAACGTTGGGATTCTCAGCACCTGATAACTATCACCAACTTTGGGATTATCACCAACATTGGGATTCTTACCCACAAATTCTCCCTAATGGAGATTTTTTACTTGTTTTGTAGTGTTCCACATTTCATCGTGTGCCCACCATCTCCCTAATGTGCCCTCCTCATGGGCCTTCATCAAAATTTCCCCTTGGACCTCGGATTTTCCATAGTGCCTCATGACTCAAATCACCACTTTACAATTCTTCTTTAATTTTTTTCTAAGTGACTTTAGATCATTGAATTCCCTAATCCAATAGAATGGTCTATTGTGAAATGTTGCGGACATTATATTTGAAGAATCCAAATAGTGGTTAACATGGTATTTACAATGATTTGTTGTACAAGTTTTAAAGTATTCATTGTTAAGCCATACACGCATATCTATTTATTTTGCCACGTAAGAGATGTTTGTGGAGTAATTAAATTTTTCTTTCTCTTATCTCTGTTAAGTCTTAACTCGGTCATTTCCCTATTTCACCTATGCATATGCTCTGTAATAAATTCTCCATCTTCATGGGCATTGATTGTGGCCATAGTTCTAATAAATATTATTTCAAGTCTTATAAAGGATAAAGAGCATTAAACACAGTTGTTTCACGGGATTTTTCTATTGCTATGTTGAAATATTCCTTTTCCTGAATACCCAGTCCATCATTTACTTTGTAAGTACGAGATTTTATAGAACTCTTAACTAAAACGAATTCACTATTAAGGAGTCATAGATGTTATTTTACCAATTCCTAAAATCGGAATTCATTATACCAACTCCTGTGCATTTCCACGTCAAACCAGTTTTTAATTCAAAATATTCTCGCCTTCATATTCTTCCTTTTCTGGAATTTTATGCAAAAGACAATGACAAGCTTGTGATAAGAGTTCTATATGAACTGTTTTTTTATAGATTTACTCTAATTGACTCAATAATTCACAAACACCTTGTGAACCTTCTCTGAGCATGACCCAAATAATACTCGCTTCTAGGTCTTTATTTTTACCAGGCATAGCGTTAATCTCCTTGGTCAATATATTAACCCTTCTCGCTAGTTATGGTATTTAGATTCAATTTGATTTGATTTGCTTTGCTCAGTCATAAGATTTGAAACAGTGGTATCATATGGCATTTGTCTTTGTTTTAAAAATATAGTCAAGTGATTGGTTGGGCTTACTTATAGATCATTATGCATGTACAAATTCTGAAAATATTATTTTGTTTTTTAAGAATTGTTTATAGAATTAAGAAAATAAAATAATTAGTCTTATTTTGTGAATCATGTTTTCTTGTTTCTATAGATGATTTTTTTTTCAGTAGGGGTTCAAGGCACCCTCCCGCATGATATAGAGGCAGAGGAATAGAGACCATCATGTTTGGTTGAATAGTTAACGTAAGAAGATTTGATTTTGTGTTCATTTCAGAGTTTGCATAGCTTGTCCAAACCAATCATCTTTTTCTTGGTACCCCTCTCTTGCCGCAACCAGAATTGTGTCCTCATCCTAGTATTGTCGAAATGCCCCAAGACCCCCTACTCATAATGATGGATGGGACTTTCCACCCCCTTCACCTCCTCCAATCCAAGCTGGTTGGCGAAATATGCCACTTCACCAGTCTCTAGAAATGCCTATAAGCGTTGCCTCTTAAAAGAACAATGTGCATTCCCCTGTTCATTATAAATCCTCAAAGCAAGATCCTCCCCTTATTCCACAACACCAAGTTGACCCATCGGTTCAATCAGAAAAGTGAAAGGAGAAAGTTGTATTTGAGGAAGAAAGTTCTGTAAGAACAAGCTCTTCACATAAAACTACAGGAGCAAATCAAGTAGATGTTAGAAGAAACTATAACTAGTTTGGGGCCTTTGCAGCCTTGTCCTTCATTCTCCTTTTCAAATTTACATCCTGAAATTCTCTATATGGTTGTTTTGATGTTTCATATGGTATTTGGACAGTTTGAGAATGGTTGTATTTATGGACAGAACTTGCTTTTTTGGACACTATTGTTCCATGGTTGAGTATTTTTCATGGCAAGTTTTTTTTCCCTCTATCCTATGGTATACAAATGCTATTATGAGTATGCCTCTTCTCTTTTATGATTTAATGGCATAAGTGTTTGATATATGTGTGTGATGTTTTGAGAATACATGTGCTTCAATGGAAGAGTTTTGAATATTTGAAAATTATGAAAGAGGAAGTTACAAGTAGTTTTGACGTATGTTTACTTGAGCTATAAAAACAACATTGGCAATATAAATAATGATGGTTGAAGTTTTTTTTTTTTTTTAATGTTATTTTATTGCATGTGTTAATTTTTTAAGATCTTCATTAATGTGTTTTATTTTTCTTTATACTAATTATGTAATAAAGTGTTTGTTATATTTTATTTTCATGTAATATTTTATTAATTGTTTTTATGTTCTAAAAAAAATAAAATTTAAAAATGCAATCTTTTCATTATCTTTTCTTGTTTAAATTAACTATCTCAAGCCTACTAGATCATTTATGAAGGTATAGGCAATGAGTTAATTTATCATTTAGTTATAAATTGGATTTTAATTCCATTTCATTGATCTAGCCAATTGTAAGGTTGAGATTGTTGGTCTTGAAGCATACCATCTTCATAATCAACACCATCATTGTTGCCATTTATTATTCCATGATTTTTTTGTTGTTATTGCTTTTTAACATAGACACACATTTACTTTCTAATTACATTGGCAATCTCTCCAAACCTACATTGAAATCTAAGTTTTTATTATATCCACCCTCCTTGAAAATTTACAAATACAAACCTATCAACATTCCTCAAAAAATGGGTGCCCTATTATGTATTCATTGATCAAGATATCCTTCATCAATACATTTTATATGTTTGTACTGTTCCTCTTTTGCTTTTGATTTGCATGCTTACAAATATTTTGCATCTCCATAACCAAATATGCTTCAAGAAAGGTTTCCCTCCTTACCATCTTATCTTTTTCAAAAGTCAAAGTGAGCGATTATATTTTGTTACTTTTTTTCAACAAAGAAAAGCCACATATATGATATTCATATTGTGAATCAAGATATAGTTTACATACTCTATCTTCAGTCAAAAAGAAAAAATTAGTTCTTTACACAAAGGAAACCAAGCACCTCCTTCCTTATCTTTTTTGTTTTTTGTTTTCTCGAATCTCCTTTACTTCCAGGAGTGGTTTTCTGGTCTAAGAAACCACTACCTGGGGGCATCTAAGCCGTCAAAATCACCTAGGGATCGCACCCATCCTAGACTGCATCGGCCTTAACCTGACTGGGTTTTTGGGTGTCGACTCCCAACTAAGTCACCCCTAAAGGGAGTTTAACTAGGGTCTCCTTACTGACGAGACCCACAACTTAACCAAGTGAGCTAGCAAGAATTGACCGCACCTCCTTTCTTATCACATCCACATTCTACAAACTTTTCTGCAATAAAACATTAAAACTAGAACATGTAACCTATATCCCATAATCCCATATCATTGAGGCTAGCATATCTGTTAACACCTAAAAAGTGCTCACTAGCTCATTCCCTTACTCACATGACCCATTTGTCCACTTTTCCACCATCTGAGCCTCTGAAACCAACAAAAGGTCACCAAAAGACCTTAGTACACCCCTTTTTCCATTAAAAAATATTATTTTTCCAAGAAAATCATAAAAAACCCTCAAAAAGGGTCCAAATTCCCAAAAATATTAAAAAGGGAATTAAAATATTATTTTTATTCAAAAAAGGAAAAAGGAGGGAAAATTACCTAAACCATGTTGGTCAATACCATTGGTTTCCACAAAACCACAAATGGTATTCCTCACCACCAAAACCTATAAAAAGGTGGTAGGGGCTCCTCATTTCACATCCTTCCATTATCTCATCCTTATGCTGCTGAAATCTCCCCTGAGCACTTTTAGCCATTGAAGCAACCTTGGAGAAAGAGACCTATTGGAGTTTGGAGCTACTCATCTTGGGAGTTGCTCAACATCAACCTTCACCATTGAAGGTAATATCGCAAGCACTTGCTTGCCCCCCCACTTTTCAATACAAAAAATTATTTATTATGTTTCTTGTTCTTGATTTTGAAATGTTTACATTATTTGCTTAGATTCTTGTTTAGATCCATGAAAAATATTGTTTATTTAGTTTATTGTTTTTATTTCTATTGAAACTGCTACTACTAGTTAGTAGGTGCCCATAGCACTAAGCCTGGTTGCAAAACCGGGCCAACAGTTTTGGCGACTCCACTTTGGTTTGAACTTTAGATCTCTAATTTTGCCTTTAAATCTTAGTTTATTTTGAGTTTTTAACCTTTAGATCCATAGATCTGCCATCTTAGACAGCAGATCCATTGCTGTTCTGAGATTTGGCCCCATAAACAGCCCGAAATTTTTAATTTTCGGGTTCGTTTCTCGGTTTCCGTGCACGGCTTCCGCCTCGCGGATTTTTTACAGACAGTCGCGCGGTCCATCGCGACTTTTATGCCTTTTTCCGCGCGGTCCATCGCGGATTTTTTACAGACAGTCGCGCGGTCCATCGCGACTTTTCTGCATTTTTCCGCGCTGCTCATCGCGGCTGTGCGGCCAAAACCTGCGCGGCTCATCGCGACTGTGCGGCCAAAACCCGCGCGGTCCATCGCGACTGTGCGGCCAAAACCCGCGCGGTCCATCGCGACTGTGCGGCCAAAACCCGCGCGGCCCATCGCGGCTGTTCGTCCAAAACCCGCGCGGCTGAATTTTTTTTTTCTTTCGGCCATCCCGATTTTGAAAAATATTTTTTACTGTACTTTCTTCCCATAACACATTTTTTACAGTACTAAATTCTGCATAGTTTACAGATTTGAAATTTTTTTTTACTATTTAAAAGTGCATACCTAGAAATCTTTTTAAAAAGATTTTCAAGAAAGTGAAAGAAAGACTCATTTTGCATTCTTTATCTAGATTCAAATTTTTTCTTGTTTACTTCTTTAGAATCTTGCCCTTAGCAATTTTTATTGAAACGAAGAAATCCATTTATTTCTTTTAAAAAGGAGTTTATTATTTGCTTTCATAAATCCAAGAAATCCTTTATTTTTTGAGTTATTTTTTGAAAAAGCATATTAATTCCTTTTTAGTGAAAAAAGTCTTAAATATTTGCTTGTTATTTTTCGAAAAATCCTTTATTTTTTGAAAATTTCCCTTAAAAGCATTTAATTTTTCCAAGTTCAGTTTACAACACCTCACGTGCACTCACACGATCACTTAATTGAACTAAGACTTAAAACTTACCCTAATTTGAACGCACTCTTAACCCCACTTGGGGAACACGAAAAGAATTCTTGTAGCTAGGTAGTATTGGGGGGATAGGTGTTCCAATAACACCCCTCAGTTCATACATCTGAGACATAGAAGTTGTCCAATTAGGGAGCTAAAATCTCTTAGTACTTTTTGGCGCGGTCACAACCGGTTTGTGGGAAGGCCTCTCCCCTAGGAGGGTTGAAGTC
This sequence comes from Larix kaempferi, assembly GCA_027924585.1. NCBI lineage: Eukaryota > Viridiplantae > Streptophyta > Pinopsida > Pinales > Pinaceae > Larix > Larix kaempferi. The sequence continues at coordinate 4,291,261 of BSBM01000541.1, read as the reverse complement.
GCGAGGATGGTTCCGGAAGCCTGAGTGGGATACCGAAACCCATTCAGTAATCGAAGGGCTACCATTCGCAGTTCTCGGGATATCCCTGTATTGGGATATTGCGATCAAAGGACCAAACGGCAGATTTACCTTTTCTCGACGCGTCATGAACGGAGTATCCTAGTAGCCTGTCTTTTAGGATTGATTACCCGGTGTCCCTCCCGGTAGGGGGATATCTAGCCGTTGTCTCTACATTCATATTGTCTGACTTGGATTTCATCACCTTGCAGAGGATATCGTCTGTTTGAGTCACAATACTTTTAGATTAGGTGTTTGCATGATCTTTACCACCTATTGAGTCTAGTTACACCTATTTTTTCTAGGACCGCTTGCATGTTGGTATTCTGATCGGTTGTTGCATTCCTCCACTTATTGTAGCACAGCTGCTAGGATAAGTGCATTTTTTGAGGATTGATTTTTTGGCCTGTGAGCCTTCTTTTTCCACTCCCCTTCTCGCACCCTTGGTTGCATTAGGGTTTTGAGTTTTTTACATATTATCACCACCTGATACTTAAAACAATTTTTTACATAAAAAACATATTCTCACCATTGAGAATTCTAGACGTTCTCATCGTCTACGGGGCGAAATCCCGGAGTTTAGTCCACTTGGCTCTCCACGTCACGGACGCAGAGCATTATCCCTTGATTCGACACATCGTCGATCATTTAGACGGTCATCCGATTCTGACATACCCCACTTCACCTTTGATTTGGAGGTAGAATCCGAAAACCCCACAGAGTTACCACCAACCACAATTATGTCTGGAACACCAGTTGATCCACTATATACATTAACCATAGGTCAGACATCCGCAGACCCTTCTGCGGTAGTACCATCAACGGCAACAGCCACCCCCTTGGGTATGCCCAATATGGGTAACACTCCACATTCAGGAATGCCTAGCACAGGACCACCACCTGTCATGGGCATGCCCAACATGGGGGTCATACCCCCTTCGGTTTCCACAAACCCTATCCCAGGAATCCCTAGTGCGATTCCTAACCCAAGTGTAACTCCTGTTGCACTCGGGAGTGCTATCCCAGGAATCCCTAGTGCGATTCCTAACCCAAGTGTAACTCATGTTGCACTTGGCAGTGCTATACCAGGAATCCCTAGTGCGATTCCTAACCCAAGTGTAACCCAAGTTGCACTTGGGAGCGCTAACCCATATCAGGCCACACCTTTTGGAGGGCACATACCCTCCATACCTATAGGCGCTACTGGACCCCTACACCATACCACAATGGCTAGGCAGGTCCCGGTTCCAGTCACCACATCCGCTAGTCTACCATACATGGCAAGTCTCAACCTGCCAGATTTAGCTCGGCTCACAAATGACCCCATCAGACATGATCCTGCTTGGCCCCATATGCCCACTAAGCTTCCCTCTGACATCCCTAAGTTTGAGGGTAAGGATGGAGAAGACCCCCAGAATCACATCATGTCCTTCCATTTATGGTGTTCCTCCAACTCCATAGTGGATGACTCAATCCGCCTACGGCTTTTACAACGCACCTTCACTGGCTCCGCAGCCAAATGGTACATCGAGCAACCCCATGGGACGCATTCCACATTTACCTCCCTTGCCTCGACCTTTCTACAATTCTTCCAGCTACTTGTCCGCTACGATGCGGGCGTCGAGATCCTACTGTCTTGCAGACAGAACACGGCCACGCATATCACTGACCATATTCATGATTGGCGGCGGCGCCGAAGCCTATGCAAGATCAAATTAGACGATCGAATCTTTTTAGACTGGTTCCTTAAATCCCTCCTTCCCCTCATTGCGAAGGATGTAGCATCTGAAAGACCCCAGTCTGAGGAGGAGGCCATCCTTAAGGCCCAACAGTTTGATCTTATCTATGCCCAATCAGGTTACCTATACACCATCATACCTGACGCCCCACGAGGTGACTCTGCACGCGGTGACACACCGGGGGCATCACATGCCGCTGATGGCATTATTGGCCAAATTACACCGCAAGCAAAACCTTTCAGTATGGTGAGCACCATGCCCGCCCCAGACCTTTCTAGGGCTACATCCAGTTCCGGAGCGACAACTTCTTATGCTCCAACAAACCAGACCCCTCATGTTCATGGACCCTCTTGTCCACAACATTGTTATGGCCAAGCGCCATCAGCATATGTACCTCCTACATACTATGCTCAACCTACGGTACAAAACCCCATGCATTTTCCACAACAGCCCATGCATTACCCACAACCGGTTGCACCGGCTAACCTCACACCTCCACCAGCTCAGGGGTACCAACAACCCCAACAGGCAACTGGACCACCTCCAGCTCCACCTGCATACTATCCACCGCAACCTGCTCCCGCACCTGCGGCTCCTCAGAATCCCCCCAATGCTCAAGGGCATGTCTACGCACAACAACAGCAGCCCCAATACCAACATAACCAACGCAACCAGGGTGGGCAACCCAACCGCGGAAGAGGACGCAACCGTGGAAACAATCAAAACCGTAACCAAGCTCCACAACCTACCCAGCCTCCGCAAAACAATAACGCGGCGCCCGCTCATCAGAATCCTGATCGGCCACCTAAGCAACCCAAAAATGCTAATTTGTGAACAAACCATCCTTGTTCCATTTGCGGTGTCTATGGCCACTATACCCACGCTTGCCCACATCTCGAGCGAGCTCGACAACTATGGACAAATGACGCCCATCGTCAAAGGCAGGCGGCTCCTCAGCCACCACCCAACCCCCCACCACCTCCACAACAACCTCTGGTCCTCCAAAACCCCTTTCCAACACAAGGAGTGGTGAACACTCAGCCGTTAGCCCCCCAACAGGGCAACGGACAACCACAACAAATTACTTACACAGCTCCTGACCAACCCATGTTTGATTCAGGCACCCACCACTTATTGATGATGTCCACCGCTGACGTCAATATCCAAACCCGTCGGAATCAATACGGACCGACTTCTGAAGCCCCCCCCCGCCGAAAAGGATACTAATGCTAATCCCACTGATCAGACATTACGTATACCTCAGCTTCCACTCGATGGCGCTTCTAAAGCACCTCGCTTCCCCCTTCGCCGAATCAACAACAACCCCAATGCACGGGCTGCGTCTAATTACAACATCGTAGATGACCTAGCTCAATCTCCCGCAGCCATGTCTGCATTAGAAGTCTTGAAGAACTGTCCTACACAGCGCAAGACTTTACTTTCCGCCATCGGGGCGATTGACCCAAATGATTCGAAATTGATGACCTTTGATTTAGACCAATCTGAACCACGGCTGCCTTCTACCATAGCAGTCCAAGTTTCCGTTTCTATTCGGAATCTTGTCATCCATCGATGTATCATCGACGAGGGTGCCTCCACATGCGTCATGTCCACTTTTGTTTGGCAGAAGTTGGGCTCCCCTGCTCTCCAGCAATCCACCACTGCATTGCGGGCCTACGACGGCCGGTCAGCTCAACCTCAAGGTTTATTACCCAAGGTACCCGTCCAATTAGGTGGGAAGACTGTGCTCATCGACATAGAGGTCATTAACGCCCAGCTTGACTATAACCTTTTACTTGGCCGCAGTTACATGTACGCCATGAAAGCGGTCGCCTCCTCCGTCTTCCGCACCATGATGTTCCCCCACGAGGGCCGCGTGGTCAAAATTGACCAACTCACCTACTATGATCCCAACGCCCCTGCAGCACCGGAGAATGTTCTCCCCATGATTGAACAACCCGCTTCTAGTGCAGTTACCTCCTTTGTGTCTTCTGTGGCACCCGGACTTTATTCGGATACACCAATGACCTCTACATTCCAGGCCATCCCACCACCGTCACCGGAGACCCAAGTCGCAAACCTCTGTACTGTTTCGCAGAATACGCAAACATCCGGCGGTCAACCACCATTGATCCCCAGTCACATTGGTGTTACACCCATCCACACCATCCCCTTCCTATTTCCTCCTTCGGGTGTAGTAAGCGCCCCGGTTATGGCTACCCTTAGCCTACCCGGGCTAACATTGGGATTACCCGTGTGGTATATTCCGCCTCCCGTTCGACCACCGACACCAGACGTCATCCTCCAACCGGTACAACCTATTGTTACCACAAATCAGCCTCCTCCTGGTGTCGCAATCCCTTCGTCGTCAAGGGCACCTCCTCCTAACCTCAATATCCCTTCGTCGTCAATAAAACCTCCTCCTGGTCTCACGATTGCTCCGACGTCAAAGGATCCCCCTCTTCTTGCTAAGCCCACTGGGGGCAGAGGTCCACAACCATACACTGCTATACCACCTCCTAAGGCAGTCAAACCCCCACCGGTGTTTCGAGCTCCCCCCAAATGTTCATTATGCGATGAAATTGGCCATCCAACTCATCAATGCCCACATTTACCGGCACTCCAAGAACATATGAATATGTTGGACGATGACATCGGCATCCCAGTAGTCAGATTAGAGCCACCTCTACAGCCTCGCGACAAATCACTGCGCACTAACCATCCTTGTGCTATATGCAGTGTTTACGGCCACTACTCTCACCATTGCCCTGATCTACCTGACTATAGAGTAGCGTTGTACGAGTTAAACAATGCCGACTTAGAAATATCTCCTCCCATCATCGAGGAGATCCACCCCCCACCATCATCCTCGTCAGAAGAAATCAATACCATATATATGATTTCAACAACCTTCAAACCAGAACCCCTTGATTTATGGTCTGACTACTTCAATACTGATGAGCAGATTTTGGAGACACTCACTACACCCGACTACCCTTGGGATGATATGCATCATCGCTCGTACTTCCTCCCGGAAGCATCTACCTCCACCGCATCCAACCAGCTATCAGTCGAGTCGAAAGACTTCATACCCGCTAAGGTCGATTGGTTAAAGGACCCCATCCCAGCACCGGATGCCTTTGAAGAAGGGAACATGTCCAACATTTCCCCCACTATACAGATAGACATTTCCACAACACCAGGGAAACCTGAGCTCATCTCGCTGGGCGCATCTTGCACTCAAGCAGAAACTCAGGCGTACAAAAAGCTCTTTCAAGAGTTCCGTGATGTCTTTGCCTGGTCCTATACCGAGATGCCTGGTCTCGACCCCGCCATTATCGAACACCACATCGATACATGGCCGGAAGTACCCCCTGTTCGTCAGAAACAGCGACCTATTCACCCTGCCAAGCTCCCCGCTGTTAAGGCTGAAGTCGAGAAACTTAGAAAAGCAGGGTTCATCTACCCTATTCCGTACACCACCTGGGTGTCGAACCCCGTTCCTGTCAACAAAAAGCAAGGCACCCTTAGAGTATGCACTGACTTCCACGATCTAAACCACGCTTGTCCAAAAGACAATTTCCCCACGCCATTCATTGACCAACTCATTGATGAGTGTGCGGGCCATGAGGTCCTATCCTTCATGGACGGGTTTTCCGGATATAACCAGATTCACATCCGCAAGGAGGATCAGTACAAGACTGCCTTTACCACCCCATGGGGAACCTTTGCCTATCGGGTCATGCCATTTGGCCTTAAAAATGCTGGTGCCACTTTCCAGCGAGCCATGACCTATTGCTTTCACGACTTGGTCCATATCCTGCGAGTTTATCTTGACGACCTCACAGCTCGTTCCCGAAAACAATCAGACCACCTTAACGACCTCCGGCAAGTTTTCCTGCGTTGTCGCAAATATAAAATCCGCTTGAACCCACACAAGTGTGTCTTTTGCGTCCCGGCGGGCCGGTTGTTGGGTTTCATTGTTTCCCAAGATGGAATCACTGTCGATCCCCTGAAAGTCAAAGCCATCTTAGAACTTCCCCCTCCTCGCACGCTTCGACAGCTTCAGAGCTTGCAAGGGCGGTCCAATTTTCTTAGGCGCTTTGTCCCGGATTATGCCACCAAAGTCCATGGATTCTTACGCTTACTTCGTACCCACATACCCTTTGTTTGGGATGAGCAGGCAGACACGGCATTCGAAGCCCTCAAGAAAGCTCTCACACAAGCCCCCTTGATATCCCCACCGGATTTCTCCCAAGACTTCACCCTTTACGTTTCGGCATCTGAACATGCCGTGTCCGGAGTTTTGGTCCAAGAAGATGCTTCCCACAAAGAGCATGTGATTTATTACGTCAGCCAGACCTTATCTGGCCCACCTCTATGTTACCCGTATGAGGAAAGACTAGCACTAGCTGTAGTCTTTTCCGTACAAAAGCTGCGACACTATATTTTGCTCAGTCATACCACGGTTGTCGCCGACTCCAACCCCATGGTCTACCTCCTCACCCGGCGGCTCCTTCAGGGTCGTGTCGCTAAATGGGTCATTATCCTCCAGGAATATGACCTTACTTTCAAGACTCCCAAAAGCACCAAAGCCCTCGCGCTTGCTCACCTCATTACAGATCTCCCATCCTCTTCATCATCACCCGTCATCCAAACGGACCTAATTGACGAGCAGATCTTCGTCATTTCGTCTGACGACCCTTGGTACGGAGACATTTTGACTTACCTTCGTACGCAAAAATTCCGACCACACATCGATCGTGATGGACGCCGTCGCATACGACACCACGCCCCCCGATACCTACTTATTGGGGATGTACTTTACCGACGCGGCGTTGATACTATCTTACGCCGCTGCCTATCCCATAGTGAGGCAGAACAAGTCCTCAATGATTGTCATAGCGGTGCTTGTGGAGGCCATTTCTCCGGCATGGCTACCGCCCAGAAAATCATTCGGGCCGGTTATTTTTGGCCATCATTGTTTACTGATTGCATCACAGCAATCAAGCATTGCCAGAACTGCCAGTTATTTGCCCCCAAAGCAAGAACCCCCCCTGCCCCCCTTCATCCAGTCATCACTGTTGGACCATTCTGCAAATGGGCCATAGACTTCCTCGACTGCAACCCCCCGTCAGCCGGCGGTCACAAACACATCATTGTGGCCGTAGATTATTTCACCAAGTGGGCAGAAGCCATGCCAACCTATAATTGCAAAGCCGACACTGCGGCACGGTTTTTCTTCAACCATGTTATCGCTCGTTTCGGAGTACCACAACAGCTAGTCTCTGACCACGGCTCTCACTTCGAAGACGCCGTCTGGAAGGAATTATCAACCATGTTGAAATTTGAACACCATTTCTCTTCCGCTTACTACCCCCAAGGAAACGGCCAAGTCGAAGCGATCAATAAAATCTTGAAGACCATTCTCCAACGCACTGTAGACAAGCACAAATCCAATTGGCATCACATGCTTTTCCCGGCACTATGGGCCTACCGCACCTCAACCAAAACCGCCACCGGTTTTACCCCTTTCCATTTAGTTCACGGCGTCGAATCTGTCCTCCCTATTGAAAGCCAGATTCCAGCCTTACATATCGTCGTTGAGCTCCTACCGGACACTTCCCCGATCGAGCAACGTTTACTGCTCCTAGAGCAGGCCGATGAAGATCGGCGCACAGCCATTCAGAACATGGAAGCTGCTAAACAACGATCGAAACTAAGTTACGACAAACGCGTCCACCCAAGAACCTTTTCGGAGGGAGACCTTGTCCTCGCTTACGATCAAGCTCATGATAAAACCGGAAAGGGAAAGTTCGTGTCTATGTGGCAAGGCCCCTACATCATACACACCTGCCTCGGGCAGGGGGCCTACATTCTGACCGATTCAGAAGGCAACACCCTGCGCAACCCACGCAACGGGTTGTACCTTAAACGATTTTACCCATAGAAAATCTCATGGACACCATCGTCCATTTTTAGTATAGGCATACGTTTTTCTTTCACAAAAAATTTCAAAAAACCTAAATATTTGTTTTCTCTGCATGACCGCAGATGGAGCCTCTTCCACTCTGCCATGTCGGTTTCGCTGATGGTGCAAGCCGTTGGTCTCCCAATCTCGCCTCCGCAGCTTGGGTAATATACTCCCCTTCACATGAGTTAATTCACATTGATGGAGTATGTTTAGGTGCCGCCACCAATAATCAAGCTGAATACGATGCCGTGACCGGTCTCCTGGTCGCTGCTCTCCAGATGAGCATACGTCACCTCAACCTTTTCTTGGACTCACAGCTCCTAGTTTCCCAGCTCAACAATGATTACCAGGTACGCGATCCCTGTCTGTTCAGAAAATTCCTGCGCACTAAACAAATGGTTAGACAGTTTGAATCCATTACATTCACACATGTCCCAAGACACCTCAATGGTGTAGCAGATAATATGGCCAACAGTGTCCTCGACTGGCACACCAATCACATCATGTCATATCCATAAACAAAAAAGCATCCATGTGCAAAACATGTGCCTCCATGGGCATATACAAAAAACCAATATTGCATCCACGTGCATAACATGTGCCTCCACGGGCATAAAAACAACCAAAATAATGCATCCATGTGCATAACAGGTGCCTCCACGGGCATACATAAATCAATAAATACACTGCATCCACGTGCATAACATGTGCCTCCACGGGCATATACAAAAGACAATGTGCATCCACGTGCATACACGACAATAGATCTAAAATATATATCCACATATATATACAAATCAAATAGTCTACATGTCATAAGTGCCCTCAGCACTCGATATACAAAAAATACATCTGTCATACAAAAAATGCTTCCCCATATGCTCATAAGCATTTGGGGGCAACAATGACGTCTACTCATCTGGATCCTGCGGATCCTCGGGCTCCTCCTCCGGCTCCTCCTCCGACTCCACCTCCGCCGGCCCAGCCCGGTCAGGACGACCCCGAACTCGCCGCTCTGCTGGCCCTGCTGGATCGTCCCTCAGACGTATCCTCCCCTGAGCCGGCCCTGCCGGAGCATCTCCTCTACCACCCCCGTGTCTCGCAACAAACACCGCTGCCCTCAACAGAAGTGACTGCCACTCAGGCGGCGCACCTAGACATCCCTGCAAAATGTCCCGATCAAGGTCCCTCCAGCCATCCTCGGGGAGCCCATCTACGATCCGGGCTAGAGTCCGCCGGACACCATCTATAGCATCGTCGTGAGGGCCAACCCCTCGCCCACGGGCTGCATATCCTCCACCACGAGGAGGACGTACAGGTACTGGGGGACGAGCAACCACCATCACCCGCCCCTGCCGAGCCACATAGTCAGGTGGTGGTACTGGACCTATATCTGCACAAAGAAAGTAAAACCATCAGATACTATACAACAGATATCATCATGATCAATCATAATACATATGATATAACATAACATAATACACAAAAACATACCGTCTAAGCTCCAGGCCTGTCCTGGGGCACGTGGCATCTCTGGGTCTCCCCGGTAGTCCATGCCGGCGTATGGATAGTCCTCGATCACCAGTGGCATCTGCTCCCACTGCTGGTAAAAGTCCTCTGTGAAGAAGCCACGGATACCACCGCCAGCACGGGGCATCATCTGCCCCCACCTCATCATACGAGGCTCACTAGGAAGACCAGCACGAACGGGTACGTGTGGCCGTAAGGTCGGCACCCGCTCAAAGAAAAAACAGCATAAAAAAGAGGCGTAACAGAACTCACCTCCCTCTCTCACGGCCTTGTCCAGATCTCTCCGGACACCGGCCAAGAACATCTGAGCCCAAGCGTAGTAAGTACCCCGTAGAACGGAGTCCACCATCATCGTCTGCCCCCCAGACATACGATGTGGCGCAGCAGCACCCAAAACCCTCAGAACACAGGCACCAACGGCCCGCATATCCCACTCACGTAGGAACTTAAGACTAATAGAGTTGTTTACCAAAACAGCGTCATCCACACAGAAGGTCTGTAAGAGGTCCTCCATATCCACACCTGGAGGCAACCTCGGGGAAATATCACCCACCTCACCCAAGCGAGGCAAACCGGTCAAAAAATATACATCAGTGAGAGTAATCTCCAACCTCTCACCACCAATAATGAAGGCACCCTCTGCCGGCACCCACCACTGCACGAGCTTGTTCAGGAATCTCCTCACTGAACGGATAGGAGGTATCTGAGCGAACTTCAAAAGTCCGCTCATGGCTAGGGTCTGTCTCACCCCTCCATCATTCTCGATCCTCAACATAAGCTCACCATCAATCTCTCTCTCCCGCCATACGGATTGAGCTCTCCGCAACATCCTGCCAAGAAAACACAGAAAATTTTAGCCCCAGCATAAAATTTTTAGAAAAAATCCCATCGCGGCTTTTACACAAAAAGCCGCGATGACCATCGCGGCTTTTCCACAAAAAGCCGCGATGACCATCGCGGGTTCCATGAAAAAACTCGCGATGAACATCGCGAGTTTTGTCCAGACAGTCGCGATGAACATCGCGACTGTCACCCATGAACACGCGATGAACATCGCGGGTTCCGACCTCACAGTCGCGATGGACATCGCGACTGTGAGTCTAAAACCCGCGCGGTTCATCGCGGGTTCCGCCCCGAAACCCGCGCGGTTCCACGTTGGAGAGTCAACGTGGAGTTTCGCGGCCTTCGGGGGCCCACCGCCAAATAAAAAAGACATAATTGACTAGGTTAAGGTGAATAGAGTTACCTGCAACTCGCTAAATCGAAGACCAACGGTGAAATCTCCCGGAAATCGAGAAATAGCTCTGACTGCTCTATCAAACTCGCACGTAACAATGACAAGTCATATTGGGCCCCACGTCCTATTTATAGAAATTCCCCAAATTTCAAACAACCATTGCGGTGTCATACGAAGTCCATTTCTCAAACCGTTGGTACCGTTGGGATCAGCACAGCGAGAACTTCATAGAGGTTCCTTCTGTTTCCCGTTTTCACGAGGTCCATTTTTTGACCATTTTTTAGCCTCTCTTATGGCCTCGGTTTGCGTGCCACATCGGCCGTTCTCCGTTTTCGATGTGTCTTATATCGCCGGATTCAGTTTTCCGCGCTCGTGATGATGCTTGAGATCATTTCTCGCTCTCACCTTTAGATTTTCCGAGCATTTTTTCCACGCCCCCTCGTCGCCTCGGTTTGCGTGCCACATCGGCCGTTCTCCGTTTTCGATGTGTCTTATATCGCCGGATTCAGTTTTCCGCGCTCTTGATGATGCTAGAGATCATTTCTCACTCTCACCTTTAGATTTTCTGGGCATTCTTTCCACGCCCCCTCGTCACCTCGGTTTGCGTGCCACATTGGTCGTTCTCCGTTTTCGACAATTCTTATGTCACCGGATCCAGTTTTCCGCACAGATGACGATGCTTGAGACCTTTTCTCGCCCTCATCAATCCATTTTTGTTCGGTATAATTTTATCCCTTTTTCAGGCCGAGCAACCCCTTTTACGAAAAAGGCACTTAGGGAGTTTCTGTTAAGCTCTTTTCAGACTCCTAAAACAATGAAAAGATCGCCGAGCAATCTTGCTTCCTTTCATGCTCGCTAAACGTATCTGAAAGGGCGTCTACCTGGTATAAGTTTACCCCTTTTCCGGACCTCGTAGACTAATTACGAAAAAGGTATACTCTAGTCACATCGGCTAGAAGAGTTCTCCATCCGCATCATTTTATGTTTTTTTGGGCCTTGGAGACTAAACTACGAAAAAGAACACCAATAGAGTCCACTTACCGCTTTCAGACTCTCTAAACATGATAGCAACCATGAGCATGCGCCGTCCTGGGCTCACAAAATCCACAGGACCGTACCATTTCAGAGCACACTTTTATCCCTTCTTGGAGCTCATTAAAACTACGAAGAAGGAAGAAGGGTGCCTCTTGGCGCCACGACAGATCATATCTACTCACATAGCAGCTTCCCCATTCTGGTCGCCTTTGTTCAGAGTATTATGCAGTATGTCACCCGGAAACTCCCTCGACAGCTACCATCAGCTTCACCCCCCCAGAGTCAGTACATACCCTTCAGTCCCTAAAAGATGATCCCCACACCTACAAGTCAGTTCCCTACGCTGCCAGGTCAACCACGTCATCTTGCTCTGAACAAAGGAAGTTTGAGTCTACCCATTTTTGACCCAGTTATTTCCCATCCCCACAAGTATGTCAGTCCTACCAGCAGTACTACATCACTTCAGTTTACACCTCGCGCTCCCAGCAAGGAAACATCATTGCCTTGTTAGTTGCTGGTCTCCCTCTGTCGACGACAACCACATTGATTCCAGAGGATAGACCTAGAGGCCCCTGTGTCTTGGACTCATTACCATTTATGATGAGTGCCTACGAATCATTTCGAGAGGAATCCTCAGTGCCTCTCCCAATGGTTGTTTCTCACATGCTCGACTTCAACACCTTGATCGCATCGTTGAGACTCGCACAGGGTATTGGTCCGTTCAGTTATTAGTCGAAGACCCCGGATACCTCCTGACTCCCCCACATTTGAGAGTCTTCCTATGGATAACACCAGTTACACTTTTTCTATAGATATCCGGGCTGCGCATGGCGACAGTATTCAGATTTACCCAGGTTTCATACTCCCTTGAGTACACAGTTACAATACTCCCTAGAGATGGCTCACAGTCATTGAGTCCATACAGATGTTGGACACCTTCAGTTTCAGCAGTTCAACAGTTATTCCAGTGTATCAGTTATTGAGATCAGCCATGATCATGAGTATATCCCACAATCATGTCCCCTCTGGACCATTATGATGTACCAGTATATTTCTTTATGTATTAGATCCCCCTTCTTGGGACTAATTGTTTTGTATATGTCTTGATACGAGCATGGGAATGCCCGCCTCGTCCTTTATCAGAGATTATACCTCATTCATATTGAGGCAATGTAATATTTTTTGTTTTTGCAGCTTCCAAGGGCCGTGGCTCCAGTCTCCAACCGGTCTCTTCTCTCCCCTAAAACCCAGAAAAAGGACAAAAGAACTATGATGTCTATCGGCCATACGATGAGCTCCTGCCCTCACACATCAGGGGGCAATCTGTTAACACCTAAAAAGTGCTCACTAGCTCATTCCCTTACTCACATGACCCATTTGTCCACTTTTCCACCATCTGAGCCTCTGAAACCAACAAAAGGTCACCAAAAGACCTTAGTACACCCCTTTTTCCATTAAAAAATATTATTTTTCCAAGAAAATCATAAAAAACCCTCAAAAAGGGTCCAAATTCCCAAAAATATTAAAAAGGGAATTAAAATATTATTTTTATTCAAAAAAGGAAAAAGGAGGGAAAATTACCTAAACCATGTTGGTCAATACCATTGGTTTCCACAAAACCACAAATGGTATTCCTCACCACCAAAACCTATAAAAAGGTGGTAGGGGCTCCTCATTTCACATCCTTCCATTATCTCATCCTTATGCTGCTGAAATCTCCCCTGAGCACTTTTAGCCATTGAAGCAACCTTGGAGAAAGAGACCTATTGGAGTTTGGAGCTACTCATCTTGGGAGTTGCTCAACATCAACCTTCACCATTGAAGGTAATATCGCAAGCACTTGCTTGCCCCCCCACTTTTCAATACAAAAAATTATTTATTATGTTTCTTGTTCTTGATTTTGAAATGTTTACATTATTTGCTTAGATTCTTGTTTAGATCCATGAAAAATATTGTTTATTTAGTTTATTGTTTTTATTTCTATTGAAACTGCTACTACTAGTTAGTAGGTGCCCATAGCACTAAGCCTGGTTGCAAAACCGGGCCAACAATAACAAAAAGGTAGAATACAACCCTCAACAAAATAAACACAAAAAAACAGAGCTAAAAATCCAGAATAGACCCCCTATGAGAAATAGAGTAAAGAATGTATTCTTCAAAACATAGAACACCTTTCTCCATCCCTAGGGATTCCTTAGAAATCCTGACAACCACATCATTGAATTCTCTAAAAATATGTTGGAAAATAATATCCTGGAATCTTTCCTACAATTGTCTGACCCTCCTTTGTCAACCACCCATATTGAGGACTGAAAGAGAATCCCTACAAGAGACCCACTTAATGATTGCTCTAGAATCCCTAGCCACTTACAATATGCCAATATTCTTTATGGAAGAAAATTTTAAACGAGCCCATAGAGTGAGAAATTCTTCCCTAGTATTTGAACCACTACCCCAACCCATCTTGATCTTGAAATAGTGGGACCTATTCACATTTAAAACAACACGAATACCACATGTACCAGTAAGACCCTAACAAGCCCCATCAAAGAAATCTGACAGGAACATTTTCAATAAACACTTGTTCTTTTGTCATTATGTTAGAAAGAACCATTGATCCAAGGTGCCCCTCAGGAAGAAATCCCAGAATCTTTTGTGTAGACTAACATTTGGTTTCAATCCCTCAAACAACACTTTGTTTCTATGGAGCCAGATACCCCAGTTGAACTAACAAGGGAGTTCCTTGTAGTAAACACAATATTCACTTTCAACTCGTCTTTCCAGGATGCAAACTAAAGACACTGCTATCCACTTGCCCTTAAAATTAAGGACCCCTTTGAGAGCTTTCCAAACCTGCTTTATAAAGAAACAATTTACAAACAAATGACCAATACTTTCTTCTGCATCTAAACATAGAACACAAATAATGGGGGCAATCCGTCCTCTCTTCAAGTAGTTATCCCAAGTAAGCACTTTATCTGCTAAAGCCAATCAGATGAACAATCTAATTTTGAGTGGAGCTTTCCACCTCCAAATAACCCTATACCACCAACACTCATCTTCATTAGAGATGGAATAAATGATACACTGAGAGGAAATTTTAACAATTACCTGACCATTACCATTGTTCCAAGACCAAGCAAGTGAGTGCTTCTCCCAACTGAGAGTAATAATAGAATGTTTCAAAGCTTGGACATAGGCTTCCCATTCAAATTCCATTGAACTTGTCAATCCCAAGGCTCCAATACTCACCCACCTTTGAACACTCCCCATATTCCCAATCCTCAAGGAGACATGGTTTAGCCTGGTGTTGATCCCCTTGGCCTTCAGTTCCTCTAACAATGCATAATACAGTTTGAAACCTAGAGGGCCTCCAATCCAATGATCTCTACCCACTAGTGTGTTCTTCCCATCACCTAACCTCCAAGACAACTAGTTTGCAATAATAAGAAAAGACTTAACTAAACCAGCCCAAAAATTTGACCCATTATTGACTATTTTGGGATCCATCCTTGCACATTCTTTAATCGATACCTTTTTAAGATATTTATCCCTAACTAGACTACTCCACAACCTTGTTCCATTCAAGCATCGCCAAATATGTTTAGCTGGCAAGGCTTGCTTGAACATGAAAATGTTCATCAATCCCCTACCTTCCTCAAGCTTGGGACGAGCTAGTCTATCCCATTTAACTAGGTGGACCCCTTCACCTTCTTGCAAGTCCATATAAATTTAAAGAAATTATGCTTTATCTTTTCAAGAATGTATTTAGGAAATTTGGCCAAGCAAAACCACTAGACTGGAATGCATTCCAAGACATATTTCACCAGGACAAGTCTACCTCCCCAAAGACAACCATCTTAAACACCAATTCCCAATCCTCTTATCCACCTTTTTGAGAAGCCACAGCCAATTCTCCTTTCTATAGTTATTCGGCTTTAGAGGGTACCCCAAGTATCTAAAGCCTTCCTCCATATTTTCCAACTGAAATGGAAAATCTCCCTGATCCTAGAACAAATTTGAGGGCTGAGACCATTATGTAGCGACACAGGCTTCTCATAACTAATAATTATTCTAGAAGTTGAACATAGCATATTTAAGATAGCCCAATACTCTACCCATTACAGAACAATACCTTCCCCAAATATAAGCACATCATCAACAAAAATAGAGTGTGACAAAACATGATTTTCAAAAATTTTGATACCATATATCTTCCCTTCAATCCTAGCCTTAGCAATCAAGAGGCTTAAGCCTTCAACCACCAACACAAAGAGTAAAGGGGAAAGGGGGCAGTCCTACCTTAAGTCCCTATGACTTTGGAAAATTTTAGTAGGAGACCCATTCGCCAAGACTGCGTAATTAATAGAGGTAACACGTGCCATAATCCAATTTGTTACCTCTAGGCCAAATTCAATACGAAGAAGAATCAATCTCAAGAAAACCAATCCACATGATTATATGCCTTAGCTAAATCTAGTTTTAGTAAGATGGCTTCAAATTTTCTTACCTTAGTGGAA
Organism: Larix kaempferi; assembly: GCA_027924585.1. NCBI lineage: Eukaryota > Viridiplantae > Streptophyta > Pinopsida > Pinales > Pinaceae > Larix > Larix kaempferi. Next base: position 4,275,169 of record BSBM01000541.1, on the reverse strand, counting down.
TTCATTCCTTCTTGGGCAACAACTATAACATCTGAAATTTGTTTGTTGTTTAAAAACCCAAATTGTTCTATGGACAAATGCACCAATAGATAATCTTTAATCCTTAGGCAATAATCTTAAATAGCCATAAACTCATTGAAATAATGGATTTGAATTCTTAGATATCAAAGCTAGATTCACTAATCCTAATGTGCTTTTATTCAACAAATACAAAAAAATAATGATTACCTCAACAAAATTTAAAATGAATTAAAAAAAAATGATAATTACCTCAACAAAATTTTAAGTGGAGTATTAATTAAATTTTACATTTATTCACTTCAAACAATTAACATCTCTCCACCCCCATTGTTTTATTAGACGGTTTTGAGAGGAGTGGGAGGAGCCATGGAAGCTACAGGGGGTGTATTACGGGTCTGCTCGATGGCTGGTAGGGGATTTGACATGATGGTGGGAGGTTTACTGGTCAGTTTCCTTCTCTAAGGCTGGAGGTCTTTTCCCTTGGGATTTTGGTGTAGCCGGGCAGCGTATTTGGATTTTTCTTGGGGTGTGGGGTTTTCCACTGACACTGAGGACTTCATTCTTGGGTTACTGTTGCTCTTCCTGTGATTGACTATCTGTAGCACTTGTTTTCTGTCAGGGGACAGTGGGTTGGGGTGGAGCCCAGGGATTTTTGTCTTGAACCTTCAAGGTCGATGGACCCACTACCTATTTCTGAGGAGGGCCCACTTCTTTCAACAATTGGGGATTAACCCTTAACTTCGGATGGGGAGCTTGGTTTTAGTGATTTCTATGAGCCTGAGAAGTTGTTGAGGAGGGGGGGTGGTTTGTCTCGTAGCAAGGGTGTTTTAGCTCGTAACCACCGGGCTCAAAAGGGATATAAGCTACGGGAAGGAATACCTGAGATGACGGTTGGTAGAGATGTTCAAGTGGGTAAGGTACTGAGTCTGTCGGCCAGAGCTTTGGTGGGTAAGATTCACTACTCTGAGGTTAACAGAACTATTATTCTGTCGTGGGTTAAGGAATACTGGAAGCCACTTCTCACCTACTGTCCCCGAGTCCATATTTTGGTTAATAAGTGGGTGATTTTCCATTTCTTAGATGATGACCATGCTAGTATGATACTTGATAGAACTTGGGTGTTTGGGCGTGGCTCTCTTTGTCTGGAGCGCTGGACATCAGACTTCAACCCTGTTACTGTTGTTAACAAGCACACCCATCTTTGGGTACTCTTAAAAGGATTTCCTCTCGAGCTCTAGTCTAGAGAGATCTTTATTGAGCTGGCAAACCAGATTGGTCGTTTTATTTTCTTTGATGAGAAGTATCTGTATCATGAGGATAAGAGAAATGCCTGGGTTTTGATGGAGATGGACTCTGCTATTGGACCGCCGGAGATTATTAACATTAACTGGGGCGATAGGTTTTTCCACTAGCCACTGGACTACTGGAGGCTTCCCTTTCAGTGCCATTTATGTGGGGCTGCTGGACAACTACAGTATAAGTGCCCTTTGAGGACTTCTCTTTCTAAGGAACTTTTGGATATTGGGGAGGAGGAGAGGCACATTGTTGTGTCACCTTTCTTGGATACTAGGTGTTCTCCTGAACATCAGAAGAAGGCTCGTGAACTCTCTTTCTCGGGTAAACTCGCCTCTCTTTTCCCTGATTTTTATGCTACTTTATCGAAGGAGGATCTTCTTGTGCTATAGTCTGGTGATCAGGCGGAGAACCATGTGGGGGTTGGGGGACCTGGAGAGGACGTTTGTGTTGTGGATGGGGACCTCTGTGTCCATAATGTTGTGGAAGATGTGGATTTGCAGTTACTAAGGGATGAAAGCGTCACATTGGATTCATTGGGAACAGACTCTATTTCTGTTAAGGATCTCTCCCTCTCCGAGTATATTCTGTTGAACCCCATACCGTATTTTCGGGGAAAGGAGGCTGTGAATCCATCCCCTTGTATTTTCAATGCTAACGTGACGGTTCGAAAAAGAACGGAAGTAGGAAACAGAAAGCAATGGCTCATCGTTGTGGGGGGAGTACTACTTTTGCACTGGACAGTGATGAACTCGATTCGGGGGTTGTTGGGTTCGTGTCACAGGGTATTTCTGATATGTTCGGGCCACTTAGAGCAGCGATGGTCCCAACTCAGAATTCATAATGCTGGTTATCTCTTTAAACCTCAGAGGGGTTGCGAGTGCCCCGGAAATGCTAGCCCTGCGTCGACTCATTTCTGTTACTTCTCCTGATATTATTCTCTTTCAAGAGACCATGTCTCTGAGCTCCAAAGCTTTCAATCTATTGTGGAGTTGCCTCCCGGAGTGGGAGTGTTGTGCTATTGATTCTATTGGCCTTTATGGGGGTCTTTTGACGGCCTGGAACCCTCAGAATGTGTCTCTTTCTTCTTATATTGTGTGTGGGGGCATTTTACTAGTGGGGAAACATCAGGAACTTTCTTTCACTATCCAGATCTTTAACTGCTATGCTCCATATGTGGGGTGTCAATCCTTTTGGCTATCTCTGGCAAATTCTGGGATCTTTGATCTACAACATTTTATTCTCACTGGGGACCTTAAGTTAACCCTATAGTCAGGTGAGATTTGGGGTCCTAGTGCCCAAGGCGACTCTATTCAGCCAGGGTTTCAGGATCTTTTCGATTCACATGATCTTTTCGATGTGGCATCTTTTCCACTACGTCCTACTTGGACGAATGGCAGAGATGGTGATGCATTTGTGGCCAAACGACTAGATCATTTTTTGGTGAGTAGAATGATCCTTGATATGGTTGATCGTTGTTTGTCTAGTTTTGTCCAGGCTCATATTTCGAACCATACTTCGATTCTATTGCGGCTGGAATGTGGTCCTAAATTTTTTTAGTTTCCTTTTAAGTATTTCCATGCTTGGTTTGAGGAGCAGGCTTTTACCAACCTGGTTCGGGACCATTGGGGGTCGTACTCTACTATTTCTGGTGGTCGGGCGATGACTACACTCCCTGCATTCCTATGCTCTCTTAAATCGATTGTTGTGCCTTGGATACATGCTCGGAAAAAGGCTCATATGGCGGCGTTGGAAGAGATCGAGGAGTGTATTGAGGACTATTATGATGATCCTTTGTTTGGTTATCAAGCTGACCCGGCTAGTAGGATTATAAAGTTTCTGGAGGCTGAAAAGGCCTCATTGCTGGACACAGATGAGAAACTTTGGCATATTAAAAGCAGGGCACTTTGGATTTCGTTGGGGGGATCAAAATACTGGTTTTTTCCACAAGTTTTCCAATTTGAGAAGGAAAACCAATTCGATTTGGGAAATCGAAGATGTGGATGGCTCTCGGGTTACTTCTCAAAAGGGCATTGAACTGGCTGCGGTGGGACATTTTAAGAGGTTTTTTACCAAATCAGCTGAGACTGATTTACAGGCAAAAATGAATATTATTCAGATCATGCCTAGTTTATTCTATGTTGAAGATGCTTCTATCATTGGGAGACCGGTCACTGTGGCCGAAGTGGAAGTATTTTAAAACGAATGGCCAAGGACAAGAGTCCGGGGCCCGATGGTTGGACGGTCGAGTTCTATCTTCAGTTCTTTGATATCCTTGGACCGGAAATTGTTCATCTGGTGGAAGAGACTTGTATTTCTGGGAAGGTTAGTGGTGGCGTTAATGCAACATTTCTCTCTTTGATCCCTAAGGTATCGGATCCTACCTCTTTTCAGGAGTTTTGGCCTATTTCTTTATGCAACGTACTTTATAAAGTGGTCACTAAGGTGATTGTTGATCGTATTAAGCTGGGACTATCTCGAGGTATTTCTCCGGAGCAGTTTGGCTTTCTTCATCACCGTTTGATTTTTGATGCCATTGGGACAACCCAGGAGGCGATACATACTGCTAAAAAGTGTCGGGCTCCTTCGTTGGTTCTAAAACTGGACCTTGTCAAATCTTATGACTTGGTTGATTGGGCCTTTATGAGGCTTCTTCTTTTGAATGCAGGCCTTGACTTCATGATCACGAATTGGATCATGGGATGTATTACTTCGGTGAACTTTGTCATGCTTATCAATGGCAGCCCATCTTCTTTTTTCAAGGGTTCCCGTGGACTTTGCCAAGGTTGTCCTCTGTTGCCCTTTCTTTTTCTGTTAGTTGTTGAAGGACTCAACAGACTATTGAATCAGGCGAAGGCTATGGGCATGATCACAGGTATCAAGGTCTCTAAACATCATTGTATTACTCACCTTCTATTTATGGATGATGTATTACTGTTTGGTATTGGCAATCTGGCGGAGTGGTCCTGTTTCAAAGATATTCTTGATCTTTTTTGCAAAGCTACATGTATGGTTATTAGCTTTCCCAAGTCTGTTTTGTATCAACTTAATACTAGTCCTTCGGTCTGTGATCAGATTGGTAGTCGTTTTTCCATTGGTGTTAAGGCTCTGTCGGACGAAATTAATTACTTAGGTTACTCTCTAGAGCCCAACGATTATACTTGTAAGGATTGGTGTTGGATCGTTTAGAAATTTGAGGTAAAGATCAATGGTTGGTACTACCGGAGTTTATCATTGGGCGGCCGTCTTGTATTGCTGAATTCAGTATTGGCCAACTTGCCGGTCTACTGGCTCACTCTTGCAAAGGTTCCGGTATCAATTCTGAACCAACTTAGAAGGATCTCTTTCAATTACCTTTGGTTTGGCTAGAAGGAAAAGGAGGGTGTGCATTTATCAGCTTGGTCGCTATTATCTGTTTCGAAGGAAAATGGAGGTTGGGGCATTCATAATATCTACTGGTGCTATCGTGCTCTTCATCTAAAGAGCTTGTGGAGGGCATTGACACATTCAAGTCTATGGGGCATAATTATGCGTGATAAATACCTGCGAAACTTGACTGTGTTAGAATGGATTAGAAGGGATATTCAGAAATCATTGAGGGTTTCTAATATCTGGAGCGATCTTTTGGAGGCTCGGCTGATTTTATTGGTTAATTTGGGGTGGCAGGTAGGGAACGGATACCAGATCCGTTTGGGGGTGGATGTACTGCAGGGGTGCTCTAAACTTCTAAGAACTGATACGGTGACCCTCCTTCAACAACCTGGGATCTAGTGTCTTAATCAATCTTGTAATCCGGTGGGTGGTGACAGGGCTGATTATTGGAGGAATGCGGGGGAGATCAGCCTCTCAGGTGATGAGGGTAGTGACTGGACTGATTACATCAAGAAGATTAAGCATGCTGGTATTGTTTTATCTAATGAGATGGATACTCTACTATGGTGCTAGCATGAGGACTGTGGGGATCCTTCTACCTCTGCTGCTTACCATGCTATTGCTCAAAATCATCTTATAGGTCCGAGTCACTGGTGGTACATTGTTGTTTGGCGGTGGAATGTCCCACTCAGGATTCGTTGTTTTATTTGGCTTCTTCTGCATAACAAAATTATGACAGTGGATAATTTTATTTGACGGGGGGGATATGGTCCCAATGTTTTCTATTTGTGCTTACACGAGGCCGAGTCAGTCGAGCACCTGTTTATTAAATGTCCCGTGACTTTGCAGCTGTGGTCTACAGGAGCCGAGATCTGGGGATTTTCAACTAGTTGGTGTCAGGACTCTATTGAAGGAGTATTATCTCATTGGCATAAGGGATATCACATTGCTATATCCTACCCTTTGTATTTTGTGTGGGGCATCTGGCTGCTGCGAAATCATATATTATTTGGTGAACTTGTTTACAAATTTAGCACGCTTTACAGTTTATGGTGAGGGTGCTTTCACCTGCTTGTGTGATGAAGCGAGTCCCTAAGAACAAGATTCTAACAGAGCCTAGATGTGCTGGTCCCGGTCTTTTGGGGTTTTTTGATGGTGCAGGTCAACTGGGCAATTGTGGGGCAAGTGGTATTATCATCATTTTTGCCACTGAATACTATGAGTTGTCAATGGGGTGTGGACTAGGGAGTAACAATCGTGTTGAACTACTCGCTCTCTGGTGCCTTCTCTATTATCTGAATTTATTGCAAGTAGCAAATGTGCAGATTTTTGGTGACTCATTGATTATTGTGGGTTGGGCTCTGGGCACCCATACTTTTAAAGCGGCTGCTCTTGATCACTGGAGGAAAAAATTCAGACATTTATTGAACCTGTTAGGAAATGTGTCTGTTAAATATATTTCACGCTTATATAACCAGAGGGCTAACTGTCTTTCCAAGAAAGGACTCTTGCTTGATGGAGTCCTTGAGGTGACTCATTACCATGAACTTAGGCCTCCGGAGACTTCGATCTTGCATATTTATTAGTGTTGTTACTCTCTTAGTATCTCTCAGCTCTTATGTAATTAGTGGTTTACCCATTTTGATGGCTTCTGGTCTAGTTGTTATTTCTCTGAAGCAGCATTGACTAATCTGATAGCTTATAGTGTGATTTATGATGGATTAGCGGCAGTTTTGTGTCCAGTTAGGATTGGTGAAGTTTTGGTTCTTAGTTACTAATGAATGATGGTTAACTATCCCTAGGATAGGCTCTAATGTAAATTTCTTTGATTCACCCTTATGAATAGCAAGAAATTTCTTTTTTCGGTTGAAAAAAAAAACCTCTCTCCACCTTAAGACAATGTACCTTGTACACCATTAAAAACAATTCTTAATTAAATTTATGTCATTGCACCGAGAGTAGCGAGGTGTTTACAACTCAGTATGGGGGAGATGTGTAACTATGTAGCGGTGTCACTTTATGTACCAAAAATAAAAATAAAAAAAGTAATTAATTTTTTAATGTTGGCTTATAAAATAAAAAATGAAAACGAACGAAAAAATAATTAAAAAAATTCATATTCACTCATAAAATAAAAATTTAAAACTAAATAAAAATCATTAAAAAAATAACACCTCAAGAAATTGGATACCTCCAAGTGCTTGATAAATCCACATTTAGGCTAAATCTATGCTGGTATACTAAAACTGAGAAGAAGGTGTCTAGTATTCCTCATTTAATTTCAATATTATTAATTTTGAAAAATTCAATAACTAAAAAATTTTACCCTCACATTTTTTCGTTGTCAAGTGGATAAATTAGTAAAACCACACATGAGGGAACAAATTAAGATTTACGGTCCGACTATTCCACATATATATATATATAGCTGTATCTCTCTACAACAACTAATCGATCTGAATCTGCTCACCCCACCTCATACAATCTGCTCAACCCAACAATGAGGAGGACATTGCTTTTCATTTCGATCAGACTTCCTCTCATTCCTAAAACTCCCGCCCTTCTCAATTTTCTTGCTAAAGCCTTCCTATACTCCTCTCGCACTACACCCTCCTCCTGTACTTTCAATGGTGGGACAGAGAAGCGTATCAAAACACTCTGTAAAACCAACAGGCTTTCAGAGGCAGTGGAAACCTTCAAGCAAATGCTTTCAGTTAAATCTATTCCTGACCAAATCACCTGCACTTTTCTACTAAATAGCCTAGTCCGAGCGAATCGACATGAATTAGCATTGTCTCTTTACAAGCATATGATTGAATTAGAATTTGTTCCAGATCGTATAACTTTAAATGTTGTCATCAATTCTCACTGTAAAGCAGGTAGAATGGATCATGCATTCAAAGTGTTTGACGAAATGATAGCACGTGGGTATGTTCCAGATGTTATAACCTTCAGTACCCTGATGAAAGGGCTTTGCCGGGAGGGCAGAATAGAGGACGTTGTGCATATTTTTCTTCAAATGGTGGGAAAAGGGAAGGTTCCTGATGTTGTTATATATAGTACCTTAATAGATGGGCTCTGTAAGACGGGGAAAACTCGCGAGGTGTTCGGTTTGTTGGCTGTTATGCTGCAAAAGGGACACGAGCCTGATACAATAGTATTTAGTACACTCATGAATGGACTATGCAAAGAAGGTAAGCTCCAAGAGGCCAAGTAACTACTGTATAAAATGTTAAAAATTGAGTATAACCCTAATTTCATTACATATAATACTCTGATTGATGGCCTTTGCAAGGAAGGAAAGTTGGATGAGGCTAGGAAGCTCTTCAATGAAATGCCCGTATGTCCCAATGTTGTTACATACAGTGCAGTTATTGATGGTCTCTGTAAGGAAGGCAGGATGGACGAGGCTATGAATCTCTTCCATGAATTGCCTAGTAAAAACATAAATCCTGACGTCATCATATACACTGCTGTTATTGATGGTCTCTGTAAGGAAGGCAAGTTGGATGAGGCTACGAAGCTCTTACATGAAATGGCCAAACAAAACTTGTGCCCTAATGTTGTCACATATAATGTGTTCATTGATAGTCTTTGTAAGGAAGGACAATGCCAGGAGGCCACTGAGGTGCTTCAGGAAATGCTGGTTAAAGGCTACACTCCAAATGTGATCACATACACTGCCCTTGTTGATGGTCTCTGCAAAGAAGGAAAGTTGGACAAGGCTAGGAAGCTCTTTTATGAATTGCCCAACATAAATATATGTCCTAGCGTTGTCACATACAGTGCATTTATTCATAGTCTCTGCAAGGCTGGGCAATGGCAGGAGGCCACCAGTTTGCTTCATGAGATGTTGGATAAAGGGTACACTCCGGATGTTATCACATACAATATTCTTACTGACGGTCTTTGCAAAGAAGGTAAGCTTAAACAAGCTCTCGGGTTGTTAAATGTTATGGTGCAGATAGGCCACCAGCATGATGAAATCACATACAATACACTTATAAATGGATTTTGCAAGGTGGGTAATCTGGAAAAGGCTAAGGAGCTCTTTCAAGAGATGCCGGAGAAAGGTTGCAGGCCTAACCTAGTTACCTATAATACAATAATAGCTGGACTCTGCAAGCATGGCACGATTGAGGAAGCTCAATAGATTTTCTCTGAGATGCCAAAGCAGGGTCTCAGCCCTAATGTGGTTACATACAACACATTGATGGATGGACTTTGCAAAGTGGGTAACCTTAAGGAAACAATAAAGTTATTTCAACAGATGAAAGATAACAGTCTTGTCCCTGATGTGATTACATATAGCACCCTCATGGATGGATTGAGCAAGGAAGGCACGCTCCAAGAGGAAAATAAACTATGGATGGACTACGCAGGGAAGTCACCGTCATGGATGGCACATTCCAAGAGCTAAATGAAGATTGGGAATCTGGGATGAAGTGTTAAAAAAGGTTTAATGCCATTATTTATCAATAACCGACAACTTCTCTAAAGAAAGGACAATTGCATGAACCAGAACATGACAGAACATATGGAAACGGGGATTGCATAGATCCACATGTTATGTATCTTATATTTTCATAGATTTGTCTATGAGCAAAATATAGACATCACCAGGTTATTTTCAGATGTGATTCTGTATAAGCAGATGTCTAGTTGATTAAATTATTTGACGGTTTTTTTAATGGATCGATATAGTTTTGATAAGTTTAAATAAAAATCCCATATGTTATCTTTTGGTACAACTGAAAGTAAGGACTCTACTTCATATACTTATTTATGTTTTAGCATTAAATACATAGTATTTGTTGGGAACAACCTTTAACTGTTTTATATGCATAGTCTGTAACATAAGAATAATGAAAGTTTGCATTAGTTCAAAAGAGAAAATATAATATTAATGGTAAGGAGTTTCTTAGGTTATTAGGATTACATGATTACTGTATAACATTTTGTTTTAGGTTATAAAAAATTGTTATGATGTTATTAGAATTTAGTCATTAATGGATTTTATGTTTAAGAGAATTTGTGTTAGATGATTGTACTTTATATGTTAGTTAATGGAGTTTTATGTGTTGATGTATATGTAACTTCGGAATGTATTTCATATATGTTGTATGTACTCCTATATAGATGGTATTATTCCTCTATACGGAAGTGTCGTCATTTATATTGTAAGTGTCGTAACTTATACTTGATGGGTTATTATACCACCTTGTTGGGGTCATCCCTGTATAAGTCATGTGGGTCGAAGGGTTATTAGACCACCCTATTGGGGGTCGACCATGTGGGTCAAAGGGTTATTAGACCACCCTATTGGGGGTCGGTCCAGTCAGCATTATGTTATGTGGTTAAGTTCGAGCCTACATGAGTTAGGTAAAAAGGCAAGTCAAGTCTAGTATAAATAGAGTGCGGGAGGCACTCTATTTACACACTCACTTCTCACACATGCACTCAAGGAGGAGTGGCGCACTTATGGAGGAGGAGGATCTGCTGCTAGGTTGTGTCTATATCTTATGGTTGGTTGTATCATTGCTCTATCTATCTCTGAGGAAGTTATTGGAGTTTTTCACCTTTATGGTTTTCCCCAAGTAAATCTTTGTGTCTCTTGTGTGCTTGCACTATTGTCTCCATGATTGATATGCTGTAGATATGCTGTACATGTTGTTCTCTCAGTTAAGATCCTAGATCAGATTGAAGTAAATTCTGAAAATTTAACATGGTATCAGAGCTAGCTTGAAAGAAGGCGTGATATGGCATGTATGCCACTTGTTGTACTTACGATGCTAGGGCTTGATATAGCAAAAACCATTCATCGTAGTACTTTCGATATAAATCCGTTTTGGAAAAGTTTTCGGATCTGAAATTGTTACAGGACGAATATTAAATCTCCAGGTACCTTTTGTCCAAAGGACAACCTCTAATTCGTTGTACTTTGTGATTTATGATCTGTGCAATATAGGGTTTCTGCCTCTTCCAGATCTGAGTCAAAATCAGGTGACCTTGGGAAAAAGCTCATAACTTGGGCTAGGAAGCTCCAAATGAAATTTTGTAAAACGTTGCAGGTAGTACACAGACTGAGCTATCTCAGAAAACGTATTCAGAGGACGAAGTTGAAACAGTGACACGTGGCATGTCGTACAAGTTCGCTCTCATGTATTATCCCATAAACAGGTCACGTTTTGACACTTGGCATAACTCTCTCTCAGAGAGTCCAATTCAGGTCAGACCTATCAGGATGGAAAGATAACAGGCCAAGATATCTCAAGAAACTTTTTCAGAGGCCGAAGTTCAAACAATGACACGTGGCACGCCGTACAAGTTCGCACTCCTGTATTATCCCAAAACAGGTCACGTTGCGACATTTGGCATAACTCTCTCTCAGAGAATCCAATTGAGGTCAGACCTATCAGGATGGAAAGGTAACAGGTCAAGATATCTCAGGAAACGTTTTCAGACCCCGTGGATCGAAAAGTTCAGAGTTACACTAGAAACAATCAGGTACATATTTCTGTCAAAACAGAATTATTTTTGAGTACCTTCATTCATGGCTTCCGGAATTTAGGGCTTTGGAGAAAGTTGAAATTTTTGTAATTGGAGACCACGGCTGAATGCTACTCATCAAAATAAAATTTTAGATACCAAGATCAGAATTTTTGGTTGGGAAGAAGGCCGGGCTTGATCAAACCCTAGTTTGGGACTTTGATCAGAAAAGTGGAAAAATTAGGGCTTCTGTAAAAATGAGAATTTTTGAAATCTGTGACCACGGCTGGAAGCTCCTCAGAAAAATAGAAGCTTAGAGCTTTGGATCAAATATTTTGATTGGGCAGAAGAGTGGGCTTCATCAAACCCCAGTTCAGGGTCACGTCCAATGAATCCAGAAGTTTCAAAGGCAAAATTGAGGAGTGAAACTCTGCAGTTTTTAAATTCTGAATATACCAGCTTGATCAGCTCATCAAGGTGCATATTTCTATCCTTTAGAAAGTTTAAAATTCAAAGTTTGAATTTTTGGGGTTTCTCTGAGAAACCCATATCGAGCTCCAGGTCCAGTTCTTGCAAATCAAGTGGATTGGGTTAATCCTAGAAGAAGATGGATTGGTCACCTGCATAAATGAAGAAGTTCCTATTTCAGAGGGAGATGAGGCTAAGGCTTTACATAAGAAGATTACAAGCGATCTCGACAGGTATGACTCATCGAGGTATGTTTCGATATTTGTTCATGATTAAATTTATGGTATGTTTGTCTTCATGATATTATGGTTAGTACAATCTTGATTTTAGATTTGTCATATCACCTTAACAAAATTATGAATGCATGATAGAAGATATTCATTGGCTAGGGTGTTGACACTTATGATTTTACTAATGCATTATGGTGTTGTATGAGGTTTATGTTGTCTACTAACATGAAAGGTACACCAAGAAAGACAAATCATGTTCTGGTTCAAGAACATATGATCATGATGACATGAGGACAAAGATTCATCCATTGTCATGGATCTCATAGAAGATCCATTTACGAGGTATGTATAACGTGGTTTTGTAATAGTTAACCTATGAGATACAGGTTACTAGCACAAGTCATTGAAGAAGAACAAGAAGACATCATGTGAGTATGTTACACATAAATAGCTAGCATGCTAATCCAGGTATGTTTTTCCTATATCATACCTTGTGTTAGGATCTTATACTGTTGATGATAATGATTATTCCTAAAGAGTCATAGGTTTGAATAATCATGGTTGTATGCATATTATGTTTCTTTCCATCATTGATGATATGAATAACCAAAAGAATCATGAAGGTATAGGTTTGAATAATCACAAGTTTTATGCATATTATATCTCTTATCTTGTTTGATGATTCAACTAACCCGAAGAGTCATAGGTTTGAGTAATTATAGGTTTAGACATGTTATGCTTCTTATGATTTGACTAACCATAAGAATACTACATAAACCTTGAATGCTAATGCTTATTATTTCTGTTTGAAATGATCATGACTATACATGCTTGAGATTATTGTGTTTTAATAGTATGCTAATGAATGTATGATTTTATATGAGATCACAAGGCTAACACAATCATGATACTAATAAGCATGCATAGGGACCAAGGATGAATATGAGTTCAAGAACAAGTAATCCAGGAAGCAAAGATCAAGAGGGAGTACACTCCAGTGGTTTATGCAAGGATGCAGATATTTAGAGGGAGTTGACCATCTCTCTACACTCCACACCAGAAAGGTGTAGGAGAAGCTACTTCATATTAGGACTCCAGCAGCTCCTGCAAGGAAGCAAAGACTTAGAGGGAGCCCACCCAACGAACAAACAAAGATAAGTATTTTAAATAAAATTGTTCAATGATGTATATGCTCATGTTCCTAGACTTAGGATATGTATTGTGCATATTAGAATAGTTGCATTAATGAACAGTATACTACTAATATACATGGGTAAGTGGCCTATGGAACTGTACAACATTCTATTGCTACTTATCTAGAATGAAACCTCTTTGCTGACATGTTGGGAGTTGTGCACACTCTTAACAATGTTCTGGTAGAGATTGGAAGGCATCTAGAAAGTTACGGGATATGGATAAATGTTGTATTGAAGCATTGGCAAAGATAATTGCATGACTGTATGACATATTTCTTTATGTGTAAGAATTTGTTCTGAAAAGTATGAGATGTTTTCTAATCATGCAATTTAACTTGCTGTGTAGGAAAGTTCATATGCCATCTCCTACAAAAGAAGAACTACAACATTTGTTCCAGCAACAAAGATATCTATTGAAGATATTGAAGTTCCCAGGATCTGGGATGAAGAAATGGAATGCCATGATCCGTCGATCATGAAGAATGATGTTTGGGATGTAGTCCCAAGACCTGAAGGGAAGTTTGTTATGACTTCCATATGGAACTATCAGATCAAGCATGTTGAAGATGGCATCATAGAGAAATATAAAAGTGACGAAACAGAAGATACACCAGATGGATTCAAGACAGCTTTCTTGAATGGTGTAGTTGAAGAAGAAGTGTATGTGGAGCAGCCACTTGGTTCTGAGACACATGATAGGAAATCATATATGTGCAGAACTTGGTATGGTGAAGATCGATTGATTGCTGACACGCAGCGGAAGCTTACTACCGATTTTGAGATGAAGAACTTGGGGATGATGCACTATTTGTTTTTGGCATGGAGGTGTGGCAGAGTGCAGAAGGAATCTTCCTTGGACAAGGGAAGTATGCAGTAGAGATCCTGAAGAGGTTCGGGATGATGGATTGCAAGGCCATGTCCACACATATGGCATCGAATCTAAAGCTTCTATGTGATGCTTCATCTGAGTTGGTTGATGTCTCTATGTATCGTCAGATGATTGGGTCCTTGATGTACCTGACGAACACGAGACCAGACATTTCCTTTGCTGTGAACACATTGAGCCAGTTCCTGACGGACCCGAGGAGTGTTCACCTGGTTGCTGTAAAGCATGTTCTGAGGTACCTGAAGGGTATAGTTGATTATGGGCTCAAGTATGAGGTGAATCAAAAGTTTAACCTGCAGGGTTATGTTGATTCAGATTGGGCTGGCAGTGCTGCAGACAGGAAGAGCACATCTGGGTGTTGCTTCAGTATGGGATCCGGTGTGATCTCATGGTTTAGCAGGAAGCAGTCCTGCGTAGGACTGAGTACAGCTGAGGCAGAGTATGTTGCAGCCTGTTCAGCTAATTGTGAGGCAGTATGGCTATGGATGCTACTGTCTGAGTTATTTGATCTCCCGTTGGAGGCTACTGGTATCTTCTGTGATAACCAGAGTTGTGTGAAGCTGTCCGAGAACCTATTGTTTCATGACAGGTCAAAACACATAGAGATCAAATATCACTATATCAGGGATATGATGTAGAGAGGAGCTGTGAAGCTCCTATATGTTGCGACAGACGAGAAGATTGCAGATGTGCTGACGAAGCCACTAGCCAGGGTGAAGTTTGAGTACTTCAGAGAGAGGCTTGGCTTTCTTCAGATCAAGGACACTTCGAGGAAGAAGTGATGGACACATTTGCTGAAGCCATTCCAAGCATGTTGGAAGGAGGATCCTTCACATGGCTGTGGATGTAAGCGCTGGATGACGAGCATCGGGATGATGTTCTAGTTTCTGCTTGGATATGATCGGTTGGATCATTTTTATGTATGTATGAACGCATCATGTTGGATGCTGGATATGATTAGTTGGATCATTTTTATGTATGTATGTACGCATCATGTTGATGCTGGATATGATCAGTTGGATCATGTGTATGTATTTTGTATATGCATCATGTTGGATGCTTGGACCATGTATCTGTATATGTATCAGGTGGATACATTGTATGATCAGGTGGATCATGTATGGTGATATGTATCATGTATTTGTATTTGTATCAGGTGGATACATTGATGATTAGGAGGATCATGTATGATGATATGTATCAGGTAGATACTTGGTATGCATCAGGTAGATGCATTGATGATCAGGTGGATCAGGTATGATGACATGCAGCAGGATGTTGCAGTGATGATCAGGATGATCATGGATGAAGAGCTTCGGGATGTTGCTCCAGATGACATGCAGCAGGATGTTGCAGTGATGATTAGGATGATCATAGATGATGAGCTTCAGGATGTCGCTCCAGATGACATGCAACAGGATGTTGCAGTGATGATCAGGATGATCATAGACGACGAGCTTCAGGATGTTGCTCCAGATGACATGCAGCAGGACGTTGCAGTGATGATGATCAGGATGATCATGGATGCATCAGGATGATGTATGGTGAGTATCAGGATGATACTCTATGGCCATGGATCAGGTTGTGCAGATGAGCATGTAATCCGGTGCCCTGGGAGATTTGAAGATGTTCTTTCGAGGTTTTGCCTATGGCATGTAATATCGGTGCCCTGGGACATCTGGCAAATGCTCTTTCAAGGTTTTGCTCTGGGAGGACATGTAATTCGGTGCCCTGGGAGATCTGCAGATAGTCTTTCGAGGTTTTGCCTATGGCATGTAATAGCGCCCTGGGATATCTGGCAGATGCTCTTGCGAGGTTTTGTCCTATGGCATGTAATAGCGCCCTGGGAGATCTGATAGGTTGGGCTGTGTGCCCGTAATCAGTCCTAGGATGCTCTTGCGAGGTTTTTCCATGACCACATATAATAGCGCCCTGGGAGATCCTACAAGTCGGAGTTGTGTACCCGTAACATCCTAGGATGCTCTTTCAAGGTTTTGTGGTGGGGTCACATGTAATAGCGCCCTGGGAGATCCTATAGGTGGAGCTGTGTGCTCATAACAGCCTGGGATGCTCTTTCGAGGTTTTGTGACGCACGTAATAAGTCCTGAGGATTCCACAGTATGGCCAGTGATGACGAAGACCTGCAGGTGGTGGGCCTACATCCAGTATGAAAAAGGACTGGCTCTGTAGAACTTCCTATGACGAGTAGATTCAGATATTGATTGAGATAGCAGCAGCAGTGACGATGATGATGACTCGATGACGATTATCCAGTGACGATGATTCAGAGAAGATGACTTGTGCTAGAAGAACTGTGCTGAGAAATACCTTCCTAGTTAAGAGGGAGTGTTCATGTATATGTAACTTCGGAATGTATTTCATATATGTTGTATGTACTCCTATAGAGATGGTATTATTCCTCTATACGGAAGTGTCGTCATTTATATTGTAAGTGTCGTAACTTATACTTGATGGGTTATTAGACCACCTTGTTGGGGTTAGCCCTGTATAAGTCATGTGGGTCGAAGGGTTATTAGACCACCCTATTGGGGGTCGGCCATGTGGGTCAAAGGGTTATTAGACCACCCTATTGGGGGTCGGCCCAGTCAGCATTATGTTATGTGGTTAAGTTCGAGCCTACATGAGTTAGGTAAAAAGGCAAGTCAAGTCTAGTATAAATAGAGTGCGGGAGGCACTCTATTTACACACTCACTTTTCACACATGCACTCAAGGAGGAGTGGTGCACTTATGGAGGAGGAGGATCTGCTGCTAGGTTGTGTCTATCTCTTATGGTTGGTTGTATCATTGCTCTATCTATCTCTGAGGAAGTTATTGGGGTTTTTCACCTTTATGGTTTTCCCCAAGTAAATCTTTGTGTCTCTTGTGTGCTTGCACTATTGTCTCCATGATTGATATGCTGTAGATATGCTGTACATGTTGTTCTCTCAGTTAAGATCCTAGATCAGATTGAAGTAAATTCTGAAAATTTAACATTATGTAAAGTCTAGTTATCTCACTTGAAAAGAAATTAAACTAAGATTATTAATTATAAAATGGTTTTTAAGCATTATAGTGGGAGTATTTTTGACTTGTGTTATTGCAAGTAGTTTGTAAGAGAATGGTTTGGCAAGGAGTATTTCCCTATTGCATTATGATGTTTAAAGATAACTTGTTTCAAGGTTATCTATCGATACTCCATGTTTGTCATTAGAATTTTAGTCATTTACATTTTTTTTGTTAGTCAACAAACTTTATTTTAAAATAGATATTATGTAAAGTCTAGTTATCCTCACATATTCTAAACAAAAGTTTCTAACCACTTACCATATTAGTGATATGCTAGTTGTTGTCGCTTTTACCTCAATACATTTGAAAATCAGCCTTCTTAGAGGCCCATTTGACCCCATCAACCCAATCTGTAACTAGGCATTGGTTTTCCCTTTCAACCACTAAAAAAATCATAAAAAATCAGGTTTACTTTTCTATTTTAGCAATCCAAAAATTTCTAGCAATAAAATCAGAACTTTAGATTGCATTTACATCTTGAATGCCTTCATTCTCTCATCTAAATTAGGACTGTATTTTATGGTTATAAAATATATAATTCTTAACCTCAAATCATGTAACCCAACTGCTTTTGGCCTTATAACACTATTGTTTATTCATTCTTTAATAAGTTGAAATATTGCATGAGTAAATCTAGAAATAAATATTCTATAAAAAATCTCAAATACATATTTACCTAAGTCCATATATCCCCTTTCCATTTATCATTTGTTGGACTTAAATTACCATAAGGATGCCCCCCATGAGCTAGAAAAGAGCTAATATTAAGAGAGAAAGATAAGGCTATTGAGGGGATAGTGGGTAGCTTATCTAAAGTTGCTTTTGAGTTCTCACATTGTATGGTTGGGACTTTCACATTAAGTGAGAACCTACTGGGTATTAGTATTCACATTGGATACCTACGGTTAGGTTGAAAATCACTCCCAAACAATCATTTCACATGAACAAATTATTGCACAAATAACTAATAAGTCTCTAATTGTAATTTGTATTTATTATTGTCATTGTAATTGTGCATCAATGGTGAATCCCGTGAATGAATTTAAATGAATTATATGCAAAATTATTTATATTGTGTTTCTTTATAGAACGTGCATGATTCAAACAAATGAGATATGTTTTATATGCATATTTAATTTTTCTGAGAACTTTGGTTGGTATTTAAAAGAATTTTTTTAAAATTTGCACCTTGTTAAAAAAAAGGCAGTTGAGTGTCATGAGCAAGCAATAAGGGATTTATTGCTTATTGTTGTCCATATCTATTAGACGATGACCAGTCCATAAGGATTATTCCATCTCATATGTGGATTGTTTCTTCCATTGTAGTTGTATTTGACAATATATCTCAAAATGAAGAAGCAACATAATTGTCTATTCTATCGCCCAAGCATTAAATGAATATGGAAGGCACATAAGCAATGTAAATCTATGTATTTTTTTTTTTAATTTCTCTTATGTCTAGTTATTATAAAATTTGATATTATTCAGTTTTTTAATTACTTTATGTTGGAGTTGGTTAAACATTCTATATTTTGAAATTTCTTTTATAGAATGTATACTTTATTTTGACTTTGAGATTTTTTATAGAATATTTTATAGGTAAATATTATTTTGGTTAAACATTCTATATTTTGAGTAAATCTAGAATTAAATGGAAGTAGGCTTTAAGTCAAATGTTAGTGTTTATAATAAATGGTTTAGGGTTTTATTGAATGAAGTAAAATCAGATGAAGCTTAGAATCTCTTCCAAGGCATGGTGGATGGAGGCCAAAACATTGATGATGTGGCATACAATGTACTAGTATAGGATTTTGGTAATGAAGGGAGCTTTGAGAGGTCCAAAAAAATAATTCATATAATTTTAGGGAAAGGGCAATCTTATTAAGGAGCTTGAGGCACAAATTGGTGGGAAACCACAAGAACTAAATTCGATTGTTGAAGTGAATCCAATAATGGAAGTTTTTGTGGCCAAGGTCATTGTAGTAGTGTAGATTAGTCCTATACATTTTGAGATATGATAGCAATGAGAACCTAATGTGACCACTAGTGATTATGACCCAAAAAATGGAAAGAGCTATGTCATGTCCATGGATTGATGTCAAGGGGACTGCCACCAACACCCATGCTTCTTTTATTTTTGTTTGAATACCTACAAACATTAGAGTCAATTTAAAAATAAAGCCAATAATGCAATCTCCATGTTAGATCACTAGCCACAAAACCCACGAAACTATTGGAACATGCAATGTTCAAGACAAATACACCAAAAATAAGATAAGCATGAGATATTTTTCATTACGGATATGTATACATAAATGCATTCATTATGACCCTTGGTTTCATTCGAAGGTGGATCTCTTGGAATTCTAATGACTCTTCCTATTCACTTATGAGAGATAACATGAATAGTAAATACAAAATACAAAATACAAAAATAATTAACTCTAACATATCAATGTTTCCAACATTACCCCCCTTAATCCAAAGGGGGTGTATAGGAGTCCAAGTAAAGAGCTAAAATATGGGGAAGGATCGATGCAAATGGTTGAAGGGACTCTTTGAATCAAAATCTAGCAGAATTTTATTCCTTCTACTAAATGGGTTGTTTTGGATGATCACTAACCAGTCGAAGCTATGAAGAGGTGGTTTAAGGATGACCACAAACTCTGGAACTTAACACTCACTCTGGTATTGGCTCAATCTAGTTCCCTCTGGAACTTGGCTCTAACTCAGGTTCTGGCTAAGCAATTTCTTTTGGAACTTGGCTCGAAGGCTCAACGGTTCCCTCTAGAAAGCAGTGGTTTAGGGACCACCACAAACCAATGTCTAGAAAAAGTTGATGTCTTTTACTAAATGGGTGGTTTTAGGATGACCACAAACCAAATCATCCTCGGGTGGAACATGGCTCTGAATCTGGATTTGGTTGTAGCTCTAAATTTGGATTGGTGGATTTATTCAAGACTTTGGAAATTGGCACAAGTTTTTTGCTATGGCTCTAGCTCTAGTTCAATCTTGCTTGTTCCCAATTGCTTGTTCTCACTAGTTTGTTTTTTACTGTCAATCATTACCCCTGTCAAAAACAAGGTAAGAAGTAGAAAATATCTCAACTGCAAGACGTATTATTACTTGCGAACAAACTCTATGGTATGACATATATATCTTCTTGGATGTTGATGACCGTTTCCAAGAAGCAATCCAACCATAGTGAATCTTCTCTATTGAAAGTTTCTTCATTATGAAGCATTTGTCTGAAGAATGAGTATGCTTTCCACATTTCTTACAAGGATGGAGATCAAAACACCGATATTCCATGTGACCAACTCGATGAAAATGTTGTCATTTTGGACTCTGATGCAAATCTAAAGTAGGTGAAGATGAACTTTCTTGAAGGAATCCAACATTCTGGAATTGGATAGGTTTGGAATAATCATGAAAGTGAAAGGCCACTTCCTTGCCATATCCAAGACCGATTATATGCTTGTTATGGATGATTTATTCCCAAGGGTTGATGATGACTTGAGAAGTGCAAGCGAAACCTGTGTATGCCAAATTTCATCTTTAGTTTCTTTCGAAGTGACATCAATCATTTGATTATGTACTTTTGAATGTGTAGGCTGTTGATTGTTCTAAACAAGTACAGGTTCAGAATGTTGATTCTTTTTTTGTATTTCCTCATGTTGGAGCTATGATTCAAGCTGAAGAAATTCAATTGTGTATTGTGAATATTGTAAACAAGTTAGAACATATTGGAGAGTTTCCTTGTTGATTGAGAATGTGTCATCAATAGCGATGAGTATAGAGTGTTCAGTAACTCTAATATTTTTTTAGTTTGAGCCATTTAAGGACTGACAAAATACACAAAGGGTTTCTTGCAACTCCACTTTTTCACAATAAGACTCAACAACTAAAACTCCAACTCAAAAAATTAAAGGTGTCGGCTTCTATCAAAAGTGCACCCAATTACAATTCAACTATGTTTTGTTGTGACAGTCATAGAAAACAATTGTAAGTACCAAAATACAAGTGAACTGACCGAAATGACAATTTGCAAGTTACAATTGAATTTGAAGCTGAATTGATCTTAAAAGAGGAATGTTTTACCTCTAAACCCTTTGGTGATGATACTTTGATGTGGTGTCAAGGCCATTGAAATAACCGAGCCTCTTATGTATTTTACAACGTTTCCCGCTAGTTGTTTCTCGTAATACAACCTCTTTCCACGAAATCTTTGCAGTAACAATTGCAAGGTAAGGTCCTCTCGATGCTAAGGACTATGAATGTGAACATGTTAAAGAAACATACATGTGGGGAACACCATCAACTAAGTATATAACATGGAGAGGTCAAAAACACCAAATTGAAATACAACAGAAAATCAAACCCACTAGGATATTCCTGTCAAGATAACCTTTCTTTGGCACTTTCTACTCCTGCTAACTTCCCAAATGTACAAATGGTGATATTTTCAAAACAATGTAAGTTCAATAGCTTAACTAATTATTGTGGATGGCACTTTTTTTTGCATGCTTACAAATATTTTGTAGCTCATGCGCCAAATATACTTCAAGAAAGGTTTCCCTCCTTACCATCTTATCTTTTCAAAATTCAAAGTTAGCAATTATATTTTGTTGCTTGTTTTGCAAGATTGTTAGGAACCCATGTCTTTACTTTGTTAGTATGTTGTTGTTGGACGCATATGCTTTGTAAGTCGTCCCGTAGTATTTGTTGATCAATAGTTTGTGTTATTGTTGTTGGCGCATATGCTTTGTAAGTCACTCGTAGTATTGTTGATCCATAGTTTGTAGCGGCCCATGGTTTTGACCCATAGTATTGGCGCCTAGAATTAGTATATAAGTGTGTGTTGAGACCTATGAAGGCACCGTGAAGTTATTTGTATTGAGCTTGCTCATAGGAGGTTGCCCCCTTGAAGTGGCTTGTGATCAATATAAAAGTGATTCTGAGTTCTGTCATTTCTGCTATTTCGCATATTCGTATTAATTAATTGTTGCAAGTGCATCACATCTGGTATCAGAGCACTTTCTTGGGCTCGCTGGGTGAAATTTCTACCATTTTTTTTTTCGCATCTGTTGCAGGTTCGAAATTGGGAATAATCCCTATCCGCTTAACTGTGGGAAGTACTTGGGCATAATCCCTAAAACGCATTGTGAGGAGTACCACAGGAACCCTAAAGTAGCTGGCCCATTGAGAGGACCTGCCAGCGAAAAGGGCAACGACCCCTACCTGATTGACTAGTTCCCACCCGTGAGGTAAACCAAGAGCTGTCATTTGTGGCAAAGCGGTTATCAGTTTTACCTGACCCGTGGAGTGAGGGGTACTGCCCCAATACGCAAGCCGTCAGACAGCATTGGTGGCCGAGTGAAACCCCTGAATTGTTAAGAAGCTGCACATACCTGGGGTCCATATCTACTTTCAGCTAAACTATTGTCGATCGCTACTGCGCCGTTTCAAATCCATTTTGCAAGCCGTTCCAAATCCATCCATTTTAAATCCATTCGGCGCTATTCTAGATCCCTTCCGAGCCGTAGCCGCTCCAGTCTGGAAAAAAAAAAATCAGTTTTTTGTCCATATCTCCCTTGTTTTCACTCTGTTTCCCTTGAAATTTTTGGGGAACCGAGAAAAAGCCATGGAAGAAGCACTTGCAGCCATCCAAGCCAAACTCTAGGATCTGGATGAAAAATTTCTTGGCCTCCATCTTGAACATTCAGCTATGAACAACAAACGGCAGTCCGAGTCTTCAGCAGATAATGGGTTCTCTTCTTCCAGCAATTTCCGTGGTCCGAAGCTTGATTTTCCTCGCTTCAATGGTACTGATCCAACTGGATGGATCTATCGTGTAGAACAGTATTTCAGTCTGCATAATACTTTTGATGTCAACAAAGTTCCGCTGGCATCCTTTCACTTGGAACAGGAAGCTCTTCAATGGTACCATTGGTACATCAAGGCTCATCCAGAGCCCAAATGGTTAGACTTTTGCCAGCTCCTTTTGCAACGATTTGGTCCTAGTGCTTTTGATGACTTCACCGGAGTCCTCACTAAACTTCGCCAAATTGGCACTATGAGAGAGTATCAAACCGAATTTGAGAACCTAGCCAACCACACCGAAGGATTGTCTGATGACTTTTACCGGAGTTGTTTTATCAGTGGTCTAAAGGATGCCATCCGCTCTGAGGTCAAAATGTTTTGTCCAACCACAATGATGGAAGCCCTAGGGTTGGCTAAGTTGGCAGAAGACAATATTTCAGCCCAACAATGCTCCAAGTCCACTTTTGTTCCCTTCCGAAATATGGGTTCTCAGCAACCACCTATACCATAGGCTCCTTGATCGACTCCTATCAAGTATTTGTCTGAAACAGAGATGCAAGCACGCAGAGAAAAGGGGATTTGCTATAATTCTGATGAGAAATTCACTCGGGGACATAGATGTGTTCAGCAAAAGCTCTATCTCTTGGATGTGGAGTCTCCGCCTGCCTCTGAAATTGGTGACGAAGATCCAGAAACACTAGATGCTCCGGTCGACATTCAGGAACCACCTATTGACCCTCTGTCTCAGGATGACCAGCCAGAGATATCTCTCCATGCGTTAGCCGAAATCACCACCCCCAAACAATGCGGGTTAGGGGTTACTTCAAGAAGCTTCCTCTTACAATACTCATTGATTCTGGTAGCACTCATAATTTCATTGACCCTCGGATCGCCAAACAAGCTGATTGTTTTATCCATCCTTGCTCCAACTTTGAAGTCATGGTTTCCAATGGGGGCACCTTACCTTGCAAAGGGAAGTGTCGAAATGTGCGTATCTATATGGGAGATTATACCTTGCGCTTTGACATGTTTGCCTTGCCCTTAGGCGGATGTGATGTGGTTTTGGGCGCTTAATGGCTATGCACACTTGGCCCTATTTTCTGGGATTTTGCTGAACTTTGGATGCAGTTTTCCCTCAATGGACAAAAACAAACATTGACAGGATTACAACCAGGTTCTCTAAGCATCATCAGTTCACATCGCATGGAAAAACTCCTCAAGAAGAATTCACATGGTGTCATCGCTCATATCCATTCCATTCAGATGCAACCATCAACGGTCTCCACTACTCCTTTGGATCTACAACAAATTCTGGATCGATATACAGGTGTCTTTGCTGAACCAGTGGGATTGCCACCTTCCAGGCCAGAATACCATCGTATTCAGCTCCTTCCTGGCAGCGTTCCTCCCAACATCAGGCCCTATTGCTACCCATTTCACCAAAAAACAGAGTTTGAAATGCTCATTCGGGACTTATTGAAGCAAGGTATTATTCGCCCAAGCACTAGTTCCTATTCTTCTCCAGTTATTCTTGTCCACAAAAAAGATGGGTCATGGCGCCTCTGCATTGACTTCCGAGCACTTAATCACCTCACCATCAAGGATAAGTTTCCAATTCCTGTTGTTGATGAGCTTCTTGATGAGCTTCATGGGGCTCACTTTTTTTCCAAGTTGGATCTTCGTTTTGGGTATCATCAAATTCGGGTTCATGAGGATGATATTGTCATGTCCCAAATTTGGTATTGGGTCACAATGGCCTAATCACATTGGCCCTATTCATTAGAGTTTGTCAAATTGATGCTAAAGGTCAAATAATTGCCAAGGAGGAAAATTACTAGTTTCCTAGGTTTGGGGTGGAAGCTTTGGGATTTGGAATAATGGGGATAATAAATGATGTTTGAACATTAGAATGGTATAAATATTTAATAAAGGAGCTAAATAAATATATACAAGTGAAAATCAAAGTGGCATTTCATCATGAAGACACATGGAGAAAGTGGGACCCACATATGGCTAGATTTCCCCACTACATTTGGCATCATTCTCTCACCAATTTGAATTCAAGGTGAATGGTAACATACTTGGGGGAGTCCAAAAGGTATTATTCATTGCATGACTCATCCAAGGTTGAAATATAGAGGAAGAGTAACTCCCATGGAAGAGGAAGAGGCAATTTGGAGCTAGTGAGACACTTGGGCTAGATTCCCTAGCTCTATGACAACAATGATGAAGATGCTATGACACCTATGACAAAAATCAGACCTGAAGGCTGACATATGACATATATGACATGTCAGGGCTAAAAATAGACTCCAAGAGGGCGCTCAAGGGTGTTAGGGCAGCTAAGATGCTTCCACATGTGATTTGGTGGAAGTGGGAGACTAGGAATTGTTGTACAAGTGGCGTTCTTTGGAATCTCTTCCCAACATGAGTTGGCATGAGTCTCTTGGAAGGAATTCGACCCATGGAGGACATTAGAAGTTTATAAATTTCAATAACAAAGAATGAAACCAACTTTTGATCATTTGTAGAATTTGCAATTGCATTTGTGAAGAGGGAGAGCTAGTGGATGACTAGTTTCTTGCCTTAGCCAATTTCGAGGGTGAAAGATTCCCATCCAAGTTGGTAATTGGAAAGGCCATTCAGACCTTTCATTTGGAGCTTTAATGGAGTCTTTATTTGCAGTTTTAAGCTACAGGGCAGCTCATGGTTTCTTCTATTGCAGCTCACTCCTTCAACCATTTCCAGTTTTGATGGCATATTCTTGATCCTTGAGGGAGGGCGTTTTTGGTGAGCTATTGTACTCTTTTGGAAAGATTTTAATGCCCCATTTCTTTTTTAATATGAATTAAATACTCTTTTATTCATCTCCAAAAAGTTTCAGGTCGAAATTCCAAGTAGAAATGTATAAATCTAATTTTTAATGGAAGAACAATGCCATTTCCCCACTACCTTGTTGTGAGCCAATGTATTGATGATGATTTCGAATGAATGGATGATTATATGATATATTTTTGATCAATATACTTCCATGGATTTCTTCTACAAGGTTAATGTACTGTACTTGAGCGTTTGAAGCATTTTTACTCAGTTTAGTTGTATTGGGAGGTGAAATAGTGCCATTTCCCCAAGGGTCGAATTGGGGATTTTTGCAGTTGAATGGGAGAGGGTGAAAACAATTGTAATAATCTATTAATGGTGCATAAGAGACTTTAATAAAATACTTGACACATTACATGCCTCTGTTCATAAATTTGAGTGGGTTTGGAGGCATTTGGGAAGCCATTTTCAGTACTTACCCCAGGGGGATTTGAACCCCAAATTACTAGTAAAATTGCATAATTGGTCCATAATATTAAGAGAGTTTTCAGAGGTATTTTGGTTGACATATGTCATCCATAAACATCATATTCAAGTTCTAATATCATTCATACACCTTCCTTGAATATTTGAAGGCATTTGGAGTCAATTTGAGACCTAGAGACCAATACTAGTCAAAGGAAAATCACTAGTAAAGTTACCTGCATTGATCAGAATTGAAAGAGGATTTGTAGAAGTGTTTTAAAGGTCCAAAGGCATCCCTGAAACACATATTTATGTTCTAATATCATTCATATACCTTCTCAGAAGATTTGGGATCATTTGGGGCAAATTTGGGACCTAGAGATCAAAACTAATCAAAGGTCGAACTAGGGAAAAAAAGTGGAAAATTGCCATTTTAATAAAATTCCTAACAAGGGACATTACAGTGGTATCAGAGCATGGTCCTTGCACCTGTGTATTAGGTACATACATTCAAGAATAATTGGCAGCCATGTCTTACTATTATGATGAATCCTATGAGTACAATTCTTATGAGGAATATGCAGATGCTTATGAGCAATATGAAGCAGAATGTGAATGGTATGAGGAAGAGGTGCCGTCATGCAACACTTCTTACAATTTCAAGAGAAATGAAGATTATTCTTATGACTTTAAATCTGATGAATATGAGTGTGTCACACCAACCAAGGCTAATTCTATGAGTGAGTTCCAAAGATGGAGAGCAAAATATAAAACCTTGCCCCAACAATATAAAAAATATCAAGAATATCTTGCTTTTAGCAAAAATACACAAAATGCCATGTCTTTTGAGTACTATGCTGAACATGTTTTTGAAAATAGGCCCAAAAATGAAGATGTGGATTTAGTGAAGAAAAGTTTATGCCCTTCTTGTAAAAACCCTTGGAGCGAGTATCATATATGTGTGCATGAAATGATGTCCTCCTTGAGGAGAGATTTTGAGATTTATTCAAGAAGAGATTCCAAATATATTGATCCTAAGGAAAACAAGGGGAAAAATGCATCAGCTTGCTTTAAGGAGCAAAAGGAAGACATATCACAAGAGCATGAAGAAGATTCTATTGAAAATATGGAAGATCATTTCGAGACACCTTCTAGCTTAGACATGAACCAAAGAGCATCTACTGATGGATGCTTAAACTATGAAGGAGTACCTACTGATGGGTGCTCACACCTCTATGTTGGTGACATAGAGATCACTTTTGAAAGTGTTTCTACAAGTACAAGTTTCATTAAGCATGATAATGAATACCTTGTAGCAGTTGAAGAAGAACCAAGATCAACTTCCCCATCACCACTTGAGCTTCATGAAGTTGGTCCAAGCAAAATTGAAGAAGATGAGGAGGTTCATTTGCAAGAGCCTCATTTTCTTGAAGGGTCCTTAAATATGAATGAAAATAAGATCCAAGAGTCCCTCAGCATTCGCCATGACACTCAAGCATTGGTGTCAAATTCTTGTTGGAGAGCTACTTCATTGGAGGAAACATCCTTCATTGAAGACATGGAGAAGATTCAAAGAGCAATGTGCAACATCAAAGGTAATTTCATGTCTTTGTTTTTGATAGAAACCATTTGTTTGAGCTTAATGAATTGTTACATGATGCATACTTGAAGAATAATGAGGATATTCATAAGCTCACAATTCAAAATGAGCAACTTCTTGAAAAGTTGCAAGATACTTGTTTTTCCTCCTATGTTTCAGATTGTCAAATGGTAGATTATTTGGAGGATTCTCATGACATGGTGGATCATGAGAAATGTGGGAATTTGAATGTGCTTAATGTGTTTGAAGATGAACTTGAAGAGATCCAAACACTTGATGTGGTGGAAGAGGAACTTGAATTGTCTCTTGATGAAGGTTATGCAATTTTTAAAGAAGAGCATGATTCCTCTACATTAGAACCAATCTATGACAAAGGTTTCCCACTTTTGAAGGAGCTGCATGATACTACCCACATGGATCCTTTCCATGATGAAAATTCTTCACTTTTTGATCATTTGGGTGAGTTAGTTCATTCTCCTACATCCTACAATTCCATGTTTTGCAGTATTAATCTCAATGAAGTATGGGTGAAAGGGTTCTTTTTGATGGTGCCACATGAGGAGTATGGAACTCCTAGATTTACCTTTTATGATGACATGGTTGGAGCACATTCTTCTTCACATTTGAAGCAACATTATTTGTCACTTTATGATGATGCAAATCTACATGGATGCACGTATGATATGCATTTGAGTCACTTGAAGACTCATGGTTTTTCTTGCTCAACATTTGATTCATTTGATGTTGGAGGAACTTCATCCAACACTTGAGAGAATAGATTTATGATTGGAGAACATTTTTGTTGGCAGCCACATACTTTGTTATATTTTTATGATTCTCACATTCATGGATGTATGGGTGAGACTTCTTTGAGTCATTTGAAGTCTCCTTGTTTTTTCTACTCATTATTTGGTTCAGATTTTAGTGGAGATTCTTCATTCACTTCTTGGATGAAAGAATACATGGCTGAATATTTTGATGCATATCACATCCTTTTGAAGCAGCATTATAGGACATGGGATCCTCACCTATGTCATTGGAGCAGATTTGATTGGTCACTTGAATCTTGTATGCACTTGGAAAATGGTGGTCTACTTGCTTGGAGGTATAAGCGCTTTCATGACTCTTTGATGAAGCATATCCTTGATGTACATTTTCATTATGTTGTTATGTACTTTGATGATATATATTTGGTACTCATG
This sequence comes from Larix kaempferi, assembly GCA_027924585.1. Lineage (NCBI taxonomy): Eukaryota > Viridiplantae > Streptophyta > Pinopsida > Pinales > Pinaceae > Larix > Larix kaempferi. Next base: position 4,246,237 of record BSBM01000541.1, on the reverse strand, counting down.
ATGTTTGGAATAATGCATACAAGAAAATGGGATCCAGGAATCCTCTTAACTAATGGTGTGGGTTGGAGAGCACTCTTAATTATTGGGGTGCAACACAAGCAATGGGACCCTGGAATAATTTTTATCTCATTGGTTTCATATTTTTTTGGGAAGCAAGCAGTATGGGAGATGGATTCCCCACTTAATAAAGTGATTTTAATCAGAGTAGTGCAGCAGCAAGTATGGTGGTTCCTCTCTAAAATCTTCATGGAAACTCAAAGACTCAAGGTTGGGCAATTCAATGGCAACTTCAAAGAATTATATAGAAAGCAGGTTCTTCAACACCCACATTTAAATTTGCTTGAGGACAAGCAATATTGGGAATTGAGGATTTGTCATGTACCAAATTTGGTATTGGGTCACAATGGCCTAATCACATTGGCCCTATTCATTAGAGTTTGTCAAATTGATGCTAAAGGTCAAATAATTGCCAAGGAGGAAAATTACTAGTTTCCTAGGTTTGGGGTGGAAGCTTTGGGATTTGGAATAATGGGGATAATAAATGATGTTTGAACATTAGAATGGCATAAATATTTAATAGAGGAGCTAAATAAATATATACAAGTGAAAATCAAAGTGGCATTTCATCATGAAGACACATGGAGGAAGTGGGACCCACATATGGCTAGATTTCCCCACTACATTTGGCATCATTCTCTCACCAATTCGAATTCAAGGTGAATGGTAACATACTTGGGGGAGTCCAAAAGGTATTATTCATTGCATGACTCATCCAAGGTCTAAATATAGAGGAAGAGTAACTCCCATGGAAGAGGAAGAGGCAATTTGGAGCTAGTGAGACACTTGGGCTAGATTCCCTAGCTCTATGACAACAATGATGAAGATGCTATGACACCTATGACACAAATCAGACCTGAAGGCTGACATATGACATATATGACATGTCAGGGCTAAAACTAGACTCCAACAGGGCGCTCAAGGGTGTTAGGGCAGCTAAGATGCTTCCACATGTGATTTGGTGGAAGTGGGAGACTAGGAATTGTTGTACAAGTGGCGTTCTTTGGAATCTCTTCCCAACATGAGTTGGCATGAGTCTCTTGGAAGGAATTCGACCCATGGAGGACATTAGAAGTTTATAAATTTCAATAACAAAGAATGAAACCAGCTTTTGATCATTTGTAGAATTTGCAATTGCATTTGTGACGAGGGAGAGCTAGTGGATGACTAGTTTCTTGCCTTAGCCAATTTCGAGGGTGAAAGATTCCCATCCAAGTTGGTAATTGGAAAGGCCATTCAAAACTTTCATTTGGAGCTTTAATGGAGTCTTTATTTGAAGGTTTAAGCTACAGGGCAGCTCATGGTTTCTTCTATTGCAGCTCACTCCTTCAACCATTTCCAGTTTTGATGGCATATTCTTGATCCTTGAGGGAGGGCATTTTTGGTGAGCTATTGTACCCTCTGGGAAATATTTTAATGCCCCATTTCTTTTGTAATATTAATTAAATACTCTTTTCTTCATCTCCAAAAAGTTTCAGGTCGAAATTCCAAGTAGAAATGTATAAATCTCATTTTTAATGGATGAATAATGCCATTTCCCCACTACCTTGTTGTGAGCCAATGTATTGATGATGATTTCGAATGAATGGATGATTCTATGATATATTTGTGATCAATATACTGCCATGGATATCTTCTACAAGTCTCATGTACCGTACTTGAGCATTTGAAGCATTTTTACTCAGTTTAGTTGTATTGGGAGGTGAAATAGTGCAATTTCCCCAAGGGTCGAATTGGGGATTTTTGCAGTTGAATGGGAGAGGGTGAGAACAGTTGTAATAATCCATTAATGGTGCATACGAGACTTTAACAAAATACTTGACACATTACATACCTCTGTTCATAAATTTGAGTGGTTTTGGAGGCATTTGGGAAGCCATTTTCAGTACTTACCCCAGGGGGATTTGAACCCCAAATTACTAGTAAAATTGCATAATTGGTCCATAATCTTAAGAGAGTTTTTAGAGGTCTTTTGGTTGACATATTTCATCCATAAACATCATATTCAAGTTCTAATATCATTCATACACCTTCCTTGAATATTTGAAGGCATTTGGAGTCAATTTGAGACCTAGAGACCAATACTAGTCAAAGGAAAATCACTAGTAAAGTTACCTACATTGATTAGAATTGAAAGAGGATTTGCAGAAGTATTTTAAAGGTCCAAAGGAATCCCTGAAACACATATTTATGTTCTAATATCATTCATATACCTTCTCAGAAGATTTGGTATCATTTGGGGCAAATTTGGGACCTAGAGATCAAAACTAATCAAAGGTCGAACTAGGGAAAAAAATGGAAAATTGCCATTTTAATAAAATTCCTAACAAGGGACATTACAGATATCCCTAAAACAGCTTTCCGCACACATGATGGCCATTATGAGTTCTTGGTCATGCCCTTTGGCCTCACTAATGCTCCTTTCACATTCCATGCCTTAATGAATAAAATATTTCGACCCTACTTGCGGAAATTCATTCTGGTATTCTTTGATGATATCCTCATCTACAGTAAAACATGGGATGAACATCTCCAGCATCTGGATCTTGTCATGCAACTTTTCTCTGACCATCATCTCCATGCCAAGTAGTCTAAATGTGTTTTTGGACAGAATGAAGTTGAGTATCTCGGGCACATTATCTCAACACAAGGGGTTCGTGTGGATCCTGCCAAAATCGATGCCATGAACAATTGGCCGCATCCTCAGACACTGAAGAGCCTTCGTGGTTTTTTGGGGTTGACTGGCTACTACCGCAAGTTTGTCAAGGATTATGGGAAGATTGCAGCTCCATTAACTGCTCTATTGAAAAAGGATGCTTTTACATGGACACCTGCTGCTCAATGTGGATTTGACAAACTAAAACAAGCTATGTGTACTACACTTGTGCTAGCTATGCCCGATTTTTCCAAGCCCTTCACTATTGAGAGTGATGCTTGTGGCAATGGACTTGGTGCTGTTCTCCTTCAATATGAACACCCCATTGCGTTCACCAGCAAAGCCCTTTCAGGTAAGAATTTAGCGTCCTCTACCTATGAGAAGGAAATGATGGCTATTTTGCATGCCATATAGAAGTGGCGCCCATACCTATTAGGGAATCATTTCTGCATCAAGACTGATCACCAGAGTTTGAAATATTTCTTGGACCAGCGTGTCTCCTCCCCGGCACAATAGAAATGGGTTAGCAAACTCATGGGTTATGACTATGAGATCACTTACAAGAAGGGTAAAGACAATATTGTGGCAGATGCTCTTTCTCACACATTTGATGCCCAAGGTTCTCTTTCAGCTATTTCTATGCCTGTTCCAAATTGGTTGCAATCTGTTCAACAGGGTTATGTCAATGACTCTTCCTTATCTCCAATCATCCAATGCTTGACCATCAACCCTTCTGCTTTACCACATTACTCTTGGGATGGTGCTTCTCTGTGATACAAGGGTCATCTGGTGCTTCCCCAGAGCACAGATATTCAACAGGCTATCTTCTATGAACTCCATGCTTCTCCATCGGCGGGGCACTCTGGGTTCCTCAAAACGTATGAACGAGCACGGCGTAACTTCTTTTGGCAGGGCATGAAAAGGACAATTCAATAGATGGTGGTCGAATGTGATACCTGCCAGCGCAATAAGGGTGAAACAACACTCCTTCTAGGATTGCTTGAACCCTTGCCCATACCTACACGGATTTGGACAGATATTTCTATGGATTTCATTGAAGGACTCCTTAAATCTGGCGGGAATACAGTGATTCTCGTTGTGGTTGATTTCCTCTCCAAATATAGTCATTTTTGTGCTCTCATCCATCCCTATACAGCCTCCTCCATCGCTCAAATTTTCCTGGACCAGATCTTTCGTCTTCATGGCATCCCTTCTTCCATTGTCTCAAATCGTGATGCGACTTTCACTAGTCATTTTTGGACAGAACTATTTCGCCACACTGACACCAAACTGAAGATGAGTTCAGGGTATCACCCACAAACAGATGGTCAGACTGAAATTATCAATAAATGCTTGGAAACTTATCTTCGTTGCTTCACCTCGGAACAACAACATCAGTGGGAAAAGTGGCTTCCTCTCGCTGAATGGTGGTACAATACCTCTTACCACACCGCCTCTAAAATGACCCCATGTGAAGCAGTCTATGGTCAGGCACCTCCAGCTCTTCTTCCATACACCCCCACCAGTTCACCAGTTCAGGAAGTTGACACAGTCCTTCGAAACCGCGATCAGATTCTTCGCATTTTGCGGGACAATCTTCACATGGCAAGAAATCGCATGAAGCAACAAGCTGATCAACACCGTTCTGAGTGCACTTTTCAAGTCGGCGATATGGTTTTTCTTCATCTCCAGCCGTACAAACAATCCTCCTTGAAACTCAAAGGGCATCATAAGCTCGCTCCAAAGTTCTATGGGCCATATCGGATTCTTCAGAAGATTGGGTCCGTTGCTTATAAATTGGAACTTCCTCCTTCTTCCCGCATTCATCCAGTCTTTCATGTCTCTTGTCTGAAGAAAGTTCTTGGCACCAACATCAGTGGACAAACAATTTTACCCGAACTGGATAATGAAGGATCCATCCTTTTGGAGCCAGAGGCCATCCTCAATCGGTGCACGCGTCAGCTTCGCTCTCGCTCTATCACAGAGGTCTTAATTTAGTGGCACGACATGCAACCAAAGGATGCTACATGGGAACCACTCCTTCAGATTCAACAACAATTTCCACATCTAAATCTTTGAGGACAAAGCTTTTTTTAAAGGGGAGGGGATGTTAGGAACCCATGTCTTTACTTTGTTAGTATGTTGTTGTTGGATGCATATGCTTTGTAAGTCGTCCCGTAGTATTTGTTGATCAATAGTTTGTGTTATTGTTGTTGGCGCATATGCTTTGTAAGTCGCCCGTAGTATTGTTGATCCATAGTTTGTAGCGGCCCATGGTTTTGACCCATAGTATTGGCGCCTAGAATTAGTATATAAGTGTGTGTTGAGACCTATGAAGGCACTGTGAAGTTATTTGTATTGAGCTTGCTCATAGGAGGTTGCCCCCTCGAAGTGGCCTGTGATCAATATAAAAGTGATTCTGAGTTCTGTCATTTCTGCTATTTCACATATTCGTATTAATTAATTGTTGCAGGTGCATCACATAGATTCACTAATCCTCATGTGCTTTTATTCAACAAATACCTATTAAAAAAAGATTGCCCCAACAAAATTTCAAGTGAATTAAAACAAATATTGCCCCCAACAAAATTTCAAGCGGATTAAAAAAATATTTCCCCAACAAAATTTCAAGTGGACTATTAAGTTCTGCACTTATACATTTCACACTACCCCAACCTAGGATGGAATCTAACAATAAAACATTTCGATCTCTCCACCTTATAAAAACATACTTTTTGCACCTTTCAAGGCATTTCCTAGTTAAATTTATATACTAAAGTCTAGAGGAAGTCATCCTGTGCCCCTTGTTTAATTTCAATATTATTAATTTAATAAATTCAATAACTAAACTTTTACCCTCACATTTTTCTATTGTTAAGTGGAAAAATGAGTAAAACCACACACGAAGGAATAGATTAATATTTATAGCTTAGGTACTTTGCTTTAAGGTCTGGCTATTACATAAATATTTGTACAATGTTCAACTAATCTATATCTCAATCTAAATGTGAATCTATACAACAACTAATATGGATCTCGATCTAAATCCACTTACTCCAACATATCCATGGCCATGACAAAGAGGAGTACATTGCCTTTCATTTTAATCAAACTTACTCTCATTCCTCCAATCCCTACTCCCACCCATATCAATTTGTTGGTACTCACATTGAGGCGTGATCACTTTCTTGGCACTTACATTGAGGTGACAGGGGGTAGATTATCTAAAGTCACCTGTGGGTTCTCACATTGTTTGGTTGGGACTTTCACATTGAGTGAGAACCTAGGAGGTAACAATATCCACATTTCATATGTACAATTAGGTGGAAAATTACTCCCACACAATTATTTGATGTGAAAAAATTATTGCACAAATAAGTCTCTAATCGTCATCCGTATTTGTTATTGCCATTGTATCATGAGCATCAATGGTGAATCCTATAGATGAATTTGAATGAATTATATAAAAAATGATTTGTATTGTGTATCTTTAGAGATTGTGCATGGACAAAAAAAATGAAGTATATGGTGGATGTAACACCCCATTTTTTACCCCAACATGTAATGATGTAAATATGTATATAATGATGAAATGGCGAAAAAATGGTCTAGTATGACCAATATGAGGTAATTATGTACATTTTGTGTTTAATATAAAAACCATGAACTTACTATAGATGAAGAAGAGATGGGGGGCTGTGATTCCATTAGAGGGGAAAGCGAGAAGGGAGTTTAAGGGGAGATGACCCTATTGACTTATAATTTAAGTCATTATCCTTATTATTCATTTTATCCTAAGTTTTATTAAACCCTCTTAATTAAAGTGCATTAGTCACAATCTTGAGTTAATTATCCTAAGCTTGGGATTATAAGGGGGGAAAGTGACAAATACCATCTATGCCACTTGTATAGTTCTCATCACCCATGCATGCTACTTGGGTAATTATCAACATGCATACAAATTATTGAGAACTAGTTCATTCAATCATTATGTTGCCATCATGGAACCATCATCCTATACCAAAGCCTAAAGTTGTATGGGAGAACAATCAAAATTATAGAGTTGTAGATGCTTTTACCCTGTGGTATTGGTTTTGAGAAATTGAGTTCCCTGGTGAGAGAATTTGTCTTGCAATTGAGTTCCTTGGATTCCTAGCACGCATCGTTCAAATTTGAACCCGTCCAACTCTTCCAGAGGGTTCTATCCTATCCTAGAAGTGCTAACTTAAAATGTTCCTTCAAAACCAAATTAAAATCATATTTTTACCAGTCCAATTAAGAAGGGCATAATTTATAGCAACATTTCAAGGGAACGAAATTTTTTTAATTTACCTGTCAATATTAATTTCAATTTATGGACCCTTGGATGATGGGGAATCTAGAACTAAATTTCAAATTTCAAATGCCATTGGTATATTAGTTGGACCCTTGGACAAGGCATGTTTGGTTCGGGATTATGGACTAAGGTTCTCAAAGTGATCTGTATGGATATATGTGTCCACCCATCTATTCCAATGGCTCAAAACAGTTATACATTTTGGCATTTTTCTTGTAATTTTTCTACAGTTTTTCGGGACCCGAACTTCTGGGGCCATTTTGAGGCCCTAAACGACGTTTTTTGGATACTCCCATAGGAAAATAAATAGCAATGGCATGCATTTTTCATCAATCATAAGTTTTATATCTTGGATAGGCCTTCCCAACGAGCTATCGAGCGCACCAAACAGAGATCGTATGCAAAAGTTATGACCCCGGGAAGTTGACTGTTCAACTAACCACCTTGGGGCCACATAATTTATGACAATTCATCTTCTAGGGTTAGGTTTTTGGATGTTTAGGGTTCTTACTCTCATTCTTATGATAAATAGGCTCTTTCGACCTATTCTTGTATTCATCTTGTCACGAATGAGCATAGCCACCACATCTATTCTCAGAGATATAGATAACACCATTCTAGTTGCTTTTATTTAATAGTTTGTTCTATTTCATTCATTTAATAGAATCTAAGTTTATTGTATTGCAGTGTTTCTTGCCATATATATATGTATGTGAATATATATATGCTCTTTCATTTCATTCTCACATAAATCCTGATCAGTGGTATCAGAGCCTTCTGCTCTTGTGATTTCTCAATGCATGTCCCCGACGAGATCTGAATATCGAGAGTTGGGTCTCAAACTAGTTGAGCTTGGGGAAACCCTCCTCATCGACCCAAGCAGGATCCCATGGCGGGAGAAGAAAAGAGAGATGAAGGAGCAGGAGATCCTATTAAGTTGTTGCTCGATGAAGCCCGCGCGCGATAGAGGAACGAGATGATGGATGATTTCACACATATCCTTCGAAGGATGCCGATGGCGACGGATGCACCTTCAACGAGCAACCGTTTAAGGGGTGCGAATCCCTTCAAGGTACAAGTTAACTTTGAAATTACCCTATTTGAAGGAAAGATAGATGCAGACGCTTTAGAGAAATGGTTGAATCTATTAGAGGGTTACTTCTCTGTTCAAATTTTTTTCGATAGCGAATAGATCACATTCGCGCTCCTTAAGTCCCTTCCCCATATTAAAGACTGGTGGGACGGGTACTGCGAGAGGCATGCAAGAGACAAGTTTGAACTATTCAGGAAAAACCCCACTTTGGAGGATTTTGTTGATGCCTTCAAGGAAGAATTCTACCCTATCGAAAACTATGATGACCAGTGCACCAAATGGACGACTTTGCTCTAGGGGAGGGACCAAACAATCCCATAGTTTACCAACATGTTCAATACCCTATGATCCAAGATGGGTATTCGAGACTCTGAACGACACTTGGTCCTAAATTACCGCAGTGGCTTGCATAGGTACATTCAGACAGAGATAGATTTCTTGGACATATCCTCACTACAAGCAACTTATAGATACGCCGTCAATATCGAGCATAAGTTTAAGCAAAAGAATAAGCATGATTTTGGATCTGCAAATTAGAAGCATAAGCCTGGAAAAGGTGGCCCCAATTCACAAGGAAAAGGACAGAGCAAGGACGGCTAAAGCCTCGACAACCAACCCAAGCCGCAGGAAAAGAAGGGTAATGGGAAATCAAAGAAGGACACTAGAAAGTGGTGTGAATTCCACAAGGGCACAACAATGATGAGTGATGCTAAAAAAAACCTTGTTGGCCGAGACAAAATCCCTAGATCCAAACCCTAACTTAGAACTTGATGGAGAGAAAGAAAATGGAAAGAAGATCATTGACGTGGAACCTAGTTCCACCATTGCAACTGCAAAGATTCAACTAGAAGAACCAAAGGAGCCAGGGGAAGGGGAGCACCTCTTCCATTCATAATTGTGGGTGAAAGGAATTTCGCTACACTTCATTATTGATAGTGGTACCCATAAAAACCTCATATCTTCGAAGGTCGTAAAAAGATTAAATCTTCCAACATTTCCACATCCCCAACCATACAACATCGGTTGGTTGAGCCAGGGACGGGACATCCGTGTTAGTCAACAGTGCTTACTTTCCTACTAGATCAATCCCTTCAAAGATGAGGTAATGTGTGATGTTGCCCTGCTTGAAGTTTGTGATGTTATTTTAGGACAACCATATATGTGGAAACGTCATGTTTTGTATGAGCCTAGACTTCGTAGTGTCATTATTACTTTGGGAAATAATCTCTACATGATACCAGAGACACTTCCCACCACTGGAGTGTCCCTCATCACAACTAAGCAATGCAGGAAGATAATCTCCCAGATAGGGAAATTCATCCTCTTCATGGTTCATTCTAAAGGTGAAGGAAAGATTGCAACAACATCCACCACCTCCATGCATAACCCCTCTACGCAAAAAAAACAGGTGGAAAATATCATGGAAGCATACAAAGACATCTTCACCACACCCACCGGGGTGCCAATACATTGCCCGGTCAATCATTCCATTGATTTGATACCTGGTTCGCCTTTACCTAACAAGCTAGTATACAGGCGTTCCCTCATGGAAAATGAAGAAATCAAATGCAAAATTCAAGAATTGATCCAAAAGGGGCACATTCGACCTAGATCCTCTCCTTGTGGGAGCCCAATTGTGTTGGTACAGAAGAAAGATGGGACATGGTGAATCTATATTGATTACCGAGCTCTAAACAAGATCACAGTCCCGAATCGGTATCCCATTCCCCGTATCAACGAACGTCTTGACCAGCTCAAGGGTGCCAAATATTTTAGCAAGATTGATTTGAAGTTTGGCTATCATCAAGTGCCAATTGAGCAAACCAGTGTTTGGAAGACTTCCTTCAAATCTCGAGAAGACCTTTTTGAGTGGTTGGTCATGCCTTTCGGCTTGACTAATGCTCCAACAAATTTCATGAGGATGATGGATGATATCCTACAATCACAAACTCTTTTGTGGTCATATATCTGGATGATATTCCCATCTACAGTAGAACATGGGAAAAGCATCTGCGTATCCACCAAGTTCTCATCACCTTGCACCAGCACAAATTATATGCTAATTTAGAGAAGTGCTCATTTGGCATCAAGAGGATTCAATATATGGGATACATCGTGGACGAACATGGTGTTCATGTGGATCCATCCATGATTTTCCAACCCCGACATCTCTCACAGAGCGTTGCAGCTTCCCAGTCCTTTCCAAATTCTATCGTAGATTTGTGTTGGGATTCTCTAATATTGCTTAGACCCTTAGCCAAGTGACCAAAGGGGGATCTAAGGCCAAGTTCACTTGGTCCAAGCCACATCAACAAGCATTTGAGGAGCTAAATCAATGCTTATGTTAGGAACCTTTCCTTTCTTTACCAGATCTGCAACAACCCTTTTATATTGAAACATATACTTCAGACTACGTTGTTGGTGTAGTCCTCACTCAGCATGGCCATCCAGTGGCATATCACAGTGAGACACTTTCAGATACAGTCCGCAAGTGTCCCACCTACAACAAGGAAATGTATTCCATTTTCCAATCCTGCCGCTAATGGAAGCATTACATCCTTGGAAAAGAGACAGTCATCCACACTGATCACAAGCCCCTGCAGTTCATGCAAACCCAAGGGAAGTTACAGAATGACCGCCACCAGAAGTGGTCCACTTACTTGCAAGAATTCCAGCTGAATATTAAATATAAGAAGGGAAGCACCAACTAACTTGTTGATTGCCTCAGTCGGCCTCCAGTAGCCGCACTTACTATAGTGCTCCACTCTTGCGGCCATGCGACCTCATGGTGGCCTCAACTATATAGAAGTGATCCTGATTTTTCCCCCATCTATCGAGCCCTATGTGTAGGCACATCGATAATAGACTTTAATTCTCAGGAAAGCTTGCTATGCCACCTAGGCCATTTCTGCTTTCCTTCAAGAGAGAGTCCAAATATGATTTGGGAATCTCATTACAGTCGGGTGGCAGGGCACTTTGGCACCGAAAAGACAATGGCCATATTGCGAAAGTATTTTTATTGGCCTAAGCTCTGACAAGACGTCGGCTGATACATAAGATCCTGCACTTCCTGTGCCATCGTGACACCTGCCATAAAAAGTAGGGGTTGTACACTCCTCTTCCCACTCCTAATGGGACATGGGAATCCATATCCATGTATTACATGTATAGACTACCTTCAACCAAGCATGGAAATGACTATGTGTTTTTGGTCGTGGATCATTTCTCTAAGATGGCCATTCTAATAGCTTGCAAGAAGAACACGTCTCTACTGAATCCACTGCTAAGATCTTCTTCGAGCGTGTTTGGGTTCATTTTGGGCTGCCACAGCCTATCATTTCATATCAGTACAGCAAGTTCCTAAGCACTTTCTGGTCCAGCCTACGGTCATTGATGTATACTAGGCTCACCAAATCAACTTCCTTCCACCCCCAGATCGATGGAAAAACAAAGGTAGTCAACAGGATGATTGTGCATATTCTGAGAATGTACAATTCTAAACATCCCCTCACATGGGATGAGATCCTTCCTTATTTTCAACATAGATATAACAGATCCCTTCATAGCTCTACCAACCACAACCCTTTTCAAGTGTGTCTATGGTTCCAACCACTCACACCAATTAATGTAGCTCTTCCCATTGCATCCAGAAGTCAAGAATATTCCCATGCTCAGATTGAGGTTGATAAGGCCACCATATTTGTTGAATGAATCCAACACATCTGCCAACAGGTCCATGAATTTTTGGAAAAGGACAACTCTAAGTACAAGCAACGACATGACCAGCATTTGGTCCCACACAAGTTCCAAGTGGGTGATAAGGTTTTGTTGTATTTGTAGAAAGAGAGGCTCACAAAACCCAATCGCAAGATTCGTCCACTTCGATATAATGGGCCATACACCATCACCAAGGAAGTTGGTGACAATGCCTTCGAGCTAAGCATTCCTCCATTCCTTGGATTGCACCCAGTATTCAATGTGGAGCTCCTTCGTCCATATTTTCCACCATTGTTTGACACCTTGGAGGTGGAAAATAAATCGACACCGACAAAGCTTAATCCTAACTACATGGAACAGGGAACCATTGACCAGATAATGGACACACAGGTTAAGGAAACCCGCCAACAGAATATCCAGCTATATCGGGTTGTCAAAGCAGGGAAACTACTTCACCAAGGCAAGTGGCTCACCAAGAGTCATGTTCAACAGAAGTTTCCCCACTTGATGGGGGAAATCAACGCAATGAATACCATTACTTCCTAAGGGGGGAGGATTGATCCAGGTGGATATAGGTGGCCACCCACCTAGCTCAAAAGATTTTTTTATTATGGCAGTTTTCTTGTAATTTTTCTACAGTTTTTTGGGTCCCGAACTTCCGGGGCCGTTTTGAAGCCCTAAACGATGCTTTTTGGATATTCGGGGGGGGGGGGGGATGGTTTCCAAAGTCATGCATTTGCTGCCAATTGAAATTTGTATATATCGAATAGACCTTCCCAACGGGCTATCGAGTGCCCAAACATAAATCGTATTCAAAAGTTATGACCCCAGGAAGTTGACTGTTCAACTAACCACCTTGGGGCCACAAACTTTATGACGGTTCATCTTCTAGGATTAGGTTTTTGGATGTTTAGGGTTCTTACCCTCATGCTTATGATAAATAGGCTCTTTCATCCTCTTCTTGTATTCATATTGTCACGAATGAGCATAGCCACCACATCTCTTCTCAGAGATATAGCTACCACCATTCTAGCTGCTTTTATTTAACAATTTGTTCTATTTCATTCACTTAATAGAATCCGAGTTTACTGCATCACTGTGTTTCTTTCCATATATATGTGTATGTGAATATACATATGCTATTTCATTTCATTCTCACATAAATCCGAATCACAAAGATAAATATCTCAAGGACATGGCAGCAGCTGAATGGATAAGAAATCCAACAAAACTGCTCAGGTGCATCTAATATTTGGAATGGTTCCATAAAATCTATTCCAAAGATTTGGAAATGGATCTTTTGGAAAGTTGGTAATGGTAGTTAGGTCTTGGTGGGTGTGGATTCCTCTATGGGTGGTCATGATACTTACAAAATTCTCATTTCTCTCATTGAATACCTGGCTAAATTTGGTTCAGTACACTTGATTAGATAAAAAGTCCTAGTTGGTTAAGAATTTGTGACTCATATTGATATATTCCTGAGGATCTCGGTGTTTATGGTTATGGAGTGGAACCATGGCCAAGTTATATTCAGGGTCTTAATAGTGAAGGAATGAAGCCTTTGTATTTTGTGGGAGAAATAGAACCACTATTCAGGTGACAGCAAAGGATGCTTACCATGCCATCTCTCTTGAGGAGTTACTTTTGATGTTGGGTGGTGGTTTAGTGGACTGTGGAAGTGGAATTTACCTATGAAACTCAAATTTTTTGGTTGTATCTGTTTAGAATAATGTATACTAACTTGGGACAATCTACTAAGGAGGGATTGGTCTGGTCCAAACTGTTGCATTCTTTGTAAGACTGAAGGTGAATCGGTTCAACATATGTTTGTACATTGTACTTTTTGTAAAATGTTTGGTTTGAAATTTTAGAGGGTCTTCAAATTTATACATCATGGGGATCCATGGGTTTAGATGAAAATTTACAAAACCAGGTTAAAAATAACTTCAATCATTATGAACTACCTATCTATATTTGATGGGGTATTTGGCATGCTAGGAATGCTGCAATTTAAAAAAAAAAACCATTTTTTGTACCCATAACACGTAGAAAAATTATGAGTACGTATAGCGAATGGTACAAAGAGGTAAAACCCAGGAAACAAATGTTCCCTTATTTTCCTATATTGTTTGATGAAAGAGTGTTGGGGTATTTTAATGGTACAAATATATAAAAGAGATGTGGTGGTGGGATGTGTTAGTCCTAAAGTTTGTACTGACTGCTAAAGCACAAAGCTTAGGCACCTTGAAGTTTGGGATTGGCTTAGATTTTAGGATTGATTTTGTAATGGCTCAAGAGATGGTTAACAAACAAAGAAAGCACAAGACAACTAAATACATCAAATTCTGATAATTACATTGGATAAGTGGGCTGAAACAAGAATGATGTCAGAGATGACTCTGGTTCAAAGCTTACTGATAATGTGTGGAACAAATAGTTCATTCACACATTAAATTTAACACACTATATTCAGAAAAAACATCCTAAACATAGAATCATGAACACTGAATTACAACAAGAGCATTCATAATAAAAAAATCATTATAAATATTTCATGACCATAATCAGTTTAAACAAAACTACGGAGTACTCATATTTAATGACAGTTAGAACATGACTCATAAAAGATAAAATCTCGTATTCAGATTGCAAGTCTCCAAAATTAACAAAGTATATGTCTTAAACTCTCAAAGTATGACCTCTCTACTTTCCTATCACTCTCAGCCTCATGGGCTAAACCCCCTTAGTATATTATTGTTGGTTGTGGATCCTAATCTTCCTTATTCAGAGGTCGTATTTCATCTGTTTCTAGATCCCATCCCATGATAGGGGGGTTGGAGGGTTCTTTCCCCCCAAAAATAGTTTCCATGGGGGGTCTATGGGGGGCAAGAGACTAATTTGGGATCCCCCCTGGTGGGGGTTCATGGGAAGCGCCTTCGTAGCGAAAATTTCAGAAAAAATGCCTTGTAAAATGTTGTAATTTCATAGTCATGACTTAGTTAATAATAGGTGATTTACAGGCCAATGGTATTGGGTGTCCCATAGTATTTTCCCATGGTAATCCCTCTTTAAAAGGAAGGCATTGAAATACAGCTAGGTATTATAGCATTGTAAAGATATCTATGATTGTGTGAGAGAGACTGTGAGAGAGTGAGGAGGAAGTTGCAACGGATGTGTTGCAGGCTGTATCCCTTCTTTTGTTGGATGGTATAATAATAAGGACTGGAAATTTTTGTGTGGACGTAGACCATGTTGGGTGAACCACTTTATATTGGTGTCTCTATTATAATGTGTTTTATGTGATTTATATTTGCATCTTGTTTATTGTTATTGCTCTGCGATCCTATTTTTGTAACAATTGGTATCAGAGCCAAAGGTTTATTTGGTAGATAAACTCGTAGGAAAGAAGGGTTCCTGGTTTGAGTGGGATCAATGGCAGATATTGCTTTTCATTTCGATCAGACTTCCTCTCATTCCTAAAACTCCCGCCCTTCTCAATTTTCTTGCTAAAGCCTTCCTATATTCCACACGCTCCTCCTATACTTTCAATGCTGACACAGAGAAGCGCATCAAAACACTCTGCAAAACCAACAGGATTTTAGAGGCAGTGGAAACCTTCAGGAAAATGCTTTCAGCTCAATCCATTCCCAACCAAATCACCTACAATTTTCTACTAAGTAGCCTTGTCCGAGCGAATCGACATGAATTAGCATTGTCTCTTTACAAACATATGATTGATTTAGAAATTGTTCCTGATCTTGTAACTTTAACAGTTGTCATCAATTGTCACTGCAAAGCAGGTAGAGTGGATCATTCAAAGTGTTTGACGAAATAATAGCACGCGAGTATGTTCCAAATGTTATAACCTTCAATACCTTGATGAAAGGGCTTTGCCGGGAGGGCAGAATAGAGGACGTTGTCAATCTTTTTATTCAAATGGTGGGCAAAGAACAGGTTCCTGATGTTGTTACATATAGTACCTTAATAGATGGGCTCTGCAAGACGGGGGAAACTTGCAAGGCATTCATTTTGTTGGTTGTTATGCTGCAAAAGGGCCATGAGCCTAACACAATCGTATTCAATGCGCTCACGAATGGAATTTGCAAAGAGGGTAAGCTCCAAGAGGCCAAGGAACTACTGTATAAAATGTTAAAATATGAGTGTAACCCTGATGTCTTTACATACACTGCTCTGATTGATGGCCTTTGCAAGGAAGGAAATTTGGATGAGGCTAGGAAGCTCTTCAATGAAATGCCCATATGTCCCAATGTTGTTACATACAGTGCAGTTATTGATGGTCTCTGTAAGGAAGGCTGGATGGACGAGGCTACGAACCTCTTCCATGAAATGCTTAATAAAAACATACATCCTAACGTCATCATATACAATACTGTTATTGATGGTCTCTGTAAGGAAGGCAAGTTGGATGAGGCTACGAATCTCTTACATGAAATGGCCAAACAAAACTTGTGCCCTTATGTTGTCACATATAATGTGTTCATTGATAGTCTTTGTAAGGAAGGACAATGCCAGGAGGCCACTCAGGTGCTTCAGGAAATGCTGGTTAAAGGCTACACTCCAAATGTGATCACATACACTGCCCTTGTTGATGGTCTCTGGAAAGAAGGAAAGTTGGACAAGGCTAGGAAGCTCTTTTATGAATTGCCCAACATAAATATATGTCCTAGCGTTGTCACATACAGTGCATTTATTCATAGTCTCTGCAAGGCCGGGCAATGGAAGGAGGCCACCAATTTTCTTCATGAGATGTTGGATAAAGGGTACACTCCGGATGTTATCACATACAATATTCTTACTGATGGTCTTTGCAAAGAAGGTAAGCTTAAACAAGCTCTCGGGTTGTTAAATGTTATGGTGCAGATAGGCCACTAGCCTGATGAAATCATATATAGTAAACTTAAAAATGGATTTTGCAAGGTGGGTAATCTGGAAAAGGCTAAGGAGCTCTTTCAAGAGATGTCGGAGAAAGGTTGCAGGCCTGGCGTAGTTACCTATAGTACAATAATAGTTGGACTCTACAAGCATGGCACGATTGAGGAAGCTCAATAGATTTTCTCTGAGATGCCAAAGCAGGGTTTCATCCCTAATGTGGTTACGTACAACGCATTGATGGATAGACTTTGCAAAGTGGGTAACCTTAAGAAAGCAATAAAGTTATTTCAACAAATGAAAGATAACAGTATTGTCCCTGATGTGATTACATATAGCACCCTCATGGATGGATTGAGCAAGGAAGGCACGCTCCAAGAGGCAAATAAAGTATTGGATGGACTACGCAGGGAAGGCACCATCATGGATGGCACATTCCAAGAGCTAAATCAAGAATGGGACGAAGTGTTAAAATATAGACATCACCAACATTCATAGCTTTGTCTATTCATAGATTTTCAACATGTTATGTATCATAGATTTTCCACGTGTTATGTATCTTAGTTTTTCAACATTCATAGCTTTGTCTATGAGCAAAATATAGACATCATCAAGTTATTTTCAGATGTGATTCTGTATAACTAGATGTCTAGTTGATTAAATTATTTGACGGTTTTTTTTTATGGATCGATATAGTTTTGATAAGTTTAAATAAAAATCTCATATGTTAGCTTGTGGTACAACTGAATGTAAGGACTGTATTTTATATACTTATTTAAGGTTTAGAATTAAATACATAGCATTTGCTGGGAACAACTTTTAACTATTTTATATGTATATTTTGTATTATGAGAATAATGAAAGTTTGCATTAGTTCAAAAGAGAAAATATAATATTTATGGTAATAAGTTTCTTAGGTTATTAGGACCACATGATTACTATATAACATTTTGTTTTAGGTTATAAAAAATTGTTATAATGTTTAAAGATAATTCGTTTCAATGTTACATGGGTTATTAGAATTTTAGTCATTAATGGATTTTATGTTTAAGAGAATTTGTGTTAGATGATTGTACTTTATATGTTAGTTAATGAAGTTTTATGCAAAGTCTAGTTATCTCATCTGAAAAGAAGCTAAACTAGGATCATTAATTATAAAATGGATTTTAGGCATTATAGTGGGAGTTGTCAAAGCAGGGAAGCTCCTGCACCAAGGCAAGTGGCTCACCCGAGGCCAAATTCAGCAGAAATTTCCTCATCTGATGGGGGAACTCAATGCAATGGAGACCATTTCTTCCTAAGGAAGGAGGATTGATCCAGGTGGATATTGGTGCCCACCCACCTTTCCAACTAGCTCAAAACGGTTTTATGGCAATTGTGGTATTGTACTATTTTTAGCCGTTTTTCGGGTCCTGAACATCCGGGGCCATTTTGAGGCCCTAAACGACCTTTTTTGGCAATTTGGGGGGCCAAATGGTTCCCATCCGGCGTACAATTGACCTCAATGGAAAGCAGTAAATCTTGGATAGACCTTTCCATCGAGCTACCAAGCGCCCCAAATGGAGATCGTATGCAAAAGTTACGACCCCGGGAAGTTGATGTACTAATTTACCCAAACGGGGCCCACATGACTTTTGGCGCTTCGTCTCCTAGGGTTAGGTTTTTGGATGTATAGGGTTTTTGACATTTCTGTTTATTGTAAAAGGCCTTGAGAGCCACATTGTAACCATCTTCTTGCGAAATGAGCACAGCCGTCACATCTCTTCTCAGAGATAAGCCGCGACCATTCCAGCAAGCTTGTTTTCCGCTGCATTTTACAGTTCTAGCTTATTTCCTTATTGAATAGAAAACCAGTTTTACTATATAGCTGTTATTTTGTGTAGCTTTGCAGATATCAAATTCTGAATACACCAGTTTGATCAGCTCATCAAGGCGCATCTTTCTTTCCTTTCAGAAAGTTGAAATTCACATTTTGAATTTTTAGGGTTTCTCTAACAAACCCTAATCCGGGACCAGATCCAGTTTTCAGCAAGTCAAGTGGTAAGACCTAAATCTTTTCTATTTCCATTTGAAGTACTCTTGAAGATGTCTCACCACACCAAGCTTGAGGATAAGCTTGAAGGGGCTAATAAATTCCGATCTTGGAAGTATAGGATTGGGATAATCCTGGAAGAGAATGAGTTGGACTCATACATAAAAGAAGACATCCCTATCCCAGAGGATGAAGAGGCTAAGATATTGCATAAGAAGAACTTGGTCAAGGAAAAGAGAATCATTACTGATTCTATTAAGGACCATCTCATCCCACATGTGTCATCTCTAAAAACACCCAAAGAAATGTTTGATTCTCTGACCAAGCTATTTGAAGGGAAGAACATAAATCGGAAGATGACCCTGCAGAACCAATTGAAAGAAGTAAAGTTCCAGAATGGAGAAACCATTCAATCTTATTTTTATAGGGTCTCTCAGATTAAGGAACAACTGGAAGCGGTGGATGAAATGGTGGAGAATGGTGAAGTTGTCATGACCACTCTAAATGGCCTACCGAGGTCATGGGATTCCTTTATTCAAGGAATTTTTGCAAGAAAGAAGTTGATCTCCTTCAATAGACTACGGGAAGAATGTTCACAAGAAGAAACAAGGCTTGTGGCCCGAGAAGAAAAGATGGGAAGTGAAGATCAAGCTCTCACAGTACACACCAAGAAAGGAAGGTCAAAGAGAGAGCACTCTCATGCCAAGAAATATTCACACCATCATCAACATAAAGATAAGAAAGATCTCAGATGCTTCACATGTAATGAGAAGGGTCATTTTGCTTCAGAATGTCCCAAGAACAAAAGTAACAACAACATCAAGAAGAAGAAGGGTAGTAGGAAAAGATATCATGCTCATGATACTAAAGATGATGAACCACCCAAGAAGAAGGCTAGAACAGAAAGTGATGATGATAACTCATCAAGTGAAGAAGAGTATGTTCTAGTGTCTGCTCTCACAAGTACTATCTCTCATGGTTGTAATGATTGGCTTATTGATAGTGGGGATTCCAAACACATGACTGGGTTTAAAGAATCTTTTGTAAATCTATCTGAACACGAATCACCCCATAAAGTGAAACTTGGGGATGATTATCAATACCCTACCAAAGGAAGTGGGGAATCCTCCTACAACCTAGAATCTGGAAAGTCCTTGAAGATGAAAGATGTGTTATTTGTACCTGGGCCCAAGAAAAACCTTCTCTCCATCTTTGCATTGGATGAAAAAGGCACGAGGGTTGCATTTGTAGATGGCCAAGTCCTAATGTGGCCAAAGGATAAATCTATTGATGATGCAGTGGTGATTGGAGAGCAAGAGGGAGGATTGTACAAATTGAAGGGACAACCTGAACATGCTATGGTGACATGAAGACAAAGATTCATCCATAGTCATGGATCACATGGAGGTATGTATGATTTGGTTTTGAAAAGGTTAACTTATGAGTTATGCAGGTCATTGAAGAGAACAAGAAAACATTGCTAGACATAACTAGCAAATATGGTGAACATGTATGTTTTTCTTATAGGATCTCTTATATAAGTATGCATGGCATGATTGATGATGATTATTCATGAAGTCATAGGTTTGAATAATCATGGGTATATGCATAATATGTGTCTTACCTTAATTAATGACATGACTAACCAGAAGAGTCATAGGTTTGAGTAATCACGGGTTTAGACATGTTATGTTTCTTATGATATGACTAACCATAAGAGTCCTATATAAACCTTGAATGCTAATACTTATTATTTATGTTTGAAATGATCATGACTATACATGCTTGAGATTGTTGTGTTTTGATAGTATTGAGAATATACTAATGAATGTATGATTTTGTATGAGATCACAAGGATAACACAATCATGACACTAATAAGCATGCATAGGGACCAAGGATGAATATAAGTTAAAGGATAGGTAATCCAGGAAGCAAAGATCAAGAGGGAGCACACGCCAGTCGCCCCTGCAAGGAAGTAAAGATCAAGAAGAAGCACACTCCAGTAGTTTCTGCAAGGATGCAGATATTCAGAGGGAGTTGACCATCTTTATACATTCCACAATAGAAAGGTGTAGAAGAAGCTACTTCAGCAGCTCCTGCAAGGAAGAAAAGACTCAGAGGGAGTCCACCCAACAAACAAACAAAGATAAGTATTTTAATTACCATTTCTTACATATTTGTTTGTTTAAATAAAATTGTTCAATGATGTATATGTTTATGTTCCTAGACTCAGGATATGTATTGTGCATATTAGAATGATTGCATTAATGAACAATATACTACTAATGGGTAAGTGGCCTATGGCACTGTACAACATTCCATTGCTATTATCTAGAATAAAACCTCTTTGCTGACATGTTCGGAGTAGTGCAAACTCTTAACAATGTTCTGGTAGATATTGGACGGCATCTATAAAGTTACAGGATATTGATGAATGTTGTATTGAAGCATTGGCTAAAATAATTGCATGACTGTATGACATATTTCTTTATGTATAAGAATTTTTTTTACTATGAGATGTTTCTAATCATGCAATTTAACTTGTCTTGTAGGAAAGATCATATGCCATCACCTACAAAAGAAGAACTACAACATTGGTTCAGCAAAAAAATTATCTATTGAAGATATTGAAGTTCCCAAGATATGGGAAGAATTCCATGATCCGTCAATCATGAAGAATGATATTTGGGATGTAGTCCCAAGACCTGAGGGAAGTTTGTTATGACTTCCATATGGATCTATCAGATCAAGCATGCTGCAGATGGCAGCATAGAGAAATATAAAAGTGATGAAATGGAAGATACACCAGATGTATTTCAAGACAACTTTCTTCAATGGTGTAGTTGAAGAAAAAGTATATGTGGAGCAGCCACTTGGTTCTGAGACACATGAAAGGAAGTCATATATGTGCAGAACTTGGTAGGATAGACAGATTTCTATCCATTTTGGGCTTTACCAAGAGTAAAGCAAGTTCCAACCTTTACTACGAGGTTGAGGAAGGCAATCCAGTGATACTATTGTTGTATGTGGATGACCTGTTTGTAACAGGTGATGATAGATTGATTGCCGACACACAGCGGAAGCTTGTTTCCAAGTTCGAGATGAAGGACTTGGGTATGATGCACTACTTTGTTGGTATGGAGGAGTGGTAGAGTGCAGATAGAATCTTCCTTGGACAAGGGAAGTATGCAGTAAAGATCCTAAAGAGGTTCAGGATGATGGATTGCAAGGCCATGGACACACCTATGGCATCGAATATGAAGCTTCTATGTGATGCTTCATCTGAGCCAGATGATGTCTCTATGTATCGTTAGATGATTGGGTCCTTGATGTACCTAACGAACATGAGACCAGATATTTGCTTTGCGGTGAACACATTGAGCCAGTTTCTGACGGATCCGAGGAGTGTTCACCTAGTTGGTGTAAAGCATATTCTGAGGTACCTGAAGGGTACAGTTGATTATGGCTCAAGTATGAAGCGAATCAAAATTTTAACCTGCAGGGTTATGTTGATTCAGATTGGGAAGGCAGTGCTGTAGATAGGAAGAGTATATCTAGGTGCTGCTTCAGTATGGGATCAGGTGTGATCTCTTGGTTTTAACAGGAAGCAGTCCTGCGTAGCACTGAGTACAGTCGAGGCAGAGTATGTTGCAGCCTGTTTGGCTAGTTGTGAGGTAGTATGGCTTCGGAAGCTACTGTCTGAGTCATTTAATCTCCCGTTGGATACTACTGGTATCTTCTGTGATAACCAGAGTTGTGTGAAGTTGTCTGGAAAACCAGTGTTTCATGATAGGTCGAAACACATAAAGATCAAATATCACTATATCAGGGATATGGTGCAGAGAGGAGCAGTGAAGCTCCTGTATGTTGCGATGGACGAGTAGATTGCAGATGTGCTGACGAAACCACTAGCCAGAGTGAAGTTCGAGTACTTCAGAGAGAGGCTTGGTGTTCTTCAGATTGGTGACACTTCGAGGAAGAAGTGATGGACACATTTGTAGAAGCCATTCCAAGCATGGTGGAAGGAGGATCCTTCACATGGCTGTGGATGTAAGCACTGAATGATAAGCATCGGGACGATGCTCCAGTTACTGCTCTGTATATGCATCAAGATGATGCTGGATATGATCAGTTGGATCATTTATATGTATATATGTACGCATCATGTTGGATGTTGGATATGATCAGTTGGATCATTTGTATGTATGTTATATATGCATCATGTTGGATGCTTGGACCTTGTATCTGTATATGTATTAGGTGGATACATTGTATGATCAGGAAGATCATGTATATTGATATGTATCAGGTAGATACAGTGTGTATCTAGGTATCAGGTGGATACAGTGTATTATCAGGTGGATCATGATGATATGTATCAGGTAGATACTTGGTATGCATCAGGTAGATGCATTGTATGATCGGGATGATCATGGATGAGGAGCTTCAGGATGTTTCTCCAGATATGCATCAGGACGATGCAGTGATGAGTATCAGGACGATACTCTAGATGACATGCATCAAGATGATTCTATGATGATGATCAGGATGATCATATGTATCAGGTGGATACATTACATAATTAGTTGGATTATGTGTGATGAGTTCCAAAGACACAGATGCATAGAGCCTTTCCGACATGGTGGTAGATGTGTTCTCCCATGTGCGTTGATGTAAGTGTAGAGCCTTTCCGACATGGTGGTAGATGTGTTCTCCCATGTGCGTTGATGTAAGTGTAGAGCCTTTCCGACATGGTGGTAGATGTGTTCTCCCATGTGCATTGATGTAAGTGCAGATCCTTTCCGACATGGTGGCGGATGTGTTCTCCCATGTGCGTTGATGTAAGTGCAGAGCCTTTCTGACATGGTGGCAGATGTGTT
This sequence comes from Larix kaempferi, assembly GCA_027924585.1. NCBI lineage: Eukaryota > Viridiplantae > Streptophyta > Pinopsida > Pinales > Pinaceae > Larix > Larix kaempferi. The sequence continues at coordinate 4,222,574 of BSBM01000541.1, read as the reverse complement.
CTCCCATGTGCATTGATGTAAGTGCAGAGCCTTTCCGACATGGTGGTAGATGTGTTCTCCCATGGTCGTTGATGTAAGTGTTGTGATCCTTTCACAGATGGTGGTAGGTTGGTCCTCCCATGCCGGTGAGTGTAAGTGCTGTGTGTGTGCATCTGGGTTTTGCTTCGTGATACTCTGTGGCTGTGGACAGGTTGTGCAGTAGCATGTAAAAGTTCCTGGGAGATCCGATAGGTTGAGTTGTGTGCTTGTAATCAGTCCTGGGATGCTCTTTTGAGGTTTTGTTGACTCACATAATAAGTCCTGAGGATTCCACAGTATGACCAGTGATGATGAATACCTGTAGGTGGTGGGCCTACATCCAGTATGAAAAAGGACTGGCTTTGTAGAACTTCCTATGACGAGTAGATCCAGATATTGATTGAGATAGAAGCAGCCGTGATGATGACGATGATTCGATGACGATGCATCGATGACGATGATCCAGAGAAGAAGACTTGTGCTAGCTGATCTGTGTCTATAAATACCTTCCTAGTTAAGAGGGAGTGTTGATGTATATGAAACTTCAGAATGTATTTCATCCATGTATTTTATTTCTATATTATTGTACTCCTATAGAGATGTGTCATTCCTCTATACGGAAGTGTCATCATGTGTATTGACAAGTGTCCCAAGTATGTTAACTTGCTGATGGGTTATTAGACCACCATGTGTGGGGTCGGCCCTGATTTATATATTATATGGTTGATGTACCCAGCTAGACAAGTCGGCCCCATAAGGTTATTGGGAAAACAGGTTAAGTATAAATAGAGATAAGGAGATATCTATTTGGATCATTCGGAAACTCATTCTTCCTTCACTTAGAAAGTGGCGCACTAGTGAGGAGGAGGATCATCTGCTACTAGGAGACTATCTCTGTGTATTTTGGTTGTACTTTGGTTGAGCCATTGCTCTCTCTATCTCTGAGGAAGTTGTGGGGTTTTTCACCTTAGGGTTTTCCCCATGGAAACTCTGTGTCTCTTGTCTCTCATGCTTTTGCTTCTTGTGATGATTGACATGCTTGTTATGTTTAATATGCATTGATATACTGTACATGTTATTCTCTCAGTAAAGATCCTAGAGTATTGTGAATTAATGCTCAAAATTTAACAGAACCTAGGAGGTAACAATATCAACATTGGACACATATAGTTAGGTGGTGAACCGCTCCCACATAATCATTCCACATGAACAAATTATTGCACAAATAAGTCTCTAATTGTTATTTGTAAACTAGTTATTGATTGTCATATGGGTTATTAAAATATTAGTCATTAATGGATTTTATGCTAAGAGAATTTATATCAGATGATTGTACTTTATATGTTAGTTAATAAATTTTTATGTAAAGTCTAATTATCTCACATGAAAAGAAGTTAAAATAGGAACATTAGCTATAAAAGGGATTTTATGCACTATAGTGGGGGTATTTTTGAAGTGCATTATTGCAGGTAGTTTGTGTTAGATTTTATACAATTATAGCAGTATAACTTAATTGCAAATACACAATAGGACCACTAAAAGAGTAACTAAGCACAGAAACAATAACATGAGAATTTTATCCAGGGAAACCCAACAAACTTCGTATAGAGATAATCAGTCCTGAGAACAAACTACAAATACAAGAGAGAGAAATGAAAATTTCTCCAAGTGAAAAACCCAAAAAATCACTCCTCTAGCTGCAGATGCGAACTTCTCTTTTACTAGTGCGAACTTGCTTGAGTGAAGTGAGTGTGCAAATGAGGAATACATTCTCTCTATTTATACACATCCAAAGAAGACTTTTTCCCTTACTAGGCCGACTTGTCTAACTGGCAGGGCCCATTTGTCTTGGGGAAAGATAAAAATACATTTAATAATTATTTTCTTTATGTGCTTTCACCCCAAGGTTTACATTGATTCTTTCAAGGGTTTTACATCAATATCATCTCCTGTGGGAGGTGCAATAATAAAATAAATAAGAATAGCTTTTGAAGTTGCACTATTTCCAACAGTTTGTAAGAGAATAATTTGGCGAGTAGTGCACTCTTGCGTTATGATGTTTAAAGATAACTTGTTTTAATATTACCTATTGATATTCAATGTTTGTCTTTAGAATTTTAGTCATTTTCATTTTTTGTTAGTCAACAAACTTTATTTTAAGATAGATATTATCTATCTAGTTTTCCCACATGCAAAAGACCAAGAAGCTAAATCATGTTGATTAGCTATAATATAAATCAATGTCCGAAAAGTACATCCAACAAATAAAAGTACAATGTGGGAGTTAAAAGAGAAGATGCCAACATGAACCACAGGGAAATTTAACTCTCCCATCATTCAAGGCCACATGGAAGAAGCTCCAAATGGAATCCTAGCTACTTAGGAGAAGTTGTGTGGAAGTGTGTAGAGTGGGGCGAATATGATCTTGGGGTCTACAATATCTAGTCTATCCATTGCATTGTTGGTGAGAAACCTATGGTTTGGAGTGGTAGTGTTGCACATGGCTTGAGGAGAGAGGTCGACTCCTTGGGATGGGGATGAGAAGAGACTCGAGGTCACACTACTCTAGAACCTGAAGTGGCATGGGAATCTATCTACTGCTTAAAGTTAGAGATAATACTCCTTATAGTCTCTTTCCTAGGTGAGGCACGTAGGCAATAAGATCTAAAATTGATCCCTTTACTTATGTAAAGAGAAAGGCACCTCTGATCAAGGTATAAGAGGAAAGTGGAGATGAGTTCCATATGTCTCCAAATAAGCACTAATCGTTAGAGTATGCGTTTTTTGGATGTGTGTTATTACAAGGAGTTCGTAAGAGACTATTTTGGCCATGAGCAATGCCCATATTACCCTTGAATTTGGCCAAAGTTGCACTAGAAAATTTGGCTCCATTTTTCGATAGTAAACCGTTGGTTATGAGACACATTTTCGAAGTAAAACTGACAAACCTAAGGCACCAAAACAAATCGTCGGTTGTCATACACCTCTCAATTTCGTCTGAGGACAGACACTTACTATGACATGTGTCAATCGCAAGACCAGGGTCAAAAACATGTTTAACCATTGGGAGCCCGACGTTGTGGAATTGAAAAACCAATCCCAATTCGTGGGTTGACTAACCTCATAACGTCGGTTGACTGACATAATACTGTCAGAAGAGTGCCACTGTACTGTCGATGCACCTACCCCATGCCATGGAAACAACTTGGTAGTTAGAGCACACACCATTGGTAGAGTGCCACTATATTGTCGGTAGACGTTTCCCATTGTGTCGATGACCGACACAATGTCATTGGTGGAACTTTGCTATATCGTCAGGGGACCGCCACCATACCATCAATGGAACTAGCCCGGACTGTCAGTGGACCTAGCCCGGGATTTCAGTGGACCTAGTTGCACTAGGTTTTTTGGACCCAAAAACCGATGACCAAAAAGTAAGATTTTCTACATTTTGTGGTAGACTACCCGACAACCACAGTAATTTTTTAACGTCAGTCCAATTTCGGATCAAAACCGACTGCTCGGACTTCGTCGGTTATTCAACCCTTATGGAAGTTGGTTAACTGACGTCCCTCACAACTGAAAATTATTTGGATCCGACGTCTTTGGCCGTCGGATCTATAGCATATCCGTCGGTTTTTTTTCACTGTGGTGGTCAGAACACCGACGTCCCTCACAACCGAAAAGCGTTTGGATCTGACGTCTTTGGCCGTCGGATCTATAGCATAGCCGTCGGTTTGTTTCACTGTGGTTGTTAGAAAATCGGTGCCCCTCACAACTAGAAATGGCCTGGATCCGACGTCTTTTGCCATCGGATCTATGGCATAGTCGCCGGTAGTTTTCACTGTGGAGGTCGGAAAACTGACGTATCTCACAACTAAAAATGGTTGAGCACCGACGGCTTGTGACGTCGGATCTATGGAAACGTCGTCGATTTTGTGCACTATGGAGGATGAAAAACCGACGTCTATCCCAATTGAAAATGACTAAGCAACGACGTATTTGGCCATCGGATCTATGGTGAGAGTGTCGGTTTTCTTTTCCATGGTCGTCGGTTATCTGACAACGGTGGAAAATTAAAAAAAAAATAATGTTTTGAAGTGTTTGTTGCTACAATTCCTCTATTTTTTTTCTAGTACACCCTCGGAGTCTTGAACTTTGTGAAGTCATGTTTAAACGACCATTGCCTTTCATTGTCTAAATTAAGGTCTATTATAGCCTTCCTACTTCATTGCAAATGCCAAGTTGTACCATGCCTGAAGTTGTTCCATGCCTCATTCTTGTTCAAAGCCAAATAAGTTTAAATTATTATTATAAAATCATTTATAAATTATATATGATTTTAATATAATAATTTAACTTTACCTTTATAATAAAGTTGAAAATATTTTGCCAAATAAGTTTAAATTATTTTTATAAAATCATTTATAAATTATATATGATTTTAATATAATAATTTAACTTTACCTTTATAATAAAGTTGAAAATATTTTCTAATTATTATAATAGTCCATTATTTAAAAGGTGGCTTTTATTATCAAACTTGAAATGACAACTCTTAGTGTTCACTCCAAGCTAAAACCATACTTAGTATTATTTAATATTCAAGCTATCAAGTCAAGTAAAGGTGTAGAATAATTGATTGTAGCAAAATACAATAAGGAAAAGATTGGGGGTAAAGGTCGAGCTTGTACAAGAAACTCAATAAACAATGGAAAAGTTGTAATGGATATATGTTGTAGTAGTGAGTGGTGTTGTTGTAGAAGATGACACTATAGAAGATAGTGGTGTTACAATAGTGGAGTTGCAAGGAGATGATATTTAATTAGATGTAGTAGTGGAATATGCAAATGTGAACGTCTTATTCCCATAATGTGTAGTGTGTTGATATCATTGCAGATGAATTTGAAAGTGCAACAAAAGAAAACAGAGTGGATAAAAGGAAGGATTCCTGCCAACACAAACCACTATGTTACACAGACTTCTTTCAGGGCTTTGTTACATTTGCTTCTAAGATCTTTCATCGCTTTGTTACAAGAATATTTTTGACCTAAAAGTACACTTGATAGGTTTGGATGGAACAGATTTCTGTGGAAATCCTCTTACGTTCATTCTCGAGTGACTCGATATTAACAATTCCGATTATCAAAAGGGGATACATAATGTTAAAAAAGGAAAATAAAGAAAACACATAAAGGGATACGTAAACTTGACAAAGGAAAATAAATAAAATCTATAATTTGCATCGAAAGAATAACCGGGTATGAACTAAATTGAGGAGATTTGAACCTGTGACCTATGTCTAGTCCTAAGGCTACCAACTTCAAGCCTGACCTTGTCAATCAATTCCCACCACCATTTACTCTCATACGAAGTCCCACAACCATTTCTCTCGACACCTAGTACTCTTCATTCATTCTGCATGCATTTCACTATGCAGCGGTCTCAGATTCACTGCGTTTTTCCTGAATTAGTGTCTCAATTCAATATGACCCACGCCCGCCGTCCAAGGAGTGTTTCCAATGGTCTTGAGTTTCATCCTAGCAATGGTGATGATTCATGGTATTATGTTTCCCTTCAGCTGCAATATGGAAAACTCATAGTCCACTGCGAAGGTTTGTCTGACAAATGTGATTGTTTGGGTCATGTTGAATCGAGAAACCGTAACCATCACATTTGTTAGACAAACCTTCGTATGAGAGCTTTGAGTTTGTCATATTGTAGCCGAAGGGAAACATAATACCATGAATCGTCACCGTTTCCAGGATGAAACTCTAGACCGCTGGCAACACTCTTCGAACGATAGCCGTGGGTCATGCTAAATCGAGAAACTAATTTAGGGAAAGCGCAGAGGGGATTTGAGACTGTTGCATAGTGAAATGCATGCATAATGAATTAAGCAAGGTGGTATCTCGTCGTCTCCCACTATGAAATGCATGCAGAATGAATCAAGCTGCTTGAAGGTGGTCTCCCATTGTCAGTTGCACTTCAAGCTTGAAGCTGTTAGCCTTGGGACTAGACATAGGTCACAGGTTCGAATATCCTCAGCTAAGTTGCAGCCATAAAAAATGATGAACATTGACAACAGGAAGCATGTTTCTAATTGTTGCTAGTGTATGCTATATTAGTTGCAAATATCATGCTTCAGAAGCCAGGCTTCAATGGTAAATAGACCATTTTGGAAGGGTTCAATGTGAGGTTAAGGATATTGATTCCAATGAAATTAAAGAGAAGGTTAAGGATATTGATTCTAGTGCATAATTTACTCATCCTTTGAAGTTGTGGAAACTCGAAATTGGTTATGATGAGCAACCAAACATCACAACAAGCTCCAAGAAATTGTCAAAATTTAGATGACACGCTAGTGGGTTGTAGAAAGGCAGCATCGTAGCCATTCATTGAGCTCCTCTCTATTTCGAGAATAATTTAATATTCTCTACTGAATAGGGCCAATCACGTGAAGGTGGGAGCTCTTATGGCCCCTCCCCCCCCTCACATCACTCTCAATTCCCCATACCTAATGCATGTACTTGAAAAAAAAAAAAACGTGAAAATTCATCCATATTTCATCATGAACTTTCATCTACCATTCATTCAATAAAACCTAACATTCATTAAACCATTGTTTCATTTAGTCAACACATTCATACAATAAAAGATAACATTCAATAAACCATTCATTCATTCATTCAACACATTCATTCAATAAAAACTAACATTCAATAAAGGTAACAGTTTACTACACTGAATCATTAAACCATTAAACCATTCATTCATTCATTAGGCCAAAAATCATGGACGATATATTATTACCAAAATTAATTAGACAAGTACATTTTTCGAGTCACTTCTTTTTACTAGCAGTTTTTCTTCTCTTCATAATTGGTAAATAATCTCTAAGAGGAGCATCTACCCCTGGACTTTCTGTTCCATTTCTGGGTTCTTCATCAGGCGCTTGTGGTGATGTCTGCGGCAAGGGGTTCGGATTTGCTGCAGCAATGTGAAAATGTTACATCATTGTATTTTGATATTGTAATGACAAGTATTTCATTTAAAAAAAACATTACAAAGGTGTTTTTTTACCTGGTGTGGCCACATCATGTAGTTCATGTTCTTGTCCAGGCTCAACCTGTACAATTTCACCCTCTACATGCTCTGCAGTTGAAATATGGTGAACTACAATTAATGTCCACCATTTGCAATGCTATACATAAAATTTTAGCATATGAATAAATTCATTACCCGGATTAGAAGCATGATCTTCGTTTTGTTGTTCTCCCTCCTCGACATTAGGGGGTTCATTACTTTCCTGCTCAAAACAGAGTCAATATTGTTTTTCAATTATTTATAACGAATAGATTGCACAAGCGGTTAATATTCAATAAAGTATATAGATTCTATTTACTTGTGCACCAGATGAATTGGTACCAGAAGACTGTGTTTGGCCAGTCAAGCTTTTTCGTCATTCAACAACATCTCCAAAGCATTCCTTGAAGCCAAGCTTCATGTATTCCTCAGTGGGATGTTCATTAAATTGTTCGGCTTGCATATTTGCATAACGTCGTTAATTAACATTTTTCGGTGCAATAAAACGAAAAAAAAATTGCAATTTATTATTTGCATGCGTTATTGGTTTATCGAAACTTACAAATCGTGCCGCAAAATTGGAATAACCACCAGGCCCAAGCTTGTGCTGACCTCTTTTTTCAACACTTGCCTTTGTGGCCTTTGATGTGTCTGGCGGCCTATGCAAGTGTTGAAATACATTAGATGTTCCAAGTTCGATATAGAAATATTCAATAATAATAAGGTTTTGAATTACATTGCGGAAAGTATTGCATACCTCCCTGTGCCTAGTGTTATCTTTCCTTCTCTTCTATGATCCCTCTCCCTTCCATCATCCACAAGAGCTCTCCACTCCATTGGTGAAATCATTGGAGGGCACTCATACTTAGGGTTTTTTTCAAGGTGTGTCCTATATTGGTCTTGGGCAACCTTCACATGTTGACAAGCCTTTTTCATGACGTCGACTTTATTAGAGGTTTTGTCACCGAACAGGCCAACCAACCAATGCATGAGTTCATCTTTTAAACATTTCCGTTGTTTATCCCACCTTTCTCGGATGGTGGGCCCGAAGATATCCAAGCACGCGTCATTCATTTGTTTATAGAAAATCTCATTTCCTGCAAAACGATCATGCCATGATCATAATTAGTTGAAAGAAAACATTTTATCGGTATATTACAATGAAGTTATAAACAGTAACTTGATCAACGCATATTAATTACCTGGGACCTTATATATCTTTATTGGGATGAGATTGGCGTCGACCAAAAATGTTACCTCCATTGTTCTCGTGCTAGTGACACGGGACAATCCTGGAAATGCAACTAGGTCGATATCAATATTAACAAGATTCTCGTTGTCGACCTCTTCCAGTGGACGATCCGGTTTGCATCAGTCACCAGCGGCCGTTGCGCTCACAGTTGGGGTCCATGGTGTGTCAGAACGTGTTGCCGACTGTTCAATTGAAAACAATGGCGAAGGAGTCGATGTAGTACATGGAGTGGTTTGCTCATGATGCCACGTCTCTCCACGAGCCTCGCTGCGGCCAACATATCCTCCACCACTATTGTGTGTTTTCCGATAATTCTGTAAATACAAACCACGTCTTACACGTCAGTACTATCATATAAAAGATAAAATTATAAAGTTATAAATGAATTATTTTATGAATCAAGATTCCTCAACTTACTTCCAAGGATTCAGATTTCCGTTCCAACAATTCAATCCTTGCCAGGTTCTCGCTTGTCTGTGGAAACTTGATAAGCAGAGAAATGAGTTCCATAGTATATTTTTCCAACAATTTGTCTATCATCGTAAACCGGTTTGTGGCTTCACCAGTTTTTCTATCATCTTTAAGGATCTCAGCCACTTCAGGATCTACTGGACATTCTTCGGATGCTGTTTTATACAACGATTCATCGAGCTGCAACAAAAAAATATAAAATACTATTGAGTTATGTCATGATAGATTCCTACAATTATATGAACAATTCCAATGGATTATACCTGCAATGTAGAGGATCGTGATCCACTCCTCGTATCGATGCTCATAGGTGACTTGCCCCGATCTTCTAATAACCGGGAGTTGCCCCTTACAGAAACCTAAATAAAAAACATAGTGAAAGTCACCTAAACATAGTGAAAGTCAACTATTTTTTCTTATTATATTTGCACTATTACAAAGATGTATACCTGATCCCTCGAGGAAAATGTACTCCTCCGACCATCTGCTAGCGGTGCTTTATCCCGATCACTAACCTGCGAAGTAAATGCGGAAAATTTAAATGAAATAAACTAACGAAAAAATCCTTAACATGTTAAATTCATTAATAAAAGGTTGGGTAAATTGTTATATGTACCACTCCCATAGTAACCTTTTTTGTATCTACTCGGTTCAAATTGTAATTAATAAGCAACTCTTCCCCTGTAGATATTGATTTAATGGCAACTACAAAAACACGGTTTCCTTCACACCCCTCAAATTCACAGTTTGGTTGCTTAATTGTAGACCCTGGTTGTGTACTGTTTATAAACCCCGCAATATTCCCTGTGGCCTTTGTCCTTCCATCCATGTACAACGTTGCTCCTTTATTTTGATTTTTGTCTTTCAACTGTAAGTAGTTTGTTGACAATCCATAGCTATGCATACTTTTTGTAAATTGGATCAGGCGCATCCAATCTTTGTAGCTGTAATAGGGTCCAACCTATTCCATCAATTATGTACATGTGTTGTAAGGGACCCTTATGCCATCCATGCTAAACAACCCGAAACCATGTATTGACGACGGTGCTATTCGATATATCCTATCGTTCACACAAAAATCTATGTTCGATTCAGGAAGATCCTTGGGTACCCATTGTTTCACTAAATGTCTGTACCTCAAGGGCACCTCGAGGTCGTCTTTTGTCTCATCACCATAGGAACATGATCCCCCTTGACCGTGAAAAATTCATTGCGTTTCTTTAATTTTCTTCTGGTCTTTTGACATCTATTTGAATATACAACTCTTCTAGACCTACTGGATGTCTCACTTCCCTCTAGCCTTCCTAAACTCCCCTCGCTCGAGGAAGACAGATCTGACAAATACCTGTTTGGTTCTACCTGCAACATGGGAAAAAAGTTTAGATACGACCGCAAGGCATAGTGCCTCTTAAAAGGTGACGTGTCGCGCCTTTTATAATGTTACTTTATCCTCATTCCCTTTCTCAACATGTAGGCATTCAAGTGATGAGGAATACGATCACCTTATCTTTCTTATGACTACAAATTCACGCAATTATGAGCTTTCTTTTATTGCTCATTTGGATCTTGACTCCCATATCAAACCATTCAATTATCAGATGTGTAGTCAATGCCCTAAAGTCTCTCTCATCCCATCAGTTTGGGTTCATCAACTCGGTAATTGAAGTCCAGTCACATTTAGTAAGATAGTTATATTCAGCAATAATAATATAAAATAAAAATCACTAACCATTATGGAAAACATCTAAAAGTTTTTAAGACTTTCAAAAGTAAGATCCTTAGTTTTTAAGACTTTCAAAAGTAAGATCTTTTAAGTGGTTAATAAGTGTTCACAAATATTCAAAAACAATATTTTATACAATGTTGTGGAACTTGTATAATCTTATTCAATCATGGTCTTCTTAGATGACTGAAAGTAATTGAATCAAGCAAAAACGGAACCGTAAACATGTAAGTTGTTTTGAAAAATGGTAGCTTTCAGTCATACTCCCAGGTAATGCTGCCTTTTGACAATTACTTGTAATATTGACTTAGGGTGTTTAATACATAACATAGATTTTTAATCATATTGACAGAGAGAAAAGTAGGGCTTTCTTTATATTATCATGACACAGTTACAAAGACTTTCTTTTCAATCTTTTTGACAATTTGAATTGACAGGCCCCACTCATAGCCAAATACTTTTGAGATATTTACAACTCATCGGAGTATGGGGGACCATACAATTCTCGAAAGACATTGGATTCAACAACCCGTGCCTTTGAATAAACAGACCTCAGGACCACGCGTCTATTCTGATGCATGTGTACGTCTATGTGGGTTTTGACAAGCCACTGTCATTCGTTTTTAACGTAGTACCGAAGGATTTGAGCCTCAGTAAGCTTTGTCTGCAAAATATCTTTGACATGTTCGAGAGATTCTCCAACTTCCCATTTTAGATTATAAATAGCACCTGGATCTAATGATGTCAGGTTGATGCCAAGTGACCGCCACCAGTCTCTAGTCCAATCAGGGACGAACCATGCAGGATCCTCATGGATATGTGTCATTTGAGGTCCAAACTTTAGCATGGTATAATATGTTCTATCTTTATTTTCTTTTCTCAAGAATTTCCACCATAATTTTTTATATTTTTCATAAGTGTGTGTAGTACTTAGAAACCGAAGACTAGCATCTTGATGTGGCCATGCTTCCAAAGAACATATCCGGTTAATACAGTAGTATTGTTGTTCTAGTCGTAGCCCGGGGTGAGGTGTAGAGTCCTCCGTCGAGATTAGGTTAAGATCATGGTATAGGTGAGTTAACCAAATTGCTTGCATCAGCTGCTTTTCTCAAGGAGTTGTTGTAAATCATCTCTGGTACGTCAATAGTAGATCCCATAGGCGTTCTTCTGAGTTCTGGCACTAGTCTAATAAAAGCATCAGATCCTTGTAATTTAGCATCTAATACTTCAACATGTCTCAATTCCCACCTAGGTTTCCAGTCTTGCATATAATCCAACCAACTCATATTATCATTGATAGTGTAGATATGATTTTTTCCTCCGGTCCAAGTAGAGATTTTCATGTTTACTTGTGGGTTATGGGCCCACTGGATTCCGCTTTGAACTTCTACGCTCGCTTGCCTCATGCTCGCTTGCACCAGGCTCACTTTTTTTAGGCTCGTTTGCTTCAGGCCCACTTCTTAAAAATTAATAGCACACTTCTGTGTCAAATATTCTCTTGTTATAAAGTCAAGAATGCTTTTTGCTTTCCCAAAAATGTGCTCATGAATAGTACAGTTATAACATTAGAACAATGCTTCCCATCTTGCAAACTTTCCTTTTGTTGTTACAAATTTTATTGTGTTGTTTAGCTCACAAATGGAAGTCTGGAGCAATTTGTTATAGTTATGATAAGGTCATGGTACAAGAAATAAATTCATAGTTCTACTCAGTTTTCTGTCAGGACACTTATTATCCAAGATAATTTTCCTCACAAGTTTAGTCGAGGTTGAGTTCCACCAATCTTAAAATTCTTTACCAACAAATATAAGATTACCAACAATTTTGTATGACAGGACAAGCCTTAACTATTTAATTCAAATGATTTACCACGTAATTGATTACCAACACTTTGATTACTAATTAAGTCTTATAACCAACACATATTTAATTACCTGGGTGTAGACGTTTCCTGTAATATACTCAGAAGAGTTACTTTCATAAATGACTGTGCCTCTTAGAGGCCAGTCAACTCTAGGAACCAAGTGACCCTATAATAGGGTTAGTACAAACCAGAGAGAGAGATATGACTGGATATATTGGTACGGTCAATCAAAGAAATTCAATGACAGCCAAAAGGCTCCGTACAATCATAATAAAGATGAGCTGACAGCCAACAGACTGAGGCCAAAGAGACTCATGGCCCCCAGTAAGGTACAAGGACCAACCAAAGGGTAAAACAACCAACCAGTAAGGTACAAATAAAAAAGAAAAGAGTGGGTATAAATTAGACTCATAACCCTTGGGACTAAGGGGGTGTAGTACCTCAAATGGTAGCTTTCAGTCATACTCCCAGGTAATGCTGCCTTTTGACAATTACTTGTAATATTGACTTAGGGTGTTTAATACATAACATAGATTTTTAATCATATTGACAGAGAGAAAAGTAGGGCTTTCTTTATATTATCATGACACAGTTACAAAGACTTTCTTTTCAATCTTTTTGACAATTTGAATTGACAGGCCCCACTCATAGCCAAATACTTTTGAGATATTTACAACTCATCGGAGTATGGGGGACCATACAATTCTCGAAAGACATTGGATTCAACAACCCGTGCCTTTGAATAAACAGACCTCAGGACCACGCGTCTATTCTGATGCATGTGTACGTCTATGTGGGTTTTGACAAGCCACTGTCATTCGTTTTTAACGTAGTACCGAAGGATTTGAGCCTCAGTAAGCTTTGTCTGCAAAATATCTTTGACATGTTCGAGAGATTCTCCAACTTCCCATTTTAGATTATAAATAGCACCTGGATCTAATGATGTCAGGTTGATGCCAAGTGACCGCCACCAGTCTCTAGTCCAATCAGGGACGAACCATGCAGGATCCTCATGGATATGTGTCATTTGAGGTCCAAACTTTAGCATGGTATAATATGTTCTATCTTTATTTTCTTTTCTCAAGAATTTCCACCATAATTTTTTATATTTTTCATAAGTGTGTGTAGTACTTAGAAACCGAATACTAGCATCTTGATGTGGCCATGCTTCCAAAGAACATATCCGGTTAATACAGTAGTATTGTTGTTCTAGTCGTATCCCGGGGTGAGGTGTAGAGTCCTCCGTCGAGATTAGGTTAATATCATGGTATAGGTGAGTTAACAGAATTGCTTGCATCAGCTGCTTTTCTCAAGGAGTTGTTGTAAATCATCTCTGGTACGTCAATAGTAGATCCCATAGGAGTTCTTCTGAGTTCTGGCACTAGTCTAATAAAAGCATCAGATCCTTGTAATTTAGCATCTAATACTTCAACATGTCTCAATTCCCACCTAGGTTTCCAGTCTTGCATATAATCCAACCAACTCATATTATCATTGATAGTGTAGATATGATTTTTTCCTCCGGTCCAAGTAGAGATTTTCATGTTTACTTGTGGGTTATGGGCCCACTGGATTCCGCTTTGAACTTCTACGCTCGCTTGCCTCATGCTCGCTTGCACCAGGCTCACTTTTTTTAGGCTCGTTTGCTTCAGGCCCACTTCTTAAAAATTAATAGCACACTTCTGTGTCAAATATTCTCTTGTTATAAAGTCAAGAATGCTTTTTGCTTTCCCAAAAATGTGCTCATGAATAGTACAGTTATAACATTAGAACAATGCTTCCCATCTTGCAAACTTTCCTTTTGTTGTTACAAATTTTATTGTGTTTTTTAGCTCACAAATGGAAGTCTGGAGCAATCTGTTATAGTTATGATAAGGTCATGGTACAAGAAATAAATTCATAGTTCTACTCAGTTTTCTGTCAGGACACTTATTATCCAAGATAATTTTCCTCACAAGTTTAGTCGAGGTTGAGTTCCACCAATCTTAAAATTCTTTACCAACAAATATAAGATTACCAACAATTTTGTATGACAGGACAAGCCTTAACTATTTAATTCAAATTATTTACCACGTAATTGATTACCAACACTTTGATTACTAATTAAGTCTTATAACCAACACATATTTAATTACCTGGGTGTAGACGTTTCCTGTAATATACTCAGAAGAGTTACTTTCATAAATGACTGTGCCTCTTAGAGGCCAGTCAACTCTAGGAACCAAGTGACCCTATTATAGGGTTAGTACAAACCAGAGAGAGAGAGATGACTGGATATATTGGTACGGTCAATCAAAGAAATTCAATGACGGCCAAAAGGCTCAGTACAATCATAATAAAGATGAGCTGACAGCCAACAGACTGAGGCCAAAGAGACTCATGGCCCCCAGTAAGGTACAAGGACCAACCAAAGGGTAAAAAAACCAACTAGTAAGGTACAAATAAAAAATAAAAGAGTGGGTATAAATTAGACTCATAACCCTTGGGACTAAGGGGGTGTAGTACTTCAAATGGTAGCTTTCAGTCATACTCCCAGGTAATGCTGCCTTTTGACAATTACTTGTAATATTGACTTAGGGTGTTTAATACATAACATAGATTTTTAATCATATTGACAGAGAGAAAAGTAGGGCTTTCTTTATATTATCATGACACAGTTACAAAGACTTTCTTTTCAATCTTTTTGACAATTTGAATTGACAGGCCCCACTCATAGCCAAATACTTTTGAGATATTTACAACTCATCGGAGTATGGGGGACCATACAATTCTCAAAAGACATTGGATTCAACAACCCGTGCCTTTGAATAAACAGACCTCAGGACCACGCGTCTATTCTGATGCATGTGTACATCTATGTGGGTTTTGACAAGCCACTGTCATTCGTTTTTAACGTAGTACCGAAGGATTTGAGCCTCAGTAAGCTTTGTCTGCAAAATATCTTTGACATGTTCGAGAGATTCTCCAACTTCCCATTTTAGATTATAAATAGCACCTGGATCTAATGATGTCAGGTTGATGCCAAGTGACCGCCACCAGTCTCTAGTCCAATTAGGGATGAACCATGCAGGATCCTCATGGATATGTGTCATTTGAGGTCCAAACTTTAGCATGGTATAATATGTTCTATCTTTATTTTCTTTTCTCAAGAATTTCCACCATAATTTTTTATATTTTTCATAAGTGTGTGTAGTACTTAGAAACCGAAGACTAGCATCTTGATGTGGCCATGCTTCCAAAGAACATATCCAGTTAATACAGTAGTATTGTTGTTCTAGTCGTAGCCCGGGGTGAGGTGTAGAGTCCTCCGTCGAGATTAGGTTAAGATCATGGTATAGGTGAGTTAACCAAAGTGCTTGCATCAGCTGCTTTTCTCAAGGAGTTGTTGTAAATCATCTCTGGTACGTCAATAGTAGATCCCATAGGCGTTCTTCTGAGTTCTGGCACTAGTCTAATAAACGCATCAGATCCTTGTAATTTAGCATCTAATACTTCAACATGTCTCAATTCCCACCTAGGTTTCCAGTCTTGCATATAATCCAACCAACTCATATTATCATTGATAGTGTAGATATGATTTTTTCCTCCGGTCCAAGTAGAGATTTTCATGTTTACTTGTGGGTTATGGGCCCACTGGATTCCGCTTTGAACTTCTATGCTCGCTTGCCTCATGCTCGCTTGCACCAGGCTCACTTTTTTTAGGCTCGTTTGCTTCAGGCCCACTTCTTAAAAATTAATAGCACACTTATGTGTCAAATATTCTCTTGTTATAAAGTCAAGAATGCTTTTTGCTTTCCCAAAAATGTGCTCATGAATAGTACAGTTATAACATTAGAACAATGCTTCCCATCTTGCAAACTTTCCTTTTGTTGTTACAAATTTTATTGTGTTGTTTAGCTCACAAATGGAAGTCTGGAGCAATTTGTTATAGTTATGATAAGGTCATGGTACAAGAAATAAATTCATAGTTCTACTCAGTTTTCTGTCAGGACACTTATTATCCAAGATAATTTTCCTCACAAGTTTAGTCGAGGTTGAGTTCCACCAATCTTAAAATTCTTTACCAACAAATATAAGATTACCAACAATTTTGTATGACAGGACAAGCCTTAACTATTTAATTCAAATTATTTACCACGTAATTGATTACCAACACTTTGATTACTAATTAAGTCTTATAACCAACACATATTTAATTACCTGGGTGTAGACGTTTCCTGTAATATACTCAGAAGAGTTACTTTCATAAATGACTGTGCCTCTTAGAGGCCAGTCAACTCTAGGAACCAAGTGACCCTATAATAGGGTTAGTACAAACCAGAGAGAGAGAGATGACTGGATATATTGGTACGGTCAATCAAAGAAATTCAATGACGGCCAAAAGGCTCAGTACAATCATAATAAAGATGAGCTGACAGCCAACAGACTGAGGCCAAAGAGACTCATGGCCCCCAGTAAGGTACAAGGACCAACCAAAGGGTAAAAATACCAACCAGTAAGGTACAAATAAAAAAGAAAAGAGTGGGTATAAATTAGACTCATAACCCTTGGGACTAAGGGGGTGTAGTACCTCAAATGGTAGCTTTCAGTCATACTCCCAGGTAATGCTGCCTTTTGACAATTACTTGTAATATTGACTTAGGGTGTTTAATACATAACATAGATTTTTAATCATATTGACAGAGAGAAAAGTAGGGATTTCTTTATATTATCATGACACAGTTACAAAGACTTTCTTTTCAATCTTTTTGACAATTTGAATTGACAGGCCCCACTCATAGCCAAATACTTTTGAGATATTTACAACTCATCGGAGTATGGGGGACCATACAATTCTCAAAAGAAATTGGATTCAACAACCCGTGCCTTTGAATAAACAGACCTCAGGACCACGCGTCTATTCTGATGCATGTGTACGTCTATGTGGGTTTTGACAAGCCACTGTCATTCGTTTTTAACGTAGTACCGAAGGATTTGAGCCTCAGTAAGCTTTGTCTACAAAATATCTTTGACATGTTCGAGAGATTCTCCAACTTCCCATTTTAGATTATAAATAGCACCTGGATCTAATGATGTCAGGTTGATGCCAAGTGACCGCCACCAGTCTCTAGTCCAATCAGGGATGAACCATGCAGGATCCTCATGGATATGTGTCATTTGAGGTCCAAACTTTAGCATGGTATAATATGTTCTATCTTTATTTTCTTTTCTCAAGAATTTCCACCATAATTTTTTATATTTTTCATAAGTGTGTGTAGTACTTAGAAACCGAAGACTAGCATCTTGATGTGGCCATGCTTCCAAAGAACATATCCGGTTAATACAGTAGTATTGTTGTTATAGTCGTAGCCCGGGGTGAGGTGTAGAGTCCTCCGTCGAGATTAGGTTAAGATCATGGTATAGGTGAGTTAACCAAATTGCTTGCATCAGCTGCTTTTCTCAAGGAGTTGTTCTAAATCATCTCTGGTACGTCAATAGTAGATCCCATAGGCGTTCTTCTGAGTTCTGGCACTAGTCTAATAAAAGCATCATATCCTTGTAATTTAGCATCTAATACTTCAACATGTCTCAATTCCCACCTAGGTTTCCAGTCTTGCATATAATCCAACCAACTCATATTATCATTGATAGTGTAGATATGATTTTTTCCTCCGGTCCAAGTAGAGATTTTCATGTTTACTTGTGGGTTATGGGCCCACTGGATTCCGCTTTGAACTTCTACGCTCGCTTGCCTCATGCTCGCTTGCACCAAGCTCACTTTTTTTAGGCTCGTTTGCTTCAGGCCCACTTCTTAAAAATTAATAGCACACTTCTGTGTCAAATATTCTCTTGTTATAAAGTCAAGAATGCTTTTTGCTTTCCCAAAAATGTGCTCATGAATAGTACAGTTATAACATTAGAACAATGCTTCCCATCTTGCAAACTTTCCTTTTGTTGTTACAAATTTTATTTTGTTGTTTAGCTCACAAATGGAAGTCTGGAGCAATCTGTTATAGTTATGATAAGGTCATGGTACAAGAAATAAATTCATAGTTCTACTCAGTTTTCTGTCATGACACTTATTATCCAAGATAATTTTCCTCACAAGTTTAGTCGAGGTTGAGTTCCACCAATCTTAAAATTCTTTACCAACAATTTTGTATGACAGGACAAGCCTTAACTATTTAATTCAAATTATTTACCACGTAATTGATTACCAACACTTTGATTACTAATTAAGTCTTATAACCAACACATATTTAATTACCTGGGTGTAGACGTTTCCTGTAATATACTCAGAAGAGTTACTTTCATAAATGACTGTGCCTCTTAGAGGCCAGTCAACTCTAGGAACCAAGTGACCCTATAATAGGGTTAGTACAAACCAGAGAGAGAGAGATGACTGGATATATTGGTACGGTCAATCATAGAAATTCAATGACGGCCAAAAGGCTCAGTACAATCATAATAAAGATGAGCTGACAGCCAACAGACTGAGGCCAAAGAGACTCATGGCCCCCAGTAAGGTACAAGGACCAACCAAAGGGTAAAAAAACCAACCAGTAAGGTACAAATAAAAAAGAAAAGAGTGGGTATAAATTAGACTCATAACCCTTGGGACTAAGGGGGTGTAGTACCTCAAATGTGGACAATCTACCATAGTTATATCCACAAGACCAAAAACAAAAAAGGCGGTACAATTCAAAAGATAACTCAATATCAGTAAAAGACCCAAAAGGTGAGAGGCAAGATACCACAAAAAAATGAAAGGACAAGCTACCACAAGACCAATAAACAACAGGGTGTAAGGTCCAAAAGTAAATCAACCATTGTGGGGAAGGTACAAATAAGGTCAAATATATATTGCAATAGCTCCTTGTAACTACCTGTTATTTGACATGCCAAAGAGATGGAAGGTCAAATAATGTCAAATATATGCAATAGCTCCTTGTAACTACCTATTATATGCAATAACTCCTTGTAACTACCTGTTATTTGACATGCCAAAGAGATGGAAGGTCAAATAATGTCAAATATATGCAATATCTCCTTGTAACTACCTCTTATATGCAATATCTCCTTGTAACTACCTCTTGTAACCCAAATAGGACCACCAAAAGGTATAAAGACTCATAACAACTTGGACAAATTAGGGTGTGTTCCTCAAATGTGTACAAACTACCGTAGTACCCACAAGACCAAAAAAATAAAAGGTGGTACAAATCAAAAGATATACCAAGATGAGTTAAAGACCCAAAAGGTAAAAGGCAAGGTACCACACAAATATTATCGACAAAATGGAAATACCATAAGACAAACAACCAAGGTGGGGCACAACATACCAATCATCTCTCTCTCAAATGTACCATTGTTCCATATAACCTGAAAGACCATCATCACAGTAAACAGAAAAGTCCACACGGATGATGTGATCACGTGGTCCACTAGACTACTCCTAAGGTCAAGCATCAGTGGCTCCATCAAGAGGTGTTAAGTGAGAAGACCATATAACTCAACCATCTCGAAGACCTAGGAGAAGAGGACATCACACATCATCAGATAAGCTAAAAAAACTGTACTGGGACCAGTGTCACAGTAAGCGAGCTGAAACAAAAGTGGCCAGAATGCCAACAAGCAACACTAAAAAGAAAAAGACCCTCTAAAAAGGTGAAATAGAAAGCAAAACCTCCTAACTAAGAGCTGGAGACCTCAACAAGTTGTATCCTTCGCAAGGTGATGAAATCCAAGTCGAACAATACAAAATGAGAGACCAATTATGGAAGGATATCCCTCTACCGAAAGGGATCCTGGGTAAAAGAGCCCTAGTAGAAAAGTCACTAAGCTACCTCCTTCATGACACGTCGGAAAAGGTTTTCAGTGCTTCTGCCTTATCACCCTTGTATCAACAGTATGGTGGCCAGAGAATACAAGGAAGACAATGATCGATGTTGCCTTAGGGCTAAGTGGAGTGCGGCATTCCACAGAGTCCGTTCGGTTCTCGATCTCGCGGCGGTTTAACCCCTGAAACAACAGGAGGCCCCTCCACAAACTGGTCGATGACCGTGTCAACAAGTACAAGAGGATTTTAGCACCCTAGAGGACAACAACTATGTCTCGGATGATAATGACAAGGGGGAATTATTTGGATTCCTATCCCCGGTGTCTTACCTAACTAACAAATTCTTTTTATCCTCAAGCGAGGTTAAAGTGTGTTGAGTTAAAGAGTTAAATTTTAATTGTTGTATTACTCAGTCGGGTGATGGAAGTGCAAATCGTGGTGTGATGACTGACTCAAACCATGCAAATGCATATGAATAAAATAAGCTTTTCCTTTCAATGAATTCTAGCTAAGGTAAGGAGAGAGTTCTTTCAAACTATAACTACTCTTTCAAATTAAATGAATGCAACAAGTGTTCAAGTTCATTCATGGGACCTCAAGGAGAGCTTCAGATATACTCAAGTCATGCAAATGAATTCATCACATTAAACAAAGTGATAATAAATATAAGGAATTGTACATATCCATGTTCATAATTCTCTAGGAACACTTATAACATTCTTCAATCATTCTTCACAAAAACACAGGGGTAGTAGAAACAATAAACTGCATATAAATCTTCATGAGATTAATAAAAAAATAGTAACCACAACTGGCCGGGAAGCTATACCACAACTTGTTTTTTTATGAAGCCACCACAGTCCAAATTTGAAGCTACTGTATTCTAAGTGTTAAAGCTGCTACAGTACTACCCATGTTCATAATTCTCTAGGAACACTTATAACATTCTTCAATCATTCATCACAAAAACACAGTGATAGTAGAAACAATAAACTGCATATAAATGTTCATGAGATTAATAAAAAAATAATAACCACAAATGGAGCCCTACAACTCCTCTTCCTCCAGGAAAACATGAAATACATCTAATTACATCACTCATTATACAAAGTGATTGCTAACTGCATGGGGGAATCCTTATACAAAGTATGAACGCTAAAGATAAAAAAAACATCCAAACTGCAATAAATGCTTATTGCAATTTGTAATATTAGACTTGTAATATGCATTAAAACACACATAGCAAGCATCCAAAACACGGATTTACAAATTGTGGCATCCTAACTGAACAGTAATCAAAAATTGTAATTTTGAAAGAAAGTCCGACAACACAGCCCTTTTCGTCGAAGGTCGTCGGATTTTCTCGTCCGATTTTGGGTTCAAATCTACTAATGCTAGCATATACAACATAAAAAAAATAGATATGGGTAAATGCATAATTGGACTAAGTCCAATGGGTATATGGAGCAATAAGCCCCCTGGTGCTTTAGTAGAGTTTGAGATTGTTCTTCTACTCTTCTGAAAACATATGTGGTCTATTTTTTTGTTGGGTATTGACTAGTGGTAATGATGGATGACACTTTTTGGAACAGACCCGTAAAAGGGAATTTTTTTTAGTTTTATGTGTTGGAATGTAAGGGGTTCACAACCTTTCTCCTTATTTAATTCTCCATCCATGAACTGGGTTACACCCTAGATTCCAACTCCAATGAACTTTTGGAAAATAATTGCTTGCACAAATTATATCTAAAAGATTAGAGGCCATGTAGAAAGTAGGGAAGAGTTCAGGATTATCACTCTAGGCACTCTCTATATATTTATGCACGGAAAAAGACAAGATAGGTTCCCAATTAAAAACTGCAATTGATCTAACCACAATATAAATAATAGTAACCCAACTGCATTGAGGTAAGTGTAGTCTCTTTTTGTCCATACAACCTACACATAATAGCCATGACATATATATGGAAACATCAATTTTTTAATAAAATGCATGCCATCTTTCCTAGATATGAACCTATTTACCTCTACCACCAACTAACTAAATTCTTCTTCATGTCATGATCTTTGTGAAATTTTTCTACCCAACCATTTGTCAAAAAAAAATTATGGTTGGTGAATCTTATAACACTTTTCAGGCCGTAAGGGTTGAAAATATGTAATGTACTATCCATTTCTATTGATGAATATCTTATTGTCAGTATTAGTATGTTTAATTATTCAATAAATGACATATTAACAAGTTAACATAAGAGGCTAAACCTGCCCACCTCCCAGCTTGTACCTAATTAACCAAAAATAAACTCACTTGTTTAAACTAACTGAGTTTTCCCCGTTATATAAGCTGCGTTGATTACAATACCCATTGAAACGGGTCACTACTAACAAACTACTTTTTTAGGAAGAACAAGATTATATTTGTAATTAAGAACACAACCACCACACAGCTGCCAAATCACATGAATGAATCCATTAATGTGTATCACGTGAGACCATAACATTTCAGTGAATACTACTAGCGTCGATCAAACCGTCTTTTATTGTCTTCACATTATTCCATATAACTTTTCTTAACAGGAAGTAATGCCATTTGTATATTCTTATAACCTTTTATATGCACCGTGTATCATCTAGAGCATGTGCCATGCAAACTGGCAGGGATATCCATCATTTCCAAGTGTATTGTTGTCCATTCTAGAAAGCAATTCCAAAGGCAAATTGATTGTTGAAGATTGGGAAGGCACAATCGACAACATAATTTAGAAACTTCAGATTGGGAGTCTAGGACACAAGGTATTAACATTTTCCATATGGACAAAATAACTATTCTAGATCCCTCTTAAATTTATTTTCCATCTATGCCTGATGTCTAGTTGTAGCTCTAAAAGGACCCCTACAAAGATCCAATCAATCAATATGATGTTTTAATGTAAGGGTATTGCCAAGTAAATTGACATTAGTTGTTAAACAATGCCTTTTGTTGGCAGGATCTTTGGCACGACCAGTTGATGCCAAATTGACCTTTGTCACTAGGCATTGTACAAGCTGTTGAAAGACTCTGTTCATCAGGTGTTTTCTATTTTTCAGAAGTTCCTATTTTAGGGACAATTTCATTTTTAGCAGATTTGGATATCAAGATCACAATATGTTTTAGTAAGACCTTGTTTTAGTTAATTTTGAGTTAGGATTAGTGCATTTTAATTGCATGACTTGGGCAGTTTTTCCTAGGAGAGGGAATCTCAAATCTAGAGTGTGCATCTAAGTGTGTGTCTAGTGTCAGTGAAGTGATGACCTATCAAGAAGATGATCTCTTTAGGAGATTGATTTTTTGTCTAACTGCTGAACCAAACAACTCAGCCAAAACAAAAAATAAAATAAAAGTAGTTCGTAGACCCAGGATCGAATCATGTAGAGGTTTAACCAAACAAACATCTAAACAAAATCTACAGCAAGATCGTTCCTACCAAACCTATGCGCAAATGCTAAAACATTTAAACCAATGCGATTTACCAGCTAGGGCTTACCCAGCTCTTTTCCCTTAACAAATACATCCTATTTCAAAATGTAATAACACGGAGATCGAATCTCACCAAAGGAGAAACACTAAATAAATAAAATGACCAGCATTACAGACCAAAACTCCAAAGTCGAAACACACATCGTGTGTTTTCGATGACTTCTCAAACAGAAAATACTTGCGCCCAGAACCAAAAACATTAAGTTACTATTGACCAACTCGACCTCAGTCGATAGGGGTTTTCCTCACTGTCAACACATACCGCAGTCTCCCTGGGCACCGGCCCGGGCAGGTTTGATCCCACCCAGCAACACTCGTAGAGCGGATGAGGTCTCACCCAAGGTGTCTAGGAAGAGCAAACAGAACCATGTTTTTACCGAGGGAGGAGGAGAGTTGTGGTTGTGTAGACTAGCTCTATTGCAGTACTTAAACAGAACTCAAAACATGGAAGTATAACATTTTAACTAATCGTGGCATTCATATTCCACATGAAACAGATCATTTAATCACATCATTTGTCATTCCAACAACACTAAACATATATTACATTAAACAACAATTATATATCGCACCATTGCACAGAGATTTCACCAAAACATCATCATATTACTGTTGTGGTCAAAATACCGGCGGCAAAACATACATCTTCTTATCTCTCGTCTGCTATTCTCCTGTATTCTATCTTGGTCTCTCACTATCTCTCCTTATGATCCCTAACACTTACGACTCTCATCTATTTATAGGATTCTGCCATTACAATATTTGTCCACTTATAACTAACTTCCTAACCGACACTATGGACAATTGACCCAATAACCCAAAAAACCTGCATACCGCGGTACAACTGACTCACTATTACATAATATGTGGTCCAAGTGACCCAAAACCCGCCAACTTCGGTATTCTTTAGCACAAAATACTCCTTTCGCGCCCTTCTCTGGTGTGTCGCGGCGTCGGCGGTACCACAACCTTTCCCCATCAAACCGCTTGCCAACAGGCCCCCAACACAATCTTGTGGCTCGCCCTCGAGCCACGTCAACTGCTGGATAGGGTGCACGTCGAACTGAGCTATGTGCCGATAAATGTTCTTGCTTTCTGGAGCAGGTGGTGTGGTCCTGCTCCTTCGGCTACACTGATCATCGTCTCACAGTTCTGTAAGACTTACCCGAGAGTGGGCATCCTCCCACTCGTTGTCATGTACGTCTCGAACTCATCCTCGAGTCTTTGTAAATGGTTCAGACAGGAAGGAAAAGAGGACAAACAGTACCAAAGCGCGAAGTCAGCAGATGGCTCCAGCGCATCTGTTTCATGCCAGCAACCAGCTCTTATTGTGGGTGGGGAGCTCCCGCCCCAACCATCTCAAGGGTCGGAACGAGCACAATCCTTCAAACAACTACTGCATACTTAATCATGCGGGACTAGCCTTCGGCTCAGGCATAACACAGTATAAGTGCACCGACCGTAACAAGGCGCTTAGGGACACTCGTCGTTCGGGCTCTCAGGGCCCCTGTGGTGCTGCCACGGGAAACAAAGTGAAGCATTTCCACAGCCTCCTTGGAATTCCTCACAACTCAACTCGCACAGCAAGTAAACAACATAACAATAGTAGGTCGGGACAACTTCTTTATAGCGAATTATCAACTCCCTCGCGTATTTATAGCCGGACCCTTCCCAGGTTACGTCAGTTGGAATGATGCCTCAGTTCCTCACACTTGTGTGTATAAACTGGCCGACTAACACAGCGGGGGGGCATCCATGCTGCCAACAAAGATCCCACGTGCCACTGTGTGAGCAATCCCGCTGATCGTCCCGGCCCAGCGTGCCATGTGCGAAACATGTCATCGTCATGTGGTAACCCAGCTGAATCGGTCAAGCACAATCATGTGTATGGACGATGGGCAACGGTGACAAGATATTAGTCGAACAATAGTCACAATTTTGCCCCGTACCTCCCAAATCCTCCGTAATCATCACAAAAATCTTTCAACAATAGCTGCCATCGGTCCTGGTCACAATACTTCCATAACTCTCCAACTATACCAAACTTGCGGTACAAGCCTCTCTACTTCCGTGTACCATCTTTTGTTGGTGCGCCATCTGCCACCAAGCAACCTGCAACACACACACACTTTTTTTTTTCGTCAATGTGACTTAGACATCGCACTGCTCCAAGCCCAAGTGATAGGGCTTCAACCTGTGACCATTTACCAGCTTGGGGAGCATCGCCCCATCCAACCGCTGCAACTGAACCGCTCCTCCTGAAGTAATAATATTGATGCGATAAGGACCCAGCCAATGCATCTACAACTTTCCTGGATGTTTCATAAACTTGTTGTCATATAATAGCACCAAGTCACCTTGCTGAAACTCCTTACTTTTAATGTGGCGATCATGCCATGCCTTCTAGCGGTCCTTCTCCATCCCTTGGTGAAAGTCGATGATAAATCGATCCTCTTCCAGCTCCACCAATTGTGCTAGGCATTCGTCTAATGCTGCAACATCATCCATGCTCGTAATAGCCGCAATTCGTAAACTGGGAACAATGTACTCCATAGGCATAATGGATTCCTTCCCATATACCAGCTTGAAAGGTGTCTGACCAGTCAACCCTTTACATGTGGTTCGATAGGCCCACAACACTGCTGGGACTTTCAAATCCCAGTTATCGCAGTTCACCTTGCACACCTTTGTCAACGCATGCTCCAACACCTTGTTAAATGCCTCCACCGTTCCATTCGCCTGTGGGTGATAGGGTGTACTCTTCTTATGTTGTATATGAAACTCTTTCGTGAATGCGCTGATAGTGCGATTAAGAAAATGGCTTCCTTGATCACTCAGCAATATCTTGGGGCAGCCAAAACGGGTGATAATTTGATCAAACAAAAATTGAGCGGCCGTTGCGGTGGAGCAATCAACTACAGGTGCTGCCTCCGTCCATCGAGTCAAATACTATATCACCGTGACAATATATCGCGCACTTGTGCGTTTCCCTAGTGGATGGATCGGTCCGACAAAATCCACAACCCATTTTTCGAATGGTTGCAGTGTCACCTGAGGTAGTAGTGCCATCTCGTCTTGTCTAGACGGTTTTCCAGTTCGCTGACAAACATCACAAGACCACGCATAGTCTATCGCATCATTATGTAATGTGGGCCACCAAATTCTTGCATGCAGTACCTTCCGGGCAGTCGCCCGACTACCATAATGTCCTCCCGAGACTCCACCATGTGCCTCAGCCAATATCTACGCTTGCTCATGCAGCAAGACACATCTGCGTAGTATCTCATCAGTGCCCAATCTATACAACTCTCCCGCGATCAGTTGAAAGTCAGCAACCTTAACAACCAATTGATTCTTCTGAGTAGTGGTAAAGTCACCGGGTGCAGTGCCGGTCACCATAAACTGAAGCATGTCATCAAAATATTGATCAGCGGCGGCAACATGAAATATTTGGGCATCCAGCAATCCATCTTTGATATTAGTCGGTTCCTCCCCTGTATCAATCCGTGATAAATGATCTGGTCTAGCATTCAACCGCCCCGGTTTCACAATGACTTCAAAATCAAACTCCTGGAAAAAAAGTAGCCATCAGCAGATCTTCCCCCCCAACACAGGCTTATTGACCAAGTATTTCAATGCATAATGATCAGTGAACATTTTAAAGTGGACACCCAACAAATAGTGCCTGAATTTCTGCAGCGCGTAAACCATGGCAAGACCTTCTCATTCTGTGGTAGTGTAATTTCGTTCTGTAGAGGACAGCTTTCAACTGGCAAAAGCAATGGGATGATCAAGATCACCTTCTCTAGGTTGAGCCAACACAACCCCTAGTGCACTCGATGAAGCATCCACGTGGACATGGAATTCCTTACTCCAGTCTGGAAAGACCAAGATTGGTGCCGATGCCATCTTCGCCTTGAGCGTTTCAAAGCTATCTTGACATTCCGGGCTCCATTGGAATGTCGCATCCTTCTTCAGCAACTTTTCCATTGGGGCAGTAATCGCAGCATACCCCCTAATGAACTTGCGATAATGTCCCGTATGACCCAAGTTGGTGCGCAACTGCTTAATGGTGATCGGTGGTTTTAACCCCAAAATGAGCCCAATTTTGGCTGGATCAACCAGCAATCCCTGCTTACACACTATATGTCCCAGCAATATCCCAAACGGTGCACAGAAAATACATTTCTTCAAGTTCAGCGATATCTGGTGCTATCAGCATCGCTCAAGCATTAACCGCAGATTGGCTAGATGATCACGAATCAATCCATAAATGGTCCAATCATCCATATATACCTGCAAAAACTTCTAAATAAAATCCTTGAAGGCGGCAACAACGACCCGTGAGAATATCGTAGGTGCATTCTTCAAACCAAACGGCATTACCGTGTACTGAAAGTAACCCCATTTAGTAATGAAAGTTGTCTTATGGCGATCTTCCTTGGCAATGCGAATCTGATGGTCGCTAGAGAATCCATCAATTAAAGAGTATATCTCCTGGCCACCTACTCCTTCAAGTACTTCATCAGTAAACGAGGTCGGAAAAAGGTCATGTAAGCAAGCATCGTTTAACTTCCGTAAGTCGACACAAATGCGCACTTCGCCTATTTTCTTGTCCTGCACCACCATAGGACTGATCCACTCAGACTCTTCTAGAGGTTCAATAATACCAGCATCCAACATGAGATCAAGTTCCGCCTTGACCTTTTCTTTATGTCACAGATTCAGCTAATAAGGTCACCGTCGGACTGGCTTAGCATCTAGTTTCAATGGAATCTTCATCTCTCGTAGATCACCCAGGATTCCCTTCATTTCAGAAAAATTCGTGGGAAACACATCTTGAAACTCATGAAGTAACTCAGTAACCTTACTCATCATCCTAATAATCCCCAACATTAGCAAACTTGGGAGTAGCCTCGGTGCCGATATTCATCTTGCGAAGCTGCAATGGTTGACTGAACGGATTACTTGGCGATACAGGTCGGACTACATTGCGACTTCCTTCAGATTTGGGAATGTTAACATTCTGGGGATCATCATCATCCTCTGGGCCACCACTAACGTTGAAGCACTCCATGAGAGACTGCATCTGACAGTGTGTGTGTGGGTTGATAGGGTAGGCTGCCGAAACAACCTGAAATATCACATCGCGGATGAGCTGCAGGGCGTTATGGACATCAAGGTTGGCATCCACAAAAGTGAACGTATGAGTGAAACAGATCGTCAACTCCCCCCATGTTGTAATGTCTCAGCGCAACTCGGATGCAGTGTACCATGAGCACGGTATCTCATCCAAAGTATGGACAAAATCATGGACCCACTCATCTCTGGGTCGCGCTACCCATAAGCGTTGGCACTCCATCACATGATCACTAGGATTGGGCCAGCCATCATACTTTCCAGTGTGATAAAATTCAGTATCGCCGAACCGAACCATCATCAGCCTTCGACACTATCACCAACCTTTAATGAACTTCTTATGTGTCGCCCACCATTGTGCTGGAGCAGCCTTCAGTGCTTCCTCCAAGGCCAGCAATCGTTGTGGTTCTAGGACGCGGTCTTCAAACTCTGCTAAAAAATTGTTTAGGCTAGGAAACCCCTCATAGACAGGCAATGTGATCGTTTCTGTCGCAACGCGACATAAGGATTGCGTAACTAAGCCACATTTCTGGACCGATACTTCATGCATTCGATTCTGCCAATGTTCCAATGCATCATCAGAGTCGGAAAACGCAAAGCTCTCGCTGCGCCACTCCAACTCATCATAGGCGGTAGGATGAATATAATCTTCAGAAATATTGAATGCATGGTCCCATCTAGCGGGATCATCATCTTTTACAGGCTCCACATAGCAGCATCCTTCGACCGGATCCAACGAGGCTATAACTCTGAAATCGCGATTCTCAAAGGTCATCATGCGCTTCTTGAAGTTGATTACAGCTCCACTATCGTTAGCCCATCTAATCCCCAAGAGTGCCGGATAAGAACTTCCTCCCTCAACCACTTCGATAACATCAAAGTCAGCATAAGTCTTCATGCCCTCAATATCAATCATGAGCCGCGGAACTCACCCAATAGGTGTAACCTTCGTATGGTTAGCCAACTGGAGCTGCACAGGAGACCAACTCAATGGGGGACTCCCCATCTTCTGCCACGCCTACTTGGTTAAGATGTTAACATCCGAACCAAGGTCAAGAATCATAGATTCAACATCATAGTCACCAATCTGAATATCCATTCGCATATCCTTGCCAGTCTTCCTTCTCTATAGGGAGTTTACTCCCGACTCCTGCCGTCCTTTCGGAAATCGCTGCAACCATCCCTCAATCTCAACTAGGGCAGCCAGGTCTCGTTCCAATGACAGACATCTTTCAAGGAACTTTTGCAATGTCCCCGGTGGTGGTGGTCGATCAGTGTCTGATGTAGCATCAAAGATAGGCAACATATCACAAACAATAGCCTTACCACAGTCTTTATCCAAAGTGCAACGTGCCTCTAGGAATGTATCTCACTCCGTATCAATGTCAAAGTGTACCGTATTCTGACCAGCCAACCGAATCAGTGGTCGCGAACCATATTCCCCATTCGTCTTTCCTCCACGAGTGACAATGGCCACCAAAGCATCTTGTGGTCACGGTTCTGCAGAAATGGTCGCAATATTTGCACCCTGCGTCTGGTTCTGCTGCAAATTCCCTGGTTGATTGACATTTTGATTGGCGTTCAACGGTGTTCGTGGGGGTTGGTTCTCTACTAGTTTCTATATCGGGTTCTGTACTAGTTGCTGTGGCGGGGCCGAATTCTGTAGCTGTAGAGCGTTCCCAACCTACCATCTTGCAATCAAATGAGAACAATTCTCAACCGTATGATCATTACCAAAGCAAAACGTACACTGATTTTGTAGCAGTGGGTAGTCGCACTGATAATGCCCCCATACCGCACAGTGGTAACATTGAACAGCTCCATGACCACCTCGGCTTCCTCCTCCACGACCAAATCTGCCACCGCGTCCGCCCCTGTAACCTCCCCGGTAGCCGCCCTGCTACTGGTATTGTTGTTACATTGGTGCTGGTGGAATCCCTTGCCCTTTTGGTTCATACTGCGGTTGCTGTACATATTGTGGATGTGGGGGAGCCATCTGCATCAGGTTGTATTGCGGCATGAACTGTTGCGGTTGTTATTGCTATGGTGCAAACTGCATTTGCGGCTGCGGGTGGCGGCTGGGCTACCTGTGGTTGCATTTGTGGTTGTTGCACCGCGCGCTGATCATCATTGATGTAGAATGCATCACACATCCTCTCCTGTAGCAACCCATATGCACGGAATTCCTTGTCATCGTGACCCACCGACTTGCAGAATTTGCACTAAAGATTTCACGGGGTTGTGACCATTTTCTACATATATGGGCAATTATCATGACCGTGCCCAAACACCTGGAAAACACGACACCACGACATACTACTGCCATTCAATGGGTTTGGCGCACCTGACACCAAATAATTACGAAAATCCGGGCAATTATCTTTCATATGCCCTTCTCCTCGGCATCGCGTACTCCATACTTCATTGCGTTGTTCCTTGTTCTTCTTCAAATTTTACAACTGTATAGTCGGGTTGGCGAGCTGTGTCTGTATCTGCGACATCCCGGCTGCATTATCTCCAATCGGTGACGCTTCCAATCGCATTGCAATCTCTAGAGCTTCACTTGGGGTCGATATGTTCTATTGCATCAGCGGCAGCCGAATGTGGGGTAGCAATCCTGCAATGAACCATTCTTTATGTTGGACAGCGCTCATATCGAAACTAACCTTTGCCATCAGCGTCTTGAATCGCTGGTCGAAATCCCATACTATCTCATTGGGATACTGCTTAATTTCATTCAATTCAGTAATATATTGAGCATCCGACTTAGGTCGTCTAAATTCAACAATCAGCCCATCTCGAATCTCATCCAGTGACTTCTCTAGGGCCCCCGTAGGGACTAAAATAAAATTCATGAACCAATCTAAGGCAGGACCTTGCAGAGTCGTGGATAACTATCCTTTCTTAGCATTGGCATCGGTGATCTGTTTCATGGTCCAAACTGATTCACACAAAAACCAGTACTGTTCTGGGTTGTCTGTCGCACTTCCACGGAACAACGGTAACTTAGCATCATCGCCCGCCATCTTGGGCTTCCTTCCTCCTGTCACTGCACTACTACTAATTAACTTATGCAGTATTGATGAACTTGGCGGTGTCAAAGTAGTATTCCTTGTGGTTTGAGAGTCAGTGAGCGAAGGTGTGGGTATGTTGGTGCCGGGGTTTGGTCCTGCCTCTATCCTGGGCGTAGCCTGGTTATTCCTATCAGGACTATGAGGTCGCTTCGTCCCATGTGGTCTTCCTTCACGGTTTTGCGGTTCGATCGCAGCAGGACCTTCTCCCATCCTCTGCCTCTTCTCCTATCGAAACCTTGCTATTAACACCCAAAAAGTGCTCACTAGCTCATTTCCTTATTCACATGACCCATTTGTCCACTTTTCCACCATTTGAGCCTCTAAAGCCATCAAAAGGTCACCAAAATACCATAATACACCCCTTTTTCCCCTCAAAATGAATATTTTTCCTCAAAAAGCATAAAAAAACCCTAAAAAAGGGTCCAGAATTCCCAAAAATATTAAAAAGGGAATAAAAATATTAAAGGTATTCATAAAAGGAAAAAGGAGGTAAAAGGTACCTAAACCATGTTGGTCAATACCATTGGTTTCCTCAAAACCATAATGGTATCCCCCACCACCAAAAACTATAAAAAGGTGGTAGGGGCTCCTCACTTTCCATCCATCCATCATCCTATCCTCACGCTGTCAAAATCTCTCATGAGACTTTTGGTCATTTTCAACATCTTGGAGAAGAGACCATTGGAGCTTGGAGCTACTCACCCTTGGAGTTGCTCAACACAAATCCTCACCATTTGAGGTATCTTAATACAAAACATCTATTCTTTTATTTCTTGTTATTTCCATGAATTGTTTTTAAATTTATTTGTTATATGCACATGTTAGTTTAGATTTAGTTTTAATTCATAATCGTTTTTGCTTTCTATATTGAAACTACTATCACATTGTTGATAGGTGCCCATTGCACAAAGCTTGGTTGCAAAACCAAGCCAACACTCGCTCCTCCTCTTGTAATACCACTTTCTTCTTCGGCTTCGCTCACAGTCTCCTCATGGTCTGCACCCATCTACCCCTTTACCATTCCATGTACCGTTCCCCAGCAGTCGCGGTACCCACGGCCTCCACCCACCAGGCTGTCTACTGATCAAGGTGCATCTTTAATATGCCCTTTTCGCATATTAGCATCTTAATCGATAGTTGGAGCGACAACAGAAACCTTCCCCTCGGTCCTCAGAAGAAGTATCTTTCATCTTCACTATAGGATTTCTTCGTGTTGACCGCAAATTCAGTGATATATCCTTCCAAGATGCTATCAAGGCAAACTTCAACAGCCCGCGATGCGTTATTATCAACTTCCTGCAGCTCCTGAATCAACTCCGGGGTCCAAGCCGTCGGTTCACCACCCTGGAAGTTCCTTTTCTGAAAGGTCATCTTTGAAAACCATTCATACAAAATAACCGGGAATTCACAGAAAAGCCATTCGTGCAGACCGTCGTGAATATATCTTCCCAGCCAGTGATCTACTGTCAGTCGCGTGTTCCATCTTTCTTCTTTAGCAAACTCCTGCAACTTCTGATCGAACCATTTCTGTATCTTTGGCTTCGTCGGATGCCACAACATGACCTCCTTCTACTCTGCACACGGTCCCGACAACGGAACCATTTGTTGACCAACTCGACCTCAGTCGACAGGGGTTCACCTCACTGTCGACACATACCGCAGTCTCCCTGGGCACCAGCCCAGGCAGGTTTGAGCCCACCCAGCAACACCCACAGAGCGGATGAGGTCTCACCCAAGGCGTCTAGGAAGAGCAGACAGAACCATGTTTCCGCCGAGGGAGGAGGAGTGTTGTGGCTGTGCAGACTAGGTCTATTGTAGTACTTAAACATAACTCAAAACATGGAAGTATAACATTTTAACTAATCGCAACATTCATATTCCACATGAAACAGATCATTTAATCACATCATTTGTCATTCCAACAACAGTAAACAGATATTACATTAAACAACAATTATATATCGCACCATTGCACAGAGATTGCACCAAAACATCATCATATTATTGTTGCGGTCAAAATACCAGAGGAAAAACATACATCTTCTTATCTCTTGCCTGCTATTCTCCTGTCTTCTATCTTGGTCTCTCGCTATCTCTCCTTATGATCCCTAACACTTACGACTCCCATCTATTTATAGGCTTCTGCCATTACAATATTTGTCCACTTACTACTAACTTCCTAACCGACACTATGGACAATTGACCCAATAACCCCAAAAACCCACATACCGCGGTACAACTGACTCACTATTACATAATATGTGGTCCAAGTGACCTAAAACCCGCCAACTGCGGTATTCTTTAGCACAAAATACTCCTTTCGCGCCCTCCTTTGGTGTGTCGCGGCGTCGGCGGTACCGCAACCTTTCCCCATCAAACCGCCTGCCAACAGTTACACAATTGCTTCATGAAAGTCAAAACTCATAATATAGAATTGTTTTCCAAACATTTTAGCTATAGGTTCGAATCTCTTAGCCAAACAAATAAATACTTGCGCCGAGAGTCCAAAACAAATAGCTACAGGATCGCTTCATCAAGCTAACAAAGAATCGTTTAAACTAAAGACTCTTTCCAATAACGTATAGCGACAGGGTCGATTCTCACCCAATCGCTTAGCAGAGTATAAAAACTCATGTTTAAATAGAAATAGACCTAGTATTTACACATAGCGAAACCCCAATTCATTTTCCAAACCATCAATTTACACGTAGAGTCATTTTTGTCACCTACAGGTGGCGAATTACAAATAGAGCATTCGTATTATCTACGAATTGATACACAGAACCCAAATGAAAGATATGCATTTCAATATGTTCCAGATTGCAACCATTTAAACAATTTATACAATACCCAATCCATCACTTAGAGTAACACAGTAAGTGAATACCAAAACAAAGGTAAGTCAAAACCTTAGATTAGTTACAAATAGGGTTACAACCATACATGGCCACAGCCAAGTCATAAGCGCCCACAATGGGCATACTTCATTACATTAAACACGCCATAAACAACTACCAAACTACTCATAAGAATTACATTCCCATTATGGGTCAAACCCATTACAATTTCTCACTGCCCACGACTAGCCCCAATTCTAAACGGAGTTACAGAAACCCCGAAGGGAACCAAACAAAAAACTACAAACACACTCCTCATCCATGAATAGAGTAGGCATCAGAGCTTTAGGATAGAGGAAGGGTCATAGAGTAGGCTTTGCTAATGGGTTGAACGAAATTCAAGTGTAGGAGAGTTCAAGATGAAATGTGGCCACATACCAAATACATTGTAGAGACTAATCCTTCTCCTGCTCCTGATTTTGCAATCGAAACCCCTGCTCTTGATCCTGCTTGTGCTTGTGCAAAGGAAAAAATTGCGTCATCGCTTAATGTCAGTTAAGTCCAAATTGAAGTCGAGATTCCCACCAAAAATGGAGCCACATTACAAACCAAACCACAGGTCTGAAACATATGTGGAGGAGGTGGGATTTTCCCTCGACAAAATGGAGAAACCACCTATCGATCATTGAATTAGATTGTCATTTCATCACTACCCTTCGAACTATGTTTCCCGTCACACAAACCAGACCGCAAGTCTGAAACAGATGCGGAGGAGGTGAATTTTTCCCTCAGAAAAATGCTGAAACATGTTATCGAACAGAGTGATGGGATTATCGATCAGTGACAGGAATATTAGGGTCGGTTTTGTGTTTAATGGTTTATGCATTTCATGGTTGGAGAGTTGAGGTATTAGGCGGGGTTTGGGGTTAATAGGTTAGTATAGGTTAATAGGTTAGGGGTTTGGGGTTAATAGGTTAGGGGTTTTGGGTTAATATGTCAGTATAGGTTAATAGGTTAGTGTAGGACGTTGATTATAAATTGATATAACTTAGTATAGGTTAATATAGGTTATAGGACGTTAATAGGTTAGTATAGGTTAGTAGGGGTTAATAGGTTAGTATATAAGCTTACATCTTAGTATAGGTTGTTTATCTATTGATATAATTTAGTATAGGTTAGTGCTTGAAATACCACATCCTTGATTTTGGTCTAGGGTGATGTCCTATTAGGAACCACGAATGCCTATCCAACACATCCCTTCAGAAAAAGTAGTTGGTTGATGTACTTCGAGAAAAAGCGCACTTAGTTTCATCCCACATCCTTCTATAGTTGATACATATTATCGCAATACCATGATCTTCATTTATGTTACTATGGGGGAAGGTATCCCGCCACTTGCACCAAAAATGACACATTGGAAAGATGAGACCACTTGCATGATCTCTTGTATATTTTCGATATAGCCTAACTTCCCCTCTATCATGTTTTGGTCACAGTGGTGAGAGCGGCTAGATTGGTAGACCTAAACTTCCACTCCGCAATCAAGTGTGACATGAGTCCATCATCGACATATTCAGTTTTAAAAAGGCATCCATAGCAAGATAATAGACGGTCATATTACCACATTAAGTTACGCTCAACATTCTCTTCATCATCTATTTGAGTTCGCTATTTAAGTTGTTGTGCAAATGGACCAGCTTCCATCTTGAATGTGGGCGTTGAGCTTTCCACTCGCTCCTATTTTCTATTGCAAGATCCAATTTTTCTTTAACAGATGTGTTTCTAATGTCTCCTCCATATTCAACATCCTATCCACATGTTCAACTTATTTTATAGAGAATTTATAGATAGAATAGCCCCTAGTATCTCATTGGGGAATTTTGTTCAAATGTTGTAATAATACTATACCGCACATTCTTTTCTTCCCTGGAAGCATTTCTCTTTCATGGAAGTGGATAATTTTTGGTGTTCTCTCTTATAATTAAGAAACAGATTTTTTGTTTTGTCATCACTCATTGACATTTCTCACATGGATTTTCTACAAAGTTGTTGTCTTCACTCTATGATAAAAAATGATATACTAATATTCAATGGAAACTGAAACTATTCAACGGAAAGTAATCACGTAGATTTGAAAATACACAAAACACGATTAAGCAATCATGAGAAATGATGGATATCAATCTAAAGGAATTGTTAAAGTCTATCTCATTCAACTTGGTTTGTCAAACCATAAGAAAAACACCAACATTAAGTTCGTTGATATTTTTAAGAGGCAAATTGGATATTTTCACTAGTATTTTCGATCCCTTGAGTTATGTTTCATTGTGATTGTTTCAGTTATTGGAATAAATATATCTATTAATTGTGCTTTGGTCGCTTAAAATGCAAGAGGGGAAATCAGTATTATTTTTTCCTAAAATTGGATAAAGTCATTTGGATTGATGAAATTGTAAATATCAATTAGTAATATTGAAAAATAGATTTGGAGTATGAGTAGTTTAGGTTGTTGAATCATTTCAGGTGTTAAAATCAATGATCATAACAATCGAAATTTGCAATTCCAGCTAGAGTTTCATTTTGAAGGTCAAAAATTAAAATATTTAGCCTTCTTCACTTTGTTAGATGTCACGGAATTGAGACTTTGTGTGCATGGAAATTTAAAACTTCCCAATACAATATGCGGAGGTTAACCCTTTTATGTTCCTTACGTTTAGGATGGGTTAATATTCTCTTTCTGACTCTACAATCATGAAAGGATTATAGTAGTAATGCTGCCCACTAATTTCAATAACACACTTTATTTTCCTTTCAAAAAATATTAACCCAATGTGCACTTTGGCATTTCCATTTTATTTACTTCCACCCGTGATTTTGAATCGGCATGGAATATACCAGTAATCAATTTAAAATCCACAATTATAAAAGTAATGATCTAATTTAATATCAAAAATCGGCCCAACGCTGTAGAAACGAAGGCATCTATGGCAGGATGAGTACATTGGACAATCATAAAATGAATGATATTCGAAGGGATCTTGAGCAATTACTTCAGAAGAGTCCACATTAGACTGATGAGAAAAATCATGGGTATTGTATTTTTTTGAGATTTAGGTTCATACCCATAATTATATTCCATGTCATCCTCATACCGCAATGGTGATTCCCACTCATCATGAGCCTCTCTTAATTATCTAGTCTATCTTAAATTTTAGACTACTTGGTTTAACTAGTTTAAGGCTTGAGAAAATGAGAGGAAAACATATGAACTCATTGTGCTTCTTTGATTTTAAAATACCTAGTGGAGTCCCTATATGGGTTTGCTAGTGGAGTTGCTTCCCAGAGTCTCGAGGTGAAGAGAGAATTCACTTCACCAAAATGATTTGTATTTGAGATAGGAGTGAAATCCTTGCTTACCAATGATGAAGATGACAATGATGATGATGACGATGATGAAGATGGCGATGATGAAGATGACGATGATGATGATGACGATGATGATGATGACGATCGATGATGACGATGATGATGACGATGATGATGACGATGATGACGATGAAGATGAAGATGACGATGATGATGATGACGATGATGAAGATGACGATGATGACGACGACGATCGATGATGACAATGATGACGACGATGATGATGATGATGATGTCAATGATGAAGAAGACGATGATGAAGATGACGATGATGAAGATGGTGACGATTTAAATAAAGATGAAGATGACGACGATAATTTGATAGCAATTGAGATTTAAATGAAGATAGTGCAAAAAGATACAAGAGAAATAAGAAATGATAAACCCTATAGTAGAAAAAAGATACATTATTTAATCTATAGGTATGGTTTTTGATGCTACAATGGCGAGTGTCAGCCAAGTTTGAGTATGAAAACCCTCCCACACCGTCAATGCATGCATCTAGACTAACCATGCCAAATTTCAGTCCAAGCCAACACATATTTAAAAAATTTCAACGTTGGCTCCATGTATCACATTATTTAATATATAGGTATGGTTTTTGATGCTGCAATGATTATTGTCAGTCATGTTTGAGTCTAGAAACCCTCCCACAATGTCAATGCATGCGTCTAGACTAACCATGCCAAATTTCAATCCAAGCCAACACATATTTAAAAAATTTCAACGTTGGCCCCATGTATCACATTATTTAATCTATAGGTATGGTTTTTGATGTTGCGCTAATGGCGAGTGTCAGCCAAGTTTGAGTCCGAAAACCATCCCACACCGTCAATGCATTCGTCTAGACTAACCATGCCAAATTTCAGTCCAAGCCAACACATATTTAAAAAATTTCAACGTTGGCCCCATGTATCACATTATTTAATTTATAGGTATGGTTTTTGATGCTGCAATGATTATTGTCAGTCATGTTTGAGTCTAAAAACCCTCCCACACTGTCAATGCATGCGTCTAGACTAACCATGCCAAATTTCAGTCCAATCCAACACATATTTAAAAAATTTCAACGTTGGCCCCATGTATCACATTATTTAATCTACAGGTATGGTTTTTGATGTTGTGCAAATGGTGAGTGTCAGCCAAGTTTGAGTTTGAAAACCCTCCCACACTGTCAATGCATGCGTCTAGACTAACCATGCCAAATTTCAGTCCAAGCCAACACATATTAAAAAAAATTCAACGTTGGCCCCATGTATCACATTATTTAATCTATAGGTATGGTTTTTGATGTTGCGCTAATGGCGAGTGTCAGTCATGTTTGAGTCTAGAAACCCTATAGTAGAAAAAAGATACATTATTTAATCTATAGGTATGTTTTTTGATGCTACAATATCGAGTGTCAGCCAAGTTTGAGTCCGAAAACCCTCCCACACCGTCAATGCATGCGTCTAGACTAACCATGCCAAATTTCAGTCCAAGCCAACACATATTTAAAAAATTTCAACGTTGGCTCCATGTATCACATTATTTAATATATAGGTATTGTTTTTTATGCTGCAATGATTATTGTCAGTCATGTTTGAGTCTAGAAACCCTCCCACAATGTCAATGCATGCGTCTAGACTAACCATGCCAAATTTCAATCCAAGCCAACACATATTTAAAAAATTTCAACGTTGGCCCCATGTATCACATTATTTAATCTATAGGTATGGTTTTTTATGTTGCACTAATGGCGAGTGTCAGTCATGTTTGAGTCTAGAAACCCTCCCACACTGTCAATGCATGCGTCTAGAATAACCATGCCAAATTTCAGTCTAAGCCAACACATATTTAAAAAATTTCAACGTTGGCCCCATGTATCACATTATTTAATCTATAGGTATGGTTTTTTATGCTGCGCCAATGGCGAGTGTCAGCCAATTTTGAGTCCGAAAACCCTCCCACATCGTCAATACATGCGTATAGACTAACCATGCCAAATTTCAGTCCAATCCAACACATATTTAAAAAATTTCAACGTTGTCCCCATGTATCACATTATTTAATCTATAGGTATGGTTTTTGATGATGCAATGATTATTGTCAGTCATGTTTGAGTCTAGAAACCCTCCCACACCGTTAATGCATGTGTCTAAACTAACCATGCCAAATTTCAGTCCAAGCCAACACATATTTAAAAAAATTCAACGTTGGCCCCATATTGTATCACATTAATTAATCTATAAGTATGGTTTTTTATGCTCTAATGGTTAGTGTTAGTCATGTTTGAGTCCGGAAACCCTCCTAGACCGTCAATGCATGATGAAGATGTCAATGAAGAATGGTGACAATGATGATGATGAAGATGATGACGATGATGATGATGACGATGATGACGATGATGATGATGAAGATGGTGACGATGATGATGATGATGATGGTGAGGATCATGGCGATGATGATGACAATGATGATGATGGTGGTGGTCGTGAGGACGACGATGATGATGACAATGATGATGATGATGATGGTGGCCGTGACGACGACGACGATGGCGATGATGATGATGATGATGATTATGGTGATGATGACGATGATGAAGATGATGATCAAGATGATGAAGATGTCAATGAAGAAGAAAAATATGATGATGATGAAGATGATGGTGATGATGATGATGATGATGATGATGATGTTTGAGTCTTTATAATTGTGCATTTCCTTTCTAATATTCTCTCTGTTTCGAGAATAATTTAATATTCTCTACTAAACAGGGCCAACCACGTGAAGGTGGAAGCTCTTATGGCCCCTCCCCCCCCTCACATCACTCTCAATTCCCCATAACTCGACAAAAATATCTATGTACAAAAACTTTAAATTTGGTTTTTGGCATACTCTATAACAAGCAATGTTACTAATTATATCATACTGGAAAATGGAAACTCAATAAGAAACAGTTAATTTATTATTACTCCATACCTCATAAACTTCAATGGTCTTCATCATCTTCTTCATCTGAGTCATCGTTTGTACTATCATCCGATGATCCAGATTCAAAATTGTAAGGATTGGCCATATCATCCTCGTCGTCTATCATCCTCGTCTTCAGTGCAGTTACGATCATCATGTCATCGTCGATATCATCTTCATGGACATGATTGTCTGATACATCATCTGATTCAATAAGTTCTTCGACATCTTCTTCAGGACCATGATCATCTAAATCATGTTGATCATGATGATCTTCTATGGCATCTTCTTCTTCGAGAATGTCTTCATTACTTTCATCTATGTTATACTTTACCGGCCTTCCCCTTGGATCGTGTCTCACAGCAAATGACCAACCCGCTCTACCTGGAACCTCAGAGTAAAATACCTGTTCACATTGGGTTGGAAGAACATAGGGCTTCGTTCGTGGCTCAAACAACCTTGTATTTACCATGGTAAATCCATTATCATGTTCAATTATTGTTTTATCGGGATCACGTTGATTCAATCGACACCTGGACCATTTGACAAAGAACAGAAATACCTTGAAGGAGTTAAAGTCACACTGAAGAATGTCTTCCAGATACCCATAGTATCGATTTTCAAAGAGTTCTGGATGTCTGTCACTTCTAGAAGAAACATTGGTCACCTCAAAGACTGCAAATATCCCACAATCAGATGTTTTCTTTGTTTCATCCAACTTTTTGATTCGATATCTACATCGATTGCACCACATAGCCTTATGGTGTTTTACCTACAACAAGCCATACAGGAAAATATTATAATGATCCAATATTTATGATTAACTAGTGCATGTTTATAATGCCATACAATGAAAAAAACAGCGTGATGTACAACGACATTATTTTTTACAAAAAAAAATAGTGTTGATGATTAATATGCTTACCTTCTTATCTTTTAAACCTATTGATAAATTGATTTCCCTTTGTGTTAGGTTGGTGTCTCCATTGCAATGTGCAGCTTTAACCAATGAAGCCACACCTTCCCATGATATTCCATGACCAGATTGTTCACATCGTTCGATCCATACCTTCATCTAGTCAAGATTGATTGCGATGTATAAATGAATTGCATCCCACTCTCGACCAACTGTTTCATGACAATAAAATTAAAATTCAATACAAATGTAATATAGTAACTTAACAAAGTATATTACAGTATAAATTTATGCAAAGTACTGAATATAAGAATGTGTTATATTACCTTTCACCTTCCTTGATATACCTTTCCCCTTCGGGTACTCCCCTTCGAAACTCTTATTGGATTCTGGGTCACAAATGCGACGTAAATTGAGCTTTTCTGCTAATTTAGGATGATATTCACTAATATACAGCATGTTCTGGTATATCATATATCCCTCTATCATAGAACCCTCAACATATGCTCGTTGTCTGACCAAACCCTTCATAAATTTCAAGTGCCTCTCAACCATCCACATGGACCTTGAGTGCGCAGGTCCACACAGTTCAATCTCCTCAACTTGGTGTATGAGGTAGTGTTCTTGTGCATTGAAAAATGCCGAAGGTAGATGCTTCTGCATTTCACACATGAGACGAGGAATTTCTCTCCTCCAATACTTTATGTATTGTTTATGGAATTCTTTAGATGACAACCATCTACAAGTGACATGACAACCAAATCAAGAGATTAAAGAAAAAAAAATATTACGTAACATCATGAATTACAAAACGAAAATCAAATATAAGTTCTATGTTGAATTAGACAAACACTAAGCGCATGGAAAAAATCACCACTTACCTCATGTATTTCCCGAGACTATATATTATTTGCTTGACATTGTTGTCGAAGTTGTCTGGGATAGAGAGAGGTAGAACATATTGTAACAATAATATACAAATAGTTTCATTTTATCAACAAAGAGTAGACAAATAAAAAATATACCAACCATATTAACTGTAATAGGAAAAAAATAATAATTAAATCTATACCATAA
This sequence comes from Larix kaempferi, assembly GCA_027924585.1. Taxonomy (NCBI): domain Eukaryota; kingdom Viridiplantae; phylum Streptophyta; class Pinopsida; order Pinales; family Pinaceae; genus Larix; species Larix kaempferi. The sequence continues at coordinate 4,179,400 of BSBM01000541.1, read as the reverse complement.
TAATTACCTTCATGAAGACATGCCAATCGTGAGTTTTCACCCCCATGAAACCACCTTTCTTTGTTATGATATTCTTCATGTTCGCACAAAATCCGGTGGGAAATTTAATTTTTCGAATGACTTCTTTTACAACATTACTTTGCTGGTCCGTTAACATCCATGGAAGTGAGTTGATATTAATTTGCCCTCCATTACTATGAAATTGAATGATGTCTTTCATTTCATGGTTGCTATCATGAATGTTTTTGCTAATTTTGACAATTTTTTATTTGTCACTCCTTCCATCCAATATTCGCCATAATGTTTCGGTCATATTCTTTCCGATATGCATTGTATCAAATAGATGAGCAATTTGTAGGTGCTCATAGTAGGGCAACCCATTGAATTGTCTAGGATAAATTTTAATTCCTCGTGGAAGCCCATTAATTCCTTCATGATCACATGAATGACAATCATGAAATTACATAAATTAATGTTAATTATAGTAAAAAACACACAATATAAAAAAATACAATATAACATATCATATACGATGATTCATTATACGTACCTTGACGATTTCTATTATATTGCAACTTCCATAGGCGTGGTGTCATTCTCTACGGTTTTAATGCAGTCTCTCGCTTGCCATTGAACATATGTTTTTTAGTAGTTCGATACCTGTGATTCTTATAGAGGAAGTGCCTATACTCATCAAACACCTCCTTTCCTAAGCTTTTTGAACGACGAGATTTGATCTTAGGACCACAAACTAGACATGCAAATTTCCCCTTTGTCTGAAGACCTACATAAAGAGATGGAATATCTATGTCAATTATAATTATATACAAAATGACTGGATTATTTAGAAAAACATGCATGCGTAGTATATTAACCAATAGTTCGTATAACTTTTTGCAAATAAAGTGGAACTTATAATTACATACCACAGAAATGGGTTAACCCTGGGGCATCATGTATTGTCCATACAAGCATTGCATGGAATTGAAATTGCCTTTGTCGTATTGGTCTAGATATGTCATACACAGTGATGCCATTCCATAACTTCAGTAGCTTGTCAATAAGAGGTTCGATATATACATTCATATCTTTCACTTGGTACTTACCTGATTGATATATATGAACATATAAAAAATATAAATATGAGACGTACCATTTAGATTACAATATTAAACCATATTGCACAATAGAAAAACATTAAATATATATATGACATTATGAGACAAAAATACGACAAATGAGATACAACTACTTAAAAAAAAACTGCAGGGTTCATACCTAGAACAATCATCGACAACATTATGTGCTCCCTCTTTATTGTCAACCATGGAGGAATGTTGTTGTTGATAACAAAAATAGGCCACACCGAGTAAATGGATCTCATCTCTGCAAATGGATTGACACCATCTGCTGCCAAAGAAATCCTAAGATTATGAGGTTCTTATTTAAAGTGGGGTCATTTTTCCTCCATATCTCTAAACATAGATCCATATGTAGGAATCCGAATAATGTCGTCTTGACTTATGTTCCGTGCATGGTAATCCATAAAATGTGCTATGTTTTTGCACCTGAACAGTCGTTGCAGACGTGGAATAATGGGAATATAACGTAGAACCTTGCGAGGCATCTTTTTAGTTACTTGATATGTGCGATATCTACTGATATGACATTCAGGACATTCTGTTGCAAATTCATTCTGATTGTAATATAGAACATGGTCATCGGGGCATGCATGAATTGCTTCATACTGCATTCCAATTTCTTTCATGATGGCAAATAAATCTCGATATGTGCGAGGTAAAATATTTGATGGTGGTAACAAATATTCACCTATCATGCTACAACAAATTAAAATAAAAATCTAGTTAATATAATATAGAAATAATATTAGAACAAATTTCATTCGTAATAATTTGACTTATATATGAATGAACAACAAAATACACAATCATATATATTTTGCGATGGAATATATTACATACCTTAACATCCGTGTCACTGATATGTTTGAAAGACCATTCATAACCTTCAAGTTCATTACCAATAATATAGCAAAGAGAAGATTTGTCTTGGAGCCCTCATAAGGGCTTCGTGTGCCTTATCAAGAAGAGGTATATCATGAATATCATCAAAATGTTCATCATTTTCATGATCATCATCATCATGATCAACATCGACCATTCCAACATTAAATGAATCATGGATCAAATTATTTGTAACATCATCTTCAACTATGTTTTCAGAATGATTATCGTCTTCATTAATGTGATCATTAACTTGTTCTCCATTAATATTCATAGCTTCCGGTACTTGTTGTGGAAGCACTTCCTTCGGACGAAGTGCCCTAGGATGTCCTTCCTTTATAATTACATGAAACCATCAATAGATAAAAGTTAATATAAGAAATTCAACCACAAAATATAAAAATTTCAAACGCAAAATGTAAACATTTATGTGATGCATTTAAAATGTAACAAACTTTGTACTGTTGGGATGAAAAGAGCAACGGCCTATTGAACTGTTGGTCAAATAGGTGCATCCAAACTATCCAAGAGACATAATAATTTACCCAATTACTGAGCAAAGCTACTCAAATATAACACAAAATTTCTCATACTGTACTCCACTAAGGTAAGATAAATGATGCTATGGTAATTTCTATAGAGAAAATATAAGAGAAATTACAACATGCCAATATAGTCGTTATTTCTATTATCATGATAGAAAGTGTCACAAATCTAGAGAGTTAAGTGCTTTCCCCAGTGAGTGGGTTAGTTTCACTGACGAACAAATAAATGAGTTATTCTACTATACCCTAGATTCAACATGCACAAAAGAAAAATAAATAGTATAATAAATATTTAATATTAAAATAATATTTATTGTCCATGTTAGTCCCCGTCTATTGAAACCACAACCAATACATAAATTTACAAAAGCAATCAAAATAAAAACATATATAATGCAAAACTTACAAATTGATGGTATTCATGTCCCCCCTCAGCTTGCCCATGCTCCCTACAATGTTTTGTGGCTGTTGTGATAAAAATTCTCCTCCTCTTAAAGCCCCTGCATTGAGTACATGGACAATAGCATTTCCTATCACCCCTTTTTTCAACTCATTCCCACAATCTAGCAAGCAATTGTCGATTTTGTTCGTTTGGATCAGGAATATTGCTAGTTGACATTTTCTCGTAAAGAGCTTGAATGAAGATTATCAATCTTAGAAAATGAAGCTCCACACTTCGCTTGCTTGAATCTCAAAAACAATGGAAATAATGAAAAATAGTCCGCCGAATAAAAAAACTTCCGCAAACCGTCGCTTGTATAGCAAACATGTCAACCTTCCGTTGGATATCCGACGCCTTGAACATAGTTACCATTGAAGAATTGATGTCGGATTTTCGCCATCCTTGGGTTGAATAGCTTTGCGTCGGATATCCGACCTCCCGTGACTTTGCAGCTGTGGTCTACAGGAGCCGAGATCTGGGGATTTTCAACTAGTTGGTGTCAGGACTCTATTGAAGGAGTATTATCTCATTGGCATAAGGGATATCGCATTGCTATCTCCTACCCTTTGTATTTTATGTGGGGCATCTGGCTGCTGCGAAATCGTATATTATTTGGTGAACTTGTTTACAAATTTAGCACGCTTTACAGTTTATGGTGAGGGTGCTTTCACCTGCTTGTGTGATGAAGCGAGTCCCTAAGAACAAGATTCTAACAGAGCCTAGATGTGCTGGTCCCGGTCTTTTGGGGTTTTTTGATGGTGCAGGTCAACTGGGCAATTGTGGGGCAAGTGGTATTATCATCATTTTTGCCACTGAATACTATGAGTTGTCAATGGGGTGTGGACTAGGGAGTAACAATCGTGTTGAACTACTCGCTCTCTGGTGCCTTCTCTATTATCTGAATTTATTGCAAGTAGCAAATGTGCATATTTTTGGTGACTCATTGATTATTGTGGGTTGGGCTCTGGGCACCCATACTTTTAAAGCGGCTGCTCTTGATCACTGGAGGAAAAAAGTCAGAAATTTATTGAACCTATTAGGAAATGTGTCTGTTAAATATATTTCACGCTTATATAACCAGAGGGCTAACTGTCTTTCCAAGAAAGGACTCTTGCTTGATGGAGTCCTTGAGGTGACTCATTACCATGAACTTAGGCCTCCGGAGACTTCGATCTTGCATATTTATTAGTGTTGTTACTCTCTTAGTATCTCTCAGCTCTTATGTAATTAGTGGTTTACCCATTTTGATGGCTTCTGGTCTAGTTGTTATTTCTCTGAAGCAGCATTGACTAATCTGATAGCTTATAGTGTGATTTATGATGGATTAGCGGCAGTTTTGTGTCCAGTTAGGATTGGTGAAGTTTTGGTTCTTAGTTACTAATGACTGATGGTTAACTATCCCTAGGATAGGCTCTAATGTAAATTTCTTTGATTCACCCTTATGAATAGCAAGAAATTTCTTTTTTCGGTTGAAAAAAAAAACCTCTATCCACCTTAAGACAACGTACCTTGTACACCATTAAAAAAATTCTTAATTAAATTTATGTCATTGCACCAAGAGTAGCGAGGTGTTTACAACTCAGTATGGGGGAGATGTGTAACTATGTAGCGGTGTCACTTTATGTACCAGAAATAAAAAAAGTAATTAATTTTTTAATGTTGGCTTATAAAATAAAAAATGAAAACGAACGAAAAAATAATTAAAAAAATTCATATTCACTCATAAAATAAAAATTTAAAACTAAATAAAAATCATTAAAAAAATAACACCTCAAGAAATTGGATACCTCCAAGTGCTTGATAAATCCACATTTAAGCTAAATCTATGCTGGTATACTAAAACTGAGAAGAAAGTGTCTAGTATTCCTCATTTAATTTCAATATTATTAAATTTGAAAAATTCAATAACTAAAAAATTTTACCCTCACATTTTTTCGTTGTCAAGTGGATAAATTAGTAAAACCACACATGAGGGAACAAATTAAGATTTACGGTCCGACTATTCCACATATATATATATATAGCTGTATCTCTCTACAACAACTAATCGATCTGAATCTGCTCACCCCACCTCATACAATCTGCTCAACCCAACAATGAGGAGGACATTGCTTTTCATTTCGATCAGACTTCCTCTCATTCCTAAAACTCCCGCCCTTCTCAATTTTCTTGCTAAAGCCTTCCTATACTCCTCTCGCGCTACACGCTCCTCCTGTACTTTCAATGGTGGGACAGAGAAGCGCATCAAAACACTCTGTAAAACCAACAGGCTTTCAGAGGCAGTGGAAACCTTCAAGCAAATGCTTTCAGTTAAATCTATTCCCGACCAAATCACCTGCACTTTTCTACTAAGTAGCCTAGTCCGAGCGAATCGACATGAATTAGCATTGTCTCTTTACAAACATATGATTGAATTAGAATTTGTTGTCATCAATTCTCACTGTAAAGCAGGTAGAATGGATCATGCGTTCAAAGTGTTTGACGAAATGATAGCACGTGGGTATGTTCCAGATGTTATAACCTTCAGTACCCTGATGAAAGGGCTTTGCCGGGAGGGCAGAATAGAGGACGTTGTGCATCTTTTTCTTCAAATGGTGGGCAAAGGGCAGGTTCCTGATGTTGTTATATATAGTACCTTAATAGATGGGCTCTGCAAGACGGGGAAAACTCGCGAGGTGTTCGGTTTGTTGGCTGTTATGCTGCAAAAGGGCCACGAGCCTGATACAATAGTATTTAGTACACTCATGAATGGACTATGCAAAGAAGGTAAGCTCCAAGAGGCCAAGGAACTACTGTATAAAATGTTAAAAATTGAGTATAACCCTAATGTCATTACATATAATACTCTGATTGATGGCCTTTGCAAGGAAGGAAAGTTGGATGAGGCTAGGAAGCTCTTCAATGAAATGCCTGTATGTCCCAATGTTGTTACATACAGTGCAGTTATTGATGGTCTCTGTAAGGAAGGCAGGATGGACGAGGCTATGAAGCTCTTCCATGAATTGCCTAGTAAAAACATAAATCCTGACGTCATCATATACACTGCTGTTATTGATGGTCTCTGTAAGGAAGGCAAGTTGGATGAGGCTACGAAGCTCTTACATGAAATGGCCAAACAAAACTTGTGCCCTAATGTTGTCACATATAATGTGTTCATTGATAGTCTTTGTAAGGAAGGACAATGCCAGGAGGCCACTGAGGTGCTTCAGGAAATGCTGGTTAAAGGCTACACTCCAAATGTGATCACATACACTGCCCTTGTTGATGGTCTCTGCAAAGAAGGAAAGTTGGACAAGGCTAGGAAGCTCTTTTATGAATTGCCCAACAGAAATATATGTCCTAGCGTTGTCACATACAGTGCATTTATTCATAGTCTCTGTAAGGCCGGGCAATGGCAGGAGGCCACCAGTTTGCTTCATGAGATGTTGGCTAAAGGGTACACTCCGGATGTTATCACATACAATATTCTTACTGACGGTCTTTGCAAAGAAGGTAAGCTTAAACAAGCTCTCGGGTTGTTAAATGTTATGGTGCAGATAGGCCACCAGCCTGATGAAATCACATACAGTACACTTATAAATGGATTTTGCAAGGTGGGTAATCTGGAAAAGGCTAAGGAGCTCTTTCAAGAGATGCCGGAGAAAGGTTGCAGGCCTAACCTAGTTACCTATAATACAATAATAGCTGGACTCTGCAAGCATGGCACGATTGAGGAAGCTCAACAGATTTTCTCTGAGATGCCAAAGCAGGGTCTCAGCCCTAATGTGGTTACATACAACACATTGATGGATGGACTTTGCAAAGTGGGTAACCTTAAGGAAACAATAAAGTTATTTCAACAGATGAAAGATAACAGTCTTGTCCCTGATGTGATTACATATAGCACCCTCATGGATGGATTGAGCAAGGAAGGCACGCTCCAAGAGGCAAATAAACTATTGGATGGACTACGCAGGGAAGGCACCGTCATGGATGGCACATTCCAAGAGCTAAATGAAGATTGGGAATCTGGGATGAAGTGTTAAAAAAGGTTTAATGCCATTATTTATCAGTAACCGACAACTTCTCTAAAGAAAGGACAATTGCATGAACCAGAACATGACAGAACATATGGAAACGGGGATTGCATAGATCCACATGTTATGTATCTTAGATTTTCATAGCTTTGTCTATGAGCAAAATATAGACATCACCAGGTTATTTTCAGATGTGATTCTGTATAAGCAGATGTCTAGTTGATTAAATTATTTGACGGTTTTTTTAATGGATCGATATAGTTTTGATAAGTTTAAATAAAAATCCCATATGTTATCTTTTGGTACAACTGAAAGTAAGGACTCTACTTCATATACTTATTTATGGTTTAGCATTAAATACATAGTATTTGCTGGGAACAACCTTTAACTGTTTTATATGCATAGTCTGTAACATAAGAATAATGAAAGTTTGCATTAGTTCAAAAGAGAAAATATAATATTATGAGAAAATATAATATTAATGGTAAGGAGTTTTTTAGGTTATTAGGATTACATGATTACTGTATAACATTTTGTTTTAGGTTATAAAAAATTGTTATGATGTTATTAGAATTTAGTTATTAATGGATTTTATGTTTAAGAGAATTTGTGTTAGATGATTGTACTTTATATGTTAGTTAATGGAGTTTTATGTAAAGTCTAGTTATCTCACCTGAAAAGAAATTAAACTAAGATCATTAATTATAAAATGGTTTTTAAGTATTATAGTGGGAGTATTTTTTACTTGTGTTATTGCAAGTAGTTTGTAAGAGAATGGTTTGGCAAGGAGTATTTCCCTATTGCGTTATGATGTTTAAAGATAACTTGTTTCAAGGTTATCTATCGATACTCCATGTTTGTCATTAGAATTTTAGTCATTTACACTTTTTTTGTTAGTCAACAAACTTTATTTTAAAATAGATATTATGTAAAGTCTAGTTATCCTCACATATTCTAAACAAAAGTTTCTAACCACTTACCATATTAGTGATATGCTAGTTGTTGTCGCTTGTACCTCAATACATTTGAAAATCAGCCTTCTTAGAGGCCCATTTGACCCCATCAACCCAATCTGTAACTAGGCATTGGTTTTCCCTTTCAACCACTAAAAAAATCATAAAAAATCAGGTTTACTTTTCTATTTTAGCAATCCAAAAATTTCTAGCAATAAAATCAGAACTTTAGATTGCATTTACGTCTTGAATGCCTTCATTCTCTCATCTAAATTAAGACTGTATTTTATGGTTATAAAATATATAATTCTTAGCCTCAAATCATGTAACCCAGCTGCTTTTGGCCTCATAACACTATTGTTTATTCATTCTTTAATAAGTTGAAATATTGCATGTGTAAATCTAGAAATAAATATTCTATAAAAAATCTCAAATACATATTTACCTAAGTCCATATATCCCCTTTCCATTTATCATTTGTTGGACTTAAATTGCCATAAGGATGCCCCCCATGAGCTAGAAAAGAGCTAATATTAAGAGAGAAAGATAAGGCTATTGAGGGGATAGTGGGTTGCTTATCTAAAGTTACTTTTGAGTTCTCACATTGTATGGTTGGGACTTTCACATTGAGTGAGAACCTACTGGGTATTAGTATTCACATTGGATACCTACGGTTAGGTTGAAAATCACTCCCACACAATCATTTCACATTAACAAATTATTGCACAAATAACTAATAAGTCTCTAATTGTAATTTGTATTTATTATTGTCATTGTAATTGTGCATCAATGGTGGATCCCGTGAATTTAAATGAATTATATGCAAAATTATTTATATTGTGTTTCTTTATAGAACGTGCATGATTCAAACAAATGAGATATGTTTTATATGCATATTTAATTTTTCTGAGAACTCTAGTTGGTATTTAAAAGAATTTTTTTTAAATTTGCGCCTTGTTAAAAGAAGGCAGTTGAGTGTCATGAGCAAGCAATAAGGGATTTATTGCTTATTGTTGTCCATATCTATTAGACGATGACCAGTCCATAAGGATTATTCCATCTCAGATGTGGATTGTTTCTTCCATTGTAGTTGTATTTGACAATATATCTCAAAATGAAGAAACAACATAATTGTCTATTCTATCGCCCAAGCATTAAATTAATATGGAAGGCACATAAGCAATGTAAATAGATTTTTTTTTTTTTTTAATTTCTCTTATGTCTAGTTATTATAAAATTTGATATTATTCAGTTTTTTAATTACTTTATGTTGGAGTTGGTTAAACATTCTATATTTTGAAATTTCTTTTATAGAATGTATACTTTATTTTGACTTTGAGATTTTTTATAGAATATTTTATAGGTAAATATTATTTTGGTTAAACATTCTATATTTTGAGTAAATCTAGAATTAAATGGCAGTAGGCTTTAAGTCAAATGTTAGTGTTTATAATAAATGGTTTAGGGTTTTATTGAATGAAGGAAAACCAGATGAAGCTTAGAATCTCTTCCAAGGCATGGTGGATGGAGGCCAAAACATTGATGATGTGGCATACAATGTACTAGTATAGGATTTTGGTAATGAAGGGAGCTTTGAGAGGTCCAAAAAAATAATTCATATAATTTTAGGGAAAGGGCAATCTCATTAAGGAGCTTGAGGCACAACTTGGTGGGAAACCACACGAACTAAATTCGATTGTTGAAGTGAATCCAATAATGGAAGTTTTTGTGGCCAAGGTTATTGTAGTAGTGTAGATTAGTCCTATACATTTTGAGATATGATTGCAATGAGAACCTAATGTGACCACTAGTGATTATGACCCAAAAATGGAAAGAACTATGTCATGTCCATGGATTGATGTCAAGGGGACTGCCACCAACACCCATGCTTCTTGTATTTTTGTTTGAATACCTACATACATTAGAGTCAATTTAAAAATAAAGCCAATAATGCAATCTCCATGTCAGATCACTAGCCACAAAACCCACGAAACTATTGGAACACGCAATGTTCAAGACAAATACACCAAAAATAAGATAAGCATGAGATATTTTTCATTACGGATATGTATACATAAATGCATTCATTATGACCCTTGGTTTCATTCGAAGGTGGATCTCTTGGAATTCTAATGACTCTTCCTATTCACTTATGAGAGATAACATGAATAGTAAATACAAAATACAAAAATAATTAACTCTAACATATCAATGTTTCCAACATTACCCCCCTTAATCCAAAGGGGGTGTATAGGAGTCCAAGTAAAGAGCTAAAATCTGGAGAAGGATCGCTGCAAATGGTTGAAGGGACTCTTTGAATCAAAATCTAGCAGAATTTTATTCCTTCTACTAAATGGGTTGTTTTGGATGACCACTAACCAGTCAAAGCTATGGAGAGGTGGTTTAAGTATGACCACAAACTCTGGAACTTAACACTCACTCTGGTATTGGCTCAATCTAGTTCCCTCTGGAACTTGGCTCTAACTCAGGTTCTAGCTAAGCAATTTCTTTTGGAACTTGGCTCAAAGGCTCAACGGTTCCCTCTAGAAAACAGTGGTTTAGGGACCACCACAAACCAAGGTCTAGAAAAAGTTGATGTCTTTTACTAAATGGGTGGTTTTAGGATGACCACAAACCAAATCATCCTCGGGTGGAACATAGGTCTGAATCTGGATTTGGTTGTAGCTCTAACTTTGGATTGGTGGATTTATTCAAGACTTTGGAAATTGGCACAAGTTTTTTGCTATGGCTCTAGCTCTAGTTCAATCTTGCTTGTTCTCGCTAGCTTGTTTTTTACTGTCAATCATTACCCCTGTCAAAAACAAGGTAAGAAGTAGAAAATATCTCAACTGCAAGATGTATTATTACTCGCGAACAAACTCTTTGGTATGACATATATATCTTCTTGGATGTTGATGACCGTTTCCAAGAAGCAATCCAATCATAGTGAATCTTCTCTATTGAAAGTTTCTTCATTATGAAGCATTTGTCTGAAGAATGAGTATGCTTTCCACATTTCTTACAAGGATGGAAATTAAAACACCGATATTCCATGTGACCAACTCGATGAAAATGTTGTCATTTTGGACTCTGATGCAAATCTAAAGCAGGTGAAGATGAACTTTCCTGAAGGAATCCAACATTCTGGAATTGGATAGGTTTGGAATAATCACGAAAGTGAAAGGCCACTTCCTTGCCATATCCAAGACCGATTATATGCTTGTTATGGATGCTTTATTCCCAAGGGCTGATGATGACTTGAGAAGTGCAAGCGAAACCTGTGTATGCCAAATTTCATATTTAGTTTCTTTTGAAGTGACATCAATCATTTGATTATGTACTTTTGAATGTGTAGGCTGTTGATTGTTCTAAACAAGTACAGGTTCAGAATGTTGATTCTTTTGTTGTATTTCCTCATGTTGGAGCTATGATTCAAGTTGAAGAAATTCAATTGTGTATTGTGAATATTGTAAACAAGTTAGAACATATTGGAGAGTTTCCTTGCTGATTGAGAATGTGTCATCAGTAGCGATGAGTATAGAGTGTTCAGTAACTCTAATATTTTTTAAGTTTGAGCCATTTAAGGACTAACAAAATACACAAAGGGTTTCTTGCAACTCCACTTTTTCACAATAAGACTCAACAACTAAAACTCCAACTCAAAAAATTAAAGGTGTCGGCTTCTATCAAAAGTGCACCCAATTACAATTCAACTATGTTTTGTTGTGACACTCATAGAAAACAATTGCAAGTACCAAAATACAAGTGAACTGACCGAAATGACAATTTGCAAGTTACAATTGAATTTGAAGCTGAATTGATCTTAAAAGAGGAATGTTTTACCTCTAAACCCTTTGGTGATGATACTTTGATGTGGTGTCAAGGCCATTGAAATAACCGAGCCTCTTATGTATTTTACAACGATGCCCGCTAGTTGTTTCTCGTAATACAACCTCTTTCCACGAAATCTTTGCAATAACAATTGCAAGGTAAAGTCCTCTCTATTCTAAGGACTATGAATGTGAACATGTTAAAGAAACATACATGTGGGGACAACCACCAACTAACTATATAACATGGAGAGGTCAAAAACACCTCATTGAAATACAACAAAAAATCAAACCCACTAGGATATTCTTGTCAAGATAACCTTTCTTTAGCACTTTCTACTCCTGCTAACTTCCCAAATGTACAAATGGTGATATTTTCAAAACAATGTAAGTTCAATAGCTTAACTAATTATTGTGGATGGCACGTTTTTTTGCATGCTTACAAATATTTTGTAGCTCATGAGCCAAATATACTTCAAGAAAGGTTTCCCTCCTTACCATCTTATCTTTTCAAAATTCAAAGTTAGCAATTATATTTTGTTGCTTGTTTTGCTAGATTCACTAATCCTCATGTACTTTTATTCAATGAATACCTATTAAAAAAAGATTGCCCCAACAAAATTTCAAGTGAATTAAAACAAATATTGCCCCCAACAAAATTTCAAGCGGATTAAAAAAATATTGCCCCAACAAAATTTCAAGTGGATTATTAAGTTCTGCACTTATACATTTCACACTACCCCAACCTAGGATGGAATCTAACAATAAAACATTTCGATCTCTCCACCTTATAACAACATACTTTTTGCACCTTTCAAGGCATTTCCTAGTTAAATTTATATACTAAAGTCTAGAGGAAGTCGTCCCATGCCCCTTGTTTAATTTCAATATTATTAATTTTATAAATTCAATAACTAAACTTTTACCCTCACATTTTTCTATTGTTAAGTGGAAAAATGAGTAAAACCACACACGAAGGAATAAATTAATATTTATAGCTTAGGTACTTTGATTTAAGGTCTGGCTATTACATAAATATTTGTACAATGTTCAACTAATATATATCTCAATCTAAATGTGAATCTATACAACAACTAATCTCGATCTCGATCTGAATCCACTTACTCAACATATCCATGGCCATGACAAAGAGGAGTACATTTCCTTTCATTTTAATCAAACTTACTCTCATTCCTCCAATCCCTACTCCCACCCATATCAATTTGTTGGTACTCACATTGAGGCGTGATCACTTTCTTGGCACTTACATTGAGGTGATAGGGTGTAGATTATCTAAAGTCACCTTTGGGTTCTCACATTGTTTGGTTGGGACTTTCACATTGAGTGAGAACCTAGGAGGTAACAATATCCACATTTCATATGTACAATTAGGTGGAAAATTACTCCAACAATTATTTGATGTGAACAAATTATTGCACAAATAAGTCTCTAATTGTCATCCGTATTTGTTATTGCCATTGTATCGTGAGCATCAATGGTGAATCCTATGGATGAATTTGAATGAATTATATAAAAAATGATTTGTATTGTGTATCTTTAGAGATTGTGCATGGACAAAAAAAAATGAAGTATATGGTGGATGTAACACCCCATTTTTTACCCCAACATGTAATGATGTAAATATGTATATAATGATGAAATGGCGAAAAAATGGTCTAGTATGACCAATATGAGGTAATTATGTACATTTTGTGTTTAATATAAAAACCATGAACTTACTGTAGATGAAGAAGAGATGGGGGGCTATGATTCCATAAGAGGGGAAAGCGAGAAGAGAGTTTAAGGGGAGATGACCCTAGTGACTTATAATTTAAGTCATTATCCTTATTATTCATTTTATCCTAAGTTTTATTAAACCCTCTTAATTAAAGTGCATTAGTCACAATATTGAGTTAATTATCCTAAGCTTGGGATTATAAGGGGGGGAAGTGACAAATACCATCTATGCCACTTGTATAGTTCTCATCACCCATGCATGCTACTTGGGTAATTATCAACATGCATACAAATTATTGAGAACTAGTTCATTCAATCATTATGTTGCCATCATGGAACCATCATCCTATACCAAAGCCTAAAGTTGTATGGGAGAACAATCAAAATTATAGAGTTGTAGATGCTTTTACCCTGTGGTATTGGTTTTGAGAAATTGAGTTCCCTAGTGAGAGAATTTGTCTTGCAATTGAGTTCCTTGGATTCCTAGCACGCATCGTTCAAATTTGAACCCGTCCAACCCTTCCAGAGGGTTCTATCCTATCCTAGAAGTGCTAACTTAAAATGTTCCTTCAAAACCAAATTAAAATCATATTTTTACCAGTCCAATTAAGAAGGGCATAATTTATAGCAACATTTCAAGGGAACAATTTTTTTTTAATTTACCTGTCAATATTAATTTGATCCAGGTGGATATCGGTGGCGGCCCACCTCTTCCAACTGGCTCAAAACAGTCTTCTGGCAATTTTGGTAAATTACTATTTTTAGCAGTTTTCCGGGGTCCTGAACTTCCGGAGCCATTTTGAGGCCCTAAACGACATTTTTTGGCGATTTGGGGGACCAAATGGTTGCCTCCAGCATGCATTTAAGCCCAGTCGAAAGTTGTAAATCTCGGATAGACCTTCCCAACGGGCTACCGAGCGCCCCAAATGGAGATCGTATGCAAAAGTTATGACCCCGGGAAGTTGACTGTTCAACTAACCACCTTGGGGCCGCAAACTTTATGACGGTTCATCTTCTAGGGTTAGGTTTTTGGATGTTTGGGATTCTTTCCCTCATGCTTATGATAAATAGGCCCTTTCGGCCTCTCTTTGTATTCATCTTGGCACGAATGAGCATAGCGGCCACATCTCTTCTCAGAGATAGCTACCACCATTCTAGCTATTGTATTTTACAGTCTGTTCTATTTCCGCTATTTAATAGAATATGTGTTTACTGTATCACTGTGTTATTTGCAATATATCTCTGTATATGATTCTGTATATGCTATCTTTTGTTTCGTTCCCACATAAATCCGGATCATAATTTCAATTTATGGACCCTTGGACGATGGGGAATCTAGAACTAAATTTCAAATTTCAAATGCCATTGGTATATTAGTTGGACTCTTGGACAAGGCATGTTTGGTTCGGGCTTATGGAGTAAGGTTCTCAAAGTGATCTATATGGATATATGTGTCCACCCACCTATTCCAATGGATCAAAACAGTTATACATTCTGGCAGTTTTCTTGTAATTTTTCTACAGTTTTTCGGGGTCCCGAACTTCTGGGGCCGTTTTGAGGCCCTAAATGACGTTTTTTGGAGATTCCCAAAAGAAAATATATGCCAACAGCATGCATTTTTCATCATTTGAAAGTTGTATATCTCGGATAGGCCTTCCCAACGGGCTATCGAGCGTCCCAAACGGAGATCGTATGCAAAAGTTATGACCC
The DNA here is from genome assembly GCA_027924585.1 of Larix kaempferi. Lineage (NCBI taxonomy): Eukaryota > Viridiplantae > Streptophyta > Pinopsida > Pinales > Pinaceae > Larix > Larix kaempferi. The sequence continues at coordinate 4,164,143 of BSBM01000541.1, read as the reverse complement.
CGGGAAGTTGACTGTTCAACTAACCACCTTGGGGCCGCAAAATTTATGACAATTCATCTTCTAGGGTTAGGTTTTTGGATGTTTAGGGTTCTTACTCTCATTCTTATGATAAATAGGCTCTTTCGACCTATTCTTGTATTCATCTTGTCACGAATGAGCATAGCCACCACATCTCTTCTCATAGATATAGATAACACCATTCTAGTTGCTTTTATTTAACAGTTTGTTCTATTTCATTCATTTAATAGAATCTAAGTTTACTGTATAGCAGTGTTTCTTTCCATATATATATGTATGTGAATATATATATGCTCTTTCATTTCATTCTCACATAAATCCTGATCAGTGGTATCAGAGCCTTCTGCTCTTGTGATTTCTCAGTGCATGTCCCCGACGAGATCTGAATATCGAGAGTTGGGTATCAAACTAGTTGAGCTTGGGGAAACCCTCCTCATCGACCCAAGCAGGATCCCATGGCGGGAGAAGAAAATAGAGATGAAGGAGCAGGAGATCCTATTAATTTGTTGCTCGATGAATCCCGCGTGCGATAGAGGAACAAGATGATGGATGATTTCGCACATATCCTTCGAAGGATGCCAATGGCGGCGGATGCACCTTCAACGAGTAGCCGTTTAAGGGGTGCGAATCCCTTCAAGGTACAAGTTAACTTTGAAATTACCCTATTTGAAGGAAAGATAGATGTAGACTCTTTAGAGAAATGGTTGAATCTATTAGAGGGTTACTTCTCTTTTCAATTTTGTTCCGATAGCGAATAGATCACATTCGCGCTCCTTAAGTCCCTTCCCCATATTAAAGACTGGTGGGATGGGTACTGCGAGAGGAATGCAAGAGACAAGTTTGAACTATTCAGGAAAAACATCACTTGGGAGGCTTTTGTCGATGCCTTCAAGGAAGAATTCTACCCTATCGGAAACTATGATGACCAGTACACCAAATGGATGACTTTGCTCTAGGAGAGGGACCAAACAATCCCATAGTTTACCAACATGTTCAATACCCTATGATCCAAGATGGGTATTCGAGACTCTGAACGACACTTGGTCCTAAATTACTGCAGTGGCTTGCATAGGTACATTCAGACAGAGATGGATTTCTTGGACATATCCTCACTATGAGCAACTTATAGATACGTCATCAATATCGAGCATAAGTTTAAGCAAAAGAATAAGCATGATTTTGGGTCTGCAAATTAGAAGCATAAGCCTGGAAAAGGTGGCTCCAATTCACAAGGAAAAGGACAGAGCAAGGACGGCCAAAGCCTCAACAACCAACCCAAGCCGCAGGAAAAGAAGGGTAATGGGAAATCAAAGAAGGACACTAGAAAGTGGTGTGAATTCCACAAGGGCACAACACTGATGAGTGATGCTAAAAAAAACCTTGTTGGTCGAGACAAAATCCCTAGATCTAGACCCTGACTCAGAACCTGATGGAGGGAAAGAAAATGTAAAGCAGATCATTGACGTGGAACCTAGTGCCACCATTGCAACTGCAAAGATTCAACTAGAAGAACCAAAGGAGCCAGGGGAAGGGGAGCGCCTCTTCCATTCACAATTGTGGGTGAAAGGAATTTCGCTACACTTCATTATTGATAGTGGTAGCCATAAAAACCTCATATCTTCCGAGGTCGTAAAAAGATTAAATCTTCCAACAGTTCCACATCCCCAACCATACAACATTGGTTGGTTGAGCCAGGGACGGGACATCCGTGTTAGTCAACAGTGCTTCCTTTCCTACTAGATCAATCCCTTCAAAGATGAGGTAATGTGTGATGTTTCCCTGCTTGAAGTTTGTGATGTTATTTTAGGACAACCATATATGTGGAAATGTCATGTTGTGTATGAGCCTAGACTTCGTAGTGTCATTATTACTTTGGGAAATAAGCTCTACATGATACCAGAGACACTTCCCACCACTGGAGTGTCCCTCATCACAGCTAAGCAGTGTAGGAAGGTAATCTCCCAGATAGGGAAATTCATCCTCTTCATGGTTCGTTCTGAAGGTGAAGGAAAGATTGCAACAACATCCACCACCTCCATGCATAACCCCTCTACGCAAAAAAAATAGGTGGACAATATCATGGAAGCATACAAAGACATCTTCACCACACCCACCGGGGTGCCAATACATTGCCTGGTCAATCATTCCATTGATTTGATACCTGGTTCACCTTTACCTAACGGGCTAGTATACAGGCGTTCCCTCATGGAAAATGAAGAAATCAAATGCAAAATTCAAGAATTGATCCAAAAGGGGCACATTCGACCTAGATCCTCTCCTTGTGGGAGCCCAATTGTGTTGGTATAGAAGAAAGATGGGACATGGTGAATCTGTATTGATTACCGAGCTCTAAACAAGATCATAGTCCCGAATCGGTATCCCATTCCCCGTATCGATGAATGTCTTGACCAGCTCAAGGGTGCTAAATATTTTAGCAAGATTGATTTGAAGTCTGGCTATCATCAAGTGCCAATTGAGCAAACCGATGTTTGGAAGACTTCCTTCAAATCTCGGGAAGGCCTTTTTGAGTGGTTGGTCATGCCTTTCGTCTTGACTAATGCTCCAACAAATTTCATGAGGATGATGGATGATATCCCACAGCCATTCACAAACTCTTTTGTGGTCATATATCTGGATGATATTCCCATCTACAGTAGAACATGGGAAAATCATCTGCGGCATATCCACCAAGTTCTCATCACCTTGCGCCAACACAAATTATATGCTAATTTAGAGAAGTGCTCATTTGGCATGAAGAGGATTCAATATCTGGGATACATCGTGGATGAACATGGTGTTCATGTGGATCCATCCATGATTTTCCAACCCCGACAACTCTCACAGAGCTTCGCATCTTCCCAGTCCTTTCCAAATTCTATTGCAGATTTGTGTTGGGATTCTCTAATATTGCTTGGACCCTTAGCCAAGTGACCAAAGGGGGATCTAAGGCCAAGTTCAGTTGGTCCAAGCCACATCAACAAGCATTTGAGGAGCTAAAGCAATGCTTATGTTAGGAACCTTTCCTTTCCTTACCGGATCTGCAACAACCCTTTGATATTGAAACATATACTTCAGACTACGTTGTTGGTGCAGTCCTCACTCAGCATGGCCATCTAGTGGCATATCACAGTGAGACACTTTCAGATATAGTCCGCAAGTGTCCCACCTGTTGGCCCGGTTTTGCAACCAGGCTTAGTGCTATGGGCACCTGCTAACTAGTAGCAGCAGTCTCAATAGAATTAAACAAGAAACTAATCTAAACAAAACTAATCATGGATCTATGCAAGAATATAAGCAAATAATAGAAATATTTTAAAAACAAGAACAAGAAAATATGAAAGAATAAATTTGTATTTAAAAATGGGGCAAGCTAATGCTTGCAATAGTAATACCTCCAATGGTGAAGGTTGATGTAGAGCAACTCCCAAGATAAGTAGCTCCAAGATCCAAGAGGTCTCCTTCTCCAAGGTTGCTTACAATGGCCAAAATACTCAAGGGAAATTTCGGCAGCATGAGGATGAGATAATGGATGGATGTGAAATGAGGAGCCCCTACCACCTTTTTATAGGTTTTGGTGGTGGGGAATACCATTTGTGGTTTTGTGGAAACCAAATGGTATTGACCAACATGGTTTAGGTACTTTTCCCTCCTTTTTCCTTTTTTGAATAAAATTAATATTTTTATTCCCTTTTTAATATTTTTGGGAATTTGGACCCTTTTTTAGGGTTTTTTATGCTTTTTAGGAAAAAATAATATTTTTTAGTGGGAAAAGGGGTGTACTCAGGTCTTTTGGTGACCTTTTGTTGGTTTCAGAGGCTCAGATGGTGAAAAAGTGGACAAATGGGTCATGTGAATAGGGAAATGAGCTAGTGAGCACTTTTTGGGTGTTAACAGATTGCCCCCTGATGTGTGAAGGCAGGAGCACATCATATGGCCGATAGACATCATAGTTCTTTTGTCTTTTTTCTGGGGTTTTAGGGGAGAGAAGAGACCGGTTGGAGACTGGAGCCACGACCCTTGGAAGCTGCAAAAACAAAAAATATTACATGGCCTCAATATGAATGAGGTATAATCTCTGATAATGGACGAGGCGGGCATTCCCATGCTCGTATCAAGACATATACATAACAATTAGTCCCAAGAAGGGGGATCTAATACATAAAGAATCTACTTGTACATCATAATGGTCCAGGGGGGACATTATTTTGGGATATACTCCTGATCATAACTGATCTCAATAACTGATACACTGGAATAATTGATGAACTGTTGAAACTGAAGGTGTCCAACATCTGTAGGGACTCAAAGACTATGAGTCATCTCTGAGAATTAATGTAATTGTATACTCAAGGGAGTATGAAACTGGGGTTCATCTGAATACTGTCGCCATGTACAACCCGGATATCTATAGAAAAAGTGTAACTGGTTTTATCCATAGGAAGATTCTCAAATGTGGAGGAGTGAGGAGGTATCCGGGGTCTTCGACTAATAACTGAAAGGATCAATGTCCTGTGCGAATCTCAACGATGCGATCAAGGTGTTTGAAGTCGAGCATGTGAGAAACAACCATTTGGAAAGGCACTGAGGATGCCTCTCGAAATGACTCGTAGGCACTCATCATAAATGGTAATGAGTCCAAGACACAGGGACCTCTAGGGCCTATCCTCTGGAATAAATGTGGTTGTCGTCGACAGAGGGAGACCAGCAACTAACAAGGCAATGGTTTTTCCTTGATAGGAGCATGAGGTGTAGAACTGAAGTGTTGTAGTACTGATGGTAGGACTGACATACTTGTGGGGATGGGAAATAACTGGGTCAAAAAGTGGGTAGACTCAAACTTCCTTTGTTCAGAGCATGATGACATGGTTGACCTGGCAGCGTGGGGAACTGACTTGTAGGTATGGGGATCATTGCTTTGATTGACTCAATGGTATATATTGGCTCTGGGGGGGGAGGACAAGCTGATAGGTGCTGTCGAGGGATTTTCAAGGTGACATGCTGCAGAATACTCTGAACAAAGGCGACCAATCATGGGGAAGATGTGATCTGTCGTGTCACCAAGAGGCACCATTGATTCCTTCTTCGTAGTTTTAATGAGCTCCAAGAAGGGATAAAAGTGTGCTCTGAAATGGTACGGTCCTGTGTATTTTGTGAGCCCAGGACGGCTCATGCTCATGGTTGCTTTCATGTTTAGAGAGTCTGAAAACGGTAAGTGGACTCTATTGGTGTTCTTTTTCGTAGTTTAGTCTCCAAGGCCCGAAAAAGCATAAAATGATGCAGATGGAGAACTCTTCTAGCCGATGTGACTAGAGTATTCCTTTTTCGTAATTAGTCTACAAGGTCCGGAAAATGGGTAAACTTATACCAGGTAGACGCCCTTTCAGATACGTTTAACGAGCATGAAAGGAAGCAAGTTTGCTCGGCAATCTTTTCATTGTTTTAGGAGTCAGAAAAGAGCCTAACAGAAACTCCCTAAGTGCCTTTTTCGTAAACGGGGTTGCTCGGCCCGAAAAAGGGATAAAATTATAACGAACAAAGAGGTATTGGTGGGAGCGAGGAAAAGGTCTCAAGCGTCATCATGATCGCGGAAAACTGAATCCGGCGATATAAGGCACCTCGAAAATGGAGAACGACCGATGTGGCACGCAAACCAAGGTGACGAGGGGGCATGAGAAAAGTGCCCGAAAAAATAAAAAGGTGAGAGCAAGAAATGATCTCAAGCATCATCACGAGCGCGGAAAACTGAATCCGGCGATATAAGGCACGTTGACAATGGAGAACGGCCGATGTGGCACGCAAACCGAGGTGATGAGGGGGCATGGGAAAAATGCCTGAAAAATCTAAAGGTGAGAGCGAGAAATGATCTCAAGCATCATCACGAGCGCGGAAAACTGAATCCGGCGATATAAGACACGTCAAAAACGGACGACGGCTGATGTGGCACGCAAATCGAGGCCACGAGGGGGGCCAATAAATGGTCAAAAAATGGACCCCGTAAAAACAGGAAAAGGAAGGAACCTGCATGAAGTTCTCGTTGTGCTGATTCCAACGGTTTGAAAAATGGACTTCGTATGATACCGCAATGGTTGTTTGAAAAATGGTGGAATTTCTATAAATAGGGCGTGGGGCCCAAATGACGTGTCATTGTTACGTGCGAGTTTGGCAGAGTAGTCAGATCTATTTCTTGATTTTCGGGAGATTTCACCGTTGGTTTTCGATTCTGCGAGTTTCAGGTAACTCTATTTGCTTTAGCCTTTTCAATTATGTCTTTTTTGTTTGGCGGCGGGCCCCCGAAGGCCGCGAAATTCCATGTTGACCCTCCAACGTGGAATATCGCGGGTTTTGGGTCTATTCCCGCGATGAACCGCGCAGGTTTCAGGCTGACAGCCGCGATGTTCATCGCGACTGTGAGGTTGGAACCCGCGATGTTCATCACGAGTTCATGGGAGATAGTCGCGATGTTCATCGCGACTGTCTGGCCAATATCCGCGATGTTCATCGCGGGTTTTAGCATGGAGGCCGCGATGGTCATCACGGGTTTTAGCATGGAGGCCACGATGGTCATCGCGACTTTTGGTGGAAAAGCCGCGATGGGATTTTTTCAAAAAAAAAATTTGTGCTGGGGCTAAAAATTTCTTCTATTTTCTGGCAGGATGTTGAGGAGACCATTGTCCTCATGGCGAGAACGGGAGATTGATGATGATCTGATGGAGAAGATTTAGACTGATCCGGGGGTGCGACAGACTCTGGCTGTGAGCGGACTTCTGAAGTTCGCTCAGATCCCACCTATTCGTTCAGTGAGACGACTCCTGAACAAGCTGGTGAGTTGGTGGGTGCCGGCGGAGGGTGCTTTTGTTATTGGGGGTGAGAGGTTAGAGATCACCCTCACGGATGTCTATTTTCTGACTGGGTTGCCTCGTTTGGGGGAGGTGGGCGATCTCTTGCCGAGGATCCCGCCGGGTGTAGATATGGAGGATTTGTTACAGACCTTCTGTGTTGATGATGCCGTTTTTCAGAACAACTCTATTAGTCTGCGATCCCTACGTGAGTGGGATATGCAGGCTGTTGGGGCATGTGTTCTGCGGATATTGGGTGCTGCCGCGCCACATCGTTTGTCTGGGGGAAAAACGATGTTGGTGGACTCTGTTCTTCGGGGGACTTATTATGCCTGGGGGCAGATGTTTCTGGCTGGTGTCCGGAGAGATCTGGACAAGGCCAGTCAAGAGGGAGGAGAGTTCTGTTATGCCTCCTTTCTATGCTGTTTTTTCTTCGAGCAGTTGCCGACCTTACGACCGCGGGTACCCATTCGTGCTGGTCTGGTGAGTGAGCCTCGCATGATGCGGTGGGGGCAGATGATGCCTCGTGGCGGCGGTGGTGTCCACGGTTTCTTTACGGAGGATTTTTATGAGCAGTGGGAGCAGATGCCCCTGCTGATTGAGGACTACCCCTATGCCTTCATGGACTATCGAGGCGACCCAGAGATGCCTCGTGCCCCAGGACAGGCCTGGAGTTTAGACGGTATGTTTTGTGTTTTATTTTATACTATATCATGTGTTGTTTGATTTATCATCTATGATTATAGTTGGATAGTATGTGATGGCTTACTTGCTTTGTGCAGATGTTGGTCCAGTGCCACCGGCCGACTATGTGGCTCGTCGGGGGCAGGCGATGGTGGTTGCAGCGGTACCGCCTCCACGCGGTGGAGGATTTGCGGCTCGTGGGCGACGGGTTGGCCCTCGAGATGACACCATAGAGGGTGTCAGACAGACCTTCGACAGGATCCTAGCTAGACTCCCCGAGGATGGTTGGAGAGACCTAGATCGGGATATTTTGGAGGGTTGCTTCGGTGCGCCGCCTGAGTGGCGGTCGCTCTTGTTGAGGACAGCGGTGTTTGTGGCGGAGCACAGGGATGGTGGACAAGATGATCCGGCAGGGCCGGCTGAGAGGAGGATACGTCTACGGGATGATCCAACAGGGCCGGCAGAGCGGAGAGTTCGGGCTCGCCATGACCCGGCGGGGCCAGCGGAGGAGGAGCCGAAGGATCCTAGGGATCCTGATGAGTAGATGATATTGTATCTGCCCCCCAAATGCTGATACGCATATGGGGAAGCATTTTTTTTTACGACTGTTGTATTTTTTGTATATCTGGTGCTGAGGGCACCTATGACATGTTGACTATTATGGTTTATATATATATGTGTATATATATTTGGATATATTGTCATGTATGCACGTGGATGCACATTTTGTCTTTTGTATATGCCCGTGGAGGCACATGTTATGCACGTGGATGCAGTATTTTGTTATTTGTATATGCCCGTGGAGGCACATGTTATGCACGTGGATGCATTATTTTGTTATTTGTATGTGCCCGTGGAGGCACATGTTATGCACGTGGATGCATTTTTTGGTTATGACATGATGTGATTGGTGTGCCAGTCGAGGAAATTGTTGGCCATATGGTCTGCTACACTATTGAGGTGTCTTGGGACATGTGTGAACGAAATGGATTCAAACTGTCTAACCATTTGTTTAGTGCGCAGGAATTTTTTGAAAAGACAGGGATCGCGTACCTGGTAATCATTGTTGAGCTGGGAAACCAGGAGCTGTGAGTCCAAGAAAACGTTGAGGTGACGGATGCTCATTTGGAGAGCTGCGGCCAGGAGACCAGTCACGGCATCGTATTCAGCTTGGTTATTGGTGGCGGCACCTAAACATACTCCGTCAATGTGAATTAACTCATGTGAAGGGGAGTATATTACCCAAGCTGCGGAGGCGAGATTGGGAGACCAACGGCTTGCACCATCAGCGAAACCGACATAGCAGAGTGGAAGAGGATCCATCTGTGGTCATGCAGAGAAAAACAAATATTTAGGTTTTTTGAATTTTTTGTGAAAAAAGAAAGTAAGCCTATACTAGAATGGACGGTGGTGTCCATCAGATTTTCTATGGGTAAAATCGTTTAAGGTACAACCCGTTGCGTGGGTTGCGTAGGGGATTGCCTTCTGAATCGGTCAGAATGTATGCCCCCTGCCCGAGGCAAGTGTGTACGATGTAGGGGCGTTGCCACATAGATACAAATTTTCCCTTTCCGGTTTTGTCGTGGGCTTGATCGTAAGAGAGGACAAGGTCTCCCTCAGAAAAGGTTCTAGGGTGGACGTGTTTGTCGTAACTTAGTTTTGATTGTTGTTTGGATGCTTCCATGTTTTGAATAGCTGTGCGTCGATTTTCATCGGCCTGCTCTAGGAGTAGTAAACGTTGCTCAATCGGGGAAGTGTCTGGTAGGAGTTCAACGACGATATGTAAGGCTGGAATCTGACACTCAATAGGGAGGACAGATTCGACACCGTGAACTAAATGGAAAGGGGTAAAACCGGTGGCGGTTTTGGTTGAGGTACGGTAAGCCCATAGTGCCAGGAAAAGCATGTGGTGCCAATTGGATTTATGTTTGTCTACAGTGCGTTGGAGAATGGTCTTCAACATTTTATTGATCGCTTCGACTTGGCCGTTTCCTTGGGGATAGTAGGCGGAAGAGAAATGGTGTTCAAATTTCAACATGGTTGATAATTCTTTCCAGACGGCATCTTCGAAGTGAGAGCCGTGGTCAGAGACTAGTTGCTTCGGCACTCCAAAACGAGTGATAACATGGTTGAAGAAAAACCGTGCTGCAGTGTCGGCCTTGCAATTGTAAGTTGGCATGGCTTCCGCCCACTTGGTGAAATAATCTACGGCCACAACGATGTGTTTGTGACCGCCGGCTGACGTGGGGTTGCAGTTGAGGAAGTCGATGGCACATTTGCAGAATGGTCCAACAGTGACGACTGGATGAAGGGGGGCGGGGGGGGGGGGGGGGGGGGGGGTTCTTGCTTTGGGAGCAAAGAGTTGGCAGTTCTGGCAATGCTTGACTGTGGTGATACAATCAGTAAACAATGATGGCCAAAAATAACCTGCTCGAATGATCTTCTGGGCGGTGGCCATGCCGGAGAAATGGCCTCCGCAGGCACCGCTATGACAATCATTGAAGACTTGTTCTGCCTCACTATGGGATAGGCAGCGGCGTAGGATGGTATCAACGCCACGTCGGTAAAGTACATCCCCTAACAAGAGGTATCGGGGGGCATGGTGTCGTATGCGACAGCGTCCGTCACGATCGATGTTTGGTCGAAATTTTTGCGTGCGGAGGTAAATCAAAATTTCTCCGTACCATGGGTCATCAGACGAAATGATGAATATTTGTTCGTCAATCATATCCGTTTGGATAGTGGGTGATGACGAAGAGGACGGGAGGTCGGTGATGAGGTGAGCAAGCGCGAGGGATTTGGTGCTTTTAGGAGTTCTGAAAGTAAGGTCATATTCCTGGAGGATAATGACCCATTTAGCAACACGACCTTGTAGGAGCCGCCGGGTTAGGAGATAGACCATAGGGTTGGAATCGGCCACAACCGTGGTATGACTGAGTAGAATGTAGTGCCGCAATTTTTGTACGGAAAAGACTACAGCTAGGGCTAATCTTTCCTCGTATGGGTAACGTAGGGGTGGGCTAGACAAGGTCTGGCTGACATAGTATATCACATGCTCTTGGTGAGAGGCATCTTCTTGGACCAAGATTCCGGACACGGCATGTTCAGATGCCGAGACATAAAGGGTGAAGTTCTTAGAGAAATCTGGAGGAGATATCAAGGGGGCTTGTGTGAGAGCTTTCTTGAGGGCTTCGAATGCCGTGTCTGCTTGCTCGTCCCAAACAAAGGGTATGTGGGTACGAAGTAAGCGTAAGAATCCGTGGACTTTGGTGGCGTAATCAGGAACGAAGTGCCTAAGGAAATTGGACTGCCCTTGTAGACTCTGGAGCTGCCGAAGCGTGCGAGGAGGGGGAAATTCTAAGATGGCTTTGACTTTTAGGGGATCAACAGTAATTCCGTTTTGGGAAACAATGAAACCCAACAACTAGCCTGCCGGAACGCAAAAGACACACGTGTGTGGGTTCAAGCGGATTTTATATTTGCGACAACGTAGGAAAACTTGCCGGAGGTCGTTAAGGTGGTCTGATCGTTTTCGGGAACGAGCTATAAGGTCATCAAGATAGACTCACAGGATATGGAACAAGTCGTGAAAGCAATATGTCATGGCTCGCTGGAAAGTGGCACCAGCATTTTTAAGGCCGAATGGCATGACGCGATAGGAAAAGGTGCCCCATGGGGTGGTGAAGGCAGTCTTGTACTGATCCTCCTTGAGGATGCGAATCTGGTTGTATCCGGAAAACCCGTCCATGAAAGATAGGACTTCATGGCCCGCACACTCATCAATGAGTTGGTCAATGAATGGCGTGGGGAAATTGTCTTTTGGACAAGCGTGGTTTAAATCACGGAAGTCAGTGCATACTCTAAGGGTGCCTTGCTTTTTGTTTACGGGAATGGGGTTCGACACCCAGGTGGTGTACGGAATAGGATAAATGAATCCGGCTTTGCGAAGTTTCTCGACCTCAGCTTTAACAGCGGGGAGTTTGGACGGATGAATGGGTCGCTGTTTCTGACGAACAGGGGGTACCTCAGGCCATGTATCAATGTGGTGTTCTATAATGGCGGGGTCAAGACCAGGCATTTCGGTATAGGACTAGGCGAAAACATCCCGAAATTCTTGAAAAATCTTTTTATACTCCTGAGTTTCTGCTTGAGTGCAAGATGCGCCCAGTGAGATGAGCTCAGGTTTCCCTGGTGTTGTGGAAATATCTATTTGTATAATGGGGGAAATGTTGGACATGTTCCCTTCTTCGAAGGCATCCGGTGCTGGGATGGGGTCCTTTAAACAATCGACCTTAGTGGGTATGAAATCTTTTGATTCGACCGATAGCTGGTTGGATGCGGTGGATGTGGATGCTTCCGGGAGGAAGTACGAGCAATGATGAATATCATCCCAAGGGTAGTCGGGTGCAGTGAGTGTCTCCAAAATTTGCTCATCAGTATTGAAGTAGTCAGACCATAAATCGAGGGGTTCTGGTTTGAAATTTATTGAAATCATATAGATTGTATTGACTTCTTCCGACGAGGATGATGGCGGGGGGTAGATCTCGTCGATGAGGGGAGGAGATATCTCCAAATCGACGTTGTTTAACTCGTACAATGCTGCTCTATAGTCCGGGAGATCAGGACAATGGTGAGAGTAGTGTCCGTACACACTACATATGGCACAAGGATGGTTGGTGCATAGTGATCTGTCGCGAGATTGAGGAGGTGGCTCTAGTCTAACTACTGGGATGTTGATGTCATCGTCTAACATATTCATATGCTCCTGGAGCGCTGGTAACTGTGGGCATTGATGAGTTGGATGGCCTATCTCATCGCACAACGAGAATTTAGGAGGAGCTCGAAACACAGGTGGGGGTTTAACTGCCTTAGGAGGTGGTATAGCAGTGTATGGTTGTGGACCTCTGCCCCCAGTGGGATTGACGAGAGGAGGAGGATTCGTTGACGATGAAGGGATTGTGACACCAGGAGGAGGTTTCGTTGATGCCGAAGGGATTGTGACACCAGGAGGAGGTTGAGTAGTGGTAACAATAGGTTGTACCGGTTGGAGGATGACGTTTGGTGTCGAAGATGGAGCGGGAGGGGGAATGTACCACACGGGTAATCCCAAGGTTAAACCGGGGAGACTAAGGGTAGCCATAACCGGGGAACTTACCATGCCCGAGGGAGGGAATAGGAAGGGGATAGTGTGAATAGGTGTAACTCCAATGTGACTAGGTACCAATGGTGGTTTAGGAAACAAAGGCAGTTGATTGTTGGCTGTTTGTAGATTGTGGGAAAGAGTACATAGGTCAGATACAGCGGTTGTGGCTGGCGGGGGTGGAATAGATTGAAAGGTTGAGGTCATTGGAGTATCTAAGTAAAGTCCGGGTCCCACAGAAGAAACAAAGGAAGTGGTTGCACTAGAAACGGGTTGTTCAACCATGCGGAGAACATTTTCGGGTGCTGCAAGGGCATTGGGATCATAGTAGGTGAGTTGGTCGATTTTGACCACGCGTCCCTCATGGGGGAACATCATGGTACGAAAAACAGATGAGGCAACTGCTTTCATGGCGTACATGTAGCTGCGGCCAAGTAAGAGGTTATAATCGAGTTGGGCATTAATGACCTCTATATCGATGAGCACAGTTTTACCACCCAACTGGACGGGGACATTGGGTAGTAGACCTTGGGGTTGAGCTGACCGACCGTCGTAGGCCCGCAATGCAGTGGTGGATTGCTGGAGAGTAGGTGATCCCAACTTCTGCCAAACGAATGTGGACATGACGCATGTAGAGGCACCCTCATCGATGATACATCGATGGATGACAAGATTCCGAATGGAAATAGAAACTTGGACTGCTATGGTGGAAGGTAAACGTGGTTCGGACTGGTCCAAATCAAAGGTCATCAATTTCGAATCATTTGGGTCAATCGCCCCAATGGTGGAAAGTAAAGTCTTGCGCTGCGTAGGACAGTTTTTCAAGACTTCCAACGCAGACATGGCTGCGGGAGACTGAGCTAAGTCATCGACGATGTTGTAATTTGACGCAGCCCGTGCATTGGGGTTGTTGTTGATACGGCGAAGTGGGAAGCGAGGTGCTTTAGAGGCGCCATCGAGTGGAAGCGGGGGTATACGTAACGTCTGATCTGTGGGATGAGCGTTAGTATCTTTATCGGCGGGGGGGGCTTCGGAGGTAGAGACATACTGGTTCCGATGGGTTTGGATGTTGACATCGGCAGTTGACATCATCAATAAGTGGTGTGTACTTGAATCAAACATTGGTTGATCAGGAGCGGCGTAAGTGATTTGTTGTGGTGGCACGTTGCCCTGTGGGGGAGCTAATGGCTGAGTGTTCACCACTCCTTGTGTTGGAAAAGGGTTTTGTAACACCAAAGGTTGATGTTGTGGTGGTGGAGGGTTGGGTGGTGGCTGAGGAGTCGCTTGTCCTTGACGATGGGCATCGTCAGTCCAGAGTTGTCGAGCTCGCTCCAAATGTGGGAAAGCGTGTGTATAGTGGCCATAGACCCCGCAAATAAAACAAGGATGGTTTGTTCGCAAACTAGGATTTTTGGCTTGCTTGGGCGGCCGATCAGGGTTCTGATGAGCAGGTGCCGCATTATTATTTTGTGGAGGATGGGGAGGTTGTGGACCTTGGTTATTGTGTTGGTTATTGCCGCGGTTACATCCTCTTCCACGGTTTGGTTTCCCACCCTGGTTGCGTTGGTTATTCTGGTATTGGGGTTGATGTTGTTGTGCGTACACATGCCCTTGAGCATTGGGGGGATTCCGGGGAGCTGCAGGTGCAGGAGCAGGTTGCGGTGGATAATAGGCTGGTGGAGCTGGAGGTGGTACAGCTGCCTATTGGGGTTGTTGGTACCCCTAAGCTGTTGGAGGTGTGAGATTAGCTGGTGCAGCTGGTTGTGGGTAATGCATCTGTTGTTGTGGGAACTAAATGGGGTTCTGTGTGGCAGGTTGATTATAGTATGTAGGAGGTACATATGCCAATGGCGCTTTCCCATAGCAATGTTTTGGACAAGAGGGTCCATGAGTGTGATGGGTCTGGTTTGCAGGAGCGTAAGAAGTTGTCGCTCCGGAATTGGATGTAGCCCTAGAAAGGTTTGGGGTGTGTATGGCGCTTACCATGCTGAAAGGTTTAGCTTGCGGTGTGATTTGGCCAATAATTCCATTAGCAGCATGTGATGCCCCCGGTGCGTCACCGCGTGAAGAGTCGCCTCGTGGGGCGTCTGGTATGATTGTGTATAGATAACCCGACTGGGCGTAAATGAGATCAAACTGTTGGGATTTGAGGATGGCCTCTTCTTCAGACTGGGGTCTTTCAGATGCCACATCCTTCGCAATGAGAGGGAGGAGGGATTTTAGAAACCAATCTAAGAAGATACGGTCATCTAACTTGATTTTACAGAGGCTTCGGCGTCGACGCCACTCATGAATGTGGTCAGTGATGTGGGTGGCTGTGGTTTGTCTGCAAGACAGTAGGATCTCGACTCCCGCATCATAGCGGACAGGTAACTGGAAGAACTGCAGGAAGGTCGAGGCAAGGGAGGTAAAGGTGGCATGCGTCCCATGGGGCTGCTCGATATACCACTTAGCTGCAGAGCCAGTGAAGGTGCGTTGTAATAGACGGAGGCGGACATAGTCGTCCACTATGGAGTTGGAGGAACACCATAGATGGAAGGACATGATATGGTTCTGGGGGTCCTCACCTGCCTTGCCCTCAAACTTAGGGATGTCGGAGGGGAGTTTGGTGGGCATGTGAGGCCACGCAGGATCGTGTCTGATAGGGTCATTGGTGAGTCTGGCTAAGTCTGGTAAGTTCAGACTCTCCATGTATGGTAAGCTAGCAGATGTAGTGACGGGGACTGGGACATGCCTAGTCATGGTGGTATGATGTAGGGGTCCCGTAGCACCTAAAGGTATGCTAGGTATTGCAGGTATGTGTCCTGCAATAGGTGTGGTCTGGTATGGGCCAGCGTTTCCTAGTGCAACATGGGTTACACCAGGGTTAGGAATAGTAGTGGTGATTCCTAGGATAGGGTTTGTGGAAACCAGAGGGGGTGTGACCCCTATGTTGGGCATACCCATAACAGGTGGTGGCCCTGTGTTGGGAATTCTTATAACAGGAGGTGGCCCTATGTTGGGAATTCCTAAATGTGGAGTGTTGCCCATATTGGGCATACCCAGGGGGGTGGTTGTTTCCATGGATGGCACCGCAGTAGAAGGATCTGTGGATGTCTCACCTATGGTGCTGGTAAATAGTGGGTCAAATGGTGTTCCAGCCATAATGGTGGTTGGTGGTAATATAACGTAGTTTTTGGATTCTGCCTCAGAATCAGATGTGAAGTGAGGCGTGTCAGAATCGGATGACCGTCTGGTTGACCGACGATGTGTCGAATCAAGGGATAAGGCTCTGCGTCTGTGACGTGGAGAGCCAAGTAGACTAAACTCTGGGAGTTCGCCCTAAAGACGACGAGAGCGTCTAAAATTCTCAATGGTGAGAAATAAGTTTTGTGTAAAAAATCTATTTAAGTATCAGGTGGTGATATATATAAAAAACTCAAAACCCTAATGCAACCAAGGGTGCAAGAAGGGGAGTGAAAATGAAGGCTCTCAGGCCAAAAAAATCAACCTCAAAAAAGGCACTTATTCTAGCAGCTATGCTACAATAAGTGGAGGGATGCAATAAATGGTCAGAGTACCAACATGCAAACAACTTCTAGAAAAAATAGGTGTAACTAGACCAAAGGTGGGTTGAATCATGCAAACACCTAACTAAAAGTATTGTGAATCAACAAACGATATTCTCTGCAAGGTGATGAAATCCAAGTCAGACAATATGAGTGTTGAGACAACGGCTAGAAATCCCCCTACCGGGAGGGACACCGGGTAGTCAATCCTAAAGAATGGCAACTAGGATACTCCGTTCATGACGCGTCGAGAAAAGGTAAATCTGTCGTTTGGTCCTTTACCGCAATACCCCCATACAGGGATATCCCAAGAACTGCGAATGGTAGCCCTTCGGTTACTGAATGGATTTCGGTATTCCACTCAGGCTTCCGGAACCATCCTCGTGACTTCAACCCTCCTAGGGGAGAGGCCTTCCCACAAACCGGTTATGACCGCGCCAATAAATACTAAGAGATTTTAGCTCCCTAAATGGACAACTTCTATGTCTCAGATGTAATAACTGAGGGGTGTTATTGGAACACGTATCCCCCCAATACTACCTAGCTACAAAGTTCTTTTAGTGTTCCCCAAGTGGGGTTAAAAGTGTGTTGAAATTAGGGTAAGTTTTAAAGCTCAGTTCAATTAAGTGTTTGAGTGGGTGCACGTGTGGTATTGTAAACTGAACTTGAAAGAAGTAAATGCTTTATAGAAATTTTTCAAAAAACAAAGGATCTTTTGGAAATAAAAAAGCAAATATTTATGACTTTTTTCAATAAATGGAAATTAAATGCTTTGCAAAATCAACTCAAAAAACAAAGGATCTTTTGAATCATGAAAGCAAATAATAGACTTCTTAAAGAAATAAATGGATTTCTTTTTCAAGGAAATTGCTAAGGGCAAGATTTTAAAGAAGTAAACAGGAATTTTTTTTTTTTTAACCTAGATAAACTGCAAAATAAGTCTTTCTTTCACTTTCTTGAAATTTTTTAAAAAGACTTTCTAGATGTGCATTCAAATAGTAAAAAAAATTTTCTATGGCTGTAAAATATGCAGAATTTAATACTGTAAAAATGTGCTATGTGGGCAGAAAGTACAGTAAAAAATTAATTTTTTAAACGATTCGGCCGAATGAAAAAATTAGCATCGCGGGTTCTGACAAAAAAGCCGCGATGGACCGCGCAGGTTTCTGTCACACAATCGCGATGGACCGCGCGGGATTTCGGAGCATTGTCGTGATGTGCAGCGCGGAAAATGTCCGTGAAGCCGCGATGTGCAGCGCGCAAATAGGCCGCGAAGCCGCGCGGAAAAGGGCCGCGCAGTCGCGATGTGCAGCGCGGCAAAAGACCGCGAAGCCGCGATGTACAATGTGCAAACAGGCCACGAATCCGTGGGGAACCGCGCGGAAAAAAGCCGAAAAGTCACGATGAGCCGCGCGACTGTCAGGCTGAAAACCGCGAGGCGAAAGCCGTGCACAGAAGCCGAAAAACGAACCCGAAAATTGATAATTTCGGGTTGTTAATGGAAATAGATGGGGCCAAAAACTAGAGCAGCAATGGATTTGCTATCTAGGATGGTAGATCTATGGATCTAAAGGCTAAAAACTAATAAAAAACTAAGATTGAAAGCAAAACTTGAGATCTATTGTTCAAAGCCAGCGGAGTCGCCAAAAACTGTTGGCCCGGTTTTGCAACCAGGCTTAGTGCTATGGGCACCTGCTAACTAGAAGCAGCAGTCTCAATAGAATTAAACAAGAAACTAATCATGGATCTATGCAAGAATATAAGCAAATAAAGGAAATATTTTAAAAACAGGAACAAGAAAATATGAAAGAATAAATTTGTATTTAAAAATGGGGCAAGCTAATGCTTGCAATAATAATACCTCCAATGGTGAAGGTTGATGTAGAGCAACTCCCAATATAAGTAGCTCCAAGCTCCAAGAGGTCTCCTTCTCCAAGGTTGCTTACAATGGCCAAAATACTCAAGGGAGATTTCGGCAGCATGAGGATGAGATAATGGATGGATATGAAATGAGGAGCCCCTACCACCTTTTTATAGGTTTTGGTGGTGGGGAATACCATTTGTGGTTTTGTGGAAACCAAATGGTATTGACCAACATGGTTTAGGTACTTTTCCCTCCTTTTTCCTTTTTTGAATAAAATTAATATTTTTATTCCCTTTTTAATATTTTTGGGAATTTGGACCCTTTTTGAGGGTTTTTTATGCTTTTTAGGAAAAAATAATCTTTTTTAGTGGGAAAAGGGGTGTACTCAGGTCTTTTGGTGACCTTTTGTTGGTTTTAGAGGCTCAGATGGTGAAAAAGTGGACAAATGGGTCATGTGAATAGGGAAATGAGCTAGTGAGCACTGTTTGGGTGTTAACACCACCTACAACAAGGAAATGTATTCCATTGTCCAATCCTGCCGCTAATGGAAGCATTACATCCTTGGAAAAGAGACAGTCATCCCCACTTATCACAAGCCCCTGCAGTTCATGCGAACCCAAGGGAAGTTACAGAATGACCACCACCAGAAGTGGTCCACTTACTTGCAACAATTCCACCTTAATATTAAATATAAGAAGGGAAGCACCAACTGAGTTGTTGATTTCCTCAGTCGGCCTCCAGTAGCCACACTTACTACAGTGCTCCACTCTTGTGGCCATGCAACCTCATGGTGGCCTCAACTATATAGAAGTGATCCTGATTTTTCTCCCATCTATCGAGCCCTATGTGCAGGCACATCCATAATAGAATTTCATCCTCAGGAAAGCTTGTTATGCCACCCGGGCCATTTCTGCTTTCCTTCAAGAGAGCGTGCGAAGATGATTTGGGAATCTCATTACAGTCAGTTGGCAGGGCACTTCGGCACCAAAAAGACAATGGCCATATTGCGAAAGCATTTTTATTGGCCTAAGATCCGACAAGACATTGACCGATACATAAGATCCTGCACTTCCTGTGCCATCGCGACACCTGCCATAAAAAGTAGGGGTTGTACACTCCTCTTCCCACTCCTAATGGGCCATGGGAATCCATATCCATGTATTACATGTATAGACTACCTTCAACCAATCATGGAAATGACTGTGTGTTTTTGGTCATGGATCATTTCTCTAAGATGGCCATTCTAATAGCTTACAAGAAGATCACGTCTCTGCTAAATCCACTGCTAAGATCTTCTTCGAGCGTGTTTGGGTTCATTTTGGGCTACCACAGCCTATCATTTCATATCGGTACAGCAAGTTCCTAAGCACTTTCTGGTCCATCCTATGGTCATTGATGTATACCAGGCTCACCAAATCAACTTCCTTCCACCCCCAGATCGATGGACAAACAAAGGTAGTCAACAGGATGATTGTGCATATTCTGAGAATGTACAATTCTAAACATCCCCTCACATGGGATGAGATCCTTCCTTATTTTCAACATAGCTATAACAGATCCCTTCATAGCTCTACCAACCACAACCCTTTTCAAGTGTGTCTGTGGTTCCAACCACTCACACAAATTAATGTAGCTCTTCCCATTGCATCCACACGTCAAGAATATTCCCATGCTCAGATTGAGGTTGATAAGGCCACCATATTTATTGAACGAATCCAACACATCCACCAACAGGTCCATGAATTTTTGGAAAAGGACAACTCTAAGTACAAGCAACGACATGACCAGCATTGGGTCCCACACAAGTTCCAAGTGGGTGATAAGGTTTTGTTGTATTTGTAGAAAGAGAGGCTCACAAGACCCAATCGCAAGATTCGTCCACTTCGATATAATGGGCCATACACCATCATCAAGGAAGTTGGTGACAAAGCCTTCAAGCTAAGCATTCCTCCATTCCTTGGCCTGCACCCAATATTCAATGTGGAGCTCCTTCGTCCATATTTTCCACCATTGTTTGACACCTTGGAGGTGGCAGTTAAATTGACACATACAGAGCTTAATCCTGACTGCATGGAACAGGGAACCATTGACCGGATAATGGACACATAGGTTAAGGGAACCCGCCAACAGAATATCCAGCTATATCGGGTTGTCAAAGCAGGGAAACTACTTCACCAAGGCAAGTGGATCACCAAGAGTCATGTTCAACAGAAGTTTCCCCACTTGATGGTGGAAATCAACGCAATGGATACCATTACTTCCTAAGGGGGGAGGATTGATCCAGGTGGATATAGGTGGCCACCCACCTATTCCACTGGCTCAATTTTTTTTTTCATTATGGCAGTTTTCTTGTAATTTTTCTACAGTTTTTCGGGTCCCAAACTTCCGAGGTCGTTTTGAAGCCCTAAATGACGCTTTTTGGATATTCTGGGGGGGGGAATGGTTGCCAAAGTCATGCATTTTCTACCAATTGAAATTTGTATATATCGAATAGACCTTCCCAACGGGATATCGAGTGCCCAAACATAAATCGTATTCAAAAGTTATGACCCCAGGAAGTTGACTGTTCAACTAACCACCTTGGGGCCGCAAACTTTATGACGGTTCATCTTCTAGGGTTAGGTTTTTGGATGTTTAGGGTTCTTACCCTCATGCTTATGATAAATAGGCTCTTTCATCCTTTTCTTGTATTCATCTTGTCACGAATGAGCATAGCCACCACATCTCTTCTCAGAGATATAGCTGCCACCATTCTAGCTGCTTTTATTTAACAATTTGTTCTATTTCATTCACTTAATAGAATCCGAGTTTACTGCATCGCTGTGTTTCTTGCCATATATCTGTGTATGTGAATATACATATGCTCTTTCATTTCATTCTCACATAAATCCGAATCACAAAGATAAATATCTCAAGGACATGGCAGCAGCTAAATGGATAAGAAATCCAACAAAACTGCTCGGGTGCATCTAATATTTGGAGTGGTTCCATAAAGTCTATTCCAAAGATTTGGAAATGGATCTTTTGGAAATTTGGTAATGGTAGTTAGGTCTTGGTGGGTGTGGATTCCTCTATGGGTGGTCATGATACTTACAAAATTCTCATTTCTCTCATTGAATACCTGGCTAAATTTGGTTCAGTACACTTGATTAGATAAAAAGTCCTAGTTGGTTAAGAATTTGTGACTCATATTGATATCTTCCTGAGGATCTTGGTGTTTATGGTTATGGAGTGAAACCATGGTCAAGTTATATTCAGGGTCTTAATAGTGAAGGAATGAAGCCTCTGTATTTTGTGGGAGAAATAGAACCACTAGTCAGGTGACAACAAAGAATGCTTACCATGCCATCTCTCTTGAGGAGTTACTTTTGATGTTGGGTGGTGGTTTAGTGGACTGTGGAAGTGGAATTTACCCATGAAACTCAAATTTTTTGGTTGTCTCTGTTTAGAATAATGTATACTAACTTGGGACAATCTACTAAGGAGGGATTGGTCTGGTCCAAACTGGTGCATTCTTTGTAATACTGAAGGTGAATCGGTTCAACATATGTTTGTACATTGTACTTTTTGTAAAATGTTTGGTTTGAAATTTTAGAGGGTCTTCAAATTTATACATCATGGGGATCCATGGGTTTAGATGAAAATTTACAAAACCAGGTTAAAAATAACTTCAATCATTATGAACTACCTGTCTATATTTGCTGGGGTATTTGGCATGCTAGGAATGCTGCAATTTTTTAAAACAAACCATTTTTTGTACCCATAACATGTAGAAAAATTATGAGTACATATAGCGAATGGTACAAAGAGGTAAAACCCAGGAAACAAATGTTCCCTTATTTTCCTATATTGTTTGATGAAAGAGTCTTGGGGTATTTTAATGGTACAAATATACAAGGGAGATGTGGTGGTGGGATGTGTTAGTCCTAAAGTTTGTACTGACTGCTAAAGCACAAAGCTTAGGCACCTTGAAGTTTGGGATTGGCTTAGATTTTAGGATTGATTTTCTAATGGCTCAAGAGATGGTTAACAAACAAAGAAAGCACAAGACAACTAAAAACATCAAATTCTGATAATTACATTGGATAACTAAAAACATCAAATTTTGATAATTACATTGGATAAGTGGACCGAAACAAGAATGATGTTAGAGATGACTCGGGTTCAAAGCTTACTGATAATGTGTGGAACAAATAGTTCATTCACACATTAACTTTAACGCACTATATTCAGAAAAAACATCCTAAACATAGAATCATGAACACTGAATTACAACAAGAGCATTCATAATAAAAACATCATTATAAATATTTCATGACCATAATCGGTTTAAACAAAACTACGAAGTACTCATATTTAATGACAGTTAAAACATGACTCATAAAAGATAAAATCTCGTATTCAGATTGCAAGTCTCCAAAATTAACAAAGTATATGTCTTAAACTCTCAAAGGATGACCTCTCGACTTTCCTATCACTCTCAGCCTCATGGGCTAAACCCCCTTAGTACATTATTGTTGGTTGTGGAGCCTGATCTTCCTTATTCAGAGGTCGTGTTTCATCTGTTTCTGGATCCCATCCCATGACAGGGGGGTTGGGGGGTTCTTTGCCCCCCAAAATAGTTGCCATGGGGGGTCTATGGGGGCAAGAGACTAATTTGGGATCCCCCGTGGTGGGGGTTCGTGGGAAGTGCCCTCGTAGCGAAAATTTCAGAAAAAATGCCTTGTAAAATGTTGTAATTTCATAGTCATGACTTGGTTAATAATAGGTGATTTATGGGCCGATGGTATTGGGTGTCCCATAGTATTTTCCCATGGTAATCCCTCTTTAAAAGGAAGGCATTGAAATACAACTGGGTATTGTAGCATTGTAAAGATATCTATGATTGTGTGAGAGAGACTGTGAGAAAGTGAAGAGGAAATTGCAGCGGATGTGTTGCACGTTGCATCCCTTCTTTTGTTGGATGGTATAATAATAAGGAATAGAAATTTTTGTGTGGACGTAGCCCATGTTGGGTGAACCACATTATATTGGTGTCTCTCTTATTATGTGTTTTACGTGATTTATATTTGCATCTTGTTTATTGTTATTGCTCTGCGATTCTATTTTTGTAACAATTGGTATCAGAGCCAAAGATTTATTTGGTAGATAAACTCGTAGGAAAGAAGGGTTCCTGGTTAGAGTGGGAGCAATGGCAGACATTGCTTTTCATTTCGATCAGACTTCCTCTCATTCCTAAAACTCCCGCCCTTCTCAATTTTCTTGCTAAATCCTTCCTATATTCCACACGCTCCTCCTATACTTTCAATGCTGACACAGAGAAGCGCATCAAAACACTCTGCAAAACCAACAGGCTTTCAGAGGCAGTGGAAACCTTCAGGCAAATGCTTTCAGCTCAATCTATTCCCAACCAAATCACCTGCAATTTTCTACTAAGTAGCCTTGTCCGAGCGAATCGACATGAATTAGCATTGTCTCTTTACAAACATATGATTGATTTAGAAATTGTTCCTGATCTTGTAACTTTAACGGTTGTCATCAATTGTCACTGCAAAGCAGGTAGAGTGGATCATTCAAAGTGTTTGACGAAATAATAGCACGCGAGTATGTTCCGAATTTTATAACCTTCGATACCCTGATGAAAGGGCATTGCCGGGAGGGAAAAATAGAGGACGCTGTCAATCTTTTTCTTCAAATGGTGGGCAAAGAACAGGTTCCTGATGTTGTTACATATAGTACCTTAATAGATGGGCTCTGCAAGATGGGGGAAACCTGCAAGGCATTCAGTTTGTTGGTTGTTATGCTGCAAAAGGGCCATGAGCCTAACACAATCGTATTCAATACGCTCACGAATGGACTTTGCAAAGAGGGTAAGCTCCAAGAGGCCAAGGAACTACTGTATAAAATGTCAAAATATGAGTATAACCCTGATGTCTTTACAGACACTGCTCTGATTGATGGCCTTTGCAAGGAAGGAAAGTTGGATGAGGCTAGGAAGCTCTTCAATGAAATTCATGTATGTCCCAATGTTGTTACATACAGTGCAGTTATTGATGGTCTCTGTAAGGAAGTCTGGATGGACGAGGCTACGAACCTCTTCCATGAAATGCTTAATAAAAACATACATCCTAACGTCATCATATACAATACTGTTATTGATGGTCTCTGTAAGGAAGGCAAGTTGGATGAGGCTCCGAAGCTCTTACATGAAATGGCCAAACAAAACTTGTGCCCTAATGTTGTCACATATAATGTGTTCATTGATAGTCTTTGTAATGAAGGACAATGCCAGGAGGCCACTGAGGTGCTTCAGGAAATTTTGGTTAAAGGCTACACTCCAAATGTGATCACATACACTGCCCTTGTTGATGGTCTTTGCAAAGAAGGAAAGTTGGACAAGGCTAGGAAGCTCTTTTATGAATTGCCCAACATAAATATATGTCCTAGCGTTGTCACATACAGTGCATTTATTCATAGTCTCTGCAAGGCCGGGAAATGGCAGGAGGCCACCAATTTGCTTCATGAGATGTTGGATAAAGGGTACACTCCGGATGTTATCACATACAACATACAATATTCTTACTGACGGTCTTTGCAAAGAAGGTAAGCTTAAACAAGCTCTCGGGTTGTTAAATGTTATGGTGCAGATAGGCCACCAGCCTGATGAAATCACATACAGTACACTTATAAATGGATTTTGCAAGGTGGGAATTTGGAAAAGGATAAGGAGCTCTTTCAAGAGATGCCGGAGAAAGGTTGCAGGCCTGGCGTAGTTACCTATAGTACAATAATAGCTGGACTCTGCAAGCATGACACAATTGAGGAAGCTCAACAGATTTTCTCTGAGATGCCAAAGCAGGGTCTCAGCATTGATGGATAGACTTTGCAAAGTGGGTAACCTTAAGAAAGAAATAAATTTATTTCAACAGATGAAAGATAACAGTCTTGTCCCTGATGTGATTACATATAGCACCCTCATGGATGGATTGAGCAAGGAAGGCACGCTCCAAGAGGCAAATAAAGTATTGGATGGACTACGCAGGGAAGTCACCATCATGGATGGCACATTCCAAGAGCTAAATGAAGAATGGGATGAAGTGTTAAAATATAGACATCACCAACATTCATAGCTTTGTCTATTCATAGATTTTCAACATGTTATGTATCATAGATTTTCCACATGTTATGTATCTTAGATTTTCAACATTCATAGCTTTATCTATGAGCAAAATATAGACATCATCAAGTTATTTTCAGATGTGATTCTGTATAAGCAGATGTCTAGTTGATTAAATTATTTGACGGTTTTTTTTTATGGATCGATATAGTTTTGATAAGTTTAAATAAAAATCTCATATGTTAGCTTGTAGTACAACTGAATGTAAGGACTGTATTTTATATACTTATTTAAGGTTTAGAATTAAATACATAGCATTTGCTGGGAACAACTTTTAACTATTTTATATGTATATTTTGTATTATGAGAATAATGAAAGTTTGCGTTAGTTCAAAAGAGAAAATATAATATTATGAGAAAATATAATATTTATGGTAATAAGTTTCTTAGGTTATTAGGACTACATGATTACTGTATAACATTTTGTTTTAGGTGATAAAAAAATGTTATAATGTTTAAAGATAATTCATTTCAATGTTACATGGGTTATTAGAATTTTAGTCATTAATGGACTTTATGTTTAAGAGAATTTGTGTTAGATGATTGTACTTTATATGTTAGTTAATGAATTTGTATGCAAAGTCTAGTTATCTCATCTGAAAAGAAGCTAAACTAGGATCATTAATTATAAAATGGCTTTTAGGCATTATAGAGGGAGTATTTTTTATGTGTGTTATTGCAAGTAGTTTGTAAGAGAATGGTTTAGCAAGGAGTATTGCTCTATTGGGTTATGATGTTTAAAGATAACTTGTTTCAAGGTTACATATTGATACTCCATGTTTGTCATTAGAATTTTATTCATTTACATTTTTTTGTTAGTCAACAAACTTTATTTTAAAATAGACATTATGTAAAGTCTAGTTATCCTATCACATATTCTAAACAAAAGTTTCTAACCACTTACATATTAGTGATATGCTAGTTGTTGTCGCTTTTACCTCAATACATTTGAAAATCAGCCCCCTTAGAGGCCCATTTGACCCCATCAACCCAATCTGTAACTAGGCATTGGTTTTCCCTTTCAATCACTAAAAAAATCATAAAAAATCAGGTTTACTTTTCTATTTTAGCAATCCAAAAATTTCTAGCAATAAAATCAGAACTTTAGATTGCATTTACATCTTGAATGCCTTCATTCTCTCATCTAAATTAGGATTGCATTTTATGGTTATAAAATATGTAATTCTTAGCCTCAAATCGTGTAACCTAGTTGCTTTTGGCCTCATAATACTATTGTTTATTCAATATTTAATAAGATGAAATATTGCACGAGTAAATCTAGAAATAAATATACTACAACAAATCTCAAAGACATATTTACCTAAGTCCATATATCCCTTTTCCATTTATCATTTGTTGGACTTAAATTGCCATAAGGATGCCCCCCATGAGCTAGAGAGGAGCTAATCTTAAGAGAGAAAGATAAGGATATTAAGGGGATAGTGGATAACTTATCTAAAGTCATCTTTGGGTTTGGGTTCTCACATTGTATGGTTGGGACTTTTGCATTGAGTGAGAACCTAGTGGCTAATACTATCCACATTGGATACCTATGGTTAGGTGGAAAATTACTCCCACAAAATCATTCCACGTGAACAAATTAGTGCACAAATAAGTCTCTAATTGTTATTTGTATTTGTTATTGTCATTGTATGGTGTGCATCAAAGGTGAATCCTATGAATGAATTTAAATGAATTACAATTATTTATATTATGTATCTTTATAAAATGTGCATGGATTAAAACAAATCAGATGTATTTTATATGCATATTTATTTTTATTTTTATTTTGTTAGAAACGCTCATTCCTCAGGGCTAGTGCATTTCAACCATTGGCTAAGAAACCGCAACCCAAGGCCATTTAAGTCGTCAAAATCGCCCAGGTATCGCACCCAACCTAGGCCACACCAACCCTTTACATGGATGGATTTTTTGGGTGTCTCCTCTCAACTAAGTCACCATAAGGGTATTGAACTGGGGTCGCCTAGCAAACGAAACCCACATCTTAACTGGATGAGCTAGCAGGAATTGACTTATACATATTTAATTTCAATGAGAACTCTAGTTGGTATTTAAAAGAAATTTTGTTAAATTTGCACTTTCTTAAGAAAAGAAGGCAGTTGAATTTCACGAGAAAGCAATAATAAATTGATTGCTTATTGTTGTCTGTATCTATTAGATGATGACCAGTCCATGAGGATCATTCCATCTCAGATGTGGATTGTTTCCTCCATTGTCGTTGTAATTGACAAAATATATCAAAATGAAGAAGCCACATAACTGTCTATTCTATCGTCCAAGCATTAAATGAATATGGAAGGCACAATCAATCAGTTTAATAATTGTAACTCTGTCGATGATCATAATTGATTCGTAAAAAAAATGTTGAGATGATGCAAAATTATGTGATATTTGATCCAATCTTCGAAAATTCCAATACGACACACACTATCTTAAACACATATTCACTAAAAGATTGTGTCACGGTCAGTATATGCCACGGTGTGTATGTACGTCATGTCTATGTCATTTATGTTTTTTCAAAGCAAAAAAACTAATTATGCTTAATCAATTCACATTTCAGAGAAATAGATGTAATTTTTTTAAAAAATATTTTTATGTCTAGTTATTATAAAATTTGAGATTATTCATTTTTTCTTGAATTACTTTATGTTGGAGTTGGTTAAACATTCTAATTTTGAATTTTTTTATTATTTTTGTATCCGACCATAATTTGTTTCTTTGAAATCATCATTTTTCATTGTTCAGATTGCATTTTTAATTGTAGAAACGTATTCAACACCCTCAGATACCCTTGGATAACATATTATGTAATTCCAACAACCTATATGTGCAATTCCAACAACCTATATCTAGAAAGATAATCCAAAATGCACGTCTTCATATTTATTATATATTTTAACATTGTTATTTTTTAATATCATATTTATTATATATTTTGTCAGTGTTATTTTTAACATTAAAAATAAAATTATTTTAGATATGATTATAAATCTCATTTTAAGATTTATATTTATTTAAATTGATTATTAAAAAAAATCTATAATGATTAGCGAATAAATGTATACTTCATATATTTATGTTGTGATTTTTTTTCCGTGACAAACATTCTCATTATATTAATTGAAATATAACCCTTTTTACAGAGACTTTCCAATAATTTCTTCTCTTTTGTATACAAAATGAGCATTGGAAATGCTTTAACATACATATCATTTGCCAAAGACAATCAGTTTTAAAAACTGACTAGATATGTCCAGACCATAAGTCCCTACAAAATTTTGACACAAAAAGGTTCAAAAACCAAATTTTCAATAGCCTTAGCATACTTTTAACTCCTTTCACCCGACTCAGAAAGGGGAAAGGATATTTACGACCAAATGAGCCCTCGATCGATTTCTAGTAGAGTATCCTCGGTATTCTCCCACCTACGCCAAGATCCTTCCTGGACACTTAAACCCAACTTGGAAACCCAGTCGGTGGTAGAGAAACTATTCCAAAATTGAATAAGTTTGAAAGGCATTGCTAACAAAGCTAAACAAAGACAGTCTGGAAGACCTTTTAACAGAGGATCCCCCACAGGCTGGGGGTTCTAGCCCACAAAATTAAAATAAAGGAAATGTAGTCCAAAATCTAAATTGACCATTAAACAAAACTAGAACTAATCATCATCATAATAAATTACTATGGAGGGGCCTTGACCTGGGGTTTCTTGATTTGCTTCCCAAATACTAACATTGTCATGACATCATCGGTTCTTCATTTGGGAATCTGAGGGACTATCAGAAGGCATCTTACTGAACTTTTTCCTAGTAAGTTATGTGGTCTTGGTTCCTTCCTTGACATTTATTCATTGGATTTTTTTTGTTGTTATTGATTTTTAACATACACGTGCATGTATTTTCTTATTACATTGGAAATCTCTCCAAGGATTCATCAAAATCTAAGTCTTTATTATTTCCAACATCTTTAAAAGGTTTACAAACACAAACCCATCAACATTCCTCAAAAAATGTGTTTCCTATTATGTATTCATTAATCAAGATATTCCTTGTAACATTTAGTCATTACATTTTATATGTTTGTATTGTTCCTTTCTTGCTTTTTATTTGCATACTTACAAATATTTTGCATCTCATGAGCCAAATATACTTCAAGAAAGGTTTCCTTCCTTAACATCTTATCTTTTTCAAAAGTTAAATTTAGCGATTATATTTTGTTGCTTGTTTTGTTAGATTCATTGGTCTTCATGTGCTTTGATTGAACAAATACATATTTAAAAAAATGATTGCCCCAACAAAATTTCAAGTGGATTAAAAAAATGATTGCCCCAACAAAATTTCAAGTGGATTATTAAGTTCTACACTTACCCATTTCACACTATTCCAACTCAAGATGAAATTTAACAATAAAACATTTCAATCTATCCACCTTATAACAACGTACTTTTTGCATCTTTAAGGGAAATTCCTAGTTGAATTTATGTTATATACTAAAGCCGAGACACAATTAGTAAAACCACACACGAAGGAACAAATTAATATTTATAACTCAGTTACTTTGATTTAAGGTCCGATTGTTGTACATAAACTTTTGTACAACAACTAATCTATATCTTGATTTGAATCTGAATCTGTTCAATAACTAATCTCAATCTCAATCTGAATCTGCTTACTCCAACACATCCATGGCCATGACAAAGAGAAGTACATTGTTTTTCATTTCAATCAAACTTGCCCTCATTCGCCAAATCCCTACTCCTACTTTGTCAATTTTCTAGTACTCACATTGAGGTGTGATCACTTTCTTAGCACTTACATTGAGGTGATAGTGTGTAGCTAATCTAAAGTCACCTTTAGGTTCTCACGTTGGGACTTTCACATTGAGTGAGAACTTGTTGATGTATATGTAACTTCGGAATGTATTTCATCCATGTATTTTATTTATATATTATTGTACTCCTATAGAGATGTGTCATTCCTCTATACAGAAGTGTCGTCATGTGTATTGACAAGTGTCGCACGTATGTTAACTTGTCGATGGGTTATTATACCGCCATGTGTGGGGTCGGCCCTGATTTATATATTATATGGTTGATGTACCCAGCTAGACAAGTCGTCCCCATAAGGTTATTGGGCAAACAGGTTAAGTATAAATAGAGATCGGGAGATCTCTATTTGGATCATTCGGAAACTCATTCTTCCTTCACTCAGAAAGTGGTGCACTAGTGAGGAGGAGGATCATTTGCTACTAGGAGACTATCTCTGTGTATTTTGGTTGTACTTTGGTTGAGCCATTGCTCTTTCTATCTTTGAGGAAGTTGTGGGGTTTTTCACTTTAGGGTTTTCCCCACGGAAACTCTATGTCTCTTGTCTCTCATGCTTTTGCGTCTTGTGATGATTGACATGCTTGTTATGATTGATATGCATTGATATATTGTACATTTTATTCTCTCAATAAAGATCCTAGAGTATTGTGAATTAATGCTCAAAATTTAACATGGTATCAGAGCTAACCTGAGAAGAAGACAATGTGCAGTGACAGAAACTAGGGTTTCTCTCCACAGATTTTGGAAAATAAGTATAGTAGATTGACTCTACTCATCAAGGAGAATCTATCTGTCCAATCAGAATTCAATTCTGAGCATTTTCAGATTTGGCCCTAAAAATTAGGGTTTCCACAAAAATAGGAATTTTTGGAATCTGAAGACATAGCTGGAAGATCCTTGCAAAACGCGAAGTTTAGAGCTTTGGATTGAGATTTTTGGCTTGGTAGATCTCCGGGAAACTCAAACCCTAATTCAGGGTCCTCCTTAGTGATCCCGGGAAGACAAAAAGGCATTTCTGAAGGGTGTAGCTTTGCAGATATCAAATTTTGAATACACCCAGTTGATCAGCTCATCAAGGTTCATCTTTCTATCCTTTCAGAAAGTTGAAATTCACATTTTGAATTTTTAGGGTTTCTCTAACAAACCCTAATCCGGGACCAGATCCAGTTTTCAGCAAGTCAAGTGGTAAGACCTAAATCTTTTTTATTTCCATTTGAAGTACTCTTTAAGATGTCTCACCACACCAAGCTTGAGGATAAGCTTGAAGGGGCTAATAAATTCCGAGCTTGGAAGTATAGGATTGGGATAATCCTGGAAGAGAATGAGTTGGACTCATACATAAAAGAAGACATCCCTATCTCAGAGGATGAAGAGGCTAAGATATTGCATAAGAAGAACTTGGTCAAGGAAAATAGAATCATTGCTGATTCTATTAAGGACCATCTCATCCCACATGTGTCATCTCTAAAGACACCCAAAGAAATGTTTGATTCTCTGACCAAGCTATTTGAAGGGAAGAACATAAATTGGAAGATGACCCTGCGGAACCAATTGAAATAAGTAAAGTTCCAGAATGGAGAAACCATTCAATCTTATTTTTCTAGGGTCTCTCAAATTAAGGAACAACTGGAAGCGGTGGATGAAATGGTGGAGAATGGTGAAGTTGTCATGACCACTCTAAATGGCCTACCCAGGTCATGGGATTCCTTTATTCAAGGAATTTGTGCAAGAAAGAAGTTGATCTCCTTCAACAGACTACGGGAAGAATGTTCACAAGAAGAAGCAAGGCTTGTGGCCCAAGAAGAAAAGATGGGAAGTGAAGATCAAGCTCTCACAGTACACACCAAGAAAGGAAGGTCAAAGAGAGAGCACTCTCATGCCAAGAAATCTTCACACCATCATCAACATAAAGATAAGAAAGATCTCAAATGCTTCACATGTAATGAGAAGGGTCATTTTGCTTCAGAATGTCCCAAGAACAAAAGGAACAACAACATCAAGAAGAAGAAGGGCAGTAGGAAAAGATATCATGCTCATGCTACTAAAGATGATGAACCACCCAAGAAGAAGGCTAGAACAGAAAGTGATGATGATAACTCATAAAGTGAAGAAGAGTATGTTCTAATCTCTGCTCTCATAGGTACTATCTCTCATGGTTGTAATGATTGGCTTATTGATAGTGGGGCTTCCAAACACATGACTGGGTTTAAAGAATCTTTTGTAAATCTATCTGAACACGAATCACCCCATAAAGTGAAACTTGGGGATGATTATCAATACCCTACCAAAGGAAGTGGGGAAGCCTCCCTCCTACAACCTAGAATCTGGAAAGTCCTTGAAGATGAAAGATGTGTTATTTGTACCTGGGCTCAAGAAAAACCTTCTCTCCATCTCTGCATTGGATGAAAAAGGCATGAGGGTTGCATTTGTAGATGGCCAAGTACTAATGTGGCCAAAGGATAAATCTATTGATGATGCAATGGTGATTGGAGAGCAAGATGGAGGATTGTACAAATTG
Source organism: Larix kaempferi (assembly GCA_027924585.1). NCBI lineage: Eukaryota > Viridiplantae > Streptophyta > Pinopsida > Pinales > Pinaceae > Larix > Larix kaempferi. Next base: position 4,131,509 of record BSBM01000541.1, on the reverse strand, counting down.
AAGGGACAACCTGAACATGCTATGGTGACATGAAGACAAAGATTCATCCATAGTCATGGATCACATGGAGGTATGTATGATTTGGTTTTGAAAAGGTTAACTTATGAGTTATGCGGGTCATTGAAGAGAACAAGAAAACAATGCTAGACATAACTAGCAAATATGGTGAACAGGTATGTTTTTCTTATAGGATCTCTTATATAAGTATGCATGGCATGATTGATGATGATTATTCATGAAGTCATAGGTTTGAATAATCATGGGTATATGCATAATATGTGTCTTACCTTAATTAATGACATGACTAACCATAAGAGTCATAGGTTTGAGTAATCACAGGTTTAGACATGTTATGTTTCTTATGATATGACTAACCATAAGAGTCCTATATAAACCTTGAATGCTAATGCTTATTATTTATGTTTGAAATGATCATGACTATACATGCTTGAGATTATTGTGTTTTGATAGTATTGAGAATATACTAATGAATGTATGATTTTGTATGAGATCACAAGGATAACACAATCATGATACTAATAAGCATGCATAGGGACCAAGGATGAATATAAGTTAAAGGACAGGTAATCCAGGAAGCAAAGATCAAGAGGGAGCACACGCCAGTTGCCCCTGCAAGGAAGCAAAGATCAAGAAGAAGCACACTCCAGTAGTTTCTGCAAGGATGCAGATATTCAGAGGGAGTTGACCATCTTTATACATTCCACAATAGAAAGGTGTAGAAGAAGCTACTTCAGCAGCTCCTGCAAGGAAGCAAAGACTCAAAGGGAGTCCACCCAACAAACAAACAAAGATAAGTATTTTAATTACCATTTCTTACATATTTGTTTGTTTAAATAAAATTGTTCAATGATGTATATGCTTATGTTCCTAGACTCAGGATATGTATTGTGCATATTAGAATGATTGTATTAATGAACAATATACTACTAATGGGTAAGTGGCCTATGGCACTGTACAACATTCCATTGCTACTTATCTAGAATAAAACCTCTTTGCTGACATGTTCAGAGTAGTGCAAACTCTTAACAATGTTCTGGTAGATATTGGAAGGCATCTAGAAAGTTACAGGATATGGATGAATGTTGTATTGAAGCATTGGCTAAAATAATTGCATGACTGTATGACATATTTCTTTATGTATAAGAATTTGTTTTACTATGAGATGTTTCTAATCATGCAATTTAACTTGTCTTGTAGGAAAGATCGTATGCCATCACCTACAAAAGAAGAACTACAACATTGGTTCAGCAACAAAATTATCTATTGAAGATATTGAAGTTCCCAGGATATGGGAAGAATGCCATGATCCGTCGATCATGAAGAATGATGTTTAGGATGTAGTCCCAAGACCTGAAGGGAAGTTTGTTATGACTTCCATATGGATCTATCAGATCAAGCATGCTGCAGATGGCAGCATAGAGAAATATAAAAGTGATGAAATGGAAGATACACCAGATGTATTTCAAGACAACTTTCTTCAATGGTGTAGTTGAAGAAAAAGTATATGTGGAGCAGCCACTTGGTTCTGAGACACATGAAAGGAAGTCATATATGTGTAGAACTTGGTAGGATAGACAACTTTCTATCCAGTTTGGGCTTTACCAAGAGTAAAGTAGGTTCCAACCTTTACTACAAGGTTGAGGAAGGCAATCCAGTGATACTATTGTTGTATGTGGATGACCTGTTTGTAACAGGAGATGATAGATTGATTGCTAACACACAGCGGAAGCTTGTTGCCAAGTTCGAGATGAAGGACTTGGGTATGATGCACTACTTTCTTGGTATGGAGGTGTGGTAGAGTGCAGATAGAATCTTCCTTGGACAAGGGAAGTATGCAATAAAGATCCTGAAGAGGTTGGGGATGATGGATTGCAAGGCCATGGCCACACCTATGGCATCGAATCTGAAGCTTCTATGTGATGCTTCATCTGAGCCGGTTGATGTATCTATGTATCGTTAGATGATTGGGTCCTTGATGTACCTGACGAACATGAGGCCAGATATTTGCTTTGTGGTGAACACATTGAGCCAGTTTCTGACGGATCCGAGGAGTGTTCACCTGGTTGCTGTAAAGCATATTTTGAGGTATCTGAAGGGTACAGTTGATTATGGGCTCAAGTATGAAGGGAATAAAAAGTTTAACTTGCAGGGTTATGTTGATTCAGATTGGGCAGGCAGTGCTGCAGATAGGAAGAGCACATCTGGGTGTTGCTTCAGTATGGGATCAGGTGTGATCTCTTGGTTTAACAGGAAGCAGTCCTGCGTAGCACTGAGTACAGTCGAGGCAGAGTATGTTGCAGCCTGTTCGGCTAGTTGTGAGTCAATATGGATTTGGAAGCTACTGTCTGAGTTATTTGATCTCCCGTTGGATACTACTGGTATCTTCTGTGATAACCAGAGTTATGTGAAGTTGTCTGAAAACCCAGTGTTTCATGATAGGTCGAAACACATAGAGATCAAATATCACTATATCAGGGATATGGTGCAGAGAGGAGCAGTGAAGCTCTTGTATGTTGCGATGGACGAGTAGATTGCAGATGTGCTGACGAAACCAATAGCCAAAGTGAAGTTCGAGTAATTTCTGAGAGAGGTTTGGTGTTCTTCATATTGGTGACACTTCGAGGAAGAAGTGATGGACACATTTGTAGAAGCCATTCCAAGCATGGTGGAAGGAGGATCCTTCACATGGATGTCGATGTAAGCGTTGAATGATAAGCATCAGGACGATGCTTCAGTTACTGCTCTGTATATGCATCAAGATGATGCTGGATATGATCAGTTGGATCATTTATATGTATATATGTACGCATCATGTTGGATGTTGGATATGATCAGTTGGATCATTTGTATGTATTTTGTATATGCATCATGTTGGATGCTTGGACCTTGTATCTGTATATGTATCAGGTGGATACGTTGTATGATCAGGAAGATCATGTATATTTATATGTATCAGGTAGATACAGTGTGTATCTAGGTATCAAGTGGATACAGTGTATTATCAGGTGGATCATGATGATAATTATCAGGTAGATACTTGGTATGCATCAGGTAGATGCATTGTATGATCAGGATGATCATGGATGACGAGCTTCAGGATGTTGCTCCAGATATGCATCAGGACAATGCAGTGATGAGTATCAGGACGATACTCTAGATGACATGCATCAGGATGATGCTATGATGATGATCAGGATGATCATATGTATAAGGTGGATACATTACATAATCAGTTGGATTATGTGTGATGAGTTCCGAAGACACAGATGCATAGAGCCTTTCCGACATGGTGGTAGATGTGTTCTCCCATGTGCGTTGATGTAAGTGCAGAGCCTTTCCGACATGGTGGTAGATGTGTTCTCCCATGTGCGTTGATGTAAGTGCAGAGCCTTTCCGACATGGTGGTATATGTGTTCTCCCATGTGCGTTGATGTAAGTGCAGAGCCTTTTCGACATGGTGGCGGATGTGTTCTCCCATGTGCGTTGATGTAAGTGCAGAGCCTTTCCAACATGGTGGCAGATGTGTTCTCCCATGTGCATTGATGTAAGTGCAGAGCCTTTCCGACATGGTCGCAGATGTGTTCTCCCATGGTCGTTGATGTAAGTGCTGTGAGCCTTTCACGGATGGTGGTAGGTTGGTCCTCCCATGCCGGTGAGTGTAAGTGCTGTGTGTGTGCATCTGGGTTGTGCTTCATGATACTATGTGGCTGTGGACAGGTTGTGTAGTAGCATGTAAAAGGTCCTGGGAGATCCGATAGGTTGAGTTGTGTGCTCGTAATCAGTCCTGGGATGCTCTTTCGAGGTTTTGTTGACTCACATAATAAGTCCTGAGGATTCCACAGTATGGCCAGTGATGATGAAGACCTACAAGTGGTGGGCCTACATCCAGTATGAAAAAGGACTGGCTCTGTAGAACTTCCTATGATGAGTAGATCCAGAGATTGATTGAGATAGCAGCAGCCGTGACGATGAAAATGATTCGAGGACGATGATCCAGAGAAGAAGACTTGTGCTAGCTGATCTGTGTCGATAAATACCTTCCTAGTTAAGAGGGAGTGTTGATGTATATGTAACTTCGGAATGTATTTCATCCATGTATTTTATTTATATATTATTGTACTCCTATAGAGATGTGTCATTCCTCTATACGGAAGTGTCGTCATGTGTATTGACAAGTGTCGCAAGTATGTTAACTTGCCGATGGGTTATTAGACCGCCATGTGTGGGGTCGGCCCTGATTTATATATTATATGGTTGATGTACCCAGCTAGACAAGTTGGCCACATAAGGTTATTGGGGAAACAGGTTAAGTATAAATAGAGATCAGGAGATATCTATTTGGATCATTCGGAAACTCATTCTTCCTTCACTTAGAAAGTGGCGCACTGGTGAGGAGGAGGATCATCTACTACTAGGAGACTATCTCTGTGTATTTTGGTTGTACTTTGGTTGAGCCATTGCTCTCTCTATCTCTGAGAAAGTTGTGGGGTTTTTCACCTTAGGGTTTTCCCCATGGAAACTATGTGTCTCTTGTATCTCATGCTTTTGCTTCTTGTGATGATTGGCATGCTTGTTATGATTGATATGCATTGATATACTGTACATGTTATTCTCTCAGTAAAGATCCTAAAGTATTGTGAATTAATTCTCAAAATTTAACAGAACCTAGGAGGTAACAATATCAACATTGGACACATATAGTTAGGTGGCGAACCGCTCCCACATAATCATTCCACATGAACAAATTATTGCACAAATAAGTCTCTAATTGTTATTTGTAAACTAGTTATTGATATTGTCATATGGGTTATTAAAATATTAGTCATTAATGGATTTTATGTTAAGAGAATTTATATCAGATGATTGTACTTTATATGTTAGTTAATAAATTTTTATGTAAAGTCTAATTATCTCACATGAAAAGAAGTTAAACTAGGAACATTAGCTATAAAAGGGCTTTTATGCACTATAGTGGGGGTATTTTTGAAGTGCATTATTGCAGGTAGTTTGTGTTAGATTTTATACAATTATAGTAGTATAACTTAATTGCAAATAAACAATAGGACCGCTAAAAGAGTAACTAAGCACAAAAACAATAACATGAGAATTTTATCTAGGGAAACCCAACAACCTTCGTATAGAGATTATCAGTCTTGAGAACAAACTACAGATACAAGAGAGAGAAATGAAAATTTCTCCAAGTGAAAAACCCAAAAAATCACTCCTCTAGCTGCAGATGCGAACTTCTCTTTTACTAGTGCGAACTTGCTTGAGTGAAGTGAGTGTGCAAATGAGGAATACATTCTCTCTATTTATACACATCCAAAGAAGACTTTTTCCCTTACTAGGACGACTTGTCTAACTGGCAGGGCCCATTTGTCTTGGGGAAATATAAAAATACATTTAATAATTATTTTCTTTATGTGCTTTCACCCCAAGGTTTACATTGATTCTTTCAAGGGTTTTACATCAATATCATCTCCTGTGGGAGGTACAATAATAAAATAAATAAGAATAGCTTTTGAAGTTGCACTATTTCCAACAGTTTGTAAGAGAATAATTTGGTGAGTAGTGCACTCTTGCGTTATGGTGTTTAAAGATAACTTGTTTTAATATTACCTATTGATATTCAATGTCTGTCTTTAGAATTTTAGTCATTTTCATTTTTTGTTAGTCAACAAACTTTATTTTAAGATAGATATTATGTATCTAGTTTTCCCACATGCAAAAGACCAAGAAGCTAAATCATGTTGATTAGCTATAATATAAATCAATGTCCGAAAAGTACATCCAACAAATAAAAGTACAATGTGGGAGTTAAAAGAGAAGATGCCAACATGAACCACAGGGAAATTTAACTCTCCCATCATTCAAGGCCACATGGAAGAAGCTCCAAATGGAATCCTAGCTACTTAGGAGAAGTTGTGTGGAAGTGTGTAGAGTGGGGGGAATATGATCTTGGGGTCTACAATATCTAGTCTATCTATTGCATTGTTGGTGAGAAACCTATGGTTTGGAGTGGTAGTGTTGCACATGGCTTGAGGAGAGAGGTCAACTCCTTGGGATGGGGATGAGAAGAGACTCGAGGTCACACTACTCTAGAACCTGAAATGGCATGGGAATCTATCTACTGCTTAAAGTTAGAGATAATACTCTTTAGAGTCTCTTTCCTAGGTGAGGCACGTAGGCAATGAGATCTAAAATTGATCCCTTTACTTATGTAAAGAGAAAGGCACCTCTGATCGAGGTATAATAGGAAAGTGGAGATGAATTCCCTATGTCTCCAAATAAGCACTAATCATTAGAGTATGCGTTTTTGGATGTGTGTTATTACAAGGAGTTCATAAGAGACTATTTTGGCCATGAGCAATGCCCATATTACCCTTGAATTTGGCCAAAGTCGCACTAGAAAATTTGGCTCCATTTTTCGACAGCAAACCGTTGGTTGTGAGAGACATTTTCGAAGCACAACCGACAAACCTAAGGCACCAAAACTGTCGGCTGTCATACACCTCTCAATTTCGTCTGAGGATAGACACTTACTATGACATTTGTCAATCGGAAGACCAGGGTCGAAAACATGTTTAACCATTGGGAGCCCGACGTTGTGGAATTGAAAAACCAATCCCAATTCGTGGGTTGACCAAACTCATAACGTCGGTCGACCGACATAATACTGTCAGAAGAGTGCTATTGTACTGTCGATGCACCTACCCCATGCCATGGAAACAACTTGGTAGTTAGAGCACACACCATTGGTAGTTTGCCACTATACTATCGGTAGACGTTTCCCATTGTGTCGATGACCGACACAATGTCATTGGTGGAACTTTGCTATATCGTCAGGGGACTGCCACCATACCATCGATGGAACTAGCCCAGACTGTCAGTGGACCTAGTCCAGGATTTCAGTGGACCTAGCTGCACTAGGTTTTTTGGACCCAAAAATCAACGGCCAAAAAGTCAGATTTTCTACATTTTGTGGTCGATTATCCGACAACCACGCTAATTTTTTAACGTCGGTCCAATTTCGGATCAAAACCGATGGCTCGGAATTCATCAGTTATTCGACCCTTATGGAAGTTCGTTAACTGACGTCCCTCACAACTGAAAAGCATTTGGATCCGACGTCTTTGGCCGTCGGATCTACAGCATAGCCATCGATTGTTTTTCACTGTGGTGGTCAGAACACCGACATCCCTCACAACCGAAAAGCGTTTGGATCTGACATCTTTGGCCGTCGGATCTATAGCATAGCCGTCGGTTTGTTTCACTGTGGTTGTTAGAAAATCGACGCCCCTCACAACTAGAAATGGCCTGGATCCGACGTCTTTTTCCATCGGATCTATGGCATAGCCGTCGGTAGTTTTCACTATGGAGGTCGAAAAATCGACGTATCTCACAACTAAAAATGGTTGAGCACCGACGGCTTGTGACGTCGGAGCTATGGCAACATCATCGGTTTTGTGCACTATGGAGGTTGAAAAACCGACGTCTATCCCACTTGAAAATGACTAAGCACCGACGTCTTTGGCCGTCGGATCTATGGTGAGAGCATCGGTTTTGGCCGTCGGTTATCTGACATCGGTGGAAAATTTAAAAAAAAACAATAATGTTTTGAAGTGTTTGTTGCTACAATTCCTCTATTTTTTTTCTAGTACACCCTCAGAGTCTTGAACTTTGTGAAGTCATGTTTAAATGACCATTGCCTTTCATTGTCCAAATTAAGGTCTATTATAGCCTTCTTACTTCATTGCAAATGTCAAGTTGTACCATGCCTGAAGTTGTCCCATGCCTCATTCTTGTTCAAAACCAAATAAGTTTAAATTATTATTATAAAATCATTTATAAATTATATATGATTTTAATATAATAATTTAACTTTACCTTTATAATAAAGTTGAAAATATTTTTCCAAATAAGTTTAAATTATTTTTATAAAACCATTTATAAATTATATATGATTTTAATATAATAATTTAACTTTACCTTTATAATAAAGTTGAAAATATTTTCTAATTATTATCATAGTCCATTATTTAAAAGGTGGTTTTTATTATCAAACTTGAAATGACAACTCTTAGTGTTCACTCCTAGCTAAAACCATACTTAGTATTATTTAATATTCAAGCTATCAAGTCAAGTAAAGGTGTAGAAGAATTGATTGTAGCAAAATACAATAAGGAAAAGATTGGGGGTAAAGGTCAAGCTTGTACAAGAAACTCAATAAACAATGGAAAAGTTGTAATGGATATATGTTGCAGTAGTGAGTGGTGTTACAATGGTGGAGTTGCAAGGAGATGATATTTAATTAGATGTAGTAGTGGAATATGCAAATGTGAACGTCTTATTCCCATAATGTGTAGTGTGTTGATATCATTGCAGATGAATTTGAAAGTGCAACAAAAGAAAACAGAGTGGATAAAAGGAAGGATTCCTGCCAACACAAACCACTATGTTACACGGACTTCTTTCAGGGCTTTGTTACATTTGCTTCTAAGATCTTTCATCGCTTTGTTACAAGAATATTTTTTACCTAAAAGTACACTTGATAGGTTTGGATGGAACAGATTTCCGTGGAAATCTCTTTACGTTCATTCTCAAGTGACTCGATATTAACAATTCCGATTATCAAAAGGGGATACATAATGTTAAAAAAGGAAAATAAAGAAAACACATAAAGGGATACGCAAAGTTTACAAAGGAAAATAAATAAAATCTATAATTTGCATCGAAAGAATAACCGGGTACGAACTAAATTGAGAAGATTCGAACTTGCGAGCTATGTCTAGTCCTAAGGCTACCAAGTTCAAGCCTGACCTTGTCAATCAATTCCCACCGCCATTTACTCTCATACAAAGTCCCACAACCATTTCTCTCAACACCCAATACTCTTCATTCATTCTACATGCATTTCACTATGCAACGGTCTCAGATTCACTGCGTTTTTCCTGAATTAGTGTCTCAATTCATAATGACCCACGCCCACCATCCAAGGAGTGTTTCCAATGGTCTTGAGTTTCAGCCTGGAAACGGTGACGAATCATGTTATTATGTTTCCCTTCAACTGCAATATGGAAAACGCATAGTCCACTGTGAAGGTTTTTTTGACAAATGTGACTGTTTGGGTCATGCTGAATCGAGAAACCAAAACCATCACATTTGTCAGACAAACCTTCGTATGAGAGCTTTGAGTTTGTCATATTGCAGCCAAAGGGAAACATAATACCATGAATCGTCACTGTTTCTAGGATGAAACTCTAGACTGCTGGCAACACTCTTCAGACGACAGGCGTGGGTCATGCTGAATCGAGAAACTAATTTAGGGAAAGCGCAGTGGGGATTTGAGACTGTTGCATAGTGAAATGCATGCATAATGAATCAAGCAAGGTGGTAGCCCGTCGTCTCCCACTATGAAATGCATGCAGAATGAATCAAGATGCTTGAAGGTGGTCTCCCATTGTCAGTTGCACTTCAATCTTGAAGCTGTTAGCCTTGGGACTAGACATAGGTCACAGGTTCGAATATCCTCAGTTAAGTTGCAGCCATAAAAAATGATGAAAATTGACAACAGGAAGCATGTTTCTAATTGTTGTTGGTGTATGCTAGATTAGTTGCAAATATCATGCTTCAGAAGCCAGGCTTCAATGGTAAATAGACCATTTTGGAAGGGTTCAATGTGAGGTTAAGGATATTGATTCCAATGAAATTAAAGATAAGGTTAAGGATATTGATTCTAGTGCATCATTTACTCAGCCTTTGAAGTTATGGAAACTCGAAATTGGTTATGATGAGCAACCAAACATCACAACAAGCTCCAAGAAATTGTCAAAATTTAGATGACACGGGTTGTACAAAGGAAGCATCGTAGCCATTCATTGAGCTCCTCTCTGTTTCGAGAATAATTTAATATTCTCTACTGAATAGGGCCAACCACGTGAAGGTGGAAGCTCTTATGGCCCCTCCCCCCCCCCTCACATCACTCTCAATTCTCCATACCTAATGCATGTACTTGAAAAACAAAATACGTGCAAATTCATCCATATTTCATCATGAACTTTCATCTACCATTCATTCAATAAAGCCTAACATTCATTAAACCATTGTTTCATTCAGTCAAGACATTCATACAATAAAAGATAACATTCAATAAACCATTCATTCATTCATTCAATAAAATCTAACATTCAATAAAGGTAACAGTTTGCTACACTGAATCATTAAACCATTAAACCATTCATTCATTCATTAGGCCAAAAATCATGGACGATATATTATTACCAAAATTAATTAGACGAGTACATTTTTCGAGTCACTTCTTTTTACTAGCAGTTTTTCTTCTCTTCATAATTGGTAAATAATCTCTAAGAGGAGCATCTACCCCTGGAATTTCCGTTCTAGTTCTGGGTTCTTCATCAGGCGCTTGTGGTGATGTATGCGGCAAGGGGTTCGAATTTGCTGCAACAATGTGAAAATGTTACATTGTTGTATTTTGATATTGTAATGACAAGTATTTCAGTTTAAAAAAACATTACAAAGGTGTTTTTTTACCTGGTGTGGCCACATCATGTAGTTCATGTTCTTGTCCAGGCTCAACCTGTACAGTTTCACCCTCTACATGCTCTCCAGTTGAAATATGGTGAACTACAATTAATGTCCACCATTTGCAATGCTATACATAAAATTTTAGCATATGAATAAATTCATTACCCAGATTAGAAGCATGATCTTCGTTTTGTTGTTCTCCCTCCTCAACATTAGGGGGGTCATTGCTTTCCTGCTCAAAACAGAGTCAATATTGTTTTTCAATTATTTATAACGAATAGATTGCACAAGCGATTAATATTCAATAAAGTATATAGATTCTATTTACCTGTGCACCGGATGGATTGGTACCCGAAGACTGTGTTTGGCCAGTCAAGCTTTTTTGTCATTCAACAACAAATCCAAAGCATTCCTTGAATCCAAGCTTCATGTCTTCCTCAGTGGGATGTTCATTGAATTGTTCGGCTTGCATATTTGCATAACATCGTTAATTAACATTTTCCGGTGCAATAAAACGAAAAAAAAATTGCAATTTATTATTTGCATGCATTATTGGTTTATCGAAACTTACAAATCGTGCCGCAAAATTGGAATAACCACCAGGCCCAAGCTTGTGCTGACCTATTTTTGAAACTCTTGCCTTTGTGGCCTTTGATGTGTCTGGAAGCCTATGCAAGTGTTGAAATACGTTAGATGTTCCAAGTTCGATATAGAAATATTCAATAATAATAAGGTTTCGAATTACATTGCGGAAAGTATTGCATACCTCCCTGTGCCTGGTGTTATCTTTCCTTCTCTTCTATGAGCCCTCTCCCTTCCATCATCCACAAGATCTCTCCACTCCATTGGTGAAATCATTGGAGGGCACTCATACTTAGGGTTTTTTTCAAGGTGTGTCCTATATTGGTCTCGGACAACCTTCACATGTTGACAAGCCTTTTTCATGACCTCAACTTTATTAAAGGTTTTGTCACCGAACAGGCCAACCAACCGATGCATGAGTTCATCTTTTAAACATTTCCGTTGTTTATCCCACCTTTCTTGGATGGTGGGCCCAAAGATATCCAAGCACGCGTCATTCATTTGTTTATAGAAAATGTCATTTCTTGCAAAACGATCATGCCATGATCATAATTAGTTGAAAGAAAACGTTTTATCGGTATATTACAATGAAGTTATAAATAGTAACTTGATCAACGTATATTAATTACCTAGGACCTTATAGATATTTATTGGGACGATATTGGCGTTGACCAAAAATGTTACCTCCATTGTTCCTGTGTTAGTGACACGGGACGATCCTGGAAATGCAACTAGGTCGATATCTATAATACCAAGATTCTCGTTGTCAACCTCTTCCGGTGGACGATCCGGTGTGCGTCAGTCACCAGCGGCCGGTGCGGTCACAGTTGGGGTCCGTGGTGTGTCAAAACGTGTTGCCGACTGTTCAGTTGACAACAATGGCGAAGGAGTCGATGTAGTACGTGGAGTGGTTTGCTCATGATGCCACGTCTCTCCACGAGCCTCGCTGCGGCCAACATATCCTCCACCACTATTGTGTGTTTTCCAATAATTCTGTAAATACAAACCACGTCTTACACGTTTAGTACTATCATATAAAAGATAAAATTATAAAGTTATAAATGAATTATTTTATGAATCAAGATTCCTCAACTTACTTCCAAGGATTCAGATTTCCGTTCCAACAATTCAATCCTTGCCAGGTTCTCGCTTGTCTGTGGAAACTTGATAAGCAGAGAAATGAGTTCCGCAGTATATTTTTCCAACAATTTGTCTATCATCGTAAACTGGTTTGTGGCTTCACCGGTTTTTCTATCATATTTAAGGATCTCAGCCACTTCAAGATCTACTAGACATTCTTCGGATGTTGTTTTATACAACGATTCATCGAGCTGTAACAAAAAAATATAAAATACTATTGAGATATATCATGATAGATTCCTACAATTATATGAACAATTCCAATGGATTATACCTGCAATGTAGAGGAGCGTGATCCACTCCTCAGATCGATGCTCATAGGTGACTTGCCCCGATCTGCTAATAACTGGGAGTTGCCCCTTACATAAACCTAAATAAAAAACATAGTGAAAGTCACCTAAACATAGTGAAAGTCAACTATTTTTTCTTATTATATTTGCACTATTACAAAGATGTATACCTGATCCCTCGAGGAAGATGTACTCCTCCAACCATCTGCTAGCGGTGCTTTATCCCGATCACTAGCCTGCGAAGTAAATGGGGAAAATTTAAACGAAATAAACTAACAAAAAAATCCTTAATATGTTAAATTCATTAATAAAAGGTTGGGTAAATTGTTATATGTACCACTCCCATAGTAACCTTTTTTGTATCTACTCAGTTCAAATTGTAATTAATAAGCAACTCTTCCCCTGCAGATATTGATTTAATGGCAACTACAAAAACACGGTTTCCTTCACGCCCCTCAAATTCACAGTTTGGTTGCTTAATTGTAGACCCTGGTTGTGTACTGTTTATAAACCCCGCAATATTCCCTGTGGCCTTCGTCCTTCCGTCCATGTACAATGTTGCTCCTTTATTTTGATTTTTGTCTTTCAACTGTAAATAGTTTGTTGACAATCCATAGCTACGCATACTTTTTGTAAATTGGACCAGGCGCTTCCAATCTTTGTAGCTGTAATAGGGTCCAACATACTCCATCAATTATGTACATGTGTTGTAAGGGACCCTTATGTCATCCATGCTAAACAACCCGAAACCATGTATTGACGACGGTGCTATTCGATATATCCTATCGTTCACACAAAAATCTGTGTTCAGTTGAGGAAGATCCTTGGGTACCCATTGTTTCACTAAATATCTGTACCTCAAGGGCACCTCGAGGTCGTCTTTTGTCTCATCCCCATAGGAACATAATCCCCCTTGACCGTGAAAAAATTCATTGTGTTTCTTGAATTTTCTTCTGGTCTTTTGACATCTAGTTGAATATACAACTCTTCTAGACCTATTGGATGTCTCACTTTCCTCTAGCCTTCCTAAACTCCCCTCGCTCGAGGAAGACAGATCTGACAAATACCTGTTTGGTTCTACCTGCAACATGGGAAAAAAGTTTAGATACGACCGCAAGGCATAGCGCCTCTTAAAAGGTGTCGCGCCTTTTATAATGTTACTTTATCCTCATTCCCTTTCTCAACATGTAGGCATTCAAGTGATGAGCAAGACGATCACCTTATCTTTCTTATGACTACAAATTCACGCAATTATGAGCTTTCTTTTCTTGCTCCTTTGGGTCTTGACTCCCATATCAAACCATTCAATTATCAGATGTGTAGTCATTGCCCTAAAGTCTCTCTCATCCCATCAGTTTGGGTTCATCAACTCAGTAATTGAAGTCCAGTCACATTTAGTAAGATATTTATATTCAGCAATAATAATATAAAATAAAAAACACTAACCATTATGGAAAACATCTAAAAGTTTTTAAGACTTTCAAAAGTAAGATCTTTTAAGTGGTTAATAAGTGTTCACAAATATTCAAAAACAATATTTTATACAATGTTGTGGAACTTGTATAATCTTATTCAATCATGGTCTTCTTAGATGACTGAAAGTAATTGAATCAAGCAAAAACGGAACCGTAAACATGTAAGTTGTTTTGAAAAATGGTAGCTTTCAGTCATACTCCCAGGTAATGTTGCCTTTTGACAATTACTTGTAATATTGACTTAGGGTGTTTAATACATAACATAGATTTTCAATCATATTGATAGAGAGAAAAGTAGGGCTTTCTTTATATTATCATGACATAGTTACAAAGACTTTCTTTTCAATCTTTTTGACAATTTGAATTGACAGGCCCCACTCATAGCCAAATAATTTTGAGATATTTACAACTCATCGGAGTATGGGGGACCATACAATTCTCGAAAGACATTGGATTCAACAACCCATGCCTTTGAATAAACAGACCTCAGGACCACGCATCTATTCTGATGCATGTGGACGTCTATGTGGGTTTTGACAAGCCACTGTCATTCATTTTTAACGTAGTACCGAAGGATTTGAGCCTCAGTAAGCTTTGTCTACAAAATATCTTTGACCTGTTTGAGAGATTCTCCAACTTCCTGCTTTAGATTATAAATAGCACCTGGATCTAATGCTGTCAGGTTGATGCCGAATGACCGCCACCAATCTCTAGTCCAATCAGGGACGAACCATGCAGGATCCTCATGGATATGTGTCATTTGAGGTCCAAACTTTAGCATGGTATAATATTTTCTATCTTTATTTTCTTTTCTCAAGAATTTCCACCATAATTTTTTATATTTTTCATAAGTGTGTGTAGTACTTGGAAATCGAAGACTAGCATCTTGATGTGGCCATGCTTCCAAAGAACATATCCGGTTAATACAGTAGTATTGTTGTTCTAGTCGTAGCCCGGGGTGAGGTGTATAGACCTCCGTCGAGATTAGGTTAAGATCATGGTATAGGTGAGTTAACCAATTGCTTGCATCAGCTGCTTTTCTCAAGGAGTTGTTGTAAATCATCTCTGGTACGTCAATAGTAGATCCCATAGGCGTTCTTCCGAGTTCTGGCACTAGTATAATAAAAGCATCAGATCCTTGTAAGTTAGCATCTAATACTTCAACATGTCTCAACTCCCACCTAGGTTTCCAGTCTTGCATATAATCTAACCAACTCATATTATCATTTATAGTGTAGATATGATTTTTTCCTCTGGTCCAAGTAGAGATTTTCATGTTTACTTGTGGTTTATGGGCCCACTGGATTCCACTTTGAACTTCTACGCTCGCTTTCCTCGTGCTCGCTTGCACCAGGCTCACTTGTTTTAGGCTCGCTTGCTTCAGACCCGCTTCTTAAAAATTAACATCACACTTCTGTGTCAAATATTCTCTTGTTATAAAGTCAGGAATGCTTTTTGCTTTCCCAGAAATGTGCTCATGAACAGTACAGTTATAACATTAGAACAATGCTTCCCATCTCGCAAACTTTCCTTTTGTTGTTACAAATCTTATTGTGTTGTTTAGCTCACAAATGGAAGTCTGGAGCAATCTAGTATAGTTATGATAAGGTCATGGTACAAGAAATAAATTCATAGTTCTACTTAGTTTTATGTCAGGACACTTATTATCCAAGATAATTTTCCTCACAAGTTTAGTCGAGGTCGAGTTCCACAACTCTTAAAATTCTTTACCAACAAATATAAGATTACCAACAATTTTGTATGACAGGACAAGCCTTAACTACTTAATTCAAATTATTTACCACGTATTTGATTACCAACACTTTGATTACTAATTAAGTCTTATAACCAACACATATTTAATTACCTGGGTGTAGACGTTTCCTGTAATATACTCAGAAGAGTTACTTTCAGAAATGACTGTGCCTCTTAGAGGCCAGTCAACTCTAGGAACCAAGTGACCCTATAATAGGGTTAGTACAAACCAGAGAGAGAGAGAGATGAATGGCTATATTGGTACGGTCAATCAAATAAAGTCAATGATGGTCAAAAGGATCAGTACAATCACAATAAAGATGAGTTGATAGCCAGCAGACTGAGGCCAAAGAGACTCATGGCCCCCACTAAGGTACAAGGACCAACCAAAGGGTAAAAAAACCAACCAGTAAGGTACAAATAAAAAAGAAAAGAGTGGGTATAAATTAGACTCATAACCCTTGGGACTAAGGGGGTGTAGTACCCAAATGTGGACAATCTACCATAGTTATATCCACAAGACCAAAAACAAAAAAGGCGGTACAATTCAAAAGATAACTCAATATCATTAAAAGACCCAAAAGGTGAGAGGCAAGGTACCACAAAAAATGAAAGGACAAGCTACCACAAGACCAATAAACAACATGGTGTAAGGTCCAAAAGTAAATCAACCATTGTGGGGAAGGTACAAATAAGGTCAAATATATATTGCAATAGCTCCTTGTAACTACCTGTTATTTGACATGCCAAAGAGATGGAAGGTCAAATAATGTCAAATATATGCAATAGCTCCTTGTAACTACCTCTCATATGCAATAGCTCCTTGTAACTACCTGTTATTTGACATGCCAAAGAGATGGAAGGTCAAATAATGTCAAATATATGCAATATCTCCTTGTAACTACCTCTTATATGCAATAGCTCCTTATAACTACCTCTTGTAACTCAAATAGGACCACCAAAAGGTATAAAGACTCATAACAACTTGGACAAATTAGGGTGTGTTCCTGAAATGTGTACAAACTACCGTAGTACCCACAAGACCAAAAAAACAAAAGGTGGTACAAATCAAAAGATATACCAAGATGAGTAAAAGACCCAAAAGGTAAAAGGCAAGGTACCACACAAATATTATCGACAAAATGGAAGGACCATAAGACAATCAACCAAGGTGGGGTACAACATACCAATCATCTCTCTCTCAAATGTACCATTGTTCCATATAACCTGAAAGACCATCATCACAGTAAACAGAAAAGTCCACACGGATGATGTGATCACGTGGTCCTCTAGACTACTCCTAAGGTCAAGCATCAGTGGCTCCATTAAGAGGTGTTAAGTCCCTTGAGAAGACCATATAACTCAACCATCTCGAAGACCTAGGAGAAGAGGACATCACACATCATCAGATAAGCTCAATAAAATGTACTAGAACCAGTGTCACAGTAAGTGAGCTGAAACAAGAGTGGCCAGAATGCCAACAAGCAGCACTAAAAAGAAAAATACCCTCTAAAAAGGTGAAATAGCAAGCAAAACCTCCTAACTAAGAGCTGGAGACCTCAACAAGTTGTATCCTTCTCAAGGTGATGAAATTCAAGTCGAACAATACAAAATGAGAGACCAATAATGGACAGATATCCCTCTACCGAAAGGGATCCTGGGTAAAAGAGCCCTAGTAGAAAAGTCACTAAGCTACCTCGTTCATGACACATCGGAAAAGGTTTTCAGCGCTTCTGCCTTATCACCCTTGTATCAACAGTATGGTGGCCGGAGAATACAAGGAATACAATGATCGATGTTTCCTTAGGGCTAAGTGGAGTGCGGCATTCCACAGAGTCTGTTCGGTTCTCGATCTCGCAGCGGTTTAACCCCTGAAACAATAGGAGGCCCCTCCACAAACTGGTCGATGACCGTGTCAACAAGTACAAGAGGATTTTAGCACCCTAGAGGACAACAACTATGTCTCGGATGATAATGACAAGGGGGAATTATTTGGATGCCTATCTCTGGTGTCCTACCTAACTAACAAATTCTTTTTATCCTCAAGCGAGGTTAAAGTGTGTTGAGTTAACGAGTTAAATTTTAATGGTTGTATTACTCAGTCGGGTTATGGACGTGCAACTCGTGGTGTGATGACTGACTCAAACCATGCAAATGCATATGAATAAAATAATCCTTTCCTTTCAATGAATGCTAGCTAAGGTAAGGAGAGAGTTCTTTCAAACTATAACTACTCTTTCAAATTAAATGAATGCAACAAGTGTTCAAGTTCATTCATGGGACCTCAAGGAGAGCTTCAGATATACTCAAGTCATGCAAATGAATTCATCACATTAAAGAAAGTGATAATAAATATAAGGAATTGTACATATCCATGTTCATAATTCTCTAGGAACACTTATAACATTCTTCAATCATTATTCACAAAAACACAGGGGTAGTAGAAACAATAAACTACATATAAATCTTCATGAACTTAATAAAAAAATAGTAACCACAACTGGCCGGGAAGCTATACCACAACTTGTTTTTTTATGAAGCCACCACAGTCCAGATTTGAAGCTACTATATTCTAAGTGTTAAAGCTGCTACAGTACTACCCATGTTCATAATTCTCTAGGAACACTTATAACATTTTTCAATCATTCATCACAAAAACACAGTGATAGTAGAAACAATAAACTGCATATAAATGTTCATGAGCTTAATAAAAAAATAATAACCACAACTGGAGCCCTACAACTCCTCTTTCTCCAGGAAAACATGAAATACATCTAATTACATCACTCATTATACAAAGTGATTGCTAACCGCATGGGGGAATCCTTATACAAAGTATGAACACTAAAGATTAAAAAACATCCAAACTGCAATAAATGCTTATTGTAATTTGTAATATTGGAATTGTAATATGCATTAAAACACACATAGCAAGCATCCAAAACATGGATTTACAAATTGTGGCAGCCTGGCTGAGCAGTAATCAAAAATTGTAATTTTGAAAGAGAGTCCGACGACACAGTCTTTTTCGTCGGAGGTTGTCGGATTTTCTCGTCCGATTTTGGGTTCAAATCTACTAATGCTAGCATATACAACATAAAAAAATAGATATGGGTAAATGCATAATTGGACTAAGTCCAATGGGTATATGGAGCAATAAGCCCCCTAGTGCTTTAGTAGAGTTTGAGATTGTTCTTCTACTCTTCTGAAAACATATGTGGTCTATTTTTTTGTTGGGTGTTGACTAGTGGTAATGATGGATGACACTTTTTGGAATAGACCCGTAAAAGGGAATTTTTTTTAGTTTTATGTGTTGGAATGTAAGGGGTTAACAACCTTTCTCCTTATTTAATTCTCCATCCATGAACTGGGTTACATCCTAGATTCCAACTCCAACGAGCTTTTGGAAAATAATTGCTTGCACAAATTATATTTAAAAGATTAGAGGCCATGTAGAAAGTAGGGAAGAGTTCGGGATTATCACTCTAGGCACTCTCTATAACTTTATGCACGGAAAAAGACAAGATAGGTTCCCAATTAAAAACTACAATTGATCTAACCACAATATAAATAATAGGAACCCAACTGTATTGAGGTACGTGTAGTCTCTTATTGTCCATACAACCTACACATAATAGCCATGACATATATATGGAAACATCAATTTTTTAATAAAATGCATGCCATCTTTCCTAGATATGAACCTATTTACCTCTACCACCAACTAACTAAATTCTTCTTCATGTCATGATCTTTGTGAAATTTTTCTACCCAACCATTTGTCAAAAAAAAATTATGGTTGGTGAATGTTATAACACTTTTCAGGCCCTAAGGGTTGAAAATATGTAATGTACTATCCATTTCTATTGATGAATATCTTATTGTCAGTATTAGTATGTTTAATTATTCAATAAATGGCATATTAACAAGTTAACATAAGAGGCTAAACTTGCCCACCTCCCAGCTTGTACCTAATTAACCAAAAATAAACTCGCCTGTTTAAACTAACTGAGTTTTCCCCGTTATATCAGCTGCGTTGATTACAATACCCATTGAAACGGGTCACTACTAACAAACTACTTTTTTAGGAAGAACAAGATTATATTTGTAATTAAGAACACAACCACCCCACAGCTGCCAGATCACATGAATGAATCCATTAATGTGTATCACGTGAGACCATAAAATTTCAGTGAATGCTGCTAGCATCGATCAAACCGTCTTTTATTGTCTTCACATTATGCCATATAACTTTTCTTAACAGGCAGTAATGCCATCTGTATATTCTTATAACCTTTTATATGCATCATGTATCATCTAGAGCATGTGCCATGCAAACTGGCAGGGATATCCATCATTGCCAAGTATATTGTTGGCCATTCTAGAAAGCAATTCCAAAGGCAAATTGATTGTTGAAGATTGGGAAGGCACAATCGACAACATAATTTAGAAACTTCAGATTGGGAGTCTGGGACACAAGGTATTAACATTTTCCATATGGACAAAATAACTATTCTAGATCCCTCTTAAATTTATTTTCCATCTATGCCTAATGTCTAGTTGTAGCTCTAAAAGGACCCCTACAAAGATCCAATCAATCAATATGATGTTTTAATGTAAGGGTATTTCCAATTAAATTGACATTAGTCGTTAAACAATGCCTTTTGTTGGCAGGATCTTTGGCACGACCAGTTGATTCCAAATTGACCTTTGTCACTGGGCATTGTACAAGATGTTGAAAGACTCTATTCATCATGTGTTTTCTATTTTTCAGAAGTTCCTATTTTAGGGACAATTTCATTTTTAGCAGATTTGGATATCAAGATCACAATATGTTTTAGTAAGACCTTAATTTAGTTAATTTTGAGTTAGGATTAGTGCATTTTAATTGCATGACTTGGGCAGTTTTTCCCAGGAGAGGGAATCTCAAATCTAGAGTGTGCATCTAAGTGTGTGTCTAGTGTCAGTGAAGTGTTGACCTGTCAAGAAGATGATCTCTTTAGGAGCTTGATTTTTTTTCTAACTGCTGAACCAAACAACTCATCCAAAACAAAAAATAAAATAAAAGTAGTTCGTAGACCCAGGATCGAATCATGTAGAGGTGTAACCAAACAAACATCTAAACAAAATCTACAGCAAGATCGTTCCTACCAAACCTATGTGCAAATGCTAAAACATTTAAACCAATGTAATTTACCAGCTAGGGCTTACCCAGCTCTTTTCCCTTAACAAATAAATCCTATTTCAAAATGTAATAACACAGAGATCGAATCTCACCAAAGGAGAAACACTAAATAAATAAAATGACCAGCATTACAGACCAAAACTCCAAAGTCGAAACACACATCATGTGTTTTCGATGACTTCTCAAACAGAAAATACTTGTGCCCAGAACAAAAAACATTAAGTTACTATTGACCAACTCGACCTCAGTCGATAGGGGTTTGCCTCACTGTCAACACATACCGCAGTCTCCCTGGGCACCGGCCTGAGCAGGTTTGAGCCCACCCAGCAACACTCGTAGAGCGGATGAGGTCTCACCCGAGGCGTCCAAGAAGAGCAGACGGAACCATGTTTTCCCCGAGGGAGGAGGAGAGTTGTGGCTGTGCAGACTAGCTCTATTGCAGTACTTAAACAGAACTCAAAACATGGAAGTATAACATTTTAACTAATCGCGGCATTCATATTCCACATGAAACGCATCATTTAATCACATCATTTGTCATTCCAACAACAGTAAACAGATATTACATTAAACAACAATTATATATCGCACCATTGCACAGAGATTGCACCAAAACATCATCATATTACTGTTGTGGTCAAAATACCAGAGGCAAAACATACATCTTCTTATCTCTCACCTGCTATTCTCCTGTCTTCTATCTTGGTCTCTCGCTATCTCTCCTTATGATCCCTAACACTTACGACTCTCATCTATTTATAGGCTTCTTCCATTACAATATTTGTCCACTTACAACTAACTTCCTAACCGACACTATGGACAATTGACCCAATAACCCCAAAAACCCGCATACCGTGGTACAACTGACTCACTATTACATAATATGTGGTCCAAGTGACCCAAAACCCGCCAACTGCGGTATTCTTTAGCACAAAATACTCCTTTCGCGCGCTTCTCTGGTGTGTCGTGGCATCGACGGTACCACAACCTTTCCCCATCAAACTGCCTACCAACAGGCCCCCAACACAATCTTGTGGCTCGCCCTCGAGCCACATAAACTGCTGGACAGGGTGCACGTCGAACTGAGCTATGTATCGGTAAATGTTCTTGCTTTCTGGAGCACGCGGTGTGGTCCTGTTCCTTCGGCTACACTGATCATCGTCTCGTAGTTCTGTAAGACTTACCCGAGAGTGGGCATCCTCCCACTCATTGTCATGTATGTCTCGAACTCATCCTCGAGTCTTTGTAAATGGTTCAGACAGGAAGGAAAAGAGGATGAACAGTACCAAAGCACGAAGTCAACAGATGGCTCCAGCGCATCTGTTTCACGCTAGCAACCAGCTCTTACTGTGGGTGGGGAGCTCCCACCCCAACCATCTCAAGGGTCAAAATGAGCACAATCCTTCGAATAACTACTGCATACTTAATCATGCGAGACTAGCCTTCGGCTCGGGCATAACACAGTATAAGTGCACCGGCCGTATCAAGGTGCTCAAGGACACTCGTCATTCGGGCTCGCAAGGCCCCTGTGGTGCTGACACGGGAAATAAAGTGAAGCATTTCCACAGCCTCCTTGGAATTCCTCACAACTCAACTCGCACAGCAAGTAAACAACATAACCATAGTAGGTCGGGACAACTTCTTTATAGCGAATTATCAACTCCCTCGGGTATTTATAGCCGGACCCTTTCCAGGTTACGTCAGTTGGAATGATGCCTCGGTACCTCACACTTGTGTTTATAAACCGGCCGACTGACATAGCGGGGAGGCGTCCATGCTGCCAACAAAGATCCCACGTGCCACTGTGTGATCAATCTCGCTGATCATCCCGGCCCAGCGTGCCATGTGCAAAACATGCCATCGTCATGTGGTAACCCAGCCGAATCAGTCAAGCACAATCATGTGTATGGACGATGGGCAGCGGTGACAAGATATTAGTGGAACAGTAGTCACAATGCTGCCCCGTACCTCCCAAATCCTTCATAATCATCACAAAAATATTTCAACAAGAGCTGCAGTCGGTCTTGGTCGCAATACTGCCATAACTCTCCAACTGTACCAAACTTGCAGTACAAGCCTCTCTACTTCCGTGTACCATCTTTTGTTGGTGCGCCATCTGCCACTAAGCAACCTGAAACACACACACTTTTTTTTTTTCGTCGATGTGACTCAGACATCGCACTGCTCCAAGCCCGAGCGATAGGGCTTCAACCTGTGACCATTTACCAACTTGGGGAGCATCGCCCCATCCAACCGCTGCAACTGAACCGCTCCTCCTGAAGTAATAATATTGATGCAATAAGGACCCAGCCAATGCATCCGCAACTTTCCTGGATGTTTCATAAACTTGCTGTCGTATAATAGCACCAAGTCTCCTTGCTGAAACTGCTTACTTTTAATGTGGCGATCATGCCATGCCTTTTAGCGGTCCTTCTCCACCCCTTGGTGAAATCCGACGAAAAACCGATCCTCTTCCAGCTCCACCAATTGTGCTAGGCGTTCATCTAATGCTGCAACATCATCCATGCTCGTAACAGCCGCAATTCGTAAACTAGGAACAATGTACTCCATAGGCATAATGGCTTCCTTCCCATATACCATCCTGAAAGGTGTCTGACAAGTCAACCTTTTACATGTGGTTCGATAGGCCCACAACACTGCTGGGACTTTCAAATCCCAGTCGTCGCGGTTCGCATTGCACACCTTTGTCAACGCATGCTCCAACACCTTGTTAAATGCCTCCACCGTTCCATTCACCTATGGGTGATAGGGTGTACTATTCGTATGTTGTATCTGAAACTCTTTCGTCAATGCGCTGATAGTGCAATTAAGAAAGTGGCTTCCTTGATCACTCAGCAATATCTTGGGGCAGCCAAAACGGGTGATAATGTGATCAAACAAAAATCGAGCAGTCGTTGCGACGAAGCAATCAACTACAGGTGTTGCCTCAGCCCATCGGGTCAAATACTCTGTCGCTGTGACAATATATCGCGCACTTGTGCGTTTCCCTAGTGGATGGATCGGTCCTACAAAATCCACAACCCATTTTTCGAATGGTTGCAGTGTCACCTGAGGTAGCAGTGGCATCTCGTCTCGTCTGGACGGTTTGCCAGTTCGCTGACAAACATCACAAGACCGCGCATAGTCTGTTGCATCATTATGTAATGTGGGCCACCAAAGTCTTGCACGCAGTACCTTCCGGGCAGTCACCCGACCACCATAATTTCCTCCCGCGACTCCACCATGTGCCTCAGCCAATATCTGCGCTTTCTCATGCAACAAGACACATCTGCGTAGTATCTCATCAGCGCCCAATTTATACAACTCTCCTGCAATCAGTTGAAAGTCAGCAACCTTAACAACCAATTGCTTCTTCTGAGTAGTGGTAAAGTCAGCGGGCGCGGTGCCGGTCAACAGAAACTGAAGGATGTCATCAAAATATTGATCAGCGGCGACAACATGAAATATTTGGGCATCCAGCAATCTGTCTTTGATATTAGTCGGTTCCTCCCCTGTATCAATCCGTGATAAATGATCTGGTCCAGCATTCAACCGCCCCGGTTTCACAATGAATTCAAAATCAAACTCCTGGAACAAAAGTAACCATCGGCAGATCTTCCCCCCCAACACAGGCTTATTGACCAAGTATTTCAATGCATAATGATCAGTGAACATTTTAAAGTGGCCACCCAACAAATAGTGCCTGAATTTCTGCAGCGCGTAAACCATGGCAAGACCTTCTCGTTCTGTGGTAGTGTAATTTCGTTCTGTAGAGGACAGCTTTCGATTGGCAAAAGTAATGGGATGATCAAGATCACCTTCTCTAGGTTGAGCCAACACAACCCCTAGTGCACTCGATGAAGCATCAACGTGGACATGGAATTCCTTACTCCAGTCTGGAAAGACCAAGATTGGTGCCGACGCCATCTTTGCCTTGAGCATTTCAAAGCTATCCTGACATTTCGGGCTCCACTGGAATGTCGCATCCTTCTTCAGCAACTTTTCCATAGGGGCAGTAATCACAGCATACCCCCTAATGAACTTGCGATAATATCCCGTATGACCCAAGGTGGTGCGCAACTGCTTAATGGTGGTCGGTGGTTTTAACACCAAAATGAGCGCAATTTTGGCTGGATCAACCAGCAATCCCTGCTTACATATGATATGTCCCAGCAATATCCCAAACAGTGCGCAGAAAATACATTTCTTCAAGTTCAACGATATCTGGTGCTGTCGGCATCGCTCAAGCATTAACCGCAGATTGGCTAGATGATCAAAAATCAATCCATAAACGGTCCAATCATCCATATATACCTGCAAAAACTTCTAAATAAAATCCTTAAAGGCGGAAACAACGACCCGTGAGAATATCGTAGGTGCATTCTTCAAACCAAACGGCATTACCGTGTACTGAAAGCAACCCCATTCAGTAACGAAAGTTGTCTTATGGTGATCTTCCTTGGCAATGCGAATCTGATGGTAGCCAGAGAATCCATCAATGAAAGAGTACATCTCCTGGCCACCTACTCCTTCAAGTACTTCATCAGTAAACGGGGTCGGAAAAAGGTCATGTAAGCAGGCATCGTTTAACTTCTGTAAGTCAACACAAATGCGCACTTCGCTTGTTTTCTTGTCCTGCACCACCATAGGACTGATCCACGCAGACTCTTCTACATGTTCAATAATACCAGCATCCAACATGCGATCAATTTCCGCCTTGACCTTTTCTTATGTCACGGATTCAGCCGATAAGGTCGCTGTCGGACTGGCTTAGCATCTGGTTTCAATGGAATCTTCATCTCTCCTAGATCACCCAGGATTCCCTTCATTTTGGAAAACTTCGTGGGAAACACATCTTGAAACTCATGAAGTAACTCAGTAACCTTACTCATCATCTCATCATCCCAATGATCCCCAACATTAGCAAAATTGGGAGTAGCCTTGGTGCCGGTATTCATCTTGTGAAGCTGCAATGGTTGATTGAATGGATTACTTGGCGATACAGGTGGGACTACATCACGACTTCCTTCAGATTCGGGAATGTTAACATTCTGGGGATCATCATTGTCCTCTGGGCCACCACTGACGTTGAAGCACTCAATGAGAGACTGCATCTAACAATGTGTGTGCGGGTTGACAGGGTAGGCCGCCAGAACAACCTGAAATATCACATCGCGGATGAGTTGCAGGGCGTTATGGACATCAAGGTTGGCATCCACAAAAGTGAACGTATGACTGAAACAGATTGTCAACTACCCCCATGTTGTAATGTCTCAGCGCAACTCGGATGCAGTGTACCATGAGCGTGGTATCTCATCCAAAGTATGGACAAAAGCATGGACCCACTCATCTCTGGGTCGCGCTACCCATAAGCGTTGGCACTCCATCACATGATCACTAGGATCGGGCCGGCCATCATACTTTCCAGTGTGATAAAATTCAGTATCGCCAAACTGAACCATCATCAGCCTTCGACATTGTGACCAACCTTTAATGAACTTCTTATGTGTCACCCACCATCGTGCTGGAGCAACCTTCAGTGCTTCCTCCAAGGCCGGCAATCGCTGTGGTTCTGGGACGCGGTCTTCAAACTCTGCTAAAAAAGTGTTTAGGCCAGGAAACCGCTCATAGATAGGAAATGTGATCATTTCTGTCGCAACAAGACATAAGGATTGCGTAACTAAGCCACATTTCTGGACCGATACTTCATGCATTCGATTCTGCCAATGTTCCAATGCATCATCAGAGTCAGAAGACGCAGAGCTCTCGCTGCGCCACTCCAACTCATCGTAGGAAGTAGGATGAATATAATCTTCAAAAATATTGAATGCATGGTCCCATCTAGCGGGATCATCATCTTTTACAGGCTCCACATAGCGGCGTCCTTTGACTGGATCCAACGAGGCTATAACTCTGAAATCACGATTCTCAAAGGTCATCATGCGCTTCTTGAAGTTGATTACAGCTCCACTATCGTTAGCCCATCTGATCCCCAAGAGTGGCGGATAAGAACTTCCTCCCTCAACCACTTCGATAACATCAAAGTCAACATAAGTCTTCATGCCCTCAATATCAATCGCAAGCCGCGGAACTCACCCAATAGGTGTAACCTTCGCATGGTTAGCCAACCGGAGCTGCACAGGAGACCAGCTCAATGGGGGACTTCCCATCTTCTTCCACGCCTACTTGGCTAAGATGTTAACATCTGAACCAAGGTCAAGAATCATAGAGTCAACATCATAGTCACCAATCTGAATATCCATTCGCATCTCCTTGCCAGTCTTCCGTCTCTATAGGGAGTTTACTGTCGACTCCTGTCGTCCTTTCGAAAATTGCTGCAACCATCCCTCAATCTCAACCAGGGCAGCCGGGTCTCATGCCAATGACAGACATCTTTTAAGGAACTTTTGCAATGTCCCCGGTGGTGGTGGTCGATCAGCGTCTGATGTAGCATCAAAGATAGGCGGCATATCGCAAACAACAGCCTTACCACAGTCTTTCTCCAAAGTGCGACGTGCCTCTAGGAATGTCTCTCGCTCCTTATCAATGTCGAAGGGTACCGTCTTCTGACCAACCAATTGAATCAGTGGTCACGAACCATCTTCCCCAGTCATCTTGCCTCCACGAGTGACAACGGCCACCAAAGCATCTTGTGGTCACGGTTCTGTAGAAATGGTCGCAATATTTGCACCCTGCATCTGGTTCTGCTGCAAATTCCCTGGTTGATTGAAATTTTGATTGGCGTTCAGCGGTGTTCATGGGGGCTGGTTCTCTACTGGTTGCTATACCGGGTTCTGTACTGGTTGTTGTGGCTGGGCCAGATTGTGTAGCTGCGGAGCGTTCCCAGCCTGCCATCTTGCAATCAAATGCGAACAATTCTCAACCGTATGATCATTACCAAAGTAAAACGTACACTGATTTTGTAGCAGTGGGTAGTCACGCTGATAATTCCCCCATACCACACAGTGGTAACATTGAACAGGTCCATGACCACCTCGGCTTCCTCCTCCACGACCAAATATACCACCGCGTCAATCCCTGTAACCTCCCCGGTAGCCGCCCTGCTACTGGTATTGTTGCCGCATTGGTGCTGGTGGAATCCCTTGTCCTTGTGGTTCATACCGCGGTTGCTGTACATATTGTGGATGTGGGGGAGCCATCTGCATCAGGTTGTATTGCGGCATGAACTGTTGCGGTTGTTATTGCTGTGGTGCAAATTGCATCTGCGACTGGGCTACCTGTGGTTGCATTTGTGGTTGTTGCACCGCGCGCTAATCATCCTTGACGTAGAATGCATCACACATCCTCTCCTGTAGCAACCCATATGCACGGCAATCCTTGT
Source organism: Larix kaempferi (assembly GCA_027924585.1). Classification (NCBI taxonomy): domain Eukaryota; kingdom Viridiplantae; phylum Streptophyta; class Pinopsida; order Pinales; family Pinaceae; genus Larix; species Larix kaempferi. Next base: position 4,103,174 of record BSBM01000541.1, on the reverse strand, counting down.
CATCGTGACCCACCGACTTGCAGAATTTGCAGTAAAGATTTCGCGGGGTTGTGACCATTTTCTACATGTATGGGCAATTATCATGACCGTGCCCAAACACCTGGAAAACACGACACCATGACATACTACCACCATTCAATGGGTTTGGTGCACCTGACACCAAATAATTACGAAAATCCAGGCAATTATCTTTCGTATGCCCTTCTCCTCAGCATCGCATACACCATACTTCATCGCGTTGTTACTTGTTCTTCTTCAAATCTTGCAACTGTATAGTCAGGTTGGTGAGTTGTGTCTGTATCTACGACACCCCGACTGCATTATCTCCAATCGGTGATGCTTCCAATCGCATTGCAATCTCTAGAGCTTCACTCGGGGTCGATATGTTCTGTTGCATCAGCGGTAGCCGAATGTGGGGTAGCAGTTCCGCAATGAACCATTCTTTATGTTGGACAACGCTCATATCGAAACTAACCTTTGCCATCAACGTCTTGAATTGTTGGTCGAAATCCCATACTGTCTCGTTGGGATACTGCTTAATTTCCTTCAATTCAGTAATATATTGAGCCTCCGACTTAGGCCGTCTAAATTCAACAATCAGCCCATCCCGAATCTCATCCAGTGACTACTCTAGGGCCCCCGTAGGGACTAAAATAAAATTCATGAACCAATCTAAGGCACGACCTCGCAAAGTCGTGGCTAACTATCCTTTGTTAGCATTGGCATTGGTGATCTGTTTCATGGTCCAAACGGCTTCACACAAAAACCAATATTGTTCTGGGTTGTCTGTCGCACTTCCGCAGAACAATGGTAACTTAGAATCATCGCCCGCCATCTTGGGCTTCCTTCCTCCTGTCGCTGCGCTACTACTAATTAACTTCTACAGTATTGATGAACTTGGCGGTGTCGAAGTAGTATTCCTTGCGGTTTGAGAGTCAGTGAGCAGAGGTGTGGGTGTGCTGGTGCCGGGGTTTGGTCCTACCTCTATCCTGGGCGTAGCCTGGTTATCCCTATCAGGACTATGAGGTCGCTTCGTCCCGTGTGGTCTTCCTTCGCGGTTTTGCGGTTCGATCGCAGCAGGACCTTCTCCCATCCTCTGCCTCTTCTCCTTTCGAAACCTCGCTATTAACACCCAAAAAGTGCTCACTATCTCATTTTTTATTCACATGACATATTTGTCTACTTTTCCACCATTTGAGCCTCTAAAGCCATTAAAAGGTCACCAAAAGACCATAATACACCCCTTTTTCCCCTCAAAATGAATATTTTTCCTCAAAAAGCATAAAAACCCTCAAAAAGGGTCCAGAATTCCCAAAAATATTAAAAAGGGAATAAAAATATTCAAAATATTCAAAAAAAGAAAAAGGAGGGAAAAGGTACCTAAACCATGTTGGTCAATACCATTGGTTTCCTAAAAACCATAATGGTATCCCCCACCACCAAAAACTATAAAAAGGTGGTAGGGGCTCCTCACTTTCCATCCATCCATCATCCTATCCTCACGCTGTCAAAATCTCTCATGAGACTTTTGGTCATTTTCAACATCTTGGAGAAGAGACCATTGGAGCTTGGAGCTACTCACACTTGCAGTTGCTCAACACAAATCATCACCATTTGAGGTATCTTAATACAAAACATCTATTCTTTTATTTCTTATTATTTCCATGAATCGTTTTTAAATTTATTTGTTATATGCACATGTTAGTTTAGATTTAGTTTTAATTCATAATTGTTTTTGCTTTCTATATTGAAACTGCTATCACATTGTTGATAGGTGCCCATTGCACAAATCTTGGTTGCAAAACCAAGCCAACACTCGCTCCTCCTCTTGTAAGACCACTTTCTTCCTCCGCTTCGCTCACAGTCTCCTCATGGTCTGCACCCATCTACCCCTTTACCATTCCATGTACCGTTCCCCAGCAGTCGCGGTACCCACGGCCTCCGCCCACCAGGCTGTCTACTAATCAAGGTGCATCTTTAATATGCCCTTTTCGCAAATTAGCATCTTAATCGACAGTTGGAGCGACAACAGAAACCTTCCCCTCGATCCTCGGAAAAAGTATCTTTCAGCTTCATTATACGATTTCTTCGTGTCGACCGCAAATTCAGTGATATATCCTTCCAAGATGCTATCAAGCCAAACTTCGACAGCCCGCGATGCCTTATTATCAACTTCCTGCAACTCCTGAATCAACTCCAAGGTCCAAGCCATCGGTTCACCACCCTGGAAGTTCCTTTTCTGAAAGGTCAGCTTTGACAACCATTCGTACAAAATAACCGAGAATTCACAGAAAAACCATTCGTGTGGACCGTCGTGAATATATCTTCCCAGCCAGTGATCTACTGTCAATCACGTGTTCCATCTTTCTTCTTCAGCAAACTCCTGCAACTTCTAATCGAACCATTTCTGTAGCTTTTGCTTCGTCGGATGCCACAACATGACCTCCTTCTACTCTTCACAAAGTCCCGGCAACGGGACCATTTGTTGACCAACTCGACCTCAGTCGACAAGGGTTCGCCTCACTGTCGACACATACCACAGTCTCCTTGGGCACCGGCCTGAGCAGGTTTGACCCCACCCAGCAACACCCGCAGAGCGGATGAGGTCTCACCCAAGGCGTCCAGGAAGAGAAAACAGAACCATGTTTCCGCCGAGGTAGGAGGAGAGTTGTGGCTGTGCAGACTAGCTCTATTGCAGTACTTAAACAGAACTCAAAACATGGAAGTATAACATTTTAACTAATCGCAACATTCATATTCCACATGAAACGGATCATTTAATCCCATCATTTGTCATTCCAACAAAAGTAAACAGATATTACATTAAACAACAATTATATATCGCACCATTGCACAAAGATTGCACCAAAACATCATCATATTACTGTTGCGGTCAAAATACCAGAGGCAAAACATACATCTTCTTATCTCTTGCCTGCTATTCTCCTGTCTTCTATCTTGGTCTCTTGCTATCTCTCCTTATGATCCCTAACACTTACGACTCTCATCTATTTATAGGATTCTGCCATTACAATATTTGTCCACTTACAACTAACTTCCTAACCGACACTATGGACAATTGACCCAATAACCCCAAAAACCCACATACCGCGGTACAACTGACTCACTATTACATAATATGTGGTCCAAGTGACCTAAAACCCGCCAACTACGGTATTCTTTAGCACAAAATACTCCTTTCGTGCCCTCCTCTGGTGTGTCGCGGGGTCGGCGGTACCGCAACCTTTCCCCATCAAACTACCTCCCAACAGTTACACAATTGCTTCATGAAAGTCAAAACTCATAATATAGAATCGTTTTCCAAACATTTTAGCTACAGGTTCGAATCTCTTAGCCAAACAAATAAATACTTGCGCCGAGAGTCCAAAACAAATAGCTACAGGATCGCTTCATCAAGCTAACACAAAATCGTTTAAACTAAAGACTCTTTCCAATAACGTATAGCGATAGGGTCGATTCTCACCCAATCGCTTAGCAGAGTATAAAAACTCATGTTTAAATAGAAATAGACCTAGTATTTACACACAGCGAAACCCCAATTCATTTTCCAAACCATCAATTTACACACAGATTCATTTTTGTCACCTACAGGTGGCGAATTACAAATAGAGCATTCGTATTATCTACGAATTGATACACAGAACCCAAATGAAAGATATGCATTTCAACATGTTCCAGATTGCAACCATTTAAACAATTTATGCAATACCCAATCCATCACTTAGAGTAACACAGTAAGCAAATACCAAAACAAAGGTAAGTCAAAACCTTAGATTAGTTACAAATAGGGTTACAACCATACATGGCCACGACCAAGTCATAAGCACCCACAATGGGCATACTTCATTACATTAAACACACCATAAACAACTACCAAACTACTCATACTAATTACATTCCCATTATGGGTCAAACCCATTACAATTTCTCACTGCCCACGACTAGCCCCAATTCTAAACCGAGTTACAGAAACCCCGAAGGGAACCAAACAAAAAACTACAAACACACTCCTCATCCATGAATAGAGTAGGCATCAGAGCTTTAGGATAGAGGAAGGGTCATAGAGTAGGCTCTGCTAATGGGTTGAACGAAATTCAAGTGTAGGAGAGTTCAAGATGAAATGTGGCCACATACCGAAGACATTGCAGAGACTAATCCTTCTCCTACTCCTGATTTTGCAATCGAAACCCATGCTCTTGATCCTGCTTGTGCTTGTGCAAAGGAAACAATTGTGTCATCGCTTAATGTCGGTTAAGTCCAAATTGAAGTCGAGATTCCCACCAAAAATGGAGCCACATTACAAACCGAACCACAGGTTTGAAACATATGTGGAGGAGGTGGGATTTTACCTCGACAAAATGGAGAAACCACCTATTGATCATTGAATTAGATTGTCATTTCATCACTACCCTTCGAACTACGTTTCCCGTCACACAAACCAGACCGCAAGTCTGAAATAGATGCGGAGGAGGTGGAGTTTTCCCTCCAAAAAATGTTGAAACACGCTATCGAATAGAGTGACGGGATTATCGATCAGTGACAGGAATATTAGGGCCGGTTTTGTGTTTAATGGTTTATGCATTTCATGGTTAGAGAGTTGAGGTATTAGGTGGGGTTTGGGGTTAATAGGTTAGTATCGGTTAATAGGTTAGGGGTTTGGGGTTAATAGGTTAGGGTTTTTGGGTTAATAGGTTAGTATAGGTTAATAAGTTAGTGTAGGACGTTGATTATAAATTGATATAACTTAGTATAGGTTAGTATAGGTTATAGGACGTTAATAGGTTAGTATAGGTTAGTAGGGGTTAATAGGTTAGTATATAAGCTTACATCTTAGTATAGGTTGTTTATCTATTGATATAATTTAGTATAGGTTAGTGCTTGAAATACCACATCCTTGATTTTGGTCTAGGGTGATGTCCTAGTAGGAACCACGAATGCCTATCCAACACATCCCTTGAGAAAAAGTAGTTGGTTGCTGTACTTCGAGAAAAAGCGCACTTAGTTTCATCCCACGTCCTTCTATGGTTGATACATATTATCGCAATACCGTGATCTTCATTTATGTTACTATGGGGGAAGGTATCCCGCCACTTGCACCAAAAATGACACATTGGAAAGATGAGACCACTTGCATGATCTCTTGTATATTTTCGATATAGCCTAACTTCCCCTCTATCATGTTTTGGTCACAGTGGTGAGAGCGGCTAGATTGGTAGAACTAAACTTCCACTCCGCAATCGAGTGTGACATGAGTCCATCATTGACATATTCAGTTTTAAAAAGGCATCCATAGAAAGACAATAGACAATCATATTACCACATTAAGTTACGCTCAACATTCTCTTCATCATCTATTTGAGTTCGCTATTTAAGTTGTTGTGCAAATGGACCAGCTTCCATCTTGAATGTGGGCATTGAGCTTGCCACTCGCTCCTATTTTTTATTGCAAGCTCTCATTTTTCTTTAATAGGTGTGTTTCTAATGTCTCCTCCATATTTAACATCCTATCCACATGTTCAACTTATTTTATAGAGAATTTATCGATAAAATATCCCCTAGTATCTCATTAGGGAATTTTGTTCAAATGTTGTAATAATACTATACTGCACATTCTTTTCTTCCTTGGAAGCATTTCTCTTTCATGGAAGTGGATAATTTTTGGTGTTCTCTCTTATAATTAAGAAACATATTTTTTGTTTTGTTATCACTCATTGACATTTCTTACATGGATTTTCTACAAAGTTGTTGTCTTCACTCTATGATAAAAAATGATATACTAATATTCAATGGAAACTGAAACTATTCAACGGAAAGTAATCACGTAGATTTGAAAATACACAAAACACGATTAAGCAATCATGAGAAATGATGGATATCAATCTAAAGGAATTGTTAAAGTCTATCTCATTCAACTTGGTTTGTCAAACCATAAGAAAAACACCAACATTAAGTTCGTTGATATTTTTAAGAGGCAAATTGGATATTTTCACTAGTATTTTCGATCCCTTGAGTTATGTTTCATTGTGATTGTTTCAGTTATTGGAATAAATATATCTATTAATTGTGCTTTGGTTGCTTAAAATGCAAGAGGGGAAATCAGTATTATTTTTTCCTAAAATTGGATAAAGTCATTTGGATTGATGAAATTGTAAATATCAATTAGTAATATTGAAAAATAGATTTGGAGTATGAGTAGTTTAGGTTGTTGAATCATTTCAGGTGTTAAAATCAATGATCATAACAATCGAAATTTGCAATTCCAGCTAGAGTTTCATTTTGAAGGTCAAAATTTAAAATATTTAGCCTTCTTCACTTTGTTAGATGTCACGGAATTGAGACTTTGTGTGCATGGAAATTTAAAACTTCCCAATACAATATGGGGAGGTTGTAACCCTTTTATGTTCCTTACGTTTAGGATGGGTTAATATTCTCTTTCTGACTCTACAATCATGAAAGGATTATAGTAGTAATGTTGCCCACTAATTTCAATAACACAGTTTATTTTCGTTTCAAAAAATATTAACCCAATGTGCGCTTTGGCATTTCCATTTTATTTACTTCCACCCATGATTTTGAATTGGCATGGAATATACCAGTAATCAATTTAAAATCCACAATTATAAAAGTAATAATCTAATTTAATATCAAAAATCGTCCCAACGTTGTAGAAACGAAGGAATCTATGGTGGGATGAGTACATTGGACAATCATAAAATGAATGATATTCGAAGAGATCTTGGGCAATTACTTCAGAAAAGCCCACATTAGACTGATGAGAAAAATCATGGGTATTGTATTTTTTTGAGATTTAGGTTCATACCCATAATTATATTCCATGTCATCCTCATACCTCAATGGTGATTCCCACTCATCATGAGCCTCTCTTAATTATCTAGTCTATCTTAAATTTTAGACTACTTGGTTTAACTAGTTTAAGGCTTGAGAAAATGAGAGGAAAACATATGAACTCATTGTGCTTCTTTGATTTTAAAATACATAGTGTAGTCCCTATATGGGTTTGCTAGTGGAGTTGCTTCCCAGAGTCTCGAGGTGAAGAGATAATTCACTTCACCAAAATGATTTGTATTTGAGATAGGAGTGAAATCCTTGCTTACTGTCAAGCACCCTATATGCAGATAAATTGTTACCAATACACACAGAGCATATGAAATTTATTGTCAACCCGAGAAAGTCTTTTTATTTCAAAGGATAAGTGCACAATATATGCTCAAACACCAAACCATTAGAAGTGAATACTTTTATCTTCTATCAACCATGTTCATCCCCAAAAATCTATGCAATCCCAATTGTCTTCTAACTACTATACTTCAATTCCTCTCTATCATGCATCAATAAGAAATGGTATCAGATCTAATCAATCAATTGCAGAAAAGAAATCTCATTCGTATTCTAGAACAATCACTTGTCTGATCTAATCAATCTGGAAATCATAAAACATAAACTGAACATTAATCTAGAAATCCAATTGCCAAAGATTGAGTTAACTGTTCTAAGAAATTGAATTGCAGAATGAAAATCAAGCAACACACAACAGGAAAGATAAATTGTAAGAACTCATGGGATCACAACTTAGCTGTAAGATGAACACGGCTGTGTATAACAGCAATTGAAATGCATAAAGCAACCCTCACTCAGTCGATTTTTATTCTACACCATTCACCAATCTCACAGAAATATAATCTTTTACTGAAAAATCTACACAATAAATATTGCTGCTACGTACAAAAGGAAAGCACAAAGCATCACATAATAATAAATTCAAAATCCTATTTTAACTCAGCAATCTCTGTGGAAGACGGGCCCAGTCTTCACATAGAGACGATGGCTGAACAACACAACTCCTTAGCTCAGAAGTATCCCCTTATATTAATAGAAGAATGGATACACAGTTTTGCTCAGCTGCTAATACAATAAATTAATTGTCTGTTGTTCAACCCCTGGGTCGAGGCAACTCCCCATATTTATACATACAAATCGTAACATCTAATCCTATAATCGGGAAGCCATGAAGATCTCTGATCTTTAGGCGCCCTAAATAACTAGCTGTTACAATGCGTGGCAAGACAGAAACATCCAAACATGGGAAAGTTATTAATTGACTCAAGAGTGGCGGTCCTTTCGGTTCATAACTAGACTCGAGCAGCAACATACTTAAGATAACAAATTCTGTTACAGCTGCCCTGTCACAGCTGTGCTTTGATTTGATGATTCGAGCCCCAAGGATCCCTCTACAAGCACGAACATTTCTTCATTCATGACTTGTTCAGCCCCGATCTTCCCGCTGTCTATTTGTCTCAACTACCTTCATAAATCACAGCATGTTAGCACAATTTGAGAGATGCACAGCTTTAATTATCACAATCATAAGCATTAATAAAATAAAACCATGATCAGCCATACCTTGGTAATTTGGGGAATAAGGTAAGGACAATAGGTCTGATTGCCATGATAAGTGGTGTAGGACAGGGGCAGGGAAGATGATTAATGATGACTAAAAAGGGCCAATTCTGGGCTCAACATCTCCCCCCAACTACCCTGTTGCATGTCCTCATGCAACAACCTGCATTATTTACAATCTGAATCCTGTACTGAGCTCTATCCATGGAGAGAAAAAGAATTGTAGGAAACCCAGGTATCTTATCTATCTTTTGAACAACCTCTGTGAGTGACCCAACATCTTTGTTCCCCATCCACTGCTGATTGCTGATATCTGGAAATGCAGCTAATGTAGTGGGAATCTTCTTGCAGTCTCATTATGCTGTGCCTGAGATCTTAGAGGGCCATCCTTAATCTGAATCTATATCAATAACATTCCTCGGAGGGAGAAGCACTGGTTCTTGTGGGGCAGTGTCTTCTAGCACATCTAAATTTAATAAAAGAGTTGCTGGTTCTTGTGTGACAGCAACATCCTTTAGGCCTTCTTCAGCAGCTACCATAATTGATTTTAGAGACACTGGTTCTTGTGTAGCAGTGTCTTCCTTGTCCCTCTGCTGCTGAGATTGAGTCTCCTTTTCATTGTGCAGTTCATCCTCCAGAATTTCGGTGTCACCTGAGCATGGTGTCTGTACCTGTTCATATTCTCCCAGCTGTATATCGGGAATGAAATCCACTCCAGGTTTATCTTCTAGATGAAATTCAGGAGCTCATGTTGCAGCTTCCAAGGATGTTGGTTCTTGTGTAGCAACATCCTGGCTTGCCTCTTCAACCTCCTGTTGCTGCAATTCTTCTCCTAGGAGCTCTGTGTCATGGGAGTCCTCTGGGGTTACAACCCAGAGTTCATCATTAAATTCCAGAATGTCCTCTGTTCCAGGTTCTTCTCCCACCTGTTTGGCTGATTGGACAAGTAAATTCAGGTTTGCTGGTTCTTGTGTTACAACATCCTGTTCCAGTTTATCACTGTCTTGCCTCTGATATTCTTCTTCCAAAATTTCTATGTCCTGGGAGTCCTCTGGGGTCACAGTATGGAATTCTTCAGTGACCTCTATTCCAAGTTCTTCTCCCATCCATTCTATGACCTCTGTATCGTGGGAACACTCTGGGGTTTCACTATATTCCTTTATAAGCTCCAAAGCATCCCCCATCTCATGTTCTTCTTCTACCTGTTCCAAAATTTCTGCATCATGGGAAGTAACAGCTTCAGCAAGGATGTTTAAAAGTACTGGTTCTTGTGTGACAGCACCTTCTTTTTCCGCTGCTTCCCCTACTATGGCCACAGGCTGTTGTGCTGAATGAGTGTTAAGTAAAATTTTATGGCCTGCTTCCTTAAAGATTTCTCCACAGGTGGGGCAGAGTATTCGTTCATCCTCCTCCCTAGCTCCAACAGCATCTGATTCCTCCACTTGGTCTGCAGCCTCTATCAATGTGTACATTTTTCTTACGCCCTGCTTTCTGCAGGTTTCCTTCCAAGTTTCCATCTCCCTTCTAAGTACTTGGAGGTCCTCTTTCAGCATTGCATTCTCATACAAAAGACCTTCAATTCCAGGTTCTTCCTCCACTGGCCTTTGTGGAGCATCCATCGATCTTGGTACAAGGATTGGGGGCTCAACCTGTGTCTCTGAAGTTGCCCATTTTTTCCTAGCTGCCTCTGCTGCTGTGGCGGATCGAGTTCGTTTCTTTCTGATTGGTACTATTAGGTCAAGTTCATTAGCGGCTTTCTTTCTCTTCTGTGGCGTTTTCTTTTGTGATTTTTCTTTTTGTGGGGTTTCCTCCCGTGGAGCTGGGATATAGGGAGGCAAAGCTAAGGTCAAAGAAATATTTCTTTGCCCCTCATGCTGTTCTTCTTCAATCACAGCTCCTCCTCCTACCCACTCAGGTGAAGACTCAATTGTAACCAGCTCAATGTCTTCTTCCATTGCCCTAGCTCCGTCATCTTCAGGTTCCATTGTCGTAGCATTTGATGCTGCTCCAATTTCACCTTCTGCTGTCGGAGTTGTTCTGTTATCTAGGTTTTCCACAAAGGTTTCATCTGCACCGTCATCTAATGGATCTATTTGTGCTTCCCCTTGCTCTCCTTCAAATGCAATGTCATCCCCCACTGGTTCTTCTTGTGCTGGAGATTCATCTCTCCCACATGGCTCTGATTGTGCCCCTAGTTGTTCTCCCTCTAATATAGGTTCATCCTCCACTGATGGCCCAGCTTGTGCCCGCGGCTGTTGTTCTTCTACTGTGGTTTCACCCACCCCGGATGGTCCTGCCTATGCCCCTGATTGTTGTTCTTCTCCCATTTCATCCCTCCCCCCAACTTCACTGGAGGAACTCCGGTCCTCCTGTTGTGGTGGAACCGGTAACTGCTGTAATGGGATGACCCTCAAGGGAACAGGTTGCTGTGGTCGAGTTATAAATTGTTCCCAAGTTATATTATGTTGGGCAAGGGTTCTTACAATAATTAATTTGATAAGGCCATGGTGGGTGAGAGAGGAAAGTGGGTGCTTCGCAGACTGAACAAATGTGGCCATATGACGCAAGTCGTGCAATAAATAAAATGGAATGTTCAACAAAATTCCATGGCGGAGATGAGAAAGCAAAGGAAGTTCAGAGTTATACACAGTTTGATATCTACCTTCGCAAGTAATGTATTTCTTGAGGAAGACAGCAACCTGGTCCCATGGCCGCGGCAGTGAGTTCAGTGCAATCCCTCTCCTGGATACTTCAACTTGCTCCCCTGGAAGTAAATATTCTTCTCGTGCAACCGTTGCAGGGACTCGACGGTTAAACCAAGGTTTTCCCACCATCGGGATGGCTGTGACCTCGGAGATAATGATCTCGGAGACGTCTATACATAGCCCCCACACCGTGGAGTGAGTTTTGGTAAGATTCCAGGAAAATTGCAGGGCTGCGTCCCGATCAAAACCGTCCAATCGCTCAAAGAATTCGAGCCAGCCAGCAGCTTGAAAAATGGAAAGAACTTGAGGATTTCGTCTGAGCTCCCGTGTGTTGAAAGGTTCATGGCGAACTGGAATCCCCATGGTCATGGCTGCAAGCTGAAACTGCTATCCCACAGATTACAGGATCCCAGAATGGAAGTTGCAGCATAGAGGATGCACGAATCGTTGAGCAGAGACGTTGAGCGAATGAGCAAATTTGGAAAGTTGAGCACAGAAAAGTGTTTGAAATTTCCATGCCGAATTGGGGAAGGTGGCAGTTATTAATGTTACGTCGTACGAGGGAGAGGTTTAATCAGGTATAAATGGCAGTACGAGTGAAGGTACGACCAATATCATTTAAATGATATCAATGCTTAATCACGTGATAAATGAAAGCCATACCTCATAAAACTGTGAGTCGGAAAGCTGTGGAAACTGGTGGAGCATGCAGTTGATTACGTCACGGAGCCGAACTCGTGCACAGTCAGACGTGTGAGCATGATGACTCGGATAAGGCACTAATTTCTTCCGCCAGTGAAACCCAAACGATCGCGTCCTCCGGGTCAGAATGATGAGTTCGCCGGCACGACTGAGGTGAATCCGCACCATAATTAGCAGATTTGGAGCAATTCTTCTGTTAAAACGGGAGTTACCACTGCAAGTTGCCAAAAAAATGATAGCGCGGCCGACGAAAAAGATATTGCAGTCGCCAGAAAAGAATATGTTGCAGCCGACAGGAAAGAAATTGCAACCATTGGAAAAGATTTCACGGCAGCCAGAAAAATGATTTACGGTATCGGGGGAAATTACGGCTGTCACGGCAAGGTTTTACGGGGGCGGGAAAAATTACAGCTGGCGGGAAAAGTTTTACGACTGTGGGAAATATGTTGCAGCCGCTGTGACATGATGTTGCAGCTATGGGAAAATGGTTGCAGCTGCCGAAAAATAATTCACGTCCGTCGGAAAAAGTTTACGGCTGCCGGGTAAAAGACTTTACCGGTTGACGGAAACGGATAACGCAACTGCTGGGAAAGGAGGTGGCGGCTGCGGAAAAAGATGTTGCAGCTGCCGATGTTGCAGCCGCTAATGTTGCAGCTGCCAGAAAGGATTAACGGCAGCTGGAAAAAGGTATGACGGCTGCTGGGAAATGAGGTGGCTGTCGCGGGAAAATGAGGTGGCAGCTGCGGAAAAAGATGTTGCAGCCGCCGATGTTGCAGCTGCCGGAAAAGGTTGACGGCAGGCGGGAAAAAAGGATGTTACGGCTGCTAGAAAATGAAGTGGCAGTGGCTGGTAAATGAGGTGGAAACCTCTGGGAAATGAGGTGGCGGCTTTGGAAAAAGATGTTGCAGCTGCCGGAAGAGGTTGACGGCAGGCGGGAAAAAAGGATGTTACGGCTGCTGGAAAATGAAGTGGCAGTGGCTGGTAAATGAGGTGGCAGCTGTGGAAAAAGATGTTGTAGTCGTCGATGTTACAGCTGCCGGAAAAGGTCAACGGCAGGCGGGAAAAAAGGATGTTACGACTGCTGGGAAATGAAGTGGCAGTGGGTGATAAATGAGGTGGAAGCCGCTGGGAAATGAGGTGGCGGCTGCGGAAAAAGATGTTGTAGCCGCCGATGTTGCAGCTGCCGGAAATATTTTTTATTTATTTTTAATCAAGGACGGCATAGGGAGATTTTCACTTGATGGGCCCAAATTGGTCGTTCTCCTGGCGCTTCCCTGCAAATTTTTAAAAAAATGACATCAAACGAAAAGATCAAATGCAAAGAGGAAAAAAACAACAATTATACGCTACAGCAGGAAATTATTTATGTACAGAAAATACGATTTTCAGTTTTAAGGATTGGCAAAGGCAGAGAAAAGTTCCTGCTCTGGTGCCAACTGATAATCTGGATCGGTAGCTTTGTGAAATGAATGCATCTTTCGAAATGGGCTTACGATATAGTCGCAATCTGTGGCCGTTAGCAAGTAATGGTATCCGGTTTTCATCAATGGTCACCAGGCGAATAGTGCCGTTGTCAAATACCCTGTCGACCAAATATGGTCCCAGCCATCTTGTACGCAAATTTCCTTTAAAATCCTTTTTGAATCTGGAGTCGTATAATAGTGCCCAGTCTCCTTCACAAAAGATTTTCTTTTTGATGAATCGGTCATGCCATTTGGATATCTGTTGCTGGAGCAGCACAGTCTGGTCTACTGCAGCTAACCGTTTCTCATCTAGTTCATTTAATTGATTCAATCTTCTCTTCTGGGCTTCTGTTACATCTAGACTCATTTCGGTGGCTGTTTTCAGGGTCTTGATCTCAAATTCAATTGGAAAGATGGCACTCTTTCCATACACCAGATCATAAGGAGAGAACCCTGTGGTGTTGCGCCAAGTTGTGCGATATGCCCACAATGCTTCTGGAAGCCTGTCAGCCCAATCCTTTCGATGGCTTTTAACTGTTTTAGTAAGGATTGCTTCAATAACTTTATTAGTACTTTCCACCTGACCATTGGCCTGGGGGTGGTAAGGTGAAGCTATCCTATGCTGCACATGATATTTCCGGAGCAAGGTCTCAAATTGGCGTGAGATTAATTGCGGTCCCCCATCAGTGACTACTTCCTTTGGTACCCCAAAGCGGGTAAATAATTTCACTGTACAAAAAATCAATCACCGCTTGGTCATTAGCCTTAGTCAAAGCTACAGCTTCCACCCACTTGGTCATGTAATCTGTACACACCAGGATGTAAACCTTCTGTTTGGAAGGAGGGCTGATAGGGCCAACAAAATCCAATGCCCATCGGTCAAAAGGTTCTAGTACCACTTGGGGCTATAAAGGCATCTGGTCTGTTTTATTAGGTTGGCCCATCCTTTGGCAGCTGTCACAGGACTGAACATATCTTTTAGCATCCCTGAACAGTGTCGGCCAATAATAGCCCATACGCAGCGCCTTATGCCCTGTTCTTTTGTCTGCAAAGTGTCCTCCGCAAGGTTCATCATGACAGGCCTTCAGTATATGAAAGATCTCATCTTCCCTTACACATCTTCTAATCTCAAGATCGGGTCCTATGTAAAAGAGATGGCCCTTGAGCCAACAATACCTGGCACTTTGCTGGATAATTTTTCTTTTCTCTCGTTTAGACATATGTGGCGGAAGATTTCCTGCAACCAAATAGTTAGCAATGTCTGCATACCAGGGTGAATGAGCTGAGAGTGCGAATAAATGTTCATCCGGGAAAGCATCCTCAACAGGCGAACTGTCATCACTATTAGTAAATCGTGATAAAAAATCAGCAACAACATTTTCTTTTCCAATTTTATCTATAATAGTAATATCAAATTCCTGTAATAATAAAAGCCACCTGGTTACTCTGGCATTAGTGACAGGTTTGTTCATCAAATACTTAATGGCAGAGTGGTCAGTGTGCACAAATGTAGGATACCCAGTAATGTAATGCCGAAACTTATTAATAGAATAAACAATAGCAAGGAATTATTTTTCAGTAACAGTATAATTAAGTTCAGTAGGGGCTAAGTTTTTACTAACATAATAGATGGCATAAGGTACTTGACCATCCTGCTGTCCTAATACTGCTCCAATGGCGGTATCAGAGGCATCTGAAGAAATGTGGAAAGGTATGGTCCAATTAGGTCCCCTTAGAATAGGGGTTGTGGACAGCTTCTCTTTAAGCTTATCAAATGCTGTCTGGCATGCTTCACTCCACACAAACTGTGCGTCCTTCATTAACAATGAAAACAAAGGGGAAGCAAGTTTGGAGAAGTTTTCTATAAATCTCCTGTAATATCCAGCATGTCCCAGAAAACTTCGCACTTCTTTCTCCATTGAAGGAGTAGGTATATTTTTTATCACCTTAATTTTCAAAGGATCCACCTGAATGCCATCGGTAGAGATGAAATGTCCTAATACCACTCCCTCACTCATCATCATATGGCATTTTTCAGTGCTTAATGAAAGGCGAGACTGTTCACAGCGAATTAAAACCTTTTTTAAATTTTCCAGTGCTTCCTCAAAATCCTTGCCATAGGGAGTAAAATCATCCATAAAGACTTCCATGCTATCATTAACTAATTCAGAAAATATGCCAATTACAGCTCTTTGGAACATTGCTGGTGCATTACATAAACCAAAGGGAAGCACCCTGTAGGCGAACGTTCCCCAGGGGAAAGTGAAGGTGGTCTTATCCTGGTCCTCTGGAGCAATCTGAATTTGGTTGTACCCGCTAAACCCATCCAAGAAGGAGAAGAACTTTTTCCCTGATAGGGTATCAAGTACTTGGTCAATAAAGGGCAGAGGGAAATGATCCTTTTGTGTAGCTTTGTTCAGCTCCCTATAATCAACACAGACTCTCCATTTACCATTTTTCTTGGGCACAATTACAAGCGGGGAAACCCACTCACTATCCGAAATAGGGTAGATAAATCCTGCTTCCAACAGTTTCTGGATTTCCTCCTTCACTATATCCCTCAAATTGGGGTTCATGCGTCATTGGGGTTGACACACAGGCCGATACCCTTCATGTTTGTATACTCCCAGGCCAATGCCCCCTTACGTTCCTTCAAAAGACTGATTAGGCGCATATGTTCTTCTGAGGAGAGATCAGGGTTAATATTCAAAGTTCTTCCAGGCTCTACCTCAATAGAAATGCTTTTTGAATTTTTCAAAACTGGGATTATGTTCATATCACCAACCAATGTCTCCTCCGTAAGATTTTCTTGTTCTTCCTTACCAAGGGTGATGTTCAGGATTTGATAGATTTCTTTATCCATTGAAGCAGGTTCGCTAATGAAATTACTGATGGCATCATCTTCTGTTTCGTTTTTAAAAGTTAAGGCCTTCCCTATTGTTAGTAGTGGCTGAACGTCCTCATCCTCTTCCTGTTCTATCCAAAGTGAGGTTTCAACTTCTCGACTCAACCGTGCTGGAGGATACAGGGTGAGGTTTTTGGTTTCCAAACCATCAGATATAGTCATGGACCCAGATCGACAGCTGATGCAAGCATCAGCTGTGGCCAACCATGGCCTCCCCAGGATCAATGGATGTCCCCCCAGCTGTGATTTTGGTTGCAATATCAAAAAGTCAGCAGGGTATTCCCATGAATCTACTGAGATGACGAGGTCGTCCAGAATCCCTTCGGGTCTAATGGTGGATCTGTCTGTGAATTCCAAAATGGTAGGGGTCAGCCTAAAATTAGTGAGCCCAAGCTTCCTCACAGTCTCAATTGTTATAACATTGATCGCTGCTCCTAAGTCGACTAGCACGTTGGGTATCTGCGTTTGTCCAATATGTACAGTGATAGTAGGATTTCCAGGATCATCATACTTGGTCACGGGGATTTTTCCTGTTATTAAAGCAGATAAATTCCCTATGACATGAAAAGTGGGCAGATCTCTAGGTTTCCTTCCTGGTTTCTTAGTGCATAGATCCCGAACTGTTTTAGCATAAATAGGTACATCTTGAAGGGCTTGCAGAAGGGGAATTTTAACATAAAGATTCTTCAACTCTCCTAGGAGGTTGAACTGAGGTTTCCCCCCTACTTTTGGTAGCATTAATCTCTCAGGGTATGGTGGTTGCCTTACCAGCTGGGTAGGCTGTGTATTATCTAATTTCTCAATTAATGTTTCAGCCGTCCCATCTAAGGGATGCTCAACACCTTCAATGATAGGAGCCGGATCGGATGAATGCTGTGAACTCTCTCCTTTTTCATGCACAGAAGGTGGAATATCTTCTGTAATTACAGGTTCTATTATCTTCCCAGATCGTAAACGAATATCATTACAAGGTACAGGGGAGAGAGAGTAGGCCGGCATATTGACAGTTTCCAATTGATGGACTGTTTTATTATTTGGGTTAGGATTAGGTTGGGTAGGCAGCTGAGGCCGTAATGGTATATTAGAAACAGGATTATTCTGCAGCTGCAGCTGCGACTGCTGAGGTGGGTAATGAGGATATTGAGGAAATTGAGGAAATTGAGGGTATGGTGAAGAATAGGGTGACTGTTGAGGTGGAGGTGGTTGAGGAAACTGGTTCCCAAGAGGGAAGTTCCTCCATCCAGGAGACCATGACGTAGGTTGATGTGGTGGCTGTGTCCAAGGACTCCATGAGTTATAACTTTGTACTGCAGGTTGGGAAGGATCCCACTGAGCATAATTTGAAGGGAATTGTGTATTCATATTTTGCATATTATTATTCCAATTATTCAAATTATTCAAAAATGGAAATGAATCTGGAGACATACCTTGATTTCGAGGCTGCCAGGGTTTCTTCTGTGTAATGAAGTAGGCTGATTCCACTTCTGGAGTTGATGCCTGCAGAACAGCCTTCACTTGGGGAAGTGTGGGACATTCTTTCATATCATGGTTCAGCTCGCACAGCTGACATACTTGTATTTTGTCAATAGGGCATTCTTTCATTGGATGAGTCTTTCTACATCGGGGACAGAACATACCTAGTGTGAGATCCTCCACTGCCTGTCTTTGCTTGGCCTTCAGGACATCAATATCCGAAGAGATAGAGCTCATCATTTCTATTTTAAAATTTTCAAGAAGATTGCCTATCTCTGCACGTGTAGCTCCCCCATTGGATGACTTCTGAGTTCTGTCGAAGACATCACGTTCCAGCTTATCTCGTTTGTCCCTCTTATTATGCCTGGAAGATCCCCTGGAGTATCTCTTACATAATTCCACAATTGTCTCAAAAGGTTCTTTGGAGATATCTCCCTTTCCTAACAGATTTAACATGTCTAAACAATCATCCTTGATCCCTCGAAGCAGGATTATCTTGAGCACATCTAGCCCCATGTTCATCTGCCCAGCTCTCTGCACATTGTACAGCAGCCTCTCTACAAAATCCTCCAAACTTTCATCCTCCTTCTGCACCATCTTGAATAATTCCTCTCTTTTGTCCCTAGTGTTGCAATATTCTTGATATTTTTCCAGGAACACTTGCTTCATTTTATTCCAATTAGCAACAGTTCCTCCCCCAAGGCTCATGAACCATCGTAATGCATTGTCCTTCAGGGTGGCAGGAAAAAGCTTCAGCTTTTGGGCATCTGTGACATAATCATCGCTGCGACAGAGGATATCGAATTCAAAAAGGAATTCGTCTGGATCTTCTGCCACCCTGCCATGGAAGCGAGGCAACACCGATGGCGAGATGTTTTTCATTGGAGCTGTCCCTTCTAGCTGCTGTATTGGAAATTGTAATGTAGCCATAGTTTCTTCTGGCAGGGAATTATTTTCATGATGGTATTGTACCACTGCTTCTTCCTCTTCATCCTCATGTCTGTTATTCATCTTTTCTTCTGTATCCTCTTCTTCGTTCGTTCCTGCGTTCCTTACCTCAGTTGTAACAGCTACGTATTCTCCAGTTGTAACAGCTGCGTATTCTTCAGGTGTAGCAGCTGCGAATTCTTCAGTTGTAACAGCTGTGAATTCTTCAGTTGTAACAGCTGCGTATTCTTCAATTGTAATAGCTGAATCAGTTGTCCCTTCTTTAGCAGGGGTATATGCAGGAATCACGGCTGCTCCTGTATCTTCCACCATGGATCCTGATGCTGGCGCTCCAGGATCAGCAGGGCCTCTTCTGATAGGAGTCTCCCGTTGACGAGTCCTGACAGCTGAATCAGTTCTGTCAACAAGGTCGTCGATGAATGTTCTTCTACCCAACGGTGGACCTCGACCACGACCCGAACCACCTGCACTGTTAGTATTTTGTGGGGTTTTGGGGGTTGGGAGGTGATCACGTTTTACCCTCCTTGTATTCATGCGAAGCAGATCATTTCAAAAACAAACAAAAGACTGTCTAAAAGCAATTATCAGATGCAACTAATGACTAGTGTTTAATTTTTATCCTTCCCCGGCAACGGCGCCAAAATGTCAAGCACCCTATATGCAGATAAATTGTTACCAATACACACAGAGCATATGAAATTTATTGTCAACCCGAGAAAGTCTTTTTATTTCAAAGGATAAGTGCACAATATATGCTCAAACACCAAACCATTAGAAGTGAATACTTTTATCTTCTATCAACCATGTTCATCCCCAAAAATCTATGCAATCCCAATTGTCTTCTAACTGCTATACTTCAATTCCTCTCTATCATGCATCAATAAGAAATGGTATCAGATCTAATCAATCAATTCCAGAAAAGAAATCTCATTCGTATTCTAGAACAATCACTTGTCTGATCTAATCAATCTGGAAATCATAAAACATAAATTGAACATTAATCTAGAAATCCAATTGCCAAAGATTGAGTTAACTATTCTAAGAAATTGAATTGCAGAATGAAAATCAAGCAACACACAACAGGAAAGATAAATTGTGAGAACTCATGGGATCACAACTTAGCTGTAAGATGAACACGGATGTGTATAACAGCAATTGAAATGCATAAAGCAACCCTCACTCAGTCGACTGTTATTCTACACCATTCACCAATCTCACAGAAATATAATCTTTTACTGAAAAATCTACACAATAAATATTGCTGCTGCGTACAAAAGGAAAGCACAAAGCATCACATAATAATAAATTCAAAATCCTATTTTAACTCAGCAATCTCTGTGGAAGACGGGCCCAGTCTTCACACAGAGACGCTGGCTGAACAACACAACTCCTTAGCTCAGAAGTATCCCCTTATATTAACAGAAGAATGAATACACAGTTTTGCTCAGCTGCTAATACAATAAATTAATTGTCTGTTGTTCAACCCCTGGGTCGAGGCAACTCCCCATATTTATACATACAAATCGTAACATCTAATCCTATAATCGGGCATCCATGAAGATCTTTGAGCTTTAGGCACCCTAAATAACTAGCTGTTACAATGCGTGGCAAGACAGAAACATCCAAACATGGGAAAGTTATGAATTGACTCAAGAGTGGCGGTCCTTTCGGTTCATAACTAGACTCGAGCAGCAACATACTTAAGATAACAAATTCTGTTACAGCTGCCCTGTCACAGCTGTGCTTTGATTTGATGATTCGATCCCCAAGGATCCCTCTACAAGCACGAACATTTCTTCATTCATGACTTGTTCAGCCCCGATCTTCCTGCAGTCTATTTGTCTCAACTACCTTCATAAAGCACAGCATGTTAGCACAATTTGAGAGATGCACAGCTTTAATTATCACAATCATAAGCATTAATAAAATAAAACAATGATCAGCCATACCTTGGTAATTTGGGGAATAAGGTAAGGACAATAGGTCTGATTGCCATGATAAGTGGTGTAGGACAGGGGCAGGGAAGATGATTAATGATGACTAAAAAGGGCCAATTCTGGGCTCAACACTTACCGATGATGAAGATGACAATGATGATGATGACGATGATGAAGATGGCGATGATGAAGATGATGATGATGATGATGACGATCGATGATGACAATGATGATGACGATGATGATGACGATGATGATGATGAAGATGAAGATGATGATGATGATGATGATGACAATGATGAAGATGACGATGATGATGGCGACGATTGATGATGACAATGATGACGACAATGATGACGATGAATATGACGACGATGATGATGCCGATGATGATGTCGATGATGAAGAAGACGATGATGAAGATGACGATGATGAAGATGACGACGATGATGACGATGATTTAAATAAATATGAAGACGACGACAATAATTTGATAGCAATTGAGATTTAAATGAAGATAGTGCAAAAAGATACAAGAGAAATAAGAAATGATAAACCCTATAGCAGAAAAAAGATACATTATTTAATCTGTAGGTATGGTTTTTGATGCTGCAATGGCGAGTGTCAGCCAAGTTTGAGTTTGAAAACCCTCCCACACCGTCAATGCATGCGTCTAGACTAACCATGCCAAATTTCAGTCCAAGCCAACACATATTTAAAAAATTTCAACGTTGGCCCCATGTATCACATTATTTAATCTATAGGTATGGTTTTTGATGTTGCGCCAATGGCGAGTGTCAGCCAAGTTTGAGTCTGAAAACCATCCCACACCGTCAATGCATTCGTCTAGACTAACCATGCCAAATTTAAGTCCAATCCAACACATATTTAAAAAATTTCAACGTTGGCCCCATGTATCACATTGTTTAATCTATAGGTATGGTTTTTGATGCTGCAATGATTATTGTCAATCATGTTTGATTCTATAAACCCTCCCACACCGTCAATGCATGCGTCTAGACTAACCATGCCAAATTTCAGTCCAAGCCAACACATATTTAAAAAATTTCAACGTTGGCCCCATGTATCACATTATTTAATCTATAGGTATGGTTTTTTATGCTGCGCCAATGGCGAGTGTCAGACAAGTTTGAGTCTGAAAACCCTCCCACACTGTCAATACATGTGTATAGACTAACCATGCCAAATTTCAGTCCAAGCCAAAAAATATTTAAAAAATTTCAACGTTGTCCCCATGTATCACATTATTCAATCTATAGGTATGGTTTTTGATGCTGCAATGATTATTGTCAGTCATGTTTGAGTCTAGAAACCCTCCCACACCGTCAATGCATGTGTCTAGACTAACCATGCCAAATTTTAGTCCACTCCAACACATATTTAAAAAATTTCAACGTTGGCCCCATATTGTATCACATTAATTAATCTATAGATATGGTTTTTTATGCTCCAATGGTTAGTGTTAGTCATGTTTGAGTCCAGAAACCCTCCCAGACTGTCAATGCATGATGAAGATGTCAATGAAGAATGGTGACAATGATGATGATGAAGATGATGACGATGATGAGGATGACGATGATGATGATGAAGATGGTGACGATGATGACGATGATGGTGAGGATGATGGCGATGATGATGACAATGATGATGATGGTGGTGGTCGTGAGGACGACGATGATGATGACAATGATGATGATGATGATGATGGTGGCCGTGACGACGATGACGACGGCAATGATGATGATGATGATGATGATGATGGTGATGATGACGATGATCAAGATGATGAATATGTCAATGAAGAAGAAAAATATGATGATGATGAAGATGATGGTGATGATGATGATGATGATGATGATGATGTTTGAGTCTTGCTAATTGTGCATTTCCTTTCTAAGCTTCTCTCTGTTTCGAGAATAATTTAATATTCTCTACTAAAAAGGGCCAACCATGTGAAGGTGGAAGCTCTTATGACCCCTCCACCCCTCACATCACTCTCAATTCCCCATAACCCGACAAAAATATCTATGTACAAAAACTTTAAATTTGGTTTTTGGCATACTCTATAACAAGCAATGTTACTAATTATATCATACTGGAAAATGGAAACTCAATAAGAAACAGTTAATTTATTATTACTCCATACCTCATAAACTTCAATGGTCTTCATCATCTTCTTTATCTGAGTCATCGTCTGTACTATCATCCGATGATCCAGATTCAAAATTGTAAGGATTGGCCATATCATCCTCGTCGTCAGTGTCAGTTACGATCATCATGTCATCGTCGATATCATCTTCATGGACATGATTGTCTGATACATCATCTGATTCAATAAGTTCTTCGACATCTTCTTCAGGACCATGATCATCTAACTCATGTTGATAATGATGATCTTCTATGGCGTCTTCTTCTTCGAGAACGTCTTCGTTACTTTCATCTATGTTATACTTTACCGGCCTTCCCTTTGGATCGTGTCTCACAGCAAATGACCAACCCGCTCTACCTGGAACCTCAGAGTAAAATACATGTTCACATTGGGTTGGAATAACATAGGGCTCCGTTCCTAGCTCAAACAACCTTGTATTTACCATGGTAAATCCATTATCATGTTCAATTATTGTTTTATCGGGATCACATTGATTCAATCGACACCTTTACCATTTCAAAAAGAACAGAAATACCTTGAAGGAGTTAAAGTCACACTAAAGAATGTCTTCCAGATACCCATAGTATCGATTTTCAGAGAGTTCTGGATGTCTGTCACTTCTAGAAGAAACATTGGTCACCTCAAAGACTGCAGATATCCCACAATCAGATGTTTTCTTTGTTTCATCCAACTTTTTGATTCGATATCTACATCGATTGCACCACATAGCCTTATGGTGTTTTACCTACAACAAGCCATACAGGAAAAGATTACATAATGGTCCAATATTTATGATTAACTAGTGCATGTTTATAATGCCATACAATGAAAAAAACAGCGTGACGTACAACGACATTATTTTTTACAAAAAAAAATAGTGTTGATGATTAATATGCTTACCTTCTTATCTTTTAAACCTCTTGCTAAATCGATTTCCCTTGTGTTAGGTTGGTGTCTCCATTGCAATGTGCAGCTTTAACCAATGAAGCCACACCTTTCCATGATATTCCATGACCAGATTGTTCACATCGTTCGATCCATACCTTCATCTAGTCAAGATTGTTTGTGATGTATAAATGAATTGCATCCCACTCTCGACCAACTGTTTCGTGACAATAAAATTAAAATTCAATACAAATGTGATATAGTAACTTAACAAAGTATATTACAGTATAAATTTATGCAAAGTACTGAATATAAGAATGTGTTATATTACCTTTCACCTTCCTTGATATACCTTTCCCCTTCGGGTACTCCCCTTTGAAACTCTTATTGGATTCTGGGTCACAAATGCGACGTAAATTGAGCTTTTTTGCTAATTTAGGAAGATATTCACTAATATACAGCATGTTCTGGTATATCATATATCCCTCCATCATAGAACCCTCAACATATGCTCGTTGTCTGACCAAACCCTTCATAAATTTCAAGTGCCTCTCAACCATCCACATGGACCTTGAGTGCGCAGGTCCACACAGTTCAATCTCCTCAACTTGGTGTATGAGGTAGTGTTCTTATGCATTGAAAAATGCCGAAGGTAGATGCTTCTGCATTTCACACATGGGACGAGGAATTTCTCTCCTCCAATACTTTATGTCTTCCTTATGGAATTCTTTAGATGAAAACCATCTACAAGTGACATGACAACCAAATCAAGAGATTAAAGAAAAAAAAATATATTACGTAACATCATGAATTACAGAACGAAAATCAAATATAAGTTCTATGTTGAATTAAACAAACACTAAGCGCATGGAAAAAATCACCACTTACCTCATGTATTTCTCGAGACTATATATTATTTGCTTGACATTGTTGTCGAAGTTGTCCGGGATAGAGAGAGGTAGAACATATTGTAACAATAATATACAAATAGTTTCATTTTATCAACAAAGAGTAGACAAATAAAAAATATGCCAACCATATTAACTGTAATAGGAAAAAAAAAAATTAAATCTATACCATAATAATTACCTTCATGAAGACATGCCAATCGTGAGTTTTCACCCCCGCGAAACCACCTTTCTTTGTTATGATATTCTTCATATTCGCACAAAATCCGGTGGGAAATTTAATTTTTCGAATGACTTCTTTTACAACATTACTTTGCTAGTCCGTTAACATCCATGGAAGTGAGTTGATATTAATTTGCCCTCCGTTGCTATGAAATTGAATGGCGTCTTTCATTTCATGGTTGCTATCTTGAATGTCTTTGCAAATTTTGACAATTTTTTATTTGTCACTCCTTCCATCCAATATTCGCCATAATGTTTCGGTCACATTCTTTCCGATATGCATTGTATCAAATAGATGAGCAATTTGTAGGTGCTCATAGTAGGGCAACCCACTGAATTGTCTAGGATAACTTTTCATTCCTCGTGGAAGCCCATTAATTCCTTCATGATCACATGAACGACAATCATGAAATTACATAAATTAATGTCAATTATAGTAAAAAACACACAATATAAAAAAATACAATATAACATATCATATACGATGATTGATTATACGTACCTTGACGATTTCTATTATATTGCAACTTCCATAGGCGTGGTGTCATTCTCTACGGTTTTAATGCAGTCTCTCGCTTGCCATTGAACAGATGTTTTTTAGTAGTTCGATACCTGTGATTCTTATAGAGGAAGTGCCTATACTCATCAAACACCTCCTTTCCTAAGCTTTTTGAATGACGAGATTTGATCTTAGGACCACAAACTGGACATGCAAATTTTCCCTTTGTCTGAAGACCTACATAAAGAGATGGAATATCTATGTCAATTATAATTATATACAAAATGATCGGATTATTTAGAAAAACATGTGTGCGTAGTATATTAACCAATAGTTCGTATAACTTTTTGCAAATAAAGTGGAACTTATAATTACATACCACAGAAATGGGTTAACCTTGGGGCATCATGTATTGTCCATACAAGCATTGCATGGAATTGAAATTGCCTTTGTCGTATTGGTCTAGATATGTCATACACAGTGATGCCATTCCATAACTTCAGTAGCTCGTCAATAAGAGGTTCGATATATACATTCATATCTTTCACTTGGTACTTACCTGATTGATATATATATGAACATATAAAAAATATAAATATGAGACGTACCATTTAGATTACAATATTAAACCATATTGCACAATAGAAAAACATTAAATATATATATGACATTATGCGACAAAAATACGACAAATGAGATACAACTAATTTTAAAAAAATCTGCAGGGTTCGTACCTAGAACAATCATCAACAACATTATGTGCTCCCTCTTTATTGTCAACCATGGAGGAATGTTGTTGTTGATAACAAAAATAGGCCACACCGAGTAAATGGATCTCATCTCTGCAAATGGATTGACACCATCTACTGCCAAAGAAATCCTAAGATTACGAGGTTCTTCTTTAAAGTGGGGTCATTTTTCCTCCATATCTCTAAACGCAGATCCATCTACAGGAATCCGAATAATGTCTTCTTGACTTATGTTCCATGCATGGTAATCCATAAACTGCGCTATGTTTTTGCACCTGAACAGTCGTTGCAGACGTGGAATAATGGGAATATAACGTAGAACCTTGCGAGGCATCTTTTTAGTTACTTGATATGTGCGATATCTACTGATATGACATTCAGGACATTCTGTTGCAAATTCATGCTGATTGTAATATAGAACATGGTCATCGGGGCATGCATGAATTGCTTCATACTGCATTCCAATTTCTTTCATGATGGCAGATAAATCTCGATATGTGCGAGGTAAAATATTTGACGGTGGTAATAAATATTCACCTATCATGCTACAACAAATTAAAATAAAAATCTAGTTAATATAATATAGAAATAATATTAATGGAACAAATTTCATCTGTAATAATTTGACTTATATATGAATGAACAACAAAATACACAATCATATATATTTTGTGATGGAATATATTACATACCTTAACATCCGTGTCACTGATATGTTTGAAAGACCATTCATAACCTTCAAGTTCATTACCAATAATATAGCAGAGAGAAGATTTGTCTTGGAGCCCTCATAAAGGGGTTCGTATGCCTTATCAAGAAGAGGTATATCATGAATATCATCAAAATGTTCATCATTTTCATGATCATCATCATCATGATCAACATCGACCATTCCAACATTAAATGAATCTTGGATCAAATTATTTGTAACATCATCTTCAACTATGTTTTCAGAATGATTATCGTCTTCATTAATGTGATCATTAACTTGTTCTCCATTAATATTCATAGCTTCCGGTACTTGTTGTGGAAGCACTTCCTCCGGACGAAGTGCCCTAGGATGTCTTTCCTTTATAATTACATGAAACCATCAATAGATAAAAGTTAATATAAGAAATTCAACCGCAAAATATAAAAATTTCAAACGCAAAATGTAAGCATTTATGTGATGCATTTAAAATGTAACAAACTTTGTACTGTTGGGATGAAAAGAGAAACGGCCTATTGAACTGTTGGTCAAATAGGTGCAGCCAAACTATCCAAGAGACATAATAATTTACCCAATTACTGAGCAAAGCTACTCAAATATAACACAAAATTTCTCATACTGTACTCCACTAAGGTAAGATAAATGATGCTATGGTAATTTCTATAGAGAAAATATAAGAGAAATTACAACATGCCAATATAGTCGTTATTTCTATTATCATGATAGAAAGTGTCACAAATCTAGAGAGTTAAGTGCTTTCCCCGGTGAGTGGGTTAGTCTCACTGACGAACAAATAAATGAGTTATTCTACTATACCCTAGATTCAACATGCACAAAAGAAAAAGAAATAGTATAATAACTATTTAATATTAAAATAATATTTATTGTCCATGTTAGTCCCCATCTATTGAAACCACGACCAATACATAAATTTACAAAAGCAATCAAAATAAAAACATATATAATGCAAAACTTACAAATGGATGGTATTCACGTCCCCCCTCAGTGTGCCCATGCTCTCTACAATGTTTTGTGGCTGTTGTGATAAAAATTCTCCTCCTCTTAAAGCCCCTGCATTGAGTACATAGACAATAGCATTTCCTATCACCCCTTTTTTCAACTCCTTCCCACAATCTAGCAAGCAATTGTCGATTTTGTTCGTCTGGATCGGGAATATTGCTAGTTGACATTTTCTCGTAAAGAGCTTGAATGAAGATTATTGATCTTAGAAAATGAAGCTCCACACTTCGCTTGCTTGAATCTCAAAAACAATGGAAATAATGAAAAACAGTCCGCCGAATAAAAAAACTTCCGTAAACCGTCGCTTGTATAGAAAACATATCAGAATGTTTCAATATTTATAAGTTTTAAAAGTCAACCTTCCGTCGGATATCTGACGCCTTGAACATAGTTACCGTTGAAGAATTGATGTCGGATTTTCGCCATCCTTGGGTTGAATAGCTTTGCGTCGGATATCTGACCTCCCAATGCATAATCTGATGTCGGATATCCACAGAACCGTCGGATATGAGCATATCCGTCGGATATCCGACGTCTCCTTCTATAAATTTTTAAAAAATCATCAAATTTTGAGATTTTTAAGGTGAAATCCGACGACATAGCCCTTCGGATTTTGGTGCTATCGTGCTCTTCATCTAAAGAGCTTGTGGAGGGCATTGACACATTCAAGTCTATGGGGCATAATTATGCATGATAAATACCTGCGAAACTTGACTGTGTTAGAATGGATTAGAAGGGATATTAAGAAATTGTTGGGGGTTTCTAATATCTAGAGCGGTCTTTTGGAGGCTCGGCCGGTTTTATTGGCTAATTTGGGGTGGCAGGTAGGGAACGGATACTAGATCCGTTTGGGAGTGGATGTAATGTAGGGGTGCTCTAAACTTCTAAGAACTGATACGGTGACCCTCCTTCAACAGCGTGGGATCTATTGTCTTAATCAAGCTCGTAATCCGATGGGTGGTGACAGGGCTGATTATTGGAGGAATGCGGGGGAGATCGGCCTCTCGGGTGATGAGGGTAGTGACTGGACTGATTACATCAAGAAGATTAAGCATGCTGGTATTGTTTTATCTAATGAGATGGATACTCTACTGTGGTGCTGGCATGAGGACTGTGGGGATCCTTCTACCTCTGCTGCTTACCATGCTATTGCTCAAAATCATCTTACAGGTCCAAGTCATTGGTGGTACACTGTTGTTTAGCGGTGGAATGTCCCACTCAAGATTCGCTGTTTTATTTGGCTTCTTCTGCATAACAAAATTATGACAGTGGATAATTTTATTTGACGGGGGGGATATGGTCCCAATGTTTTCTATTTGTGCTTATACGAGGCCGAGTCGGTTGAGAACCTGTTTATTAAATGTCCTGTGACTTTGCAGCTGTGGTCTACAGGAGCCAAGATCTACGGATTTTCAACTAGTTGGTGTCAGGACTCTATTGAAGGAGTATTATCTCATTGGCATAAGTGATATCGCATTGCTATCTCCTACCCTTTGTATTTTATGTGGGGCATCTGGCTGCTGCGAAATCGTATATTATTTGGTGAACTTGTTTACAAATTTAGCAGCGCTTTACAGTTTATGGTGAGGGTGCTTTCACCTGCTTGTGTGATGAAGCGAGTCCCTAAGAACAAGATTCTGACAGAGCCTAGATGTGTTGGTCCCGGTCTTTTGGGGTTTTTTGATGGTGCAGGTCAACTAGGCAATTGTGGGGCAAGTGGTATTATCATCATTTATGCCACTGAATACTATGAGTTGTCAATGGGGTGTGGACTAGGGAGTAACAATCATGCTGAACTACTCGCTCTCTGGTGCGTTCTCTATTATCTAAATTTATTGCAAGTAGCAAATGTGCATATTTTTGGTGACTCATCAATTATTGTGGGTTGGGCTCTGGGCACCCATACTTTTAAAGCGGCTGCACTTGATCACTGGAGGAAAAAAGTTAGACATTTACTGAACCTGTTAGGAAATGTGTCTGTTAAATATATTTCACGCTTATATAACCAGAGGGCTAACTGTCTTTCCAAGAAAGGACTCTTGCTTGATGGAGTCCTTGAGGTGACTCATTACCATGAACTTAGGCCTCCAGAGACTTCGATCTTGTATATTTATTAGTGATGTTACTCTCTTAGTATCTCTCAGCTCTTATGTAATTTGTGGTTTACCCATTTTGATGGCTTCTGGTCTAGTTGTTATTTCTCTGAAGCAGCATTGACTGATATGATAGCTTATAGTGTGATTTATGATGGATTAGCGGCAGTTTTGTGTCCAGTTAGGATTGGTGAAGTTTTGGTTCTTAGTTACTAATCACTGATGGTTAACTATCCCTGGGATAGGCTCTAATGTAAATTTCTTTGATTCACCCTTATGAATAGCAAGAAATTTCTTTTTTCGGTTGAAAAAAAAAACATCTCTCCACCTTAAGACAACTTACTTTGTACACCATTAAAAACAATTCTTAATTAAATTTATGTCATTGCATGAGAGTAGCGAGGTGCTTCCAACTTAGTATGGGGGAGATGTGTAACTATGTAGCATAAAAATTGATTAAGTTTTTAATGTTGGCTTATAAAATAAAAAATGAAAACCAACGAAAAAATAATTAAAAAAATCCATATTCAATCATAAAATAAAAATTTAAAACTAAATAAAAAGTCATTAAAAAAATAACACCTCAAGAAATTGGATACCTCCAAGTGCTTGATAAATTCACATTTAGGCTAAATCTATGCTGGTATACTAAAACTGAGAAGAAGCTGTCTAGTATTCCTCGTTTAATTTCAATATTATTAAATTTGAAAAATTCAATAACTAGAAAATTTTACCCTCACATTTTTTCGTTGTCAAGTGGATAAATTAGTAAAACCACACATGAGGGAACAAATTAAGATTTACGGTCCGGCTGTTCCACATATATATATATATACAGCTGTATCTCTCTACATCAACTAATCGATCTGAATCTGCTCACCCCACCTCATTGCTTTTTATATCGGATCAGACTTCTGCTCAACCCAACAATGAGGAGGACATTGCTTTTCATTTCGATCAGACTTCCTCTGATTCCTAAAACTCCCGCCCTTCTCAATTTTCTTGCTAAAGCTTTCCTATACTCCTCTCGCGCTACACCCTCCTCCTGTACTTTCAATGGTGGGACAGAGAAGCGCATCAAAACACTCTGTAAAACCAACAGGCTTTCAGAGGCAGTGGAAACCTTCAAGCAAATGCTTTCAGCTAAATCTATTCCCGACCAAATCACCTGCACTTTTCTACTAAGTAGCCTAGTGCGAGCGAATCGACATGAATTAGCATTGTCTCTTTACAAACTCATGATTGAATTAGAATTTGTTCCAAATTTTGTAACTTTAAATGTTGTCATCAATTGTCACTGCAAAGCAGGTAGAGTGGATCATGCATTCAAAGTGTTTGACGAAATAATAGCACGCGGGTATGTTCCTGATGTTATAACCTTCAGTACCCTGATGAAAGGGCTTTGCCGAGAGGGCAGAATAGAGGACGCTGTCCATCTTTTTCTTCAAATGGTGGGCAACGGACAGGTTCCTAATGTTGTTATATATAGTACCTTAATAGATGGACTCTGCAAGACGAGGAAAACCCGCGAGGCGTTCGGTTTGTTGGCTGTTATGCTGCAAAAGGGCCATGAGCCCAACACAATCGTATTTAATACGCTCACTAATGGACTATGCAAAGAAGGTAAGCTCCAAGAGGCCAAGGAACTACTGTATAAAATGTTAAAAATTGAGTATAACCCTAATGTCATTACATATAATACTCTGATTGATGGTCTTTGCAAGGAAGGAAAGTTGGATGAGGCTAGGAAGCTCTTCAATGAAATGCCCGTATGTCCCGATGTTGTTACATACTGTGCAGTTATTGATGGTCTCTGTAAGGAAGGCAGGATGGACGAGGCTACGAACCTCTTCCATGAAATGCTTAATAAAAACATACATCCTAACGTCATCATATACAATACTGTTATTGATGGTCTCTGTAAGGAAGGCAAGTTGGATGAGGCTACGAAGCTCTTACATGAAATGGCCAAACAAAATTTGTGCCCTGATGTTGTCACATATAATGTGTTCATTGATAGTCTTTGTAAGGAAGGACAATGCCAGGAGGCCACTGAGGTGCTTCAGGAAATGCTGGTTAAAGGCTACACTCCAAATGTGATCACATACACTGCCCTTGTTGATGGTCTCTGCAAAGAAGGAAAGTTGGACAAGGCTAGGAAGCTCTTTTATGAATTGCCCAACAGAAATATATGTCCTAGCGTTGTCACATACAGTGCATTTATTCATAGTCTCTGCAAGGCCGGGCAATGGCAGGAGGCCACCAATTTGCTTCATGAGATGTTGGATAAAGAGTACACTCCGGATGTTATCACATACAATATTCTTACTGACGGTCTTTGCAAAGAAGGTAAGCTTAAACAAGCTCTCGGGTTGTTAAATGTTATGGTGCAGATAGGCCACCAGCCTGATGAAATCACATACAGTACACTTATAAATGGATTTTGCAAGGTGGGTAATCTGGAAAAGGCTAAGGAGCTCTTTCAAGAGATGCCGGAGAAAGGTTGCAGGCCTGGCGTAGTTACCTATAGTACAATAATAGCTGGACTCTGCAAGCATGGCACGATTGAGGAAGCTCAACAGATTTTCTCTGAGATGCCAAAGCAGGGTCTCAGCCCTGATGTGGTTACATACAGCACATTAATAGATGGACTTTGCAAAGTGGGTAACCTTAAGGAAGCAATAAAGTTATTTCAACAGATGAAAGATAGCAGTCTTGTCCCTGATGTGATTACATATAGCACCCTCATGGATGGATTGAGCAAGGAAGGCACGGTCCAAGAGGCAAATAAACTATTGGATGGACTACGCAGGGAAGGCACCGTCATGGATGGCACATTCCAAGAGCTAAATGAAGAATGGGATGAAGTGTTAAAATAGGTTTGATGCCAGTAACCGACAACTTCTATAAAAAAGGACAATTGCATGAACCAGAACATGTGGAAACGGGGATCGCATAGATCCACATGTTATGTATCTTAGATTTTCAACATTCATAGCTTTGTCTATGAGCAAAATATAGACATCACCTAGTTATTTCCAGATGTGATTCTGTATAAGCAGATGTCTAGTTGATTAAATTATTTGACGGTTTTTTTATGGATCGATATAGTTTTGATAAGTTTAAATAAAAATCTCATATGTTAGCTTGTGGTACAACTGAATGAAAGGACTGTACTTTATATACTTGTTTAAGGTTTAGAATTAAACACATAGCATTTGCTGGGAACAACCTTTAACTATTTTATATGTATATTTTGTACAATGAGAATAATGAAAGTTTGCATTAGTTCAAAAGAGAAAATATAATATTTATGGTAATAAGTTTCTTAGGTTATTAGGACTACATGATTACTGTATAACATTTTGTTTTAGGTTATAAAAAATTGTTATCATGTTTAAAGATAATTCGTTTTAATGTTGCATAGGTTATTAGAATTTTAGTCATTAATGAATTTTATGTTTAAGAGAATTTGTGTTAGATGATTGTACTTTATATGTTAGTTAACGAAGTTTTATGCAAAGTCTAGTTATCTCATCTGAAAAGAAGCTAAACTAGGATCATTAATTATAAAATAGTTTTTAGGCATTATAGTGGGAGTATTTTTTATGTGTGTCATTGCAAGTAGTTTGTAAGCGAATGGTTTAGCAAGGAGAATTGCCCTATTGGGTTATGATGTTTAAAGATAACTTGTTTCAAGGTTACATATTGATACTCCATGTTTGTCATTAGAATTTTATTCATTTACATTTTTTTGTTAGTCAACAAACTTTATTTTAAAATAGATATTATGTAAAGTCTAGTTATCCTATCACATATTCTAAACAAAAGTTTCTAACCACTTACATATTAGTGATATGCTAGTTGTTGTCGCTTTTACCTCAATACATTTGAAAATCAGCCCTCTTAGAGGCCCATTTGACCCCATCAACCCAATCTGTAACTAGGCATTGGTTTTCCCTTTCAACCACTAAAAAAATCATAAAAAATCAAGTTTACTTTTCTATTTTAGCAATCCAAAAATTTCTAGCAATAAAATCAGAACTTTAGATTGCATTTACATCTTGAATGCCTTCATTCTCTCATCTAAATTAGGATCGTATTTTATGGTTATAAAATATGTAATTCTTAGCCTCAAATCGTGTAACCTAGTTGCTTTTGGCCTCATAATACTATTGTTTATTCAATATTTAATAAGATGAAATATTGCATGAGTAAATCTAGAAATAAATATACTACAGCAAATCTCAAAGACATATTTACCTAAGTCCATATATCCCCTTTCCATTTATCATTTGTTGGACTTAAATTGCCATAAGGATGCCCCCCATAAGCTAGAGAAGAGCTAATCTTAAGAGAGAAAGATAAGGCTATTAAGGGGATAGTGGAAAACTTATCTAAAGTCATCTTTGGGTTTGGGTTCTCACACTGTATGGTTGGGACTTTTGCATTGAGTGAGAACCTAGTGGCTAATACTATCCACATTGGATACCTATGGTTAGGTGGAAAATTACTCCCACACAATCATTCCACATGAACAAATTAGTGCACAAATAAGTCTCTAATTGTTATTTGTATTTGTTATTGTCATTCTATGGTGTGCATCAAAGGTGAATCCTATGAATGAATTTAAATGAATTCCAATTATTTAGATTATGTATCTTTATAAAATGTGCACGAATTTAAAAAAATCAGATGTATTTTATATGCATATTTATTTTTATTTTTATTTTGTTAGAAACGCTCATCACTCAGGGGTAGTGCATTTCAACCATTGGCTAAGAAACCACAACCCAAGGCAATTTAAGCCGTCAAAATCACCCAGGTATCGCACCCAACCTGGGCCACACCAACCCTTTACATGGATGGATTTTTTGGGTGTCTCCTCTCAACTAAGTGACCATAAGGGTATTGAACTGGGGTCGCCTAGCAAACGAAACCCACATCTTAACTGGATGAGCTAGCAGGAATTGACTGATACATATTTAATTTCAATGAGAACTCTAGTTGGTATTTAAAAGAAATTTTGTTAAATTTGCACTTTCTTAAGAAAAGAAGGCAATTGAATTTCACGAGAAAGCAATAATAACTTGATTGCTTATTGTTGTCTGTATCTATTAGATGATGACCAATCCATGAGGATCATTCCATCTCAGATGTGGATTGTTTCCTCCACTGTCGTTGTAATTGACAAAATATATCAAAATGAAGAAGTCACATAATTGTCTATTCTATCGTCCAAGCATTAAACAAATATGGAAGGCACAATCAATCAATTTAATAATTATAACTTTGTCGATGATCATAATTTATTCGTAAAAAAATGTTGAGATGATGCAAAATTATGTGATATTTGATCCAATCTTCGAAAATTCCAATACGACACACACTATCTTAAACACATATTCACTAAACGATTGTGTCACGGTCACTATATGCCACGGTGTGTATATACGTCATGTCTATGCCATTTATGTATTTTCAAAGCAAAAAAACTAATTATGCTTAATCAATTCACATTTCAGAGAAATAGATGTAATTTTTTTTTAAAATATTTTTATGTCTAGTTATTATAAAATTTGAAATTATTCATTTTTTCTTGAATTACTTTATGTTGGAGTTGGTTAAACATTCTTATTTTGAATTTTTTTATTATTTTTGTATCCGACCATAATTTGTTTCTTTGAAATCATCATTTTTCATTGTTCAAATTGCATTTTTAATTGTAGAAATGGATTCAACACCCTCAAATACCCTTGGATAACATATTATGTAATTCCAACAACCTATATGTGCAATTCCAACAACCTATATCTAGAAAGATAGTCCAAAATGTAAGTGTTCATATTTATTATATATTTTAACATTGTTATTTTTTAATATCATATTTATTATATATTTTGTCAGTGTTATTTTTAGCATTAAAAATAAAATTATTTTAGATATGATTATAAATCTCATTTTAAGATTTATAT
Organism: Larix kaempferi; assembly: GCA_027924585.1. NCBI lineage: Eukaryota > Viridiplantae > Streptophyta > Pinopsida > Pinales > Pinaceae > Larix > Larix kaempferi. The sequence continues at coordinate 4,067,372 of BSBM01000541.1, read as the reverse complement.
TTATTTAAATTGATTATTAAAAAATAATCTATAATGATTAGCGAATAAATGTATACTTCATATATTTATGTTGCGATTTTTTTTCCCTGACAAACATTCGCATTATATTAATTGAAATATAACCCTTTTTACAAAGACTTTTCAATAATTTCTTCTCTTCTTTTTTTAATACAAAATGAGCATTGGAAATGCTTTAACATACATATCATTTGCTAAAGACAATCAGTTTTAAAAACTGACTAGGTATGTCCAGACCATAAGTCCCTACAAAATTTTGAAACAAAAGTTTTAAAAACTGACTAGATATGTCAAAAACCAAATTTTCAAACAATCTGTTTTAAAAACTGACTAGGTATGTCCACACCATAAGTCCCTACAAAATTTTGACACAAAAAGGTTCAAAAACCAAATTTTCAATAGCCTTAGCATACTTTTAACTCCTTTCACCCGACTCAGGAAGGGGGAAGGGGAAAGGATATTTACGACCAAATGGGCCCTCGATCAATTTCTAGTAGAGTATCCTCGGTATTCTCCCACCTACGCCAAGATCCTTCCTGGACACTTAAACCCAACTTGGAAACCCGGTCGGCATTTTTGAGTTCCTTTCTCTATAAATATGCATGTAACAGATTTCCTGGAAGGTTTCTCCAAGCCTAAAACATTCTGAACATATTGCTTCAAGAAAAATCTTATCTGGCTTCTTCTTCTTAATCATGCAGCTCACCACCACCAGTGAATCCCCGGACACTTGAAACGCCTTTTTCGATGAATAATAGGAGCGAGAGACGAAGGGACACAAACTCTGCATAATTAATGGAGCATGCTCCAAGACCTGCTATGAAGGAAAAGTACTGGAAGTCTGAAAAATGAACAACATCGCTGGGACCGCCTCGGTCTGGATTCCTTAAAGCTGCACCATTAAAAAATAACCACGCCTTGGATCTATCGATCTGTTCGATAGCCACCGGTCTGTTCCGCTCTGATTTAATGATCTTTGGTAAATGATCCATAAGAGCTAAGCTTCTATAGCCCATCAATTCAGGAGCCATGTAAACCTCGTCAAAAATAGCTCTATTATGAGCGTGCTATATAGACCATAAGAAAATGAAAGGAAGGGTAGCGAGGTCTTTAAAGGATGGGTTTTCGATCCATGGCTTGAGGGCCTCATAAACATTAAAACATACCAGCGGAGATTAATACCTTTAAGAGTAGACATATGAACCCAAATCTTGGAAGAGAAAGAGCACGAAATAAATGGGTGCTCTATGGATTCTTTCTGCTCGAGTCACAATGGACAACGACTTGGGCCAATCCAATATCGATGCTTCATGATTTCCCACACTAGAATAGTATGAGACAGAGCCAGCCACGTGAAACACTTCAGTTTGAGTGGACAAATAATTGACCAAATATATTGTTGCCACCATGGAGGGGAAGGGTGCTCTTCTACATCCTTGAGAGCCTTATAACCATGACTAGGAGAGTAGGAACCACCGATTGGATTCAAGATCCAAATCAATTCATCCTCAACCTCATTAAACACAATATGAGAGCATTTAAGATCTATCATAAAGAGATCCCAGAAGACTTGTTCTCATCCTGAAAGGCAAAGGCATCCGCTATCAACCAGTCGGGCCTATTATTAAAAAGCACTGGTCCTGCAATGATTTGATTCAAATATTGAAAGCTTGAACCATTTAGATGCCTTACCATATGATCAGGGAGTTTGAATGCTTGGGAGAAACCTACCCAAGGGTCTTGTTTGACTCTTATTCTCCTGTCATTTCCTACTTTCCACGCAAGACCCTTTCCAATAAGATCAAAATATTTAACTATAGACCACCAGGAGGGGGACATCTCTCATTCCAATTTATTTGGGGATTGAATCCATTCGACCACTGATAGTGGGTTTATATATTTGTTGATAATAACTCTTTCCCAAAGGCCTTCTTCCTTAATGACCCTCCATATACCCTTCACGATCAAAGCTTTAGAAAATTGTCTCAAATGCTTTAAGCCCCATCCACCCAGGGATTTCAGAAGGGATATCTTCTCCCATGAAATCCATGCAAAGGACCTATCCTCTTTAGATTTTTTCCAAATAAACTGGTAGGATAGCTTCCTGATCTTCTCGATAACACCTGCTGGAACTTGAGCCATAGAGTACCAGTAGACTGGTTGACCCTACAGAACTGATTTAAGCAGGATCAATCTCCCTCTGTGGCTTAACCACTTATTACACCAAAGGTGCAGCTTAGATTCAACTCTTCCAATCAACCATGCCCAGTCATGAGGGGAATAGTTGTTTGGTTTTAGGACAAATCCAAAGTAACTCATCCCTTCGGAAAACGCCTCCACGGGAAAATTGAAAAACAAAGAGAACAAAGCAGCTTCTTCCTCGGACAGTTTGAAATAAAGAACTATAGATTTACTGTTGTTTATGGTCATGCTCGAAGCCTGAGAGAACCGATGGAGAATCGATTTTATAGAGGACAAGTCTCTATGAGATCCATCCGAGAAAAGGAGTATGTCATCCACGAAAAAGAGGTGAGTTAACCTCAGACCATCAGAGATTTATATCTCTTTCAGTGATCCCCCTTTGCGGGCATGAGATAAATATCTACTGAGCCCTTCCGTGATCAAGATAAAAAAGAGTGGGGAAAGGGGACATTCTTGACAAATTCCCCTTCCCGGCCTAAAGAACTCAGTCGAAGAGCCATTAATTTGGATGGAAACAGAAACATAATGGACACAAGAGGCTATCCAATTTACAAAATCCAGATTAATACAAGTTTTCAATAGGAATAACCTTAAGAACTACCAATACACGCGGTCGTATGCTTTCTTGAGGTCCACTTTAAGGATGGTTGTTGAAATTATTTTGAATTTAGCTGAATGGAGAACCTCCCACGCAATACCGATAGCATCGTGAATTTGTCGTCCCTTAACAAAATCAAACTGCTCTTCCAAGATCTCATCATTAATTATGACCTTTAATCTTTCCACGATGATTTTGGCTATAATATTGTAGATATAGTTACAAAGGGAGATTGGGCAGAAGTCCTCACATTTGGATACATGCTCAAATTTTGGAACAAGAGTGATAAGGGTAGAGCTATATGGTGCCAAGATCTTGTTGTTGGCTCTTGATTCCTCTAATACTGCGAGCATATCCTCCTCAAACAAATCCAAGAGACCTTTGAAAAAATCAACCGGCCACCCGTTCGGGCCCGAGATTTTATCTTTCTGCAGAGAATGAATGGCAGAACGCATCTCCTACAAGCTAATAGGATCCATTGACATACGATTTTGTTCCTCTGATACCATGTTCGTGTATAGAGCTGTCAATTCGAGCATCTTATCAACCTGGAACCCCTGGTCTTCTTTGTAGAGTAGCTTGAAGTGATCTACCCTTGAACATGCAAGCTCCTCGAAGCCCGAGGCAGAATATCCATCATTGTTCTCTATGCTCCAAATGGAATATGTGTGGTGTATGTGCTTGGTGTAATTGTGGAAGAAATTTGTATTGTCATCACCCAACTGAATCCACAACACTCTACTTTTGAGACACCAAGTAGCCTCCTTCTCATCTAATATTTTAGTGCGCTTACACTCCAAATCCATAATTTCCTTTTTCTGAGCTATCGAAAGAAAGCCCTCTTTGTAGGCCTCATGAAATATTTCCAATGTAAATTCAGTATCCTTGAGATCCTTATACAGTTTATCCCTCCCATCCACGGACCACTTAATAGTCCGTTGTTTCGGCTGAATGAGGTTGTTTTGGAAATGAACCACTGTTGAGACTGGACCCCCGACATGAACTTTACCCAACAATGCTTGACTAAATATTTGAAATCGTCATCTTCAAGCCAACAAGCATTGAACTTGAAAGGGCTTGAGGGTTTCTTGCCAATTCTATTTATTTCAAGATAAATAACGAAGTGATCTGAATTTCCTTCTTCACCCACCCACTGCCTCATAACTGTCGGAAGCTGCAAGATTTCATCATTAAACAGGAAGAAATCAATTCGCTTTGTGATACATTCATCCCCCAGATGCATATTTCACCATGGAGGTTTAAGGACCAATGGGAGTAAGTCATAAAGAGGTTATTTGGCTAAACGATGAATGAATTAATCAGATAAGGCATCGGCGCGGGCTTTAGAGCCCCAAATTTCACTCTCCCTCACGGAGAAATTGAGATCACCTCCCAGAATGATTCTCTCCCCGTCGAGGAGATTTGAAGAGAACATAAAATCCCGGTAATGAAATCTATTAACGTAGGGAACATATATATTTAGGACGTTGAAGGATATCCCAAACTCCCTTGAGAAGAGGGTAGCCCCCATGCCCGATTTAATCGCCCAAATTTTAATACAAAGAAAAACATACCTATTCCAACTTGTAATGAGGCCACCAGAGTGACCTTGTGCATTAGTGTTGATGAAGCTCCAGGCTGGAGGGATATTTTCCAGTTTGCCCAAAATGGCCAATCTTGTAGCTAAAGATTCCTGAAGCAGAGTAATACCTAGTCTTTGGATGTTAATAAGCCTCTTCACTGCGAGAGTTTTTTGGTTAAATATACAGCATTAGGAGACATTCTACAAACCAATCTTGTGTAGCCAATATTTATCCTCCCTTATAGAGGCGAGCACTTTGATTGCCTTCTGTGTAAAGGTTATTCCTCCCATATATAGGTAATTGATCAAAGTAATGATGTTGTAAAGTCTTGTTTAACAAGGCTCCAGACTTGTGTGTCAAGTCATGATTCTCATGTGAACGTTCTATATAAAGGTATCCATGGGATGGACCTCCCGTATAGAGGTGGACCTTCCGTATAAAGTTCATGCCTTACTTGTTAAAAGCATTTAATGTTGTGTGATGTATTATTAACCATGACCACTAGATTGCTATTAAGTCTCCTTTAGAGATTAATCACCTCTAAAGTGAATTACTTTAGCATATGATCATTTGGTATGGAATAATATAATATGATCACAACATCCGATAATTCTTCTTAGTATAATGTAATGTGATGGATAATTAAAGTTAGCACATATTGACCATACAGTAAGAGATAAAGATATAAAAGATAAAGCATAGAGATCAAGATAATTCGAAATTGCCCATGCAGACACTTCAGCTAATTAAAGGGAAGTGGAACTCAAATTGTTAAAACTTTAGTTAAGTATCAATGCATTCCTCAATCAATGCTTCAGTTAAAGATATGCCTTAGTTATCTAAAGAACTCCCAGTGGTCACTTCAAGTAAATCAATCAACATGACTACAGTTAACTAAGTGTTAAATAAGAAGGACTAGTTAACTAAAAGACGTCACTTCAGTAAATCAAGGAGAACTTGAATTAATCACTATAGTGATGTTATCAAGAAAGAATCATTTAAAGAGAGTTAACTAAGTGACAACAAAGAAGATCTAGTTCACTAAGTGTTATTGCATGACGACACTTATGTTAAACTAAAAGACGACAAGTGAGTTGCAACACTTGCATGTCGACACTTAAGTTAGCCACCTAACTAAGTGGGCAATATTTCAGTTAAGAGGCAATTTCATCCGAAGTGACAGTTCAACACTGCATGAGAAGTGGAGCACACTTCCTCATGCAATATTGATACATCCAATCTGAGGGAAAGTTCATCCAGAACTTAGAAGAAGCTGATGCTTAAAGAATGTATAAATATGTTATACGGTATTGATGAATCCAGTGTGAAGCGAATTCTCTTCTCCTTTGAAGGCAAGACACTTCTCTTTGTGTGCATGATATTATTATTGAAGGCAAGGTGCTTCTCTGATTTATCTCTCTTCTCTATTTCTTCTATATCTTCACCAAGAGTGTTTGGTGATCTCTTATCTTCCGAAATCAATCTGCTATGTTGTAAAAGAAAGACATTCTATGCTATCCATTATATTATACTGAGAAGAGTTGTTGGGTTTTTTTTCTCATTATTTTGAGGATTTTCCCCAGGGTATATCTTTTGTTACGGTTGTATGAATTTCATGTGATTGAATTGTATCATTGCTTCAATTCTTTGCATCTAAAATAATTAAAGATCAAAGCTCAACCAAAAATAAACATTTTTGAGGGATGCCCTAACCCTCTAATATTTAGAGACATAATAAGCATTAAGTAACCCGCTTCTTGGGATACGTTTCTCTAAGATTCCCAAATATAGTATTCTGTTGACCAAAAATAACCTCCCTTGCAACTCTCTCCCTTGATCTGGCCATCACTGAGCATCTACCTCTTAGCCTAGGTTTGAGAAGCTCAGAATCTTTAGCTAAACCACCAGTCCATCCAGAATTTGCTTGAATTCTACCTTCTCTTGATGACCAGAGGTAATATCTAGACTTCCCTGGAGTGCAAAAAGGATAAGAGCCTTCCTTAGGAGAATAAGGAGTGACCTCCAACACTGGTATGACAAATAGGGGCCTCCAACACTGGTATGACACATAGGGGATCTAGGGAATCCTCTTTAAGTCTCTGGATTTCTTCGTAAATACCTTCCGTAAGCTTCTCTTGGCTCATAGAAGGTGACATGGTCAAGGGACATGAAAGCTTAAAACTCATGTCGATCCCATAAGGCACAGAAGATGATCCCTCAATATCTGCCAGAAGATGAAAAACAAGATTTGGAAGGGGATAATCAAGGAGTTTAATAGAGTGGAGGAAATAGAAAGGGGTGGGATCAGGTCAGTGGAGTGATTCGGGTTACCGAAAGAGAGCAATAGAAAAGGAAAGATGGAAGATGAAAGCAAAAGGGGAGGATAGTGTCCTTAGAGCATCTTCCAAGGCCTTCTCTGAGCAATGGCCTTTCCTTTTGGGTGTCTAGAGAGAAAAAGACAAAGGAAAAAATCTTGGAGCAGGATAAGGGTAAGATCCTAGAAGGAACTAGGGATAGAGAACTTTGATACCCCAAAGGATGAATAGAAGAAAAATGAAGGACCAAATCTTGAGAGGAAGAAGAAGAGCTCACAGACCTGAAATCCCCCAAACCGGTTGACCTCGTACTCAGCTCTGATGCAAATGGAAAGATAGAGGACGATGCAAACTCCTTATGTCCTAGCTCATTCTTGGCGGGACAATGAGCCCTCATAGACTAAAGCTTTTATTTTCCTAGCAGGGACTCTCTACTTCCTTTATGCTTCCAAATCCCTCTTCGAAAGGGGATATTACATTTGTTTGCCAAATGTTCCTGAGAATGGCATCGGTTACACCGGAAAGAAATCCTCATGCAATCAAGAGGCTGAATTATCTGTCTAAATTCCACTAATATGACTATCTCCGCATGGAGGCCTTCCCTAGTATCCAACTCCACCAATACTCTATCCACAGAGATTATCTTGGTCTCAATGAAGCTCATTTCAATCGTAATAAATCGACCGAGAGTCAAACCAATCCTTTTAAAAATATTCGCAGTCCATGAGGAAGATGGAATCCCAGGAAGCTTTACCCACACAGATTGTGGGAAAGGCTTCGTCACCATTGCATCAAAAAAAGGGTTCCAAAGTTGGAGGGAAAGGGGGGAGTGGTCCCAGTACCACACTCCTATGAGAATTTTGGCTGCATCATTAGGGATACCCAAAACAACACTGATGCATCCCTTGGCCAAAGAGTAAACCCTTGGAGGGTATCCCAAGAAGCCAGCCTAGTTGGATAAGATCCAACACTTAAATGAGTGGAGACTCATTCTGCGAGTAGATAAATTCCCTACCAAAGCGGCACTAGCCATTGACAAAACTTTATAAAATGGTACATCGGCACCCAAAACTAAGCAACACTCAGAATTATTTCTTCTAAACTTCTTCCTTTTCCCCTATCTACACCCCTTAACATTGTCTTCTCTGATAGGGTTTGATTGACTTCCTTTGGTGTCTTCTAAAGCCTCGGTACTTTGACAACTATCAGAAACCCTGCATTCGGAAGCAAAGCGGGACAGATTAGGAGAAAAAGTAACTGGGGAGTAGTTAAAGACTTCATCAAAGGATGTGCTTCCTTCTTTCCTTGGAGGCCTCAAAAAATGGTTATCCGTCATATAAGGCATTAATATGCTTTAAATTAAATGTAAGATGATATATTTTATGTGTGGTTGCATATTTCATGATGATAATGTCTTTATTATGTAGTAATTTGATTTTTTTTAATAAGATGATATCTATTGTGTTGTTGAAATATATAATAAAATATGTAGTTTACATTTCTATACGTTTATTTTTTTTGCCACTCAAAATTAGTTCATTGGATCTAGTGCTAACAAAAATATCACCAACATTTAATGGTTAGAAATTTAAGAATTAATAATATTTTCCAAGATTTCTACGCTTTAAGAAAATTACGGATCCTTAAAATTTTCCCTCCTAATGTTAGTATATGTTAAAAAAATCATAATTTTTTTCCCTTGAATGTTTGTTTATAACTATTACTCATACATATACTAAATTCATGATATGCACAATAAGCCTCAAAACATACAAAGATCTATCTTTAAATCAAATTATTGAATAAATTTGTTGATTGATCCATTTTTCTTCCATGTTTACATGTATTTTCCAAGGAATGTCAATCCATAACTATAAAACCACACAAAGTTTTATATCGTTAAAATCAATCATTAATTAGATTTATTGACTAGGTCACAATTCTTTTAATGATTGTGTTGGTGATACATGTTGTTTCTCATGTCTACAAGCTTGGTGAGATGACAACAAAGAGGCATGATCTTAATATGCAATGTTACTCTAAGAGTTCTCAAAACTAGGTAAACTAGAAAAAGCCTTGAAGATATTTTTTAGAATTAAATGGAAGTAGGATTTAAGTCAAATGTTGGTGTTTACAATAAATGATTTATGGTTTTATTGAATGAAGGAAAATCATATGAAGCTTAAAATATCTTCCAAGGCATAGTGGATAGAGGCCAAAACACTAATGTCGTGGCATACGATGTACTAGTAGAGGATTTTGGTAATGAGTGGAGCATTGAGAGGGCCAACAAAATAATTCAATTTTTTTTGGGAAAGGGCAATCTCATTGAGGAGATTAAGGCACAACTTGGTGGGAAACCACAAGAACTAAATGTGATTGTTGAAGTGAAGCCAATGATGGAATTTTTTGAGGCCAAGGTCAATGTAACAGTGTAGATTAGTCCTATACATTTTGAGATGTGATTGCGATGAAAACCTAATGTGATCGCTAGTGATTATGACCCCAAAAATGGAAAGAAACTATGTCATGTCCATGGATTGATGTGGAGGGGATTTCCACCAAAAACCATGCTTCTTGTAGTTTTGTTTGAATACCTAGATACATTAGAGTCAATTTACAAATCAATCCAACAATGTAGTGTTCATGTTAGATCACTAGCCACAAAACCCACAATAAAAAAATTAAAGTTTATTTTTAAATTTGATTTGAAATTATCCTACATGGAATGACTTAAAATAATAAACACCACAACCAAAATTTCCTTTATCGCAACTAAACAAATTCTTTCATGAGCACATGTACTCACATATTCCTTGCTTTAAATTAGTTTTTTTTCTTAGTTCAATGTTTGGATCACTAAGTGTCAACTATCAACCTTTCTCTCAATGCAATCTTTTTATAATAATACCATTTTTATCAACATAAAAAAGACCATGCACTCTGGAAAGTGAAGCACATAGTCATGGAAGACAACAAAATCCAACTTGTAAGGAACAATACATTGTCATTAGTCACATTTTGTTTACTACTTCACATATACCAATCCAATCTAAACCACATATATAATTCCCACACCTTGATAAAAAATAATATAATATAGTCTAATCTAAATGTTCACATGTTTGAAGCTTCTTTTGCATTTGAGATAGCCTCTTCTTGAAGCCTTTGTTAATGCTTTTGTGGGATGCAGAGCTTGTTTTGCATTGAATATGACATCTAGACTGATATTTTAGTTGTGGCGGTCTTTTTTTATGTTTTGGTTCATTAGTGGAGAGAAGACAAAGGCCCACATGGAACAATAGGTACATGGATGTTAATGTTGTGCGAGGACAAAGAATGTATGCACTACTTACACATGCATATAGCCATCTATTGAAAAAGGCTCTAAATTTTCTACGCCATTCATTGCTCTTTATCACATGATTTGGATTTTTCAATACGTTATACTTGCGGTAACTTGGTTCCTTCCTCGTTTTCTTTGTAAGGTTCTTATATATATTAATCTAGAAAAATAAAAAATTGTACATGCCAAGACTATGACAGTCGATTACAGAGTGCCTCCAAATGTCAGTAGTAGAGAAACTATTCCAAAATTGAACAAGTTTGAAAGGCATCGCTAACAAAGCTAAACAAAGACAGTCTGGAAGACCTTTTAACAGAGGATCTCCCATAGGCCGGGGGTTCTAGCCTGCAAAATTAAAATAGAGGAAATGTAGTCCAAAATCTAAATTGACCATTAAACAAAACTAGAACTAATCATCATCATAATAAATTACTATGGAGGGGCCTTGACCTGGGGTTTCTTGATTTGCTTCCCAAATACTAACATTGTCATGACATCATCGGTTCTCCATTTGGGAATCTAAGGGACTATCAGAAGGCATCTTACTGAACTTTTTCCCAGTAAGTTATGTGGTCTTGGTACCTTCCTTGACATTTATTCATTGGAGTTTTTTGGTTGTCATTGATTTTTAACATGCACGTGCATGTATTTTCTTATTACATTGGCAATCTCTCCAAGGATTCATCAAAATCTAAGTCTTTATTATATCCAACATCCTTAAAACGTTTACAAACACAAACCCATCAACATTCCTCAAAAAATGTGTTTCCTATTATGTATTCATTAATCAAGATATTCCTTGTAACATTTAGTCATTACATTTTATATGTTTGTATTGTTCCTTTATTGCTTTTTATTTGCATGCTTACAAATATTTTGCATCTCATGAGCCAAATATACTTCAAGAAAGGTTTCCTTCCTTAACATCTTATCTTTTTCAAAAGTTAAATTTAGCGATTATATTTTGTTGCTTGTTTTGTTAGATTCATTGGTCTTCGTGTGCTTTGATTGAACAAATACATATTTAAAAAAATGATTGCCCCAACAAAATTTCAAGTGGATTAAAAAAATGATTGCCCCAACAAAATTTCAAGTGGATTATTAAGTTCTACACTTACGCATTTCACACTATTCCAACTCAAGATGAAATTTAACAATAAAACATTTCAATCTATCCACCTTATAAAAACGTACTTTTTGCATCTTTAAGGGAAATTCCTAGTTGAGTTGATGTTATATACTAAAGCCGAGACACAATTAGTAAAACCACACACGAAGGAACAAATTAATATTTATAACTTAGTTACTTTGCTTTAAGGTCCGATTGTTGTACATAAACTTTTGTACAACAACTAATCTATATCTTGATTTGAATCTGAATCTGTTCAACAACTAATCTCAATCTCAATCTGAATCTGCTTACTCCAACACATCCATGGCCATGACAAAGAGGAGTACATTGTTTTTCATTTCAATCAAACTTGCCCTCATTCGTCAAATCCCTACTCCTACTTTGTCAATTTTCTAGTACTCACATTTAGGTGTGATCACTTTCTTAGCACTTACATTGAGGTGATAGTGTGTAGCTCATCTAAAGTCACCTTTAGGTTCTCACGTTGGGACTTTCACATTGAGTGAGAACTTGTTGATGTATATGTAACTTCGGAATGTATTTCATCCATGTATTTTATATATATATTATTGTACACCTATAGAGATGTGTCATTCCTCTATACAGAAGTGTCGTCATGTGTATTGACAAGTGTCGCAAGTATGTTAACTTGTCGATGGGTTATTGGACCACCATGTGTGGGGTCGGCCCTAATTTATATATTATATGGTTGATGTACCCAGCTAGACAAGTCATCCCCATAAGGTTATTGGGCAAACAGGTTAAGTATAAATAGAGATCGGGAGATCTCTATTGGATCATTCGGAAACTCATTCTTCCTTCACTCAGAAAGTGGTGCACTAGTGAGGAGGAGGATCATTTGCTACTAGGAGACTATCTCTGTGTATTTTGGTTGTACTTTGGTTGAGCCATTGCTCTCTCTATCTCTGAGGAAGTTGTGGGGTTTTTCACCTTAGGGTTTTCCCCACGGAAACTCTATGTCTCTTGTCTCTCATGCTTTTGCGTCTTGTGATGATTGACATGCTTGTTATGATTAATATGCATTGATATACTGTACATGTTATTCTCTCAGTAAAGATCCTAGAGTATTGTGAATTAATGCTCAAAATTTAACATGGTATTAGAGCTAACCTGAGAAGAAGACACTGTGCAGTGACAGAAACTAGGGTTTCTCTCCACAGATTTTGGAAAAGCAGTATAGTAGATTGACTCTACTCATCAAGGAGAATCTATCTGTCCAATCAGAATTCAATTCTGAGCATTTTCATATTTGGCCCTAAAAATTAGGGTTTCCACAAAAATAGGAATTTTTGGAATCTGAAGACATAGCTGGAAGATCCTTGCAAAACTCGAAGTTTAGAGCTTTGGATCGAGATTTTGGGCTTGGTAGATCTCCGGGAAACTCAAACCCTAATTCAGGGTCCTCCTTAGTGATCCCGGGAAGACAAAAAGTAATTTCTGAAGGGTGTAGCTTTGCAGATATCAAATTCTGAATACACCCAGTTGATCAGCTCATCAAGGCGCATCTTTCTATCCTTTCAGAAAGTTGAAATTCACATTTTGAATTTTTAGGGTTTCTCTGACAAACCCTAATCCAGGACCAGATCCAGTTTTCAGCAAGTCAAGTGGTAAGACCTAAATCTTTTCTATTTCCATTTGAAGTACTCTTTAAGATGTCTCACCACACCAAGCTTGAGGATAAGCTTGAAGGGGCTAATAACTTCCGAGCTTGGAAGTATAGGATTGGGATAATCCTGGAAGAGAATGAGTTGGACTCATACATAAAAGAAGACATCCCTATCCCAGAGGATGAAGAGGCTAAGAGATTGCATAAGAAGAACTTGGTCAAGGAAAAGAGAATCATTGCTGATTCTATTAAGGACCATCTCATCCCACATGTGTCATCTCTAAAGACACCCAAAGAAATGTTTGATTCTCTGACCAAGCTATTTGAAGGGAAGAACATAAATTGGAAGATGACCCTGCGGAACCAATTGAAAGAAGTAAAGTTCCAGAATGGAGAAACCATTCAATCTTATTTTTCTAGGGTCTCTCAGATTAAGGAACAACTGGAAGCGGTGGATGAAATGGTGGAGAATGGTGAAGTTGTCATGACCACTTTAAATGGCCTACCCAGGTCATGGGATTCCTTTATTCAAGGAATTTGTGCAAGAAAGAAGTTGATCTCCTTCAACAGACTACGGGAAGGATGTTCACAAGAAGAAGCAAGGCTTGTGGCCCGAGAAGAAAGGATGGGAAGTGAAGATCAAGCTCTCACAGTACACACCAAGAAAGGAAGGTCAAAGAAAGAGCACTCTCATGCCAAGAAATCTTCACACCATCATCAACATAAAGATAAGAAAGATCTCAGATGCTTCACATGTAATGAGAAGGGTCATTTTGCTTCAGAATGTCCCACGAACAAAAGGAACAACAACATCCAGAAGAAGAAGGGCAGTAGGAAAAGATATCATGCTCATGCTACTAAAGATGATGAACCACTCAAGAAGAAGGCTAGAATAGAAAATGATGATGATAACTCATCAAGTGAAGAAGAGTATGTTCTAATCTCTGCTCTCACAGGTACTATCTCTCATGGTTGTAATGATTGGCTTATTGATAGTGGGGCTTCCAAACACATGACTGGTTTTAAAGAATCTTTTGTAAATCTATCTAAACACGAATCACCCCATAAAGTTAAACTTGGGGATGATTATCAATACCCTATCAAAGGAAGTGGGGAAGCCTCCTACAACCTAGAATCTGGAAAGTCCTTGAAGATGAAAGATGTGTTATTTGTACCTGGGCTCAAGAAAAACCTTCTCTCCATCTCTGCATTGGATGAAAAAGGCATGAGGGTTGCATTTGTAGATGGCCAAGTCCTAATGTGGCCAAAGGATAAATCTATTGATGATGCAGTGGTGATTGGAGAGCAAGAGGGAGGATTGTACAAATTGAAGGGACAACCTGAACATGCTATGGTGACATGAAGACAAAGATTCATCCATAGTCATGGATCACATGGAGGTATGTATGATTTGGTTTTGAAAAGGTTAACTTATGAGTTATGCAGGTCATTGAAGAGAACAAGAAAACATTGCTAGACATAACTAGCAAATATGGTGAACAGGTATGCTTTTCTTATAGGATCTCTTATATAAGTATGCATGGCATGATTGATGATGAGTATTCATGAAGTCATAGGTTGGTATAATCATGGGTATATGCATAATATGTGTCTTACCTTAATTAATGACATGACTAACTAGAAGAGTCATAGGTTTGAGTAATCACAGGTTTAGACATGTTATGTTTCTTATGATATGACTAACCATAAGAGTCCTATATCAACCTTGAATGCTAATGCTTATTATTTATGTTTGAAATGATCATGACTATACATGCTTGAGATTATTGTGTTTTGATAGTATTGAGAATATACTAATGAATGTATGATTTTGTATGAGATCACAAGGATAACACAATCATGAACTAATAAGCATGCATAGGGACCAAGGATGAATATAAGTTAAAGGACAGGTAATCCAGGAAGCAAAGATCAAGAGGGAGCACACGCCAGTTGCCCCTGCAAGGAAGCAAAGATCAAGAAGAAGCACACTCCAGTAGTTTCTGCAAGGATGCAAATATTCAGAGGGAGTTGACCATCTTTATACATTCCACAATAGAAAAGTGTAGAAGAAGCTACTTCAGCAGCTCCTGCAAGGAAGCAAAGACTCAGAGGGAGTCCACCCAACAAACAAACAAAGATAAGTATTTTAATTACCATTTCTTACATATTTGTTTGTTTAAATAAAATTGTTCAATGATGTATATGCTTATGTTCCTAGACTCAGGATATGTATTGTGCATATTAGAATGATTGCATTAATGAACAATATACTACTAATGGGTAAGTGGCCTATGGCACTGTACAACATTCCATTGCTACTTATCTAGAATAAAACCTCTTTGCTGACATGTTCGGAGTAGTGCAAACTCTTAACAATGTTCTGGTAGATATTGGAAGGCATCTAGAAAGTTACAGGATATGGATGAATGTTGTATTGAAGCATTGGCTAAAATAATTGCATGACTGTATGACATATTTCTTTATGTATAAGAATTTGTTTTACTATGAGATGTTTCTAATCATGCAATTTAACTTGTCTTGTAGGAAAGATCGTATGCCATCACCTACAAAAGAAGAACTACAACATTGGTTCAGCAAAAAAATTATCTATTGAAGATATTGAAGTTCCCAGGATATGGGAAGAATGCCATGATCCGTCGATCATGAAGAATGATGTTTGGGATGTAGTCCCAAGACCTGAAGGGAAGTTTGTTATGACTTCCATATGGATCTATCAGATCAAGCATGCTGTAGATGGAAGCATAGAGAAATATAAAAGTGATGAAATGGAAGATACACCAGATGTATTTCAAGACAACTTTCTTCAATGGTGTAGTTGAAGAAAATGTATATGTGGAGCAGCCACTTGGTTCTGAGACACATGAAAGGAAGTCATATATGTGTAAAACTTGGTAGGATGGACAGCTTTCTATCCATTTTGCGCTTTACCAAGAGTAAAGTAGGTTCCAACCTTTACTACAAGGTTGAGGAAGGCAATCCAGTGATACTATTGTTGTATGTGGATGACCTGTTTGTAACAGGAGATGATAGATTGATTGCCAACACACAACGGAAGCTTGTTGCCAAGTTCGAGATGAAGGACTTGGGTATGATGCACTACTTTCTTGGTATGGAGGTGTGGTAGAGTGCAGATAGAATCTTCCTTGGACAAGGGAAGTATGCAGTAAAGATCCTGAAGAGGTTCAGGATGATGGATTGCAAGGCCATGGCCACACCTATGGCATCGAATCTGAAGCTTCTATGTGATGCTTCATCTGAGCCGGTTGATGTCTCTATGTATCGTTAGATGATTGGGTCCTTGATGTACCTGACGAACATGAGACCAGATATTTTCTTCGCGGTGAACACATTGAGCCAGTTTTTGACGGATCCGAGGAGTGTTCACCTGGTTGCTGTAAAGCATATTATGAGGTACCTGAAGGGTACAGTTGATTATGGGCTCAAGTATGAAGCGAATCAAAAGTTGAACTTGCAGGGTTATGTTGATTCAGATTGGGCAGGCAGTGTTGCAAATAGGAAGAGCACATCTGGGTGTTGCTTCAGTATGGGATCAGGTGTGATCTCTTGGTTTAACAGGAAGCAGTCCTGCATAGCACTGAGTACAGCCGAGGTAGAGTATGTTGCAGCCTGTTTGGCCAGTTGTGAGGCAGTATGGCTTTGGAAGCTACTGTCTGATTTATTTGATCTCCCGTTGGATACTACTGGTATCTTCTGTGATAACCAGAGTTGTGTGAATTTGTCTGAAAACCCAATGTTTCATGATAGGTCGAAACACATAGAGATCAAATATCACTATATCAGGGATATGGTGCAGAGAGGAGCAGTGAAGCTCATGTATGTTGCGACGGACGAGTAGATTGCAGATGCACTGACGAAACCAATAGCCAGAGTGAAGTTTGAGTACTTTCTGAGAGAGGCTTGGTGTTCTTCAGATTGGTGACACTTCGAGGAAGAAGTGATGGACACATTTGTAGAAGCCATTCCAAGCATGGTGGAAGGAGGATCCTTCACATGGATGTCGATGTAAGCGTTGAATGATAAGCATCAGGACGATGCTCCAGTTACTGCTCTGTATATGCATCAAGATGATGCTGGATATGATCAGTTGGATCATTTATATGTATATATGTACGCATCATGTTGGATGTTGGATATGATCAGTTGGATCATTTGTATGTATTTTGTATATGCATCATGTTGGATGCTTGGACCTTGTATCTGTATATGTATCAGGTGGATACGTTGTATGATCAGGAAGATCATGTATATTGATATGTATCAGGTAGATACAGTGTGTATCTAGGTATCAAGTGGATACAGTGTGTTATCAGGTGGAACATGATGATATGTATCAGGTAGATACTTGGTATGCATCAGGTAGATGCATTGTATGATTAGGATGATCATGGATGACGAGCTTCAGGATGTTGCTCCAGATATGCATCAGGACAATGCAGTGATGAGCATCAGGACAATGCAGTGATGAGTATCAGGACGATACTCTAGATGACATGCATCAGGATGATGCTATGATGATGATCACGATGATCATATGTATAAGGTGGATACATTAAATAATCAGTTGGATTATGTGTGATGAGTTCCGAAGACACAGATGCATAGAGCCTTTTCGACATAGTGGTGGATGTGTTCTCCCATGTGCGTTGATGTAAGTGCAGAGCCTTTCCGACATGGTAGTAGATGTGTTCTCCCATGTGCGTTGATGTAAGTGCAGAGCCTTTCCGACATGGTGGTAGATGTGTTCTCCCATGTGCGTTGATGTAAGTGCAGAGCCTTTCCGACATGGTGGCAGATGTGTTCTCCCATGTGCGTTGATGTAAGTGCAGAGCCTTTCCAACATGGTGGCAGATGTGTTCTCCCATGTGCATTGATGTAAGTGCAGAGCCTTTCCGACATGGTGGCAGATGTGTTCTCCCATGGTCGTTGATGTAAGTGCTGTGAGCCTTTCACGAATGGTGGTAGGTTGGTCCTCCCATTCCAGTGAGTGTAAGTGCTGTGTGTGTGCATCTGGATTGTGCTTCGTGATACTCTGTGGCCGTGGACAAGTTGTGCAGTAGCATGTAAAAGGTCCTAGGAGATCCGATAGGTTGAGTTGTGTGCTCGTAATCAGTCCTGGGATGCTCTTTCGAGGTTTTGTTGACTCACATAATAAGTCCTGAGGATTCCACAGTATGGCCAGTGATGATGAAGACCTGCAGGTGGTGGGCCTACATCCAGTATGAAAAAGGACTGGCTCTGTAGAACTTCCTATGACGAGTAGATCCAGAGATTGATTGAGATAGCAGTAGCCGTGATGATGATGATGATTCGAGGACGATGCATCGATGACGATGATCCAGAGAAGAAGACTTGTGCTAGCTGATCTGTGTCGATAAATACCTTCCTAGTTAAGAGGGAGTGTTGATGTATATGTAAATTCAGAATGTATTTCATCCATGTATTTTATTTATATATTATTGTACTCCTATAGAGATGTGTCATTCCTCTATACGGAAGTGTCGTCATGTGTATTGACAAGTGTCGCAAGTATGTTAACTTGCCGATGGGTTATTAGACCACCATGTGTGGGGTCGGCCCTGATTTATATATTATATGGTTGATGTACCCAGCTAGACAAGTCGGCCACATAAGGTTATTGGGGAAACAGGTTAAGTATAAATAGAGATCAGGAGATATCTATTTGGATCATTCGGAAACTCATTCTTCCTTCACTCAGAAAGTGGCACACTGGTGAGGAGGAGGATCATCTACTACTAGGAGGCTATCTCTGTGTATTTTGGTTGTACTTTGGTTGAGCCATTGCTCTCTCTATCTCTGAGGAAGTTGTGGGGTTTTTCACCTTAGGGTTTTCCCCCAGGAAACTCTGTGTCTCTTGTCTCTCATGCTTTTGCTTCTTGTGATGATTGGCATGCTTGTTATGATTGATATGCATTGATATACTGTACATGTTATTCTCTCAGTAAAGATCCTAGAGTATTGTGAATTAATGCTCAAAATTTAACAGAACCTAGGAGGTAACAATATCAACATTGGGCACATATAGTTAGGTGGCGAACCGCTCCCACATAATCATTCCACATGAACAAATTATTGCACAATTAAGTCTCTAATTGTTATTTGTAAACTAGTTATTGATATTGTCATATGGGTTATTAAAATATTAGTCATTAATGGATTTTATGTTAAGAGAATTTATATCAGATGATTGTACTTTATATGTTAGTTAATAAACTTTTATGTAAAGTCTAATTATCTCACATGAAAAGAAGTTAAACTAGGAACATTAGCTATAAAAGGGCTTTTATGCACTATAGTGGGGGTATTTTTGAAGTGCATTATTGCACGTAGTTTGTGTTAGATTTTATACAATTATAGCAGTATAACTTAATTGCAAATAAACAATAGGACCACTAAAAGAGTAACTAAGCACAGAAACAATAACACGAGAATTTTATCCAGGGAAACCCAACAACCTTCGTATAGAGATAATCAGTCCTGAGAACAAACTACAAATACAAGAGAGAGAAATGAAAATTTCTCCAAGTGAAAAACCCAAAAAATCACTCCTCTAGCTGCAGATGCGAAATTCTCTTTTACTAGTGCGAACTTGCTTGAGTGAAGTGAGTGTGCAAATGAGGAATACATTCTCTCTATTTATACACATCCAAAGAAGACTTTTTCCCTTACTAGGCCGACTTGTCTAACTGGCAGGGCCCATTTGTCTTGGGGAAATATAAAAATACATTTAATAATTATTTTCTTTATGTGCTTTCACCCCAAGGTTTACATTGATTCTTTCAAGGGTTTTACATCAATATCATCTCCTGTGGGAGGTACAATAATAAAATAAATAAGAATAGCTTTTGAAGTTGCACTATTTCCAACAGTTTGTAAGAGAATAATTTTGCGAGTAGTGCACTCTTGCGTTATGATGTTTAAAGATAACTTGTTTTAATATTACCTATTGATATTCAATGTCTGTCTTTAGAATTTTAGTCATTTTCATTTTTTGTTAGTCAACAAACTTTATTTTAAGATAGATATTATGTATCTAGTTTTCCCACATGCAAAAGACCAAGAAGCTAAATCATGTTGATTAGCTATAATATAAATCAATGTCCGAAAAGTACATCCAACAAATAAAAGTGCAATGTGGGAGTTAAAAGAGAAGATGCCAACATGAACCACAGGGAAATTTAACTCTCCCATCATTCAAGGCCACATGGAAGAAGCTCCAAATGGAATCCTATCTACTTAGGAGAAGTTGTGTGGAAGTGTGTAGAGTGGGGGGAATATGATCTTGGGGTCTACAATATCTAGTCTATCCATTGCATTGTTGGTGAGAAACCTATGGTTTGGAGTGGTAGTGTTGCACATGGCTTGAGGAGAGAGGTCAACTCCTTGGGATGGGGATGAGAAGAGACTCGAGGTCACACTACTCTAGAACCTGAAGTGGCATGGGAATCTATCTACTGCTTAAAGTTAGAGATAATACTCCTTAGAGTCTCTTTCCTAGGTGAGGCACGTAGGCAATGAGATCTAAAATTGATCCCTTTACTTCTGTAAAGAGAAGGCACCTCTGATCGAGGTATAATAGGAAAGTGGAGATGAGTTCCCTATGTCTCCAAATAAGCACTAATCATTAGAGTATGCTTTTTTTGGATGTGTGTTATTACAAGAAGTTCATAAGAGACTATTTTGGCCATGAGCAATGCCCATATTACCCTTGAATTTGGCCAAAGTCGCACTAGAAAATTTGGCTCCATTTTTCGACATCAAACCGTTGGTTGTGAGACTCATTTTCAAAGCACAACCGACAAACCTAAGGCACCAAAACCGTCGGTTTTCATACACCTCTCAATTTCGTCTGAGTATAGACACTTACTATGACATGTGTCAATCGGAAGACCAGGGTCGAAAACATGTTTAACCATTGGGAGCTCGACGTTGTGGAATTGAAAAACCAATCCCAATTCATGGGTTGACCAAACTCATAACGTCAATCGACCGACATAATACTGTCAGAAGAGTGCCACTGTACTATCGATGCACCTACCCCATGCCATGGAAACAACTTGGTAGTTAGAGCACACACCATTGGTAGTCTGCCACTATACTGTCGGTAGACGTTTCCCATTGTGTCGATGACCGACACAATGTCATTGGTGGAACTTTGCTATATCGTCAGGGGACCGCCACCATACCATCGATGGAACTAGCCCAGACTGTCAGTGGACGTAGCCCAGGATTTCAGTGGACCTAGCTGCACTAGGTTTTTTGGACCCAAAAATAGACGGCCAAAAAGTCAGATTTTCTACATTTTGTGGTTGACTATCTGACAACCACAGTAATTTTTTAACGTCGGTCCAATTTTGGATCAAAACCGACGGCTCGGACTTCATCAGTTATTCGACCCTTATGGAAGTTGGTTAACTGACGTCCCTCACAACTGAAAAGCATTTGGATCCGACGTCTTTGGCCGTCGGATCTACAGCATAGCCGTCGGTTTTTTTTCACTGTGGTGGTCGAAACACCGACGTCCCTCACAACCGAAAAGCGTTTGGATCTGATGTCTTTGGCCATCGGATCTATAGCATAGCCGTCGGTTTGTTTCCCTGTGGTTGTTAGAAAATCGACGCCCCTCACAACTAGAAATGGCTTGGATCCGACGTCTTTTTCCATCGGATCTATGGCATAGTCGTCGGTAGTTGTCACTGTGGAGGTCGGAAAACCGAAGTATCTCACAACTAAAAATGGTTGAGCACCGACGGCTTGTGACGTCGGAGCTATGGCAACATCATCGGTTTTGTGCACTATGGAGGTCGGAAAACCGACGTCTATCCCACTTGAAAATGACTAAGCACCGACGTCTTTGGCCGTCGGATATATGGTGAGAGCGTCGGTTTTCTTTGCCATGGCCGTCGGTTATCCGACACCGGTGGAAAATTAAAAAAAAAACAATAATGTTTTGAAGTGTTTGTTGCTACAATTCCTCTATTTTTTTTCTAGTACACCCTCAGAGTCTTGAACTTTGTGAAGTCATGTTTAAACGACCATTGCCTTTCATTGTCCAAATTAAGGTCTATTATAGCCTTCCTACTTCATTGCAAATGCCAGGTTGTACCATGCCTGAAGTTGTCCCATGCCTCATTCTTGTTCAAAGCCAAATAAGTTTAAATTATTGTTATAAAATCATTTATAAATTATATATGATTTTAATATAATAATTTAACTTTACCTTTTTAATAAAGTTGAAAATATTTTTCCAAATAAGTTTAAATTATTTTTATAAAACCATTTATAAATTATATATGATTTTAATATAATAATTTAACTTTACCTTTATAATAAAGTTGAAAATATTTTCTAATTATTATAATAGTCCATTATTTAAAAGGTGGCTTTTATTATCAAACTTGAAACGACAACTCTTAGTGTTCACTCCAAGCTAAAACCATACTTAGTATTATTTAATATTCAAGCTATCAAGTCAAGTAAAGGTGTAGAAGAATTGATTGTAGCAAAATACAATAAGGAAAAGATTGGGGGTAAAGGTCAAGCTTGTACAAGAAACTCAATAAACAATGGAAAAGTTGTAATGGATATATGTTGCAGTAGTGAGTGGTGTTGTTGTAGAAGATGACACTATAGAAGAGAGTGGTGTTACAATGGTGGAGTTGCAAGGAGATGATATTTAATTAGATGTAGTAGTGGAATATGCAAATGTGAATGTCTTATTCCCACAATGTGTAGTGTGTTGATATCATTGCAGATGAATTTGAAAGTGCAACAAAAGAAAACAGAGTGGATAAAAGGAAGGATTCCTGCCAACACAAACCACTATGTTACACGGACTTCTTTCAGGGCTTTGTTACATTTGCTTCTAAGATATTTCATCGCTTTGTTACAAGAATATTTTTGACCTAAAAGTACACTTGATAGGTTTGGATGGAACAAATTTCCGTGGAAATCCTCTTTACGTTCATTCTCAAGTGACTCGATATTAACAATTCCGATTATCAAAAGGGGATACATAATGTTAAAAAAGGAAAATAAAGAAAACAAATAAAGGGATACGCAAAGTTGACAAAGGAAAATAAATAAAATCTATAATTTGCATCGAAAGAATAACCGAGTACGAACTAAATTGAGAAGATTCGAACTTGCGACCTATGTCTAGTCCTAAGGATACCAACTTCAAGCCTGACCTTGTCAATCAATTCCCACCGCCATTTACTCTCATACGAAGTCCCACAACCATTTCTCTCGACACCCAGTACTCTTCATTTATTCTACATGCATTTCACTATGCAACGGTCTCAGATTCACTGCGTTTTTCCTGAATTAGTGTCTCAATTCAATATGACCCACGCCCACCATCCAAGGAGTGTTTCCAATCGTCTTGAGTTTCATCCTTGCAATGGTGACGATTCATGGTATTATGTTTCCCTTCAGCTGCAATATGGAAAACTCATAGTCCACTGCGAAGGTTTTTCTGACAAATGTGACTGTTTGGGTCATGCTGAATCGAGAAACCAAAACCATCACATTTGTCAGACAAACCTTCGTATGAGAGCTTTGAGTTTTTCATATTGCAGCCAAAGGGAAACATAATACCATGAATCGTCACCGTTTCCAGGATGAAACTCTAGACCGCTGGAAACACTCTTCGGACGACAGGCGTGGGTCATGCTGAATCGAGAAACTAATTTAGGGAAAGCGCAGAGGGGATTTGATACTGTTGCATAGTGAAATGCATGCATAATGAATCAAGCAAGGTGGTAGCCCGTCGTCTCCCACTATGAAATCCATGCAGAATGAATCAAGCTGCTTGAAGGTGGTCTCCCATTGTCAGTTGCACTTCAAGCTTGAAGCTGTTAGCCTTGGGACTAGACATAGGTCACAGGTTCGAATATCCTCAGTTAAGTTGCAACCATAAAAAATGATGAAAATTGACAACAGGAAGCATGTTTCTAATTGTTCTTGGTGTATGCTAGATTAGTTGCAAATATCATGCTTCAGAAGCTAGGCTTCAATGGTAAATAGACCATTTTGGAAGGGTTCAATGTGAGGTTAAGGATATTGATTCCAATGAAATTAAAGATAAGGTTAAGGATATTGATTCTAGTGCATCATTTACTCAGCCTTTGAAGTTGTGGAAATTCGAAATTGGTTATGATGACCAACCAAACATCACAACAAGCTCCAAGAAATTGTCAAAATTTAGATGACACACTAGTGGGTTGTAGAAAGGCAGCATCGTAGCCATTCATTGAGCTCCTCTCTGTTTCAAGAATAATTTAATATTCTCTACTGAATAGGGCCAACCACATGAAGGTGGAAGCTCTTATGGCCCCCCCCCCCCCCCCTCACATCGCTCTCAATTATCCATACCTAATGCATGTACTTGAAAAAAACAAATACGTCCAAATTCATCCATATTTCATCATGAACTTTCATCTACCATTCATTCAATAAAGCCTAACATTCATTAAACCATTGTTTCATTCAGTCAACACATTCATACAATAAAAGATAACATTCAATAAACCATTCATTCATTCATTCAACACATTCATTCAATAAAATCTGACATTCAATAAAGGTAACAGTTTGCTACACTGAATCATTAAACCATTAAACCATTCATTCATTCATTAGGCCAAAAATCATGGACGATATATTATTACCAAAATTAATTAGACGAGTACATTTTTTGAGTCACTTCTTTTTACTAGCAGTTTTTCTTCTCTTCATAATTGGTAAATAATCTCTAAGAGGAGCATCTACCCCTGGAATTTCCGTTCCAGTTCTGGGTTCTTCATCAGGCGCTTGTGGTGATGTCTGCGGCAAGGGGTTCGGATTTGCTGCAACAATGTGAAAATGTTACATCATTGTATTTTGATATTGTAATGACAAGTATTTCATTTAAAAAAATCATTACAAAGGTGTTTTTTTACCTGGTGTGGCCACATCATGTAGTTCATGTTCTTTTCCAGGCTCAACCTGTACAGTTTCACCCTCTACATGCTCTGAAGTTGAAATATGGTGAACTACAATTAATGTCCACCATTTGCAATGCTATACATAAATTTTAGCATATGAATAAATTCATTACCCAGATTAGAAGCATGATCTTCGTTTTGTTGTTCTCCCTCCTCGACATTAGGGGGGTCATTGCTTTCCTACTCAAAACAGAGTCAATATTGTTTTTCAATTATTTATAACGAATAGATTGCACAAGCGGTTAATATTCAATAAAGTATATAGATTCTATTTACCTGTGCACCGGATGGATTGGTACCCGAAGACTGTGTTTGGCCAGTCAAGCTTTTTCGTCATTCAACAACAGCTCCAAAGCATTCCTTGAAGCCAAGCTTCATGTCTTTCTCAGTGGGATGTTCATTGAATTGTTCGGCTTGCATATTTGCATAACGTCGTTAATTAACATTTTCTGGTGCAATAAAACGAAAAAAAAATTGCAATTTATTATTTGCATGCATTATTGGTTTATCGAAACTTACAAATCGTGCCGCAAAATTGGAATAACCACCAGGCCCAAGCTTGTGCTAACCTCTTTTTTCAACTCTTGCCTTTGTGGCCTTTGATGTGTCTGGCAGCCTATGCAAGTGTTGAAATACGTTAGATGTTCCAAGTTCGATATAGAAATATTCAATAATAATAAGGTTTTGAATTACATTGCAGAAAGTATTGCATACCTCCCTGTGCCTGGTGTTATCTTTCCTTCTCTTCTATGAGCCCTCTCCCTTCCATCATCCACAAGATCTCTCCACTCCGTTAGTGAAATCATTGGAGGGCACTCATACTTAGGGTTTTTTTCAAGGTGTGTCCTATATTGGTCTCGAACAACCTTCACATGTTGACAAGCCTTTTTCATGACCTCGACTTTATTAAAGGTTTTGTCACCGAACAGGCCAACCAACCGATGCATGAGTTCATCTTTTAAACATTTTCGTTGTTTATCCCACCTTTCTTGGATGGTGGGCCCGAAGATATCCAAGCACGCGTCATTCATTTTTTTTATAGAAAATGTCATTTCCTGCAAAACGATCATGCCATGATCATAATTAGTTGAAAGAAAACGTTTTATCGGTATATTACAATGAAGTTATAAACAGTAACTTGATCAATGTATATTAATTACCTAGGACCTTATAGATCTTTATTGGGACGAGATTGGCGTCGACCAAAAATGTTACCTCCATTGTTCCCGTGCTAGTGACACGGGACGATCCTGGAAATGCAACTAGGTCGATATCTATAATACCAAGATTCTCGTTGTCGACCTCTTCCGGTGGATGATCCGGTGTGCGTCAGTCACCAGCAGCCGGTCTGCTCACAGTTGGGGTCCGTGGTATGTCAGAACATGTTGCCGACTGTTCAGTTGACAACAATGGCGAAGGAGTCGATGTAGTACATGGAGTGGTTTGCTCATGATGCCACGTCTCTCCACGAGCCTCGCTGTGGCCAACATATCCTCCACCACTATTGTGTGTTTTCCAATAATTCTGTAAATACAAACCACGTCTTACACGTTTAGTACTATCATATAAAAGATAAAATTATAAAGTTATAAATGAATTATTTTATGAATCAAGATTCCTCAACTGGATTCAGATTTCCGTTCCAACAATTCAATCCTTGCCAGGTTCTCGCTTGTCTGTGGAAACTTGATAAGCAGAGAAATGAGTTCCGCAGTATATTTTTCCAACAATTTGTTTATCATCGTAAACCGGTTTATGGCTTCACCAGTTTTTCTATCATCTTTAAGGATCTCAGCCACTTCAGGATCTACTGGACATGCTTCGGATGATGTTTTATACAATGATTCATCGAGCTGCAACAAAAAAATATAAAATACTATTGAGATATATCATGATAGATTCCTACAATTATATGAACAATTCCAATGGATTATACCTGCAATGTAGAGGATCGTGATCCACTCCTCGGATCGATGCTCATAGGTGACTTGCCCCGATCTGCTAATAACTGCGAGTTGCCCCTTACAGAAACCTAAATAAAAAACATAGTGAAAGTCACCTAACATAGTGAAAGTCAACTATTTTTTCTTATTATATTTCCACTATTACAAAGATGTATACCTGATCCCTCAAGGAAGATGTACTCCTCCGACCATCTGCTGGCGGTGCTTTATCCCGATCACTAGCCTGCGAAGTAAATGGGAAAAATTTAAACGAAATAAACTAACGAAAAAATCCTTAATATGTTAAATTCATTAATAAAAGGTTGGGTAAATTGTTATATGTACCACTCCCATAGTAACCTTTTTTGTATCTACTCGATTCAAATTGTAATTAATAAGCAACTCTTCCCCTGCATATATTGATTTAATGGCAACTACAAAAACACGGTTTCCTTCACGCCCCTCAAATTCACAGTTTGGTTGCTTAATTGTAGACCCTGGTTGTGTACTGTTTATAAACCCCGCAATATTCCCTGTGGCCTTCGTCCTTCCGTCCATATACAATGTTGCTCCTTTATTTTGATTTTTGTCTTTCAACTGTAAATAATTTGTTGACAATCCATAGCTACGCATACTTTTTGTAAATTGGACCAGGCGCTTCCAATCTTTGTAGCTGTAATAGGGTCCAACATACTCCATCAATTATGTACATGTGTTGTAAGGGACCCTTATGTCATCCATGCTAAACAACCCGAAACCATGTATTGACGACGGTGCTATTCGATATATCCTATCGTTCACACAAAAATCTGTGTTCGGTTGAGGAAGATCCTTGGGTACCCATTGTTTCACTAAATATCTGTACCTCAAGGGCACCTCGAGGTCGTCTTTTGCCTCATCACCATAGGAACATGATCCCCCTTGACTGTGAAAAAATTCATTGCGTTTCTTGAATTTTCTTCTGGTCTTTTGACATCTAGTTGAATTTACAACTCTTCTAGACCTGCTGGATGTCTCACTTTCCTCTAGCCTTCCTAAACTCCCCTCGCTCGAGGAAGACAGATCTGACAAATACATGTTTGGTTCTACCTGCAACATGGGAAAAAAGTTTAGATACGACCGCAAGGCATAGTGCCTCTTAAAAGGTGACGTGTCACACCTTTTATAATGTTACTTTATCCTCATTCCCTTTCTCAACATGTAGGCATTCAAGTGATGAGGAAGACGATCACCTTATCTTTCTTATGACTACAAATTCACGCAATTATGAGCTTTCTTTTATTGCTCCTTTGGGTCTTGACTCCCATATCAAACCATTCAATTATCAGATGTGTAGTCATTGCCCTAAAGTCTCTCTCATCCCATCAGTTTGGGTTCATCAACTCGGTAATTGAAGTCCAGTCACATTTAGTAAGATATTTATATTCAACAATAATAATATAAAATAAAATTCACTAACCATTATGGAAAACATCTAAAAGTTTTTAAGACTTTCAAAAGTAAGATATTTTAAGTGGTTAATAAGTGTTCACAAATCTTCAAAAACAATATTTTATACAATGTTGTGGAACTTGTATAATCTTATTCAATCATGGTCTTCTTAGATGACTGAAAGTAATTGAATCAAGCAAAAACGGAACCGTAAACATGTAAGCTGTTTTGAAAAATGGTAGCTTTCAGTCATACTCCCAAGTAATGCTGCCTTTTGACAATTACTTGTAATATTGACTTAGGGTGTTTAATACATAACATAGATTTTCAATCATATTGACAGAGAGAAAAGTAGGGCTTTCTTTATATTATCATGACATAGTTACAAAGACTTTCTTTTCAATCTTTTTGACAATTTGAATTGACAGGCCCCACTCATAGCCAAATACTTTTGAGATATTTACAACTCATCGGAGTATGGGGGACCATACAATTCTCGAAAGACATTGGATTCAACAACCCATGCCTTTGAATAAACAGACCTCAGGACCACGCGTCTATTCTGATGCATGTGGACATCTATGTGGGTTTTGACAAGCCACTGTCGTTCGTTTTTAACGTAGTACCGAAGGATTTGAGCCTCAGTAAGCTTTTTCAGCAAAATATCTTTGACCTGTTTGAGAGATTCTCCAACTTCCTGCTTTAGATTATAAATAGCACCTGGATCTAATGCTGTCAGGTTGATGCCGAATGACCGCCACCAATATCTAGTCCAATCAGGGATGAACCATACAAGATCCTCATGGATATGTGTCATTTGAGGTCCAAACTTTAGCATGGTATAATATGTTCTATCTTTATTTTCTTTTCTCAAGAATTTCCACCATAATTTTTTATATTTTTCATAAGTGTGTGTAGTACTTGGAAATCGAAGACTAGCATCTTGATGTGGCCATGCTTCCAAAGAACATATCCGGTTAATACAGTAGTATTGTTGTTCTAGTCGTAGCCCGGGGTGAGGTGTAGAGCCCTCCGTCGAGATTAGGTTAAGATCATGGTATAGGTGAGTTAACCAATTGCTTGCATCAGCTGCTTTTCTCAAGGAGTTGTTGTAAATCATCTCTGGTACGTCAATAGTAGATCCCATAGGCGTTCTTCTGAGTTCTGGCACTAGTCTAATAAAAGCATCAGATCCTTGTAAGTTAGCATCTAATACTTCAACATGTCTCAACTCCCACCTAGGTTTCCAGTCTTGCATATAATCCAACCAACTCATATTATCATTGATAGTGTAGATATGATTTTTTCCTCCGGTCCAAGTAGAGATTTTCATGTTTACTTGTGGGTTATGGGCCCACTGGATTCCGCTTTGAACTTCTACGCTCGCTTTCCTCGTGCTCGCTTGCACCAGGCTCACTTGTTTTAGGCTCGCTTTCTTCAGGCCCGCTTCTTAAAAATTAACAGCACACTTCTGTGTCAAATATTCTCTTGTTATAAAGTCAGGAATGCTTTTTGCTTTCCCAGAAATGTGCTCATGAACAGTACAGTTATAACATTAGAACAATGCTTCCCATCTTGCAAACTTTCCTTTTGTTGTTACAAATTGTATTGTGTTGTTTAGCTCACAAATGGAAGTCTGGAGCAATCTATTATAGTTATGATAAGGTCATGGTACAAGAAATAAATTCATAGTTCTACTCAGTTT
Organism: Larix kaempferi; assembly: GCA_027924585.1. Classification (NCBI taxonomy): domain Eukaryota; kingdom Viridiplantae; phylum Streptophyta; class Pinopsida; order Pinales; family Pinaceae; genus Larix; species Larix kaempferi. The sequence continues at coordinate 4,037,422 of BSBM01000541.1, read as the reverse complement.
TCTGTCAGGACACTTATTATCCAAGATAATTTTCCTCACAAGTTTAGTTGAGGTCGAGTTCCACCACTCTTAAAATTCTTTACCAACAAATATAAGATTACCAACAATTTTGTATGACAGGACAAGCCTTAACTACTTAATTCAAATTATTTACCACGTATTTGATTACCAACACTTTGATTACTAATTAAGTCTTATAACCAACACATATTTAATTACCTGGGTGTAGATGTTTCCTGTAATATACTCAGAAGAGTTACTTTCAAAAATGACTGTGCCTCTTAGAGGCCAGTCAACTCTAGGAACCAAGTGACCCTATAATAGGGTTAGTACAAACCAGAGAGAGAGAGATGAATGGCTATATTGGTACGGTCAATCAAAGAAAGTCAATGACGGTCAAAAGGCTCAGTACAATCACAATAAAGATGAGCTGACAGCCAGCAGACTGAGGCCAAAGAGACTCATGGCCCCCAGTAAGGTACAAGGACCAACCAAAGGGTAAAAAAACCAACCAGTAAGGTACAAATAAAAAAGAAAAGAGTGGGTATAAATTAGACTCATAACCCTTGGGACTAAGGGGGTGTAGTACCTCAAATGTGGACAATCTACCATAGTTATATCCACAAGACCAAAAACAAAAAAGGCGGTACAATTCAAAAGATAACTCAATATCAGTAAAAGACCCAAAAGGTGAGAGGCAAGGTACTCCAAAAAATTAAAGGACAAGCTACCACAAGACCAATAAACAACACGGTGTAAGGTCCAAAAGTAAATCAACCACTGTGGGGAAGGTACAAATAAGGTCAAATATATATTGCAATAGCTCCTTGTAACTACCTGTTATTTGACATGCCAAAGAGATGGAAGGTCAAATAATGTCAAATATATGCAATAGATCCTTGTAACTACCTCTTATATGCAATAGATCCTTGTAACTACCTCTTATATGCAATAGCTCCTTGTAACTACCTGTTATTTGACATGCCAAAGAGATGGAAGGTCAAATAATGTCAAATATATGCAATATCTCCTTGTAACTACCTCTTATATGCAATAGCTCCTTGTAACTACCTCTTGTAACTCAAATAGGACCACCAAAAGGTATAAAGACTCATAACAACTTGGACAAATTAGGGTGTGTTCCTCAAATGTGTACAAACTACCGTAGTACCCACAAGACCAAAAAAATAAAAGGTGGTACAAATCAAAAGATATACCAAGATGAGTAAAAGACCCAAAAGGTAAAAGGCAAGGTACCACACAAATATTATCGACAAAATGGAAGGACCATCAGACAATCAACCAAGGTGGGGTACAACATACCAATCATCTCTCTCTCAAATGTACCATTGTTCCATATAACCTGAAAGACCATCATCACAGTAAATAGAAAAGTCCACACGGATGATGTGATCACGTGGTCCTCTAGACTACTCCTAAGGTCAAGCATCAGTGGCTCCATCAAGAGGTGTTAAGTCCCTTGAGAAGACCATATAACTCAACCATCTCAAAGACCTAAGAGAAGAGGACATCACACATCATCAGATAAGCTCAAAAAACTATACTAGGACCAGTGTCATAGTAAGCGAGCTGAAACAAGAGTGGCCAGAATGCCAACAAGCAGCACTAAAAAGAAAAATACCCTCTAAAAAGGTGAAATAGCAAGCAAAACCTCCTTACTAAGAGTTGGAGACCTCAACAAGTTGTATCCTTCTCAAGGTGATGAAATCCAAGTCGAACAATACAAAATGAGAGACCAATAATGGAAGGATATCCCTCTACCGAAAGGTATCCTGGGTAAAAGAGCCCTAGTAGAAAAGTCACTAAGCTACCTCGTTCATGACACGTCAGAAAAGGTTTTCAGCGCTTCTGCCTTATCACCCTTGTATCAATAGTATGGTGGCCGGAGAATACAAGGAAGATAATGATTGATGTTGCCTTAGGGCTAAGTGGAGTGCGGCATTCCACAGAGTCCGTTCGGTTCTCGATCTCGTGGCGGTTTAACCCCTGAAACAACAGGAGGCCCCTCCACAAACTGGTCGATGACTGTGTCAACAAGTACAAGAGGATTTTAGCACCCTAGAGGACAACAACTATGTCTCGGATGATAATGACAAGGGGGAATTATTTGGATGCCTATCCCTGGTGTCCTACCTAACTAACAAATTCTTTTTATCCTCAAGTGAGGTTAAAGTGTGTTGAGTTAACGAGTTAAATTTTAATGGTTGTATTACTCAGTCGGGTGATGGAAGTGCAACTCGTGGTGTGATGACTGACTCAAACCATGCAAATGCATATGAATAAAATAAGCCTTTCCTTTCAATGAATTCTAGCTAAGGTAAGGAGAGAGTTCTTTCAACCTATAACTACTCTTTCAAATTAAATGAATGCAACAAGTGTTCAAGTTCATTCATGGGACCTCAAGGAGAGCTTCATATATACTCAAGTCATGCAAATGAATTCATCACATTAAACAAAGTGATAATAAATATAAGGAATTGTACATATCCATGTTCATAATTCTCTAGGAACACTTATAACATTCTTCAATCATTCTTCACAAAAACACAGGGGTAGTAGAAACAATAAACTACATATAAATCTTCATGAGCTTAATAAAAAAATAGTAACCACAATTGGCCAGGAAGCTATACCACAACTTGTTTTTTTATGAATCCACCACAGTCCAAATTTGAAGCTACTATATTCTAAGTGTAAAAGTTGCTACAGTACTACCCATGTTCATAATTCTCTAGGAACACTTATAACATTCTTCAATCAATCATCACAAAAACACAGTGATAGTAGAAACAATAAACTGCATATAAATGTTCATGAGCTTAATAAAAAAATAATAACCACAACTGGAGCCCTACAACTCCTCTTTCTCTAGGAAAACATGAAATACATCTAATTACATCACTCATTATACAAAGTGATTACTAACCATATGGGGGAATCCTTATACAAAGTATGAACGCTAAAGATAAAAAAACATCCAAACTGCAATAAATGCTTATTGTAATTTGTAATATTGGAATTGTAATTTGCATTAAAACACACATAGCAAGCATCCAAAACACGGATTTACAAATTGCGGCAGCCTAGCTGAGCAGTAATCAAAAATTGTAATTTTGAAAGAAAGTCCGACGACACAGTCCTTTTCGTCGGAAGTCGTCGGATTTTCTCGTCCGATTTTGGGTTCAAATCTACTAATGCTAGCATATACAACATAAAAAAAAATAGATATGGGTAAATTCATAATTGGACTAAGTCCAATGGGTATATGGAGCAATAAGCCCCCTGGTGCTTTAGTAGAGTTTGAGATTGTTCTTCTACTCTTCTGAAAACATATGTGGTCTATTTTTTTGTTGGGTATTGACTAGTGGTAATGATGGATGACACTTTTTGGAACAGACCCGTAAAAGGGAATTTTTTTTAGTTTTATGTGTTGGAATGTAAGGGGTTCACAACCTTTCTCCTTATTTAATTCTCCATCCATGAACTGGGTTACACCCTAGATTCCAACTCCAACGAACTTTTGGAAAATAATTGCTTGCACAAATTATATCTAAAAGATTAGAGGCCATGTAGAAAGTAGGGAAGAGTTCGAGATTATCACTCTAGGCATTCTCTATAGATTTATGCACGGAAAAAGACAAGATAGGTTCCCAATTAAAAACTACAATTGATCTAACCACAATATAAATAATAGGAAACCAACTGCATTGAGGTAAGTGTAGTCTCTTATTGTCCATACAACCTACACATAATAGCCATGACATATATATGGAAACATCAATTTTTTAATAAAATGCATGCCATCTTTCCTAGATATGAACCTATTTACCTCTACCACCAACTAACTAAATTCTTCTTCATGTCATGATCTTTGTGAAATTTTTCTACCCAACCATTTGTCAAAACAAAATTATGGTTGGTGAATCTTATAACACTTTTCAGGCCCTAAGGGTTGAAAATATGTAATGTACTATCCATTTCTATTGATGAATATCTTATTGTCAGTATTAGTATGTTTAATTATTCAATAAATGACATATTAACAAGTTAACATAAGAGGCTAAACCTGCCCACCTCCCAGCTTGTACCTAATTAACCAAAAATAAACTCGCCTGTTTAAACTAACTGAGTTTTCCCCATTATATCAGCTGCGTTGATCACAATACCCACTGAAACGGGTCACTACTAACAAACTACTTTTTTAGGAAGAACAAGATTATATTTGTAATTAAGAACACAACCACCCCACAGCTGCCAGATCACATGAATGAATCCATTAATGTGTATCACGTGAGACCATAAAATTTCAGTGAATACTACTAGCGTCGATCAAACCGTCTTTTATTGTCTTCACATTATGCCATATAACTTTTCTTAACAGGAAGTAATGCCATCTGTATATTCTTATAACCTTTTATATGCACCGTGTATCATCTAGAGCATGTGCCATGCAAACTGGCAGGGATATCCATCATTGCCAAGCATATTGTTGGCCATTCTAGAAAGCAATTCCAAAGGCAAATTGATTGTTGAAGATTGGGAAGGCACAATCGACAACATAATTTAGAAACTTCAGATTGGGAGTCTGGGACACAAGGTATTAACATTTTCCATATGGACAAAATAACTATTCTAGATCCCTCTTAAATTTATTTTCCATCTATGCCTGATGTCTAGTTGTAGCTCTAAAAGGACCCCTACAAAGATCCAATCAATCAATATGATGTTTTAATGTAAGGGTATTGCAAGTAAATTGACATTAGTCGTTAAACAATGCCTTTTGTTGGCAGGATATTTGGCACGACCAGTTGATTCCAAATTGAACTTTGTCACTGGGCATTGTACAAGATGTTGAAAGACTCTGTTCATCACGTGTTTTGCATTTTTCAGAAGTTCCTATTTTAGGGACAATTTCATTTTTAGCAGATTTGGATATCAAGATCACAATATGTTTTAGTAAGACCTTAATTTAGTTAATTTTGAGTTAGGATTAGTGCATTTTAATTGCATGACTTGGGCAGTTTTTCCTAGGAGAGGGAATCTCAAATCTAGAGTGTGCATCTAAGTGTGTGTCTAGTGTCAGTGAAGTGCTGACCTGTCAAGAAGATGATCTCTTTAGGAGCTTGATTTTTTGTCTAACTGCTGAACCAAACAACTCATCCAAAACAAAAAATAAAATAAAAGTAGTTCGTAGACCCAGGATCGAATCATGTAGAGGTGTAACCAAACAAACATCTAAACAAAAGCTATAGCAAGATCGTTCCTACCAAACCTATGCACAAATGCTAAAACATTTAAACCAATGCGATTTACCAGCTAGGGCTTACCCAGCTCTTTTCCCTTAACAAATAAATCCTATTTCAAAATGTAATAACACAGAGATCGAATCTCACCAAAGGAGAAACACTAAATAAATAAAATGACCAGCGTTACAGACCAAAACTCCAAAGTCAAAACACACATCGTGTGTTTTCGATGACTTCTCAAACAGAAAATACTTGCGCCCAGAACAAAAAACATTAAGTTACTGCTGACCAACTCGACCTTAGTCGATAGGGGTTTGCCTCACTGTCAACACATACCGCAGTCTCCCTGGGCACCGGCCCGAGCAGGTTTGAGCCCACCCAACAACACTCGTAGATCGGATGAGGTCTCACCCGAGGCATCCAAGAAGAGCAGACGGATCCATGTTTTCCCCGAGGGAGGAGGAGAGTTGTGGCTGTGCAGACTAGCTCTATTGCAGTACTTAAACAGAACTCAAAACATGGAAGTATAACATTTTAACTAATCACGGCATTCATATTCCACATGAAACGGATCATTTAATCACATCATTTGTCATTCCAACAATAGTAAACAGATATTACATTAAACAACAATTATATATCGCACCATTGCACAGAGATTGCACCAAAACATCATCATATTACTGTTGTGGTCAAAATACCAGAGGCAAAACATACATATTCTTATCTCTCGCCTGTTATTCTCCTCTCTTCTATCTTGGTCTCTCGCTATCTCTCCTTATGATCCCTAACACTTACGACTCTCATCTATTTATAGGCTTCTTCCATTACAATATTTGTCCACTTACAACTAACTTCCTAACCGACACTATGGACAATTGACCCAATAACCCCAAAAACCCGCATACCGCGGTACAACTGACTCACTATTACATAATATGTGGTCCAAGTGACCCAAAACCCGCCAACTGTGGTATTCTTTATCACAAAATACTCCTTTCACGCCCTTCTCTGGTGTGTCGCGGCATCGGCAGTACCACAACCTTTCCCCATCAAACCGCCTGCCAACAAGCCCCCAACACAATCTTGTGGCTCGCCCTCGAGCCACGTCAACTGCTGGATAGGGTGCACGTCGAACTGAGCTATGTGCCGGTAAATGTTCTTGCTTTCTGGAGCACGCGGTGTGGTCCTGCTCCTTCGGCTACACTGATCATCGTCTCGCAGTTCTGTAAGACTTACCCGAGAGTGGGAATCCTCCCACTCGTTGTCATGTATGTCTCGAACTCATCCTCGAGTCTTTGTAAATGGTTCAGACGGGAAGGAAAAGAGGATGAATAGTACCAAAGCGCGAAGTCACCAGATGGCTCCGGTGCATCTGTTTCACGCTAGCAACCAGCTCTTACTGTGGGTGGGTAGCTCCCGCCCCAACCATCTCAAGGGTCGGAACGAGCACAATCCTTCCAACAACTACTACATACTTAATCATGCGGGACTAGCCTCCGGCTCGGGCATAGCACAGTATAAGTGCACCGGCCGTATCAAGGCGCTCAAGGACACTTGTCGTTCGGGCTCGCAGGGCCCCTGTGGTGCTGACACGGGAAACAAAGTGAAGCATTTCCACAGCCTCCTTGGAATTCCTCACAACTCAACTCGCACAGCAAGTAAACAGCATAACTACAGTAGGTCGGGACAACTTCTTTATAGCGAATTATCAACTCCCTCGGGTATTTATAGCAGGACCCTTCCCAGGTTACGTCAGTTGGAATGATGCCTCAGTACCTCACACTTGTGTGTTTAAATCGGCCGACTGACACAGCGGGGGGCGTCCATGCTGCCAACAAAGATCCCACGTGCCACTGTGTGAGCAATCCCTCTAATCATCCCGGCCCAGCGTGCCATGTGCGAAACATGCCGTCATCATGTGGTAACCCAGCCGAATCGGTCAGGGACAATCATGTGTATGGACGATGGGCAGCGGTGACAAGATATTAGTGGAACAGTAGTCACAATGCTGCCCCGTACCTCCCAAATCCTCCGTAATCATCACAAAAATATTTCAACAAGAGCTGCCGTCGGTCCTAGTCGCAATACTGCCATAACTCTCCAACTGTACCAAACTTGCGGTACAAGCCTCTCTACTTCCGTGTACCATATTTTGTTGGTGCGCCATCTGCCACCAAGCAACCTGCAACACACACACTTTTTTTTTTCGTCGATGTGACTCGGACATCGCACTGCTCCAAGCCCAAGCGATAGGGCTTCAACCTGTGACCATTTACCAGCTTGGGGAGCATCGCCCCATCCAACAGCTGCAACTGAACCACTCCTCCTGAAGTAATAATATTGATGCGATAAGGACCTAGCCAATGCATCTACAACTTTCCTGGATGTTTCATAAACTTGCTGTCGTATAATAGCACCAAGTCGCCTTGCTGAAACTGCTTACTTTTAATGTGGCGATCATGCCATGCCTTCTGGCGGTCCTTCTCCACCCCTTGGTGAAATCCGACGATAAATCGAACCTCTTCCAACTCCACCAATTGTGCTAGGCGTTCATCTAATGCTGCAACATCATCCATGCTCGTAACATCCGCAATTCGTAAACTGGGAACAATGTACTCCATAGGCATAATGGCTTCCTTCCCATATACCATCTTGAAATGTGTCTGACAAGTCAACCTTTTACATGTGGTTCGATAGGCCCACAACACTGCTGGGACTTTCAAATCCCAGTCGTCGCGGTTCGCATTGCACACCTTTGTCAACGCATGCTCCAACACCTTGTTAAATGCCTCCACCGTTACATTCGCTTGTGGGTGATAGGGTGTACTATTCTTATGTTGTATCTGAAACTCTTTCGTTAATGCGTTGATAGTGCAATTAAGAAAGTGGCTTCCTTGATCACTCAGCAATATCTTGGGGCAACCAAAATGGGTGATAATGTGATCAAACAAAAATCGAGCAGCCATTGTGGCGGAGCAATCAACTACAGGTGCTGCCTCATCCCATCGGGTCAAATACGCTGTCGCTGTGACAATATATCGCGCACTTGTGCGTTTCCCTAGTGGATGGATCGGTCCGACAAAATCCACAATCCATTTTTCGAATGGTTGCAGTGTCACCTGAGGTAGCAGTGGCATCTCGTCTCATCTGGACGGTTTTCCAGTTCGCTGACAAACATCACAAGACCGCGCATAGTCTGTTGCATCATTATGTAATGTGGGCCACCAAAGTCTTGCAAGCAGTACCTTCCGGGCAGTCGCCCGACCGCCATAATTTCCTCCCGCGACTCCACCATGTGCCTCAGCCAATATCTGCGCTTGCTCATGCAGCAAGACACATCTGCGTAGTATCTCATCAGCGCCCAATTTATACAACTCTCCCGTAATCAGTTGAAAGTCAGCAACCTTAACAACCAATTGCTTCTTCTGAGTAGTGGTAAAGTCAGCGGGCGCGGTGCCGGTCACCAGAAACTGAAGGATGTCATCAAAATATTGATTAGTGGCGGTAACATGAAATATTTGGGCATCCGACAATCTGTCTTTGATATTAGTCGGTTCCTCCCCTGTATCAATCCGTGATAAATGATCTGGTCCAGCATTCAACCGCCCCGGTTTCACAATGACTTCAAAATCAAACTCCTGGAACAAAAGTAGCCATCGACAGATCTTCCCCCCCAACACAGGCTTATTGACCAAGTATTTCAATGCATAATGATCAGTGAACATTTTAAAGTGGCCACCCAACAAATAGTGCCTGAATTTCTGCAGCGCGTAAACCATGGCAAGACCTTCTCGTTCTGTGGTAGTGTAATTTCGTTCTATAGAGGACAGCTTTCGATTGGCAAAAGCAATGGGATGATCAAGATCACCTTCTCTAGGTTGAGCCAACACAACCCCTAGTGCACTCGATGAAGCATCAACGTGGACATGGAATTCCTTACTCCAGTCTGGAAAGATGAAGATTGGTGCCGACGCCGTCTTCGCCTTGAGCGTTTCAAAGCTATCCTGACATTCTGGGCTCCACTGGAATGTCGCATCCTTCTTCAACAACTTTTCCATAGGGGCAGTAATCGCAGCATACCCCCTAATGAACTTGCGATAATATCCCGTATGACCCAAGGTGGTGCGCAACTGCTTAATGGTGGTTGGTGGTTTTAACACCAAAATGAGTGCAATTTTGGCTGGATCAACCAGCAATCCCTGCTTACACACGATATGTCCCAGCAATATCCCAAACGTTGCGCAGAAAATACATTTCTTCAAGTTCAGCGATATCTGGTGCTGTCGGCATCGCTCAAGCATTAACCGCAGATTGGCCAGATGATCACGAATCAATCCATAAACGGTCCAATCATCCATATATACCTGCAAAAACTTCTGAATAAAATCCTTGAAGGCAGAAACAACGACCCGCGAGAATATCGTAGGTGCATTCTTCAAACCAAACGACATTACCGTGTACTGAAAGCAACCCCATTCAGTAACGAAAGTTGTCTTATGGTGATCTTCCTTAGCAATGCGAATCTGATGGTAGCCAGAGAATCCATCAATGAAAGAGTACATCTCTTGGCCACCTACTCCTTCAAGTACTTCATCAGTAAACGGGGTGGGAAAAAGGTCATGTAAGCAGGCATCGTTTAACTTCCGTAAGTCGACACAAATGCGCACTTCTCTTGTTTTCTTGTCCTGCACCACCATAGGATTGATCCACGCGGACTCTTCTACAGGTTCAATAATACCAGCATCCAACATGCAATCAAGTTCCGCCTTGACCTTTTCTTATGTCGCGGATTCAGCCGATAAGGTCGCTGTCGGACTGGCTTAGCATCTGGTTTCAATGGAATCTTCATCTCTCCTAGATCACCCAGGATTCCCTTCATTTCGGAAAACTTCGTGGGAAACAGATCTTAAAACTCATGAAGTAACTCAGTAACCTTACTCATCATCTCATCATCCCAATAATCCCCAACATTAGCAAAATTGGGAGTAGCCTCGGTGCCGATATTCATCTTGCGAAGCTGCAATGGTTGACTGAACAAATTACTTGGCAATACAAGTGGGACTACATCGTGACTTCCTTCAGATTCAGGAATGTTAACATTCCAGGGATCATCATCGTCCTCTGGGCCACCACTGACGTTGAAGCACTCCATGAGAGACTGCATCTGACAGTGTGTGTGTGGGTTGACAGGGTAGGCCGCCGGAACAACCTGAAATATCACATTGTGGATGAGCTGCAAGGCGTTATGGACATCAAGGTTGGCATCCGCAAAAGTGAACGTATGAGTGAAACAGATCATCAACTCCCCCCATGTTGTAATGTCTCAGCGCCACTCAGATGCAGTGTACCATGAGCATGGTATCTCATCCAAAGTATGGACAAAAGCATGGACCCATCCATCTCTGGGTTGCGCTACCCATAAGCGTTGGCACTCCATCACATGATCACTAGGATCGGGCCGACCATCATACTTTCCAGTGTGATAAACTTCAGTATCACCGAACCGAACCATCATCATCCTTCGACACTATGACCAACCTTTAATGAACTTCTTATGTGTCGCCCACCATCGTGCTGGAGCAGCCTTCAGTGCTTCCTCCAAGGCCGGCAATTGCTGTGGTTCTGGGACGCGGTCTTCAAACTCTGCTAAAAAAGTGTTTAGGCCAGGAAACCCCTCATAGACAGGCAATGTGATCATTTCTGTCACAACACGACATAAGGATTGCATAACTAAGCCACATTTCTGGACCGATACTTCATGCATTCGATTCTGCCAATGTTCCAATGCATCATCAGAGTCGGAAGACGCAGAGCTCTCGCTGCGCCACTCCAACTCATCGTAGGAGGTAGGATGAATATAATCTTCAGAAATATTGAATGCATGTTCCCATCTAGCGGGATCATCATCTTTTACAGGCTCCACATAGCGGCGTCCTTCGACTGGATCCAACGAGGCTATAAATCTGAAATCGCGATTCTCAAAGGTCATCATGCGCTTCTTGAAGTTGATTACAGCTCCACTATCATTATCCCATCTGATCCCCAAGAGTGCCGGTTAAGAACTTCCTCCCTCAACCACTTCGATAACATTAAAGTCAGCATAAGTCTTCATGCTCTCAATATCAATCGCGAGCCGCGGAACTCGCCCAATAGGTGTAACCTTTGCATGGTTAGCCAACCGGAGCTGCACAGGAGACCAGCTCAATGGGGGACTTCCCATCTTCTGCCACGCCTGCTTGGCTAAGATGTTAACATCCGAACCAAGGTCAAGAATCATAGAGTCAACATCATAGTCACCAATCTGAATATCCATTCGCATCTCCTTGCCAGTCTTCCGTCTCTATAGGGAGTTTACTGCCGACTCCTGCCGTCCTTTCGTAAATCGCTGCAACCATCCCTCAATCTCAACCAGGGCAGCTGGGTCTCGTGCCAATGACAGACATCTTTCAAGGAACTTTTGCAATGTCCCCGGTGGTGGTGGTCGATCAGCGTCTGGTGTAGCATCAAAGATAGGCGGCATATCACAAACAACAGCCTTACTACGGTCTTTCTCCAAAGTGCGACGTGCCTCTAGGAATGTCTCTTGCTCCGTATCAACGTCGAAGGGTACCGTCTTCTGACCAGCCAACCGAATCAGTGGTCGCGAACCATCTTCCCCAGTCGTCTTGCCTCCACGAGTGACAATGGCCACCAAAGCATCTTGTGGTCACGGTTCTGCCGAAATGGTCGCAATATTTGCACCCTGCGTCTGGTTCTACTGCAAATTCCCTAGTTTATTGACATTTTGATTGGCATTCAGTGGTGTTCGTGGGGGCTGGTTCTCTACTGGTTGCTATACCGGGTTCTGTACTGGTTGCTGTGGCTGGGCCGGATTCTGTAGCTACGGAGCGTTCCCAGCCTGCCATCTTGCAATCAAATGCGAACAATTCTCAACCGTATGATCATTGCCAAAGCAAAACGTACACTGATTTTGTAGCAGTGGGTAGTCACGCTGATAATGCCCCCATACCACACAGTGGTAACATTGAACAGGTCCATGACCACCTCGGCTTCCTCCTCCACGACCAAATTTTCCACCGCGTCAATCCCTGTAACCTCCTCGGTAGTCGGCCTGCTACTGGTATTGTTGTTGCATTGGTGCTAGTGGAATCCCTTGCCCTTGTGGTTCATACCACGGTTGTTGTACATATTGTGGATGTGGGGGAGCCATCTGCATCAGGTTGTATTGCGGCATGAATTGTTGCGGTTGTTATTGTTGTGGTGCAAATTGCATCTGCGGCTGGGCTACCTGTGGTTTCATTTGTGGTTGTTGCACCGCACGCTGATCATCCTTGATGTAGAATGCATCACACATCCTCTCCTGTAGCAACCCATATGCACGGTAATCCTTGTCATCGTGACCCACCGACTTGCAGAATTTGCAATAAAGATTTCGCGGGGTTGTGACCATTTTCTACATGTATGGGCAATTATCATGACCGTGCCCAAACACCTGGAAAACACGACACCACGACATACTACCGCCATTCAATGGGTTTGGTGCACCTGACACCAAATAATTACGAAAATCCGGGCAATTATCTTTCGTATGCCCTTCTCCTCGGCATCGCGTACACCATACTTCATCGCGCTGTTCCTTGTTCTTCTTCAAATCTTGCAACTGTATAGTCAGGTTGGTGAGCTGTGTCTGTATCTGCGACATCCCGGCTGCATTATCTCCAATCAGTGACGCTTCCAATCGCATTGCAATCTATAGAGCTTCACTCGGGGTCGATGTGTTCTGTTGCATCAGCGGTAGCCGAATGTGGGGTAGCAGTGCCACAATGAACCATTCTTTATGTTGGACAGCGCTCATATCGAAACTAACCTTTGCCATCAACGTCTTGAATCGCTGGTCTAAATCCCATACTGTCTCGTTGGGATACTGCTTAATTTCCTTCAATTCAGTAATATATTGAGCCTCCGACTTAGGCCATCTAAATTCAACAATCATCCCATCCCGAATCTCATCCAGTGACCTCTCTAGGGCCCCCGTAGAGACTAAAATAAACTTCATGAACCAATCTAAGGCACGACCTCGCAAAGTCGTGGCTAACTATCCTTCCTTAGCATTGGCATCGGTGATTTGTTTCATGGTCCAAACTGCTTCACACAAAAACCAATACTGTTCTGGGTTGTCTGTCGCACTTCCGCAGAACAACGATAACTTAGCATCATCGCCCGCCATCTTGGGCTTCCTTCCTCCTGTCGCTGCGCTACTACTAATTAACTTCTGCAGTATTGATGAACTTGGCGGTGTCGAAGTAGTATTCCTTGCGGTTTGAGAGTCAGTGAGCGGAGGTGTGGGTATGTTGGTGTCGGGGTTTGGTCCTGCCTCTATCCTGGGCGTAGCCTGGTTATCCCTATCAGGACTATGAGGTCGCTTCGTCCCGTGTGGTCTTCCTTCGCAGTTTTGCGGTTCGATCGCAGCAAGACCTTCTCCCATCCTCTGCCTCTTCTCCTATTGAAACCTCGCTATTAACACCCAAAAAGTGCTCACTAGCTCATTTTTTTATTCACATGACCCATTTGTCCACTTTTCCACCATTTGAGCCTCTAAAAGCCATCAAAAGGTCACCAAAAGACCATAATACACCCCTTTTTCCCCTCAAAATGAATATTTTTCCTCAAAAAGCATAAAAAACCCTAAAAAAGGGTCAAGAATTCCCAAAAATATTAAAAAGGGAATAAAAATATTAAAAATATTCAAAAAAGAAAAAAGGAGGGAAAAGGTACCTAAACCATGTTGGTCAATACCATTGGTTTCCTCAAAACCATAATGGTATCCCCCACCACCAAAAACTATAAAAAGGTGGTAGGGGCTCCTCACTTTCCATCCATCCATCATCCTATCCTCACGCTGTCAAAATCTCTCATGAGACTTTTAGTCATTTTCAACATCTTGGAGAAGAGACCATTGGAGCTTGGAGCTACTCACCCTTGGAGTTGCTCAACACAAATCATCACCATTTGAGGTATCTTAATACAAAACATCTATTATTTTATTTCTTATTATTTCCATGAATCGTTTTTAAATTTATTTGTTATATGCACATGTTAGTTTAGATTTAGTTTTAATTCATAATCGTTTTTTATTTCTATATTGAAACGGCTATCACATTGTTGATAGGTGCCCATTGCACAAAGCTTGGTTGCAAAACCAAGCCAACACTCACTCCTCCTCTTGTAAGACCACTTTCTTCCTCCGCTTTGCTTACAGTCTCCTCATGGTCTGCACCCATCTAGCCCTTTACCATTCCATGTACCATTCCCCAGCAGTCGCGGTACCTACGGCCTCCTCCCACCAGGCTATCTACTAATCAAGGTGCATCTTTAATATGCCCTTTTCGTAGATTAGCATCTTAATCGACAGTTGGAGCGACAACAGAAGCCTTCCCCTCGATCCTCGGAAGAAGTATCTTTCAGCTTCACTATAGGATTTCTTCGTGTCGACCGCAAATTCAGTGATATATACTTCCAAGATGCTATCAAGCCAAACGTCGACAGCCCGCGATGCCTTATTATCAACTTCTTGCAACTCCTGAATCAACTTCAAGGTCCAAGCCGTCGGTTCACCACCCTGGAAGTTCCTTTTCTGAAAGGTCAGCTTTGACAACCATTCGTACAAAATAACCGGGAATTCACAGAAAAACCATTCGTGCGGACCGTCGTGAATACATCTTCCCAGCCAGTGATCTACTGTCAGTCACATGTTCCGTCTTTCTTCTTCAGCAAACTCCTGCAACTTCTGATCGAACCATTTCTGTAGCTCCGGATTCGTCGAATGCCACAACATGACCTCCTTCTACTCTGCACACGGTCCCGGCAACGGAACCATTTGTTGATCAACTCGACCTTAGTCGACAGGGGTTCGCCTCACTGTCGACACATACCGCAATCTCCCTGGGCACCGGCCCGGGGAGGTTTGACCCCACCCAGCAACACCCGCAGAGCGGATGAGGTCTCACCCAAGGTGTCCAGGAAGAGCAGACGGAACCATGTTTCCGCCGAGGGAGGAGGAGATTTGTGGCTGTGCAGACTAGCTCTATTGCAGTACTTAAACAGAACTCAAAACATGGAAGTATAACATTTTAACTAATCGCAGCATTCATATTCCACATGAAATGGATCATTTAATCGCATCATTTGTCATTCCAACAACAGTAAACAGATATTACATTAAACAACAATTATATATCCCACCATTGCACAGAGATTGCACCAAAACATCATCATATTACTGTTGCGGTCAAAATACCAGAGGCAAAACATACATCTTCTTATCTCTTGCCTGCTATTCTCCTATCTTCTATCTTGGTCTCTCGCTATCTCTCCTTATGATCCCTAACACTTACGACTCCCATCTATTTATAGGCTTCTGCCATTACAATATTTGTCCACTTACAACTAACTTCCTAACCGACACTATGGACAATTGACCCAATAACCCCAAAACCCCACATACCGCGGTACAACTGACTCACTATTACATAATATGTGGTCCAAGTGACCTAAAACCCGCCAACTACGGTATTCTTTAGCACAAAATACTCCTTTCGTGCCGTCCTCTAGTGTGTCGCGGCGTCGGCGGTACCGCAACCTTTCCCCATCAAACCGCCTGCCAACAGTTACACAATTGCTTCATGAAAGTCAAAACTCATAATATAGAATCGTTTTCCAAACATTTTAGCTACAGGTTCGAATCTCTTAGCCAAACAAATAAATACTTGCGCCGAGAGTCCAAAACAAATAGCTACAGGATCGCTTCATCAAGCTAACACAGAATCATTTAAACTAAAGACTCTTTCCAATAACGTATAGCGACAGGGTCGATTCTCACCCAATCGCTTAGCATAGTATAAAAACTCATGTTTAAATAGAAATAGACCTAGTATTTACACATAGCGAAACCCCAATTCATTTTCCAAACCATCAATTTACACGCAGAGTCATTTTTGTCACCTACAGGTGGCGAATTACAAATAGAGCATTCGTATTATCTACGAATTGATACACAGAACCCAAATGAAAGATATGCATTTCAACATGTTCCAGATTGACACCATTTAAACAATTTATACAATACCCAATCCATCACTTAGAGTAACACAGTAAGCAAATACCAAAACAAAGGTAAGTCAAAACCTTAGATTAGTTACAAATAGGGTTACAACCATACATGGCCACGGCCAAGTCATAAGCGCCCACAATGGGCATACTTCATTACATTAATCACGCCATAAACAACTACCAAACTACTCATACGAATTACATTCCCATTATGGGTCAAACCCATTACAATTTCTCACTGCCCACAACTAGCCCCAATTCTAAACCGAGTTACAGAAACCCCGAAGGGAACCAAACAAAAAACTACAAACACACTCCTCATCCATGAATAGAGTAGGCATCAAAGCTTTAGGATAGAGGAAGGGTCATAGAGTAGGCTCTGCTAATGGGTTGAACGAAATTCAAGTGTAGGAGAGTTCAAGATTAAATGTGGCCACATACCGAAGACATTGCAGAGACTAATCCTTCTCCTGCTCCTGATTTTTAAATCGAAACCCATGCTCTTGATCCTTCTTGTGCTTGTGCAAAGGAAACAATTGTGTCATCGCTTAATGTCGGTTAAGTCCAAATTGAAGTCGAGATGCCCACCAAAAATGGAGCCACATTACAAACCAAACCACAGGTCTGAAACATATGTGGAGGAGGTGGGATTTTCCCTTGACAAAATGGAGAAACCACCTATCGATCATTGAATTAGATTGTCATTTCATTACTACCCTTCGAACTACGTTTCCCGTCACACAAACCAGACCGCAAGTCTGAAATAGATGTGGAGGAGGTGGAGTTTTCCCTCCAAAAAATGTTGAAACACGCTATCGAACAGAGTGACGGGATTATCGATCAGTGACATGAATATTAGGGCCAGTTTTGTGTTTAATGGTTTATGCATTTCATGGTTAGAGAGTTGAGGTATTAGGCGGGGTTTGGGGTTAATAGGTTAGTATAGGTCAATAGGTTAGGGGTTTGGGGTTAATAGGTTAGGGGTTTTGGGTTAATAGGTTAGTATAGGTTAATAGGTTAGTGTAGGACGTTGACTATAAATTGATATAACTTAGTATAGGTTAGTATAGGTTATAGGATGTTAATAGGTTAGTAAAGGTTAGTAGGGGTTAATAGGTTAGTATATAAGCTTACATCTTAGTATAGGTTGTTTATCTATTGATATAATTTAGTATAGGTTAGTGCTTGAAATACCACATCCTTGATTTTGGTCTAGGGTGATGTCCCAGTAGGAACCACGAATGCCTATCCAACACATCCCTTGAGAAAAAGTAGTTGGTTGCTGTACTTCGAGAAAAAGCGCACTTAGTTTCATCCCACGTCCTTCTATAGTTGATACATATTATCGCAATACCATGATCTTCATTTATGTTACTATGGGGGAAGGTATCCCGCCACTTGCACCAAAAATGACACATTGGAAAGATGAGACCACTTGCATGATCTCTTGTATATTTTCGATATAGCCTAACTTCCCCTCTATCATGTTTTGGTCACAGTGGTGAGAGCGGCTAGATTGGTAGAACTAAAATTCCACTCCGCAATCAAGTGTGACATGAGTCCATCATCGACATATTCAGTTTTAAAAATGCATCCATAGCAAGATAATAGACGGTCATATTACCACATTAAGTTACGCTCAACATTCTCTTCATCATCTATTTGAGTTCGCTATTTAAGTTGTTGTGCAAATGGACCAACTTCCATCTTGAATGTGGGCGTTGAGCTTGCCACTCGCTCCTATTTTCTATTGCAAGCTCCCATTTTTCTTTAACAGGTGTGTTTCTAATGTCTCCTCCATATTTAACATCCTATCCACATGTTCAACTTATTTTATAGAGAATTTATAGATAAAATATCCCCTAGTATCTCATTGGGGAATTTTGTTCAAATGTTGTAATAATACTATACTGCACATTCTTTTCTTCCTTGGAAGCATTTCTCTTTCATGGAAGTGGATAATTTTTGGTGTTCTCTCTTATAATTAAGAAACATTTTTTTTGTTTTGTTATCACTCATTGACATTTCTTACATGGATTTTCTACAAAGTTGTTGTCTTCACTCTATGATAAAAAATGATATACTAATATTCAATGGAAACTGAAACTATTCAACGGAAAGTAATCACGTAGATTTGAAAATACACAAAACACGATTAAGCAATCATGAGAAATGATGGATATCAATCTAAAGGAATTGTTAAAGTCTATCTCATTCAACTTGGTTTGTCAAACCATAAGAAAAACACCAACATTAAGTTCATTGATATTTTTAAGAGGCAAATTGGATATTTTCACTAGTATTTTCGATCCCTTAAGTTATGTTTCATTGTGATTGTTTCAGTTATTGGAATAAATATATCTATTAATTGTGCTTTGGTCGCTTAAAATGCAAGAGGGGAAATCAGTATTATTTTTTCCTAAAATTGGATAAAGTCATTTGGATTGATGAAATTGTAAATATCAATTAGTAATATTGAAAAATAGATTTGGAGTATGAGTAGTTTAGGTTGTTGAATCATTTCAGGTGTTAAAATCAATGATCATAACAATCAAAATTTGCAATTCCAGCTAGAGTTTCATTTTGAAGGTCAAAATTTAAAATATTTAGCCTTCTTCACTTTGTTAGATGTCACGGAATTGAGACTTTGTGTGCATGGAAATTTAAAACTTCCCAATACAATATGGGGAGGTTGTAACCCTTTTATGTTCCTTACGTTTAGGATGGGTTAATATTCTCTTTCTGACTCTACAATCATGAAAGGATTATAGTAGTATTGTTGCCCACTAATTTCAATAACACACTTTATTTTCCTTTCAAAAAATATTAACCCAATGTGCGCTTTGGCATTTCCATTTTATTTACTTCCACCCATGATTTTGAATCGGCATAGAATATACTAGTAATCAATTTAAAATCCACAATTATAAAAGTAATAATCTAATTTAATATCAAAAATAGGCCCAACGTTGTAGAAACGAAGGCATCTATGGCGGGATGACTACATTGGACAATCATAAAATGAATGATATTCGAAGGGATATTGGGCAATTACTTCAGAAAAGTCCACATTAGACTGATGAGAAAAATCATGGGTATTGTATTTTTTTGAGATTTAGGTTCATACCCATAATTATATTCCATGTCATCCTCATACCGCAATGGTGATTCCCACTCATCATGAGCCTCTCTTAATTATCTAGTCTATCTTAAATTTTAGACTACTTGGTTTAACTAGTTTAAGGCTTGAGAAAATAAGAGGAAAACATATGAACTCATTGTGCTTCTTTGATTTTAAAATACCTAGTGGAGTCCCTATATGGGTTTGCTAGTGGAGTTGCTTCCCAGAGTCTCGAGGTGAAGAGATAATTCACTTCACCAAAATGATTTGTATTTGAGATAGGAGTGAAATCCTTGCTTACCGATGATGAAGATGACAATGATGATGATGACGATGATGAAGATGGCGATGATGAAGATGACGATGATGATGATGATGATGACGATCGATGATGATGATGATGATGACGATGATGATGATGATGATGATGACGATGAAGATGAAGATGACGATGATGATGATGACGATGATGAAGATGACGATGATGATGATGACGATCGATGATGACAATGATGACGACGATGATGTTGCCGATGATGAAGAAGACGATGATGAAGATGACGATGATGAAGATGACGACGATGATGACGACGATTTAAATAAAGATGAAGATGATGACGATAATTTGATAGCAATTGAGATTTAAATGAAGATAGTGCAAAAAGATACAAGAGAAATAAGAAATGATAAACCCTATAGTAGAAAAAAGATACATTATTTAATCTGTAGGTATGGTTTTTGATGCTGCAATGGCGAGTGTCAGCCAAGTTTGAGTCCGAAAACCCTCCCACACCGTCAATGCATGTGTCTAGACTAACCATGCCAAATTTCAGTCCAAGCCAACACATATTTAAAAAATTTCAACGTTGGCCCCATGTATCACATTATTTAATCTATAGGTGTGGTTTTTTATGCTGCAATGATTATTGTCAGTCATGTTTGAGTCTAGAAACCCTCCCACACCGTCAATGCATGCGTCTAGACTAACCATGCCAAATTTCAGTCCAAGCCAACACATATTTAAAAAATTTCAACGTTGGCCCCATGTATCACATTATTTAATCTATAGGTATGGTTTTTTATGCTGCGCCAATGGCGAGTGTCAGCCATGTTTGAGTCTGAAAACCCTCCCACACTGTCAATACATGTGTATAGACTAACCATGCCAAATTTCAGTCCAAGCCAACATATATTTAAAAAATTTCAACGTTGTCCCCATGTATCACATTATTTAATCTATAGGTATGGTTTTTGATGCTGCAATGATTATTTTCAGTCATGTTTGAGTCTAGAAACCCTCCCAAACCGTCAATGCATGTGTCTAGACTAACCATGCCAAATTTCAGTCCAAGCCAACACATATTAAAAAAATTTCAACGTTGGCCCCATATTGTATCACATTAATTAATCTATAGGTATGGTTTTTTATGCTCCAATAGTTAGTGTTAGTCATGTTTGAGTCCGGAAACCCTCCGAGACCGTCAATGCATGATGAAGATGTCAATGAAGAATGGTGACAATGATGATGATGAAGATGATGATGATGATGAGGATGACGATGATGATGATGAAGATGGTGACAATGATGATGATGATGGTGAGGATGATGGCGATGATGATGGAAATGATGATGATGATGGTGGTCGTGAGGACGACGATGATGATGACAATGATGATGATGATGATGGTGGCCGTGACGACGATGACGATGGCGATGATGATGATGATGATGATGATGGTGATGATGACGATGATCAAGATGATGAAGATGTCAATGAAGAAGAAAAATATGATGATGAAGAAGATTATGGTGATGATGACGATGATGATGATGATGATGATGTTTGAGTCTTGCTAATTGTGCATTTCCTTTCTAAGCTTCTCTCTGTTTCGAGAATAATTTAATATTCTCTACTAAACAGGGCCAACCATGTGAAGGTGGAAGCTCTTATGGCCCCTCCCCCCCCTCACATCACTCTCAATTCCCCATAACCCGACAAAAATATCTATGTACAAAAACTTTAAATTTGGTTTTTGGCATACTCTATAACAAGCAATGTTACTAATTATATCATACTGGAAAATGGAAACTCAATAACAAACAGTTAATTTATTATTACTCCATACCTCATAAACTTCAATGGTCTTCATCATCTTCTTCATCTGAGTCATCATCTGTACTATCATCCGATGATCCAGATTCAAAATTGTAAGGATTGGCCATATCATCCTCGTCGTCAGTGTCAGTTACGATCATCATGTCATCGTCGATATCATCTTCATGGACATGATTGTCTGATACATCATCTGATTCAATAATTTCTTCAACATCTTCTTCAGGACCATGATCATCTAACTCATGTTGATCATGATGATCTTCTACGGCGTCTTCTTCTTCGAGAACGTCTTCGTTACTTTCATCTATGTTATACTTTACCGGCCTTCCCCTTGGATCGTGTCTCACAGCAAATGACCAACCCACTCTACCTGGAACCTCAGAGTAAAATACCTGTTCACATTGGGTTGGAAGAACATAGGGCTCCGTTCCTGGCTCAAACAACCTTGTATTTACCATGGTAAATCCATTATCATGTTCAATTATTGTTTTATCGGGATCACGTTGATTCAATCGACACCTGTACCATTTCACAAAGAACAGAAATACCTTGAAGGAGTTAAAGTCACACTGAAGAATGTCTTCCAGATACCCATAGTATCGATTTTCAGAGAGTTCTGGATGTCTGTCACTTCTAGAAGAAACATTGGTCACCTCAAAGACTGCAGATATCCCACAATTAGATGTTTTCTTTGTTTCATCCAACTTTTTGATTCGATATCTACATCGATTGCACCACATAGCCTTATGGTGTTTTACCTACAACAAGCCATACAGGAAAAGATTACATAATGATCCAATATTTATGATTAACTAGTGCATGTTTATAATGCCATACAATGAAAAAAACAGCGTGACGTACAACGGAATTATTTTTTACAAAAAAAAATAGTGTTGATGATTAATATGCTTACCTTCTTATCTTTTAAACCTCTTGCTAAATCGATTTGCCTTTGTGTTAGGTTGGTGTCTCCATTGAAATGTGCAGCTTTAACCAATGAAGCCACACCTTTCCATGATATTCCATGACCAGATTGTTCACATCGTTCGATCCATACCTTCATCTAGTCAAGATTGTTTGCGATGTATAAATGAATTGCATCCCACTCTCGACCAACTGTTTCGTGACAATAAAATTAAAATTCAATACAAATGTAATATAGTAACTTAACAAAGTATATTACAGTATAAATTTATGCAAAGTACTGAATATAAGAATGTGTTATATTACCTTTCACCTTCCTTGATATACCTTTCCCCTTCAGGTACTCCCCTTCGAAACTCTTATTGGATTCTGGGTCACAAATGCGACGTAAATTGAGCTTTTCTGCTAATTTAGGAAGATATTCACTAATATACAGCATGTTCTGGTATATCATATATCCCTCCATCATAGAACCCTCAACATATGCTCATTGTCTGACCAAACCCTTCATAAATTTCAAGTGCCTCTCAACCATCCACATGGACCTTGAGTGCGTAGGTCCACACAGTTCAATTTCCTCAACTTGATGTATGAGGTAGTGTTCTTATGCATTGAAAAATGCCAAAGGTAGATGCTTCTGCATTTCACACATGAGACGAGGAATTTCTCTCCTCCAATACTTTATGTCTTCTTTATGGAATTCTTTATATGACAACCATCTACAAGTGACATGACAACCAAATCAAGAGATTAAAGAAAAAAAATATATATTACGTAACATCATGAATTACAGAACGAAAATCAAATATAAGTTCTATGTTGAATTAAACAAACACTAAGCGCATGGAAAAAATCACCACTTACCTCATGTATTTCTCGAGACTATATATTATTTGCTTGACATTGTTGTCGAAGTTGTCCGGGATAGAGAGAGGTAGAACATATTGTAACAATAATATACAAATAGTTTCATTTTATCAACAAAGAGTAGACAAATAAAAAATATACCAACCATATTAACTGTAATAGGAAAAAAAAAAAAAAATCTATACCATAATAATTACCTTCATGAAGACATGCCAATCGTGAGTTTTCACCCCCGCGAAACCACCTTTCTTTGTTATGATATTCTTCATATTCGCACAAAATCCGGTGGGAAATTTAATTTTTCGAATGACTTCTTTTACAACATTACTTTGCTAGTCCGTTAACATCCATGGAAGTGAGTTGATATTAATTTGCCCTCCGTTGCTATGAAATTGAATGGCGTCTTTCATTTCATGGTTTCTATCTTGAATGTCTTTGCAAATTTTGACAATTTTTTATTTGTCACTCCTTCCATCCAATATTCGCCATAATGTTTCGGTCACATTCTTTCCGATATGCATTGTATCAAATAGATGAGCAATTTGTAGGTGCTCATAGTAGGGCAACCCACTGAATTGTCTAGGATAACTTTTCATTCCTCGTGGAAGCCCATTAATTCCTTCATGATCACATGAACGACAATCATGAAATTACATAAATTAATGTCAATTATAGTAAAAAACACACAATATAAAAAAATACAATATAACATATCATATACGATGATTGATTATACGTACCTTGACGATTTCTATTATATTGCAACTTCCATAGGCGTGGTGTCATTCTCTACGGTTTTAATGTAGTCTCTCGCTTGCCATTGAACAGATGTTTTTTAGTAGTTCGATACCTGTGATTCTTATAGAGGAAGTGCCTATACTCATCAAACACCTCCTTTCCTAAGCTTTTTGAATGACGAGATTTGATCTTAGGACCACAAACTGGACATGCAAATTTCCCCTTTGTCTGAAGACCTACATAAAGAGATGGAATATCTATGTCAATTATAATTATATACAAAATGATCGGATTATTTAGAAAAACATGTGTGCGTAGTATATTAACCAATAGTTCGTATAACTTTTTGCAAATAAAGTGGAACTTATAATTACATACCACAGAAATGGGTTAACCTTGGGGCATCATGTATTGTCCATACAAGCATTGCATGGAATTGAAATTGCCTTTGTCATATTGGTCTAGATATGTCATACACAGTGATGCCATTCCATAACTTCAGTAGCTCGTCAATAAGAGGTTCAATATATACATTCATATCTTTCACTTGGTACTTACCTGATTGATATATATATGAACATATAAAAAATATAAATATGAGACGTACCATTTAGATTACAATATTAAACCATATTGCACAATA
This sequence comes from Larix kaempferi, assembly GCA_027924585.1. Lineage (NCBI taxonomy): Eukaryota > Viridiplantae > Streptophyta > Pinopsida > Pinales > Pinaceae > Larix > Larix kaempferi. The sequence continues at coordinate 4,012,633 of BSBM01000541.1, read as the reverse complement.
GAAAAACATTAAATATATATATGACATTATGCGACAAAAATACGACAAATGAGATACAACTAATTTTAAAAAAATCTGCAGGGTTCGTACCTAGAACAATCATCGACAACATTATGTGCTCCCTCTTTATTGTCAACCATGGAGGAATGTTGTTGTTGATAACAAAAATAGGCCACACCGAGTAAATGGATCTCATCTCTGCAAATGGATTGACACCATCTACTGCCAAAGAAATCCTAAGATTACGAGGTTCTTCTTTAAAGTGGGGTCATTTTTCCTCCATATCTCTAAACGCAGATCCATCTACAGGAATCCGAATAATGTCTTCTTGACTTATGTTCCATGCATGGTAATCCATAAACTGCGCTATGTTTTTGCACCTGAACAGTCGTTGCAGACGTGGAATAATGGGAATATAACGTAGAACCTTGCGAGGCATCTTTTTAGTTACTTGATATGTGCGATATCTACTGATATGACATTCAGGACATTCTGTTGCAAATTCATGCTGATTGTAATATAGAACATGGTCATCGGGGCATGCATGAATTGCTTCATACTGCATTCCAATTTCTTTCATGATGGCAGATAAATCTCGATATGTGCGAGGTAAAATATTTGACGGTGGTAATAAATATTCACCTATCATGCTACAACAAATTAAAATAAAAATCTAGTTAATATAATATAGAAATAATATTAATGGAACAAATTTCATCTGTAATAATTTGACTTATATATGAATGAACAACAAAATACACAATCATATATATTTTGTGATGGAATATATTACATACCTTAACATCCGTGTCACTGATATGTTTGAAAGACCATTCATAACCTTCAAGTTCATTACCAATAATATAGCAGAGAGAAGATTTGTCTTGGAGCCCTCATAAAGGGGTTCGTATGCCTTATCAAGAAGAGGTATATCATGAATATCATCAAAATGTTCATCATTTTCATGATCATCATCATCATGATCAACATCGACCATTCCAACATTAAATGAATCATGGATCAAATTATTTGTAACATCATCTTCAACTATGTTTTCAGAATGATTATCGTCTTCATTAATGTGATCATTAACTTGTTCTCCATTAATATTCATAGCTTCCGGTACTTGTTGTGGAAGCACTTCCTCCGGACGAAGTGCCCTAGGATGTCTTTCCTTTATAATTACATGAAACCATCAATAGATAAAAGTTAATATAAGAAATTCAACCGCAAAATATAAAAATTTCAAACGCAAAATGTAAGCATTTATGTGATGCATTTAAAATGTAACAAACTTTGTACTGTTGGGATGAAAAGAGCAACGGCCTATTGAACTGTTGGTCAAATAGGTGCAGCCAAACTATCCAAGAGACATAATAATTTACCCAATTACTGAGCAAAGCTACTCAAATATAACACAAAATTTCTCATACTGTACTCCACTAAGGTAAGATAAATGATGCTATGGTAATTTCTATAGAGAAAATATAAGAGAAATTACAACATGCCAATATAGTCGTTATTTCTATTATCATGATAGAAAGTGTCACAAATCTAGAGAGTTAAGTGCTTTCCCCGGTGAGTGGGTTAGTCTCACTGACGAACAAATAAATGAGTTATTCTACTATACCCTAGATTCAACATGCACAAAAGAAAAAGAAATAGTATAATAACTATTTAATATTAAAATAATATTTATTGTCCATGTTAGTCCCCATCTATTGAAACCACGACCAATACATAAATTTACAAAAGCAATCAAAATAAAAACATATATAATGCAAAACTTACAAATGGATGGTATTCACGTCCCCCCTCAGTGTGCCCATGCTCTCTACAATGTTTTGTGGCTGTTGTGATAAAAATTCTCCTCCTCTTAAAGCCCCTGCATTGAGTACATAGACAATAGCATTTCCTATCACCCCTTTTTTCAACTCCTTCCCACAATCTAGCAAGCAATTGTCGATTTTGTTCGTCTGGATCGGGAATATTGCTAGTTGACATTTTCTCGTAAAGAGCTTGAATGAAGATTATTGATCTTAGAAAATGAAGCTCCACACTTCGCTTGCTTGAATCTCAAAAACAATGGAAATAATGAAAAACAGTCCGCCGAATAAAAAAACTTCCGTAAACCGTCGCTTGTATAGAAAACATATCAGAATGTTTCAATATTTATAAGTTTTAAAAGTCAACCTTCCGTCGGATATCTAACGCCTTGAACATAGTTACCGTTGAAGAATTGATGTCGGATTTTCGCCATCCTTGGGTTGAATAGCTTTGCGTCGGATATCTGACCTCCCAATGCATAATCTGATGTCGGATATCCACAGAACCGTCGGATATGAGCATATCCGTCGGATATCCGACGTCTCCTTCTATAAATTTTTAAAAAATCATCAAATTTTGAGATTTTTAAGGTGAAATCCGACGACATAGCCCTTCGGATTTTGGTGCTATTGTGCTCTTCATCTAAAGAGCTTGTGGAGGGCATTGACACATTCAAGTCTATGGGGCATAATTATGCATGATAAATACCTGCGAAACTTGACTGTGTTAGAATGGATTAGAAGGGATATTAAGAAGTTGTTGGGGGTTTCTAATATCTAGAGCGGTCTTTTGGAGGCTCGGCCGGTTTTATTGGCTAATTTGGGGTGGCAGGTAGGGAACGGATACTAGATCCGTTTGGGAGTGGATGTAATGTAGGGGTGCTCTAAACTTCTAAGAACTGATACGGTGACCCTCCTTCAACAGCGTGGGATCTATTGTCTTAATCAAGCTCGTAATCCGATGGGTGGTGACAGGGCTGATTATTGGAGGAATGCGGGGGAGATCGGCCTCTCGGGTGATGAGGGTAGTGACTGGACTGATTACATCAAGAAGATTAAGCATGATGGTATTGTTTTATCTAATGAGATGGATACTCTACTGTGGTGCTGGCATGAGGACTGTGGGGATCCTTCTACCTCTGCTGCTTACCATGCTATTGCTCAAAATCATCTTACAGGTCCAAGTCATTGGTGGTACACTGTTGTTTAGCGGTGGAATGTCCCACTCAAGATTCGCTGTTTTATTTGGCTTCTTCTGCATAACAAAATTATGACAGTGGATAATTTTATTTGACGGGGGGGATATGGTCCCAATGTTTTCTATTTGTGCTTATACGAGGCCGAGTCGGTTGAGAACCTGTTTATTAAATGTCCTGTGACTTTGCAGCTGTGGTCTACAGGAGCCAAGATCTACGGATTTTCAACTAGTTGGTGTCAGGACTCTATTGAAGGAGTATTATCTCATTGGCATAAGTGATATCGCATTGCTATCTCCTACCCTTTGTATTTTATGTGGGGCATCTGGCTGCTGCGAAATCGTATATTATTTGGTGAACTTGTTTACAAATTTAGCAGCGCTTTACAGTTTATGGTGAGGGTGCTTTCACCTGCTTGTGTGATGAAGCGAGTCCCTAAGAACAAGATTCTGACAGAGCCTAGATGTGTTGGTCCCGGTCTTTTGGGGTTTTTTGATGGTGCAGGTCAACTAGGCAATTGTGGGGCAAGTGGTATTATCATCATTTATGCCACTGAATACTATGAGTTGTCAATGGGGTGTGGACTAGGGAGTAACAATCATGCTGAACTACTCGCTCTCTGGTGCGTTCTCTATTATCTAAATTTATTGCAAGTAGCAAATGTGCATATTTTTGGTGACTCATCAATTATTGTGGGTTGGGCTCTGGGCACCCATACTTTTAAAGCGGCTGCACTTGATCACTGGAGGAAAAAAGTTAGACATTTACTGAACCTGTTAGGAAATGTGTCTGTTAAATATATTTCACGCTTATATAACCAGAGGGCTAACTGTCTTTCCAAGAAAGGACTCTTGCTTGATGGAGTCCTTGAGGTGACTCATTACCATGAACTTAGGCCTCCGGAGACTTCGATCTTGTATATTTATTAGTGATGTTACTCTCTTAGTATCTCTCAGCTCTTATGTAATTTGTGGTTTACCCATTTTGATGGCTTCTGGTCTAGTTGTTATTTCTCTGAAGCAGCATTGACTGATATGATAGCTTATAGTGTGATTTATGATGGATTAGCGGCAGTTTTGTGTCCAGTTAGGATTGGTGAAGTTTTGGTTCTTAGTTACTAATCACTGATGGTTAACTATCCCTGGGATAGGCTCTAATGTAAATTTCTTTGATTCACCCTTATGAATAGCAAGAAATTTCTTTTTTCGGTTGAAAAAAAAAACATCTCTCCACCTTAAGACAACTTACTTTGTACACCATTAAAAACAATTCTTAATTAAATTTATGTCATTGCATGAGAGTAGCGAGGTGCTTCCAACTTAGTATGGGGGAGATGTGTAACTATGTAGCATAAAAATTGATTAAGTTTTTAATGTTGGCTTATAAAATAAAAAATGAAAACCAACGAAAAAATAATTAAAAAAATCCATATTCAATCATAAAATAAAAATTTAAAACTAAATAAAAAGTCATTAAAAAAATAACACCTCAAGAAATTGGATACCTCCAAGTGCTTGATAAATTCACATTTAGGCTAAATCTATGCTGGTATACTAAAACTGAGAAGAAGCTGTCTAGTATTCCTCGTTTAATTTCAATATTATTAAATTTGAAAAATTCAATAACTAGAAAATTTTACCCTCACATTTTTTCGTTGTCAAGTGGATAAATTAGTAAAACCACACATTAGGGAACAAATTAAGATTTACGGTCCGGCTGTTCCACATATATATATATATACAGCTGTATCTCTCTACATCAACTAATCGATCTGAATCTGCTCACCCCACCTCATTGCTTTTTATATCGGATCAGACTTCTGCTCAACCCAACAATGAGGAGGACATTGCTTTTCATTTCGATCAGACTTCCTCTCATTCCTAAAACTCCCGCCCTTCTCAATTTTCTTGCTAAAGCTTTCCTATACTCCTCTCGCGCTACACCCTCCTCCTGTACTTTCAATGGTGGGACAGAGAAGCGCATCAAAACACTCTGTAAGACCAACAGGCTTTCAGAGGCAGTGGAAACCTTCAAGCAAATGCTTTCAGCTAAATCTATTCCCGACCAAATCACCTGCACTTTTCTACTAAGTAGCCTTGTCCGAGCGAATCGACATGAATTAGCATTGTCTCTTTACAAACTCATGATTGAATTAGAATTTGTTCCAAATTTTGTAACTTTAAATGTTGTCATCAATTGTCACTGCAAAGCAGGTAGAGTGGATCATGCATTCAAAGTGTTTGACGAAATAATAGCACGCGGGTATGTTCCTGATGTTATAACCTTCAGTACCCTGATGAAAGGGCTTTGCCGAGAGGGCAGAATAGAGGACGCTGTCCATCTTTTTCTTCAAATGGTGGGCAACGGACAGGTTCCTAATGTTGTTATATATAGTACCTTAATAGATGGACTCTGCAAGACGAGGAAAACCCGCGAGGCGTTCGGTTTGTTGGCTGTTATGCTGCAAAAGGGCCATGAGCCTAACACAATCGTATTTAATACGCTCACTAATGGACTATGCAAAGAAGGTAAGCTCCAAGAGGCCAAGGAACTACTGTATAAAATGTTAAAAATTGAGTATAACCCTAATGTCATTACATATAATACTCTGATTGATGGCCTTTGCAAGGAAGGAAAGTTGGATGAGGCTAGGAAGCTCTTCAATGAAATGCCCGTATGTCCCGATGTTGTTACATACTGTGCAGTTATTGATGGTCTCTGTAAGGAAGGCAGGATGGACGAGGCTACGAACCTCTTCCATGAAATGCTTAATAAAAACATACATCCTAACGTCATCATATACAATACTGTTATTGATGGTCTCTGTAAGGAAGGCAAGTTGGATGAGGCTACGAAGCTCTTACATGAAATGGCCAAACAAAATTTGTGCCCTGATGTTGTCACATATAATGTGTTCATTGATAGTCTTTGTAAGGAAGGACAATGCCAGGAGGCCACTGAGGTGCTTCAGGAAATGCTGGTTAAAGGCTACACTCCAAATGTGATCACATACACTGCCCTTGTTGATGGTCTCTGCAAAGAAGGAAAGTTGGACAAGGCTAGGAAGCTCTTTTATGAATTGCCCAACAGAAATATATGTCCTAGCGTTGTCACATACAGTGCATTTATTCATAGTCTCTGCAAGGCCGGGCAATGGCAGGAGGCCACCAATTTGCTTCATGAGATGTTGGATAAAGAGTACACTCCGGATGTTATCACATACAATATTCTTACTGACGGTCTTTGCAAAGAAGGTAAGCTTAAACAAGCTCTCGGGTTGTTAAATGTTATGGTGCAGATAGGCCACCAGCCTGATGAAATCACATACAGTACACTTATAAATGGATTTTGCAAGGTGGGTAATCTGGAAAAGGCTAAGGAGCTCTTTCAAGAGATGCCGGAGAAAGGTTGCAGGCCTGGCGTAGTTACCTATAGTACAATAATAGCTGGACTCTGCAAGCATGGCACGATTGAGGAAGCTCAACAGATTTTCTCTGAGATGCCAAAGCAGGGTCTCAGCCCTGATGTGGTTACATACAGCACATTAATAGATGGACTTTGCAAAGTGGGTAACCTTAAGGAAGCAATAAAGTTATTTCAACAGATGAAAGATAGCAGTCTTGTCCCTGATGTGATTACATATAGCACCCTCATGGATGGATTGAGCAAGGAAGGCACGGTCCAAGAGGCAAATAAACTATTGGATGGACTACGCAGGGAAGGCACCGTCATGGATGGCACATTCCAAGAGCTAAATGAAGAATGGGATGAAGTGTTAAAATAGGTTTGATGCCAGTAACCGACAACTTCTATAAAAAAGGACAATTGCATGAACCAGAACATGTGGAAACGGGGATCGCATAGATCCACATGTTATGTATCTTAGATTTTCAACATTCATAGCTTTGTCTATGAGCAAAATATAGACATCACCTAGTTATTTCCAGATGTGATTCTGTATAAGCAGATGTCTAGTTGATTAAATTATTTGACGGTTTTTTTATGGATCGATATAGTTTTGATAAGTTTAAATAAAAATCTCATATGTTAGCTTGTGGTACAACTGAATGAAAGGACTGTACTTTATATACTTGTTTAAGGTTTAGAATTAAACACATAGCATTTGCTGGGAACAACCTTTAACTATTTTATATGTATATTTTGTACTATGAGAATAATGAAAGTTTGCATTAGTTCAAAAGAGAAAATATAATATTTATGGTAATAAGTTTCTTAGGTTATTAGGACTACATGATTACTGTATAACATTTTGTTTTAGGTTATAAAAAATTGTTATAATGTTTAAAGATAATTCGTTTTAATGTTGCATAGGTTATTAGAATTTTAGTCATTAATGAATTTTATGTTTAAGAGAATTTGTGTTAGATGATTGTACTTTATATGTTAGTTAACGAAGTTTTATGCAAAGTCTAGTTATCTCATCTGAAAAGAAGCTAAACTAGGATCATTAATTATAAAATAGTTTTTAGGCATTATAGTGGGAGTATTTTTTATGTGTGTCATTGCAAGTAGTTTGTAAGCGAATGGTTTAGCAAGGAGTATTGCCCTATTGGGTTATGATGTTTAAAGATAACTTGTTTCAAGGTTACATATTGATACTCCATGTTTGTCATTAGAATTTTATTCATTTACATTTTTTTGTTAGTCAACAAACTTTATTTTAAAATAGATATTATGTAAAGTCTAGTTATCCTATCACATATTCTAAACAAAAGTTTCTAACCACTTACATATTAGTGATATGCTAGTTGTTGTCGCTTTTACCTCAAAACATTTGAAAATCAGCCCTCTTAGAGGCCCATTTGACCCCATCAACCCAATCTGTACTAGGCATTGGTTTTCCCTTTCAACCACTAAAAAAATCATAAAAAATCAAGTTTACTTTTCTATTTTAGCAATCCAAAAATTTCTAGCAATAAAATCAGAACTTTAGATTGCATTTACATCTTGAATGCCTTCATTCTCTCATCTAAATTAGGATCGTATTTTATGGTTATAAAATATGTAATTCTTAGCCTCAAATCGTGTAACCTAGTTGCTTTTGGCCTCATAATACTATTGTTTATTCAATATTTAATAAGATGAAATATTGCATGAGTAAATCTAGAAATAAATATACTACAGCAAATCTCAAAGACATATTTACCTAAGTCCATATATCCCCTTTCCATTTATCATTTGTTGGACTTAAATTGCCATAAGGATGCCCCCCATAAGCTAGAGAAGAGCTAATCTTAAGAGAGAAAGATAAGGCTATTAAGGGGATAGTGGAAAACTTATGAGCATGCTCCATTATGATAGTGGAAACCTCGTAAAAAATAGCTCCATTATGAGCATGCTATATAGACCATACAAAAATGAAAGGAAGGGTAGTGAGGTCTTTAAAGGATGGGTTTTCGATCCATGGCTTGAGGGCCTCATAAACATTAAAACCATACTAGCAGAGATGAATACCTTTAAGAGTAGACATATGAACCCAAATCTTGGCAGAGAAAGAGCACGAAATAAATGGGTGCTCTATGGATTCTTTCTGCTCGAGTCACAATGGACAACGACTTGGGCCAATCCAATATCGATGCTTCATGATTTCCCACACTAGAATAGTATGAGACAGAGCCAGCCACGTGAAACACTTCAGTTTGAGTGGACAAATAATTGACCAAATATATTGTTGCCACCATGGAGGGGAAGGGTGCTCTTCTGCATCCTTGAGAGCCTTATAATCATGCCTGGGAGAGTAGGAACCACCGATTGGATTCAAGATCCAAATCAATTCATCCTCAACCTCATTAAACACAATATGAGAGCATTTAAGATCTTTCATAAAGAGATCCCAGAAGACTTGTTCTTCATCCTGAAAGGCAAAGGCATCCGCTATCAACCAGTCGGGCCTATTATTAAAAAGCATTGGTCCTGCAATGATTTGATTCAAATATTGAAAGCCTGAACCATTTAGATGCCTTACCATATGATCAGGGAGTTTGAATGCCTGGGAGAAACCTACCCAAGGGTCTTGTTCGACTCTTATTTTCCTGTCATTTCCTACTTTCCACGCAAAACCCTTTCCAATAAGATCAAAATATTTAACCATTAACCACCAGGAGGGGGACATCTCTCATTCCAATTTATTTGGGGATTGAACCCATTCCACCACTAATAGTGGGTTAATATATTTGTTGATAATGAGTCTTTCCCAAAGGCCTTCTTCCTTAATGACCCTCCATATACCCTTCACGATCAAAGCTTTAGAAAATTGTCTCGAATGCTTTAAGCCCCATCCCCCCAGGGATTTTAGAAGGGATATCTTCTCCCATGAAATCCATGCAAAGGACCTATCCTCTTTAGATTTTTTCCTGATCTTCTCGATAATACCTGTTGGAACTTGAGCCATAGAGTACCAGTAGACTGGTAGACCCTCCAAAACTGATTTAAGCAAGATCAATCTCCCTCTATGGCTTAACCACTTATTACACCAAAGGTGCAGCTTAGATTCAACTCTTCCAATCAACCATGCCCAGTCATGAGGGGAATAGTTGTTTGGTTTCAAAGCCTAAGTAACTCATCCCTTCGAAAAACGCCTCCATGGGAAACTTGAAAAACAAAGAGAGCGAAGAAGCTTCTTCCTCAGATAGTTTGAAATAAAGAAATGTAGATTTATTGTCATTTATGGTCATGCCCGAATCCTGAGAGAACCGATGGAGAATCGGTTTTATAGAGGAGAAGTATCTACGAGATCCATCTGAGAAAAGGAGTATATCATCCACAAAAAGAGGTGAGTTAACCTTAGACCATCAGAGATTTATATCTCTTTCAGTGATCCCACTCTGCGGGCCTAAGATAAATCTATGCTGAGCCCTTCCATGATTAAGATAAAAAGTGGGAAAAGGGGACATCCTTGACAAAGTCCCCTTCCTGGACTAAAGAAATCAGTTGAAGAGCCATTAATTTGGATGGAAAAAGAAACATAATGGACACAAGAGGCTATCCAATTTACAAAATCCAGATTAAGACCAATTTGCAATAGGACTAACCTTAAGAACTACTAGTACACGCGGTCGTATGCTTTCTTGAGGTCCACTTTAAGGATGGCTATTGGAATTCTTTTGAATTTAGCTAAATGGAGAACCTCCTGTGCAATACCGATAGCATCGTGAATTTGTCATACCTTAACTAAAGAAAACTGCTCTTCCAAGATACCATCATTAATTATGACCTTTAATCTTTCCACGATAATTTTGGCTATAATCTTGTAGATATAGTTACAAAGGAAGATTGGGCGGAAGTCCTCCCATTTGGATACATGCTCAACTTTTGGAATAAGAGTGATAAGGGTAGATTTAAATGATGCCAAGATCATGTTGGTGTCTCTTGATTCCTCTAATACTGCGAGCAGATTATCCTCAAACAAATCCAAGAGACCTTTGAAAAACTCAACCGGCCACTCGTTCGGGCCCAAGATTTTATCCTTATGTAGAGAATGAATGGCAGAACACATCTCCTCCAAGCTAATAGGATCCATTGACATATGATTTTGTTCCTCTAATACCATGTTCGTGTATAGGGCTGTTAGTTCGAGCATCTTATCAACCTGGCACCCCTGGTCTTCTTTGTAGAGTAGCTTGAAGTGATCTACCCCTGAACGTGCAAGCTCCTCGAAGCCCGAGGCAAAATATACATCACTGTTCTCTATGCTCCAAATGGAATTTTTGTGGTGTACGTGCTTGGTGTAATTGTGGAAGAACTTTGTATTGTTGAATATTGTAACTTCTAAGAATATTATATTTGTATATTATTTATTCCGGAGATGTTCCATACCTCCGATGTGATTATACTATGAATCCGGAGATGTTTATTCCTCCGGATTGGTTGTGGTAACTAGGGTTATTAGACCCACCATGTGGGGGTCGGCCCAGTCAGTTATAATAGGGTATTTAACCTAATGGTTAAATACGCGCCTACATGTACTTGTGTAAAATACATGTCAGTCTAGTGTATAAATAGAGGAGGTATGTTCCTCATTTGACACACTCACTCACTTGTGAAAGATAACGCACTTGTCTGGGAGATTTGCTAAGGAGACAAAGTAGGAGGGAGCACATCTTGTATTTTGGTTGATCATCTTATTGAGGAAAGCTTTGTTGGGTTTTCTACCCCATGAGGGTTTCCCAGGGTATATTCTGTGTCTATCTTGTGATTATGTTTCTTTCAGTGATCTTGATAGTCTATTTGGTTTAAACTTAACATGGTATCAGAGCTAGACTGAATAGGACATCTTTCACAAGGTAAGAATACCTCTCTCTCTCTCTCCGGTGAAAGTTAGGGTTTCAACAAAAAGTTCGTATTATTGAATTTTGGTTACATGGTTGGATAGCCCTCTTCAATACCTTTCTTGTAATCCCTAGATCGAACTTTTTGGTTGGGTAGAACTCCGGGAAATCAAAACCCTAATTCTACCAAAAGTGCGATAAGTCAGAATTTGGGTTCATAAAAAAGTTGGCATTTTTTAATTCTGATTACATGGCTGGATAGCCATTCTCAAGACCATTCTTTTGAGCCCTAGATCGAACTTTTTGGTTGGGTAGAACTCCGGGAAAGTCAAACCCTAATTCTACCAAAAGTGCGATAAAATTCTGTTCCAGATTCCGGAAAAGTGAAAAGTAACATTTCCAGGTAAGTCTACTCTGTCTCTTGGACTCCCCCAAGAGAAGATGGCTCCAAACACTAAGCTTGAAGACAAGCTAGAAGGTATAGAGAATTTCCGGGCATGGAAATACAGAATTGGTCTCATTCTTGAAGAGAATGATCTTGCTCATTATATCAAGGAAGAAGTTGCAGAACCAGAAGGAGATGAAGCCAAAGAAAAGCACAGGAAGGATTTTATTAGGGCAAAGAGAATCATAGCTGGTTCTATTAAAGACCACTTGATTCCCCAAGTGGCCTCCAAGAAGACTCCAAAGGAAATGTATGATGCCCTAGGAAGAATGTATGAAGGAAAGAACATCAATAGGAAGATGAATCTAAGGACTCAATTGAAGAGTACCAAGATGCACAAAGGAGAATCCATTCAAGACTACTTCTCAAGGGTTTCACAAATCAAGGAACAACTAGATGCAATTGGTGATACTCTTGATGAGGATGAACTTGTGATGACTGCTCTCAATGGTCTCACTAGACCTTGGGAATCCTTCATACAAACCATGTGTGCCAGGAAAGAGAGCATGAATTTTGATATAGTATGGGAGGATTGTGTTCAAGAAGAAGCTAGGGTAGCCAACAGAGAAGCTTTTCTCAAAGAGGATGACCAAGCTTTGGCCACCCATACCAAAAGAAGAAGAATAGGTCATCTCAAGAAAGTTGACCACAAAGGATCTCAACACTTCTCTAGACCTAAAAAGAGAAAAGGACCATTTCTAGTAAGAGATCTTTCCACTGTCAAATGCTACAACTGTGATAAGCTAGGACACATCTCCTGATTTTTTCCTTCACAAAAGAAGAAGTTTGTCCACAAAAGACACCATGCACATATGGCAGAAAATGATAGTGAAGAAGAAGAAGAGGAAGAAGATGAAGAAGAAGAAGAGGTAGAGGTAAGGCCTAAAAGGAAAAGATATAAGGTGAAGAAAGAAGATCCAGAAGAATATGTTCTATTCTCTGCACTCTCTGGATCTGTATCTCCTGGAGAAGATACATGGCTCATTGACAGTGGTGCTTCTAAGCACATGACAGATCAAAGGAAGACCTTCTCAAATCTTGAAGAAAAGTCTTCTACACAAAAGGTATCTCTAGGAGATGACTACCAATATCCCATCAAAGGAATTGGTGAAGCTAGCTATAAGCTAGATTCAGGAACACCCTTGAAGATGAAAGACATCTTATATGTACCCGGTTTAAAGAAGAACCTTCTCTCTATCTCAGCACTAGATAAGAAAGGTTTTAGAGTAGCTTTCATAGATGGACAAGTACTCATGTGGTCCAAAGGAAAAACAATTAAAGATGCAATTGTTATTGGTGAAGAAGAAGGAGGTCTCTATAAGCTCAAGGGCCATCCAGAAGCTGCCCTTGCTCATGAGATCTCTAGCCCCAGTGAGCTATGGCATAGAAGATTAGCTCACATCAACTATAAAGCCTTACCCTATGTAAGCAAGGTAGTAATAGGATTACCAGATTTGAAAGCTGATCATGATGGCTCATGTAAAGGGTGTAAGAAAGGGAAAAATATCAAGAACCCCTTTCCAAAGAGTGAAACAAAGACTAAGAACATTTTAGAGCTAATACACTCAGATGTATGTGGACCAATGCCCACCACTTCTCTAAGTGGGTTTGAATACTATCTTTCATTCATTGATGACCATTCAAGGAAAACTTGGATATACTTCCTGGAAGGTAAGAATGAAGTCTTTGGAAAATTCAAAGAGTTCAAGGCTCTAATAGAAAATCTATCAGATAAGAGAATCAAAATTCTCATAACAGATAATGGCGGAGAATTTACCTCAAAGGAATTTGAGGACTTTTGTAAAGAAGTTGGAATTAAAAGGGAACTAACTACTCCATACAATCCCCAACAAAATGGGGTGGCTGAAAGGAAAAATAGAACAATCATGGAAGCTGTAAAGACCATGATACATGACCAAGATCTTCCCATGTATCTATGGGCTGAAGCAGCCAAGACAACAGTATATGTGCAAAATAGATTATCTCATAGTGCTCTTGATTTCAAAACTCCAGAAGAAGTGTTTACAGGTAAGAAGCCTGAGGTAAGTCATCTTAAAATATTTGGGTGTCCTGTGTACATCCACATTCCAAAAGAAAAGAGAACCAAGTTGGACCCTTCTGGTAAGAAGGGGATTTTTGTTGGTTATTGTGAATCATCCAAAGCCTTCAGAATTTACATTCCAGGTTTTCATCACATAGAAATAAGTAGAGATGTAACGTTTGATGAAGAAGCAGCTCTCAAGAAATCCAGGAAGTGCCAACTTGAAGAAATCTATGAAGAAGATACTTCTCCCAGAATCACAGAGGCTGTTCCCATTCCTGAAGATGATTCTCCAGAGGATCATGATATGTTGGAACCATAAGAGCCTCCTATTTCAGACTTATCTAAGAAAAGAAGGCCAGCATGGGCTAGAGATATTATTCAAGGGGCTGAAAGATATGGAGCTCCTGAAGGCTCCACTAGAGAAAGAAAGAAACCAAAGCTAGTGTCCAACTACATGGATTTAATGTGTGATCTTGTGGATCAACTACCTACCAGCTATGAAGAGGTAGCTCAAAAGAAAGAATGGGTAGAAGCAATGACAGAAGAATACCAGTCAATAATGAAAAATGATGTTTGGGATATAGTCCCCAAACCAAAAGATAAAAGTGTGGTTTCTTCCAAATGGATCTTCAAGATAAAACATGCTGCAGATGGTAGCATTGAAAAATACAAGGCAAGATTTGTAGCCAGAGGATTCTCTCAGAAGGAGGGAATTGACTATGAAGAAACATTTGCACCAATTGCTAGGTATACTTCAATTAGAACTATCATGGCACTTGCATCCATGATGAAGTGGAAATTACACCAAATGGATGTTAAGACAACCTTTCTAAATGGTGTAATTGAGGAAGAAGTATACATAGAGCAACCACAAGGGTATGAGGTTAATGACGGAAGGACTCATGTATGCAAACTGAAAAAAGGCATTATATGGGTTGAAACAAGCTCCCAGGGCTTGGTACGGAAGGATTGACAATTTATTAACTAGCATGGGCTTTACCAAAAGTAAAGCTGACCCCAATCTTTATCTCAAGGTGATGGATGATGAACCAGTTATATTGTTGTTATATGTAGATGATCTATTTTTAACTGGAAATGAGAAACAAATTATTGAAAGCAAGAAGAAGCTTTCTTCAGAATTCGAGATGAAAGATCTCGGATTAATGCACTACTTCTTAGGCTTAGAAGTATGACAAGAACCAAAAGGAATCTTTCTAAATCAAGGTAAGTATACTGTGGAGATTCTCAAAAGATTTGATATGTTGGAGTGTAAAGCCATGGCCACTCCCATGGACTCCAACTTGAAGTTGTTAGTTAATGGTTCATCAGAATTAGTGGACATAACCTTATACAGACAAATCATTGGATCATTGATGTACTTAACTAATACTAGGCCTGATATATGCTTTGCTTTAAATACCCTAAGTCAGTGTCTAGTAGAACCTAGAAAGGCCCACTTAATAGCTGCAAAGCATGTAATGAGGTACCTAAAAGGTACATTAGATTTTGGCCTATATTATCTCGGAGGTCATGAACTCAGGTTACATGGTTACTCAGACTCTGACTGGGCAGGTAGTGTCTCAGATAGAAAAAGTACTTCAGGTGGATGTTATGGTCTTGGATCTGCCATGATTTCCCGGTTCAGCAAGAAACAATCTAGTGTGTCTCTCAGTACTGTTGAAGCAGAATATATAGCTGCCTGCTCTGCCAGCTGTGAAGCAGTATGGCTTCGGAAACTTTTATCTGGAGTGTTTGACTTAGAAATGGATCCCACTGTGATTATGTGTGATAATCAAAGCTGCATCAAGATGACTGAAAATCTTGTGTTTCACGATAAGTCAAAACACATAGAGATCCGATACTTTTATATACGAGATATGGTGCAGAGAGGAGCTATCAAGCTCGAGTATATAAGCACTGAGGATCAAATTGCTGATATCTTGACCAAACCTCTGTCTCGAGTAAAGTTTGAACACTTCCAAGACAAGCTTGGTGTAGTTCAAAAGGGACCCTCCTCGAAAGGGGGAGTAGCATAGTATCTAATAACTAGTCTGTCTCATTAATGATGAGGATACCTTTTTACTGCACTTAGTTACTTAGAATTATTTAGACTTAGGACTCTTATATTTTTTTTTTTGATGATGATGACGATACATGTTTTGATATACATGCTTGATGATGATGATGACACATGTTTTGATATACATGCTTGATGATGATGATACATGTTTTGATATACATGTTTGATGATGATGATGATACATGTTTTGATATACATGTTTGATGATGATGATGATACATGTCTTGATATACATGTTTGATTATGATGATACATGTTTTGGTTATACATGTTTTGATGATGAGAATACATGTTTTGTTATACATGTTGTGAGGGGATTGGATCATCCCTGGACTTCAGTCCTAAAGTTGAGCCGTAGACGTATGTCTTCGAGAATGAAGTTCTTGGTGAACATGTGAGAGGATTGGATCATCCCTGGACTTCAGTCCTAAAGTTGAGCCGTAGACGTATGTCTTCGAGAATGAAGTTCTTGGTGAACATGTGAGGGGATTGGATCATCCCTGGACCTCAATCCTAAAGAAGAGCTGTAGACGTATGTCTCCGAGAACTAAATCCTGAATGAACAGGTAAGAGGATTGGATCGTCCTCGGACTATGGTCCTTTGAATTGAGCCGTAGACATGAGGTCTCCGATAACTAAATGATAGGACTGGATCGTCCCTGGACTTCGGTTCAAAAGGTACACGATAGGACTGGATTGTCCCTGGAATTTGGTTCAAAAGGTACACGATAGGATTGGATCGTCCCTGGACCTCGGTTCAAAAGGTACACGATAGGACTGGATCGTCCTTGGACTTCGGTTCAAAAGGTACACGATAGGACTGGATCGTCCCTGGACCTCGGTTCAAAAGGTACATGATAGGACTGGATCGTCCTTGGACTTCGGTTCAAAAGGCACATGATAGGACTGGATCGTCCCTGGACCTCGGTTCAAAATGTATGTGACAAATCCTAGAATTGCTCTAGGTTACATCCAGCATGAAACAGGGCTGGCTCTGTAGATGTGATACATCCAGCATGAAACAGGGCTGGCTCTGTAGATGTGATACATCCAACATGAAACAGGGCTGGCTCTATAGACGTGACACATCCAGTATGAAAGAGGACTGGCTCTGTGGCGGTAAATCCTAGATCTGATCTAGGTCACATCCAGTATGAAAAAGGACTGGCACTGTGGTTGGGATTAGATCGTCCCTAGACATGAGACTTGTCTTAAAGAGATAAGGATTGATCATCCTGGAACTTGATCTGGATTGTATCATCCATGGACCTATGTCCTAAAGAGAGCAGGATTGATCATCCTGTAATATGATCGTGTGATGACGATGCTGATGATGCTGATTATGTGATGACGATGCTGATGATCGATGCTAATGATCATGTGATGACGATGCTGATCGTGTGATGTCGATGTTGATGATCGTGTGATGACGATGCTGATCGTGTGATGACGATGCTGATGATCGTGTGATGACGATGCTGATCGTGTGATGTCGATGCTGATGATCGTGTGATGACGATGTTGATCATGTGATGGCGATGCTGATGATCGTGTGATGACGATGTTGATGATCATATGATGATGATGTTCCAGTAACTAGTTGAGTTACTGATGATGATGAACTGAAGAAAGCTTCTGATGATATATAGATGTATCATGTATGATGTATGACTCGTTGATCCTGCAGATGCTGTTATAATATCCTTCTCGTTAAGGGGGAGTGTTGAATATTGTAACTTCTAAGAATATTATATTTGTATATTATTTATTCCGGAGATGTTCCATACCTCCGATGTGATTATACTATGAATCCGGAGATGTTTATTCCTTCGGATTGGTTGTGGTAACTAGGGTTATTAGACCCACCATGTGGGGGTCGGCCCAGTCAGTTATAATAGGGTATTTAACCTAATGGTTAAATACGAGCCTACATGTACTTGTGTAAAATACATGTCAGTGTAGTGTATAAATAGAGGAGGTATGTTCCTCATTTGACACACTCACTCACTTGTGAAAGATAACGCACTTGTCTGGGAGATTTGCTAAGGAGACAAAGTAGGAGGGAGCACATCTTGTATTTTGGTTGATCATCTTATTGAGGAAAGCTTTGCTGGGTTTTCTACCCCATGAGGGTTTCCCAGGGTATATTCTGTGTCTATCTTGTGATTATGTTTCTTTCAGTGATCTTGATAGTCTATTTGGTTTAAACTTAACATGTATTGTCGTCGCCTAACTGAATCCACAATGCTCTACTTTTGAGACGCCAAGTAGCCTCCTTCTCATATTTTAGTGTGCTTACACTCCAAAGCCATAATTACCTTTTTATGAGCTATTGAAAGAAATCCCTCTTTGTAGGCCTCATGAAATATTTCCAATGTAAATTCAGTATCCTTGTCAAGATGCTTATACAGTTTATCCCTCCTATCCACAAACAAATTAATAGTCCTTTGTTTCAGCTGAATGAGGTTGTTTTGGAAATGAACCACTGTTGAGACCGGACCCCCCGGCACGAACTTTACCCAACAATGCTTGACTAGATATTTTAAATCATCGTCTTCAATCCAACAAGAATTGAACTTGAAAGGGCTTGAGGGTTTCCTTCCAATGCTATTTATTTCAAGATAAATAGCGAAGTGATATGAATTGCCTTCTTCACCCACCCACTGCCTCATAACTATTGGAAGCTGCAAGATTCCATCATTAACCAGGAAGCAATCAATTAGATTTGCGATACATTCATCCCCCACATGCATATTTCACCATGAAGGTTAATTTAAGGACCAATGGGAGTAAGTCATAAAGAGGTTATTTGGCTAAACGAAGAATGAAGTAATCAGATAAGGCATCGATGCGAGGTTTAGAGCCCCAAATTTCACTCTCCCCCGGGGAGAAATTGAGATCACCTCCCAGAATGATTATCTCCCCATCGAGAAGATTTGAAGAGCACATAAACTCCCAGTAATGAACTCTATTAAAGTAGGGACCATAAAGATTTAGGACGTTGAAGGATAGCCCAAACTCCCTTGAGAAGAGGGTAGCCCCCAAGCCCAATTTAATCACCCAAATTTTAATACAAAGAAAAACAGACCTATTCCAACATGTAATGAGACCACCAGAGTGACCTTGCGCATCAGTGTTGATGAAGCTCCAGGCTAGAAGGAGCTTTTCCAATTCGTCCAAAATCGCCAATATTGTAGCTAAAGATTCCCGAAGCAGAATAATACCTGGTCTTTGGATGTCAATAATCCTCTTCACTGCGAGATTTTTTTGTTAAATATACAACATTAGGAGACATTCTACAAACCAATGTTGTGTAACCAAGATTTATCCTCCCTTATAGAGGTGAGCACTTTGATTTCCTTCCGTGTAAAGGTTATTCCTCCCGTATAGAGGTAATTGATCAAAGTAATGATGTTGTAAAGTCTTGTTTGACAAGGCTCCAGACTTGTGTGTCAAGTCATGATTCTCATGTGAACCTTATGTATAAAGGTATCTATGGGATGGACCTCCCGTATAGAGGTGGACCTTTCGTATAAAGGTCATGCTTTACTTGTTAAAAGCATTTAATGTTGTGTGATGTATTATTAACCATGATCACTAGATTGCTATTAAGTCCCCTTTAGAGACTAATCACCTCTAAAGTGAATTACTTTAGCATATGATCATTTGGTCTGGAATAATATAATATGATCACAACATTCGATAATTATTCTTAGTATAATGTAATGTGATGGATAATTAAAGTTAGCACATATTGACCATGCAGTAAGAGATAAAGAAATAAAAGATAAAGCATAGAGATCAAGAGAATTTTAAATTGCCCATGCAGACACTTCAACTAATTAAAGGGAACTCAAATGGTTAAAGCTTTAGTTAAGTGTCAATGTATGCCTCAATCAATGCTTAAGTTAAAGCATCAGTTAAAGATATGCCTCAGTTATCTAAAGAAATCACAGTGGTCACTTCAAGTAAATCAATCAACATGATTTCAGTTAACTAAGTGTTAAATAAGAAGGACTAGTTAACTAAAATACGACACCAGTAAATCAAGGAGAACTCGAACTGATCACTACAGTGACGTTATCAAGAAATCATCATTTAAAGAGAGTTAACTAAGTGACAACAAAGATCTAGTTAACTAAGTGTTATTGCATGACGACACTTATGTTAAACCAAAAGACGACACGTGAGTTGCAACACTTGCAGGTCATCACCTAAGTTAGCCATTTAACTAAGTGGGAAAGATTTCAGTTAAGAGGCGATTTCATCCTAAGTGATAGTTCAACACTGCATGAGAAGTGGGTCGCACTTACTCATGCAAGATTGATACATCCATTCTGAGGGCAAGTTCATCCAGAAGTTAGAAGAAGCTGATGCTTGAGGAATGTATAAATATGTTATACGGGATTGATGAATCCAGTGTGAAGTGAATTCTCTTCTCCTTTGAAGGCAAGGCACTTCTCTTTGTGTGCATGATATTATTATTGAAGGCAAGGAACTTCTCTGATTTATCTCTCTTCTCTATTGCTTATGTATCTTCACCAAGAGTGTTTGGTGATCTCTTATCTTCCGAAAGCAATCTGCTATGTTGTAAAAGAAAGACATTCTATGCTATCCATTATATTATACTGAGAAGAGTTGTTGGGGTTTTTGTTCTCATTATTTTGAGGATTTTCCCCAGGGTATATCTTGTGTTATGATTGTATGAATTTCATGTGATTGAATTGTATCATTGCTTCAAGTCTTTGCATCTAAAATAATTAAAGATCAAAGCTCAACCAAAAATAAACATTTTTGAGGGTGCCCTAACCCTCTAATATTTGGAGACAGAACAAGCATTAAGTAACCCGCTTCTTGGGATATTTTTCTCTAAGATTCCCAAAGATAGTATTCTTTCGACCAGAAATAACCTCCCTTGCAACTCTCTCCCTTGCTCTGGCCATCACTGAGTGTTTGCCTCTTATCCTTTGCCTCTTAGCCTAGGTTTGAGAAGCTTGGAATCTTTAGCTAAACCACCAATCCATCCATACTTTGCTTGAATTCTACCTTCTCTTGATGACCGGAGGTAATATCTAGACTTCCCTGGAGTGCAAGAAGGAGAGGAGCCTTCCTTAGGAAAAGAAGGAGTGACCTCCAGCACTAGTATGACAAATAGGGGCCTCCGACACTGGTATGACGAATCGGGGATCTAGGGAAGCCTCTTTAAGTCTATGGATTTCTTCGTAAATACCTTCCGTAAGCTTCTCTTGGCTCATATAAGGTGAAATGGTCAAGGGACAGGAAAGCTTAAAACTCATGTCGATGCCATAAGGCACAGAAGATGATCCCTCAATATCTGCCACAAGATGAAAAGCAGGAGTTGGAAGGGGATAATCAAGGAGTTTAACAGAGTGGAGGAAATAGAAAGGGGTGGGATCAGGTCAGTGGAGGGATTTGGGTTACCGAAAGAGATCAATAGAAAGGGAAAGATGGAATATGAAAGCGAAAGGGGAGGATAGTGTCCTTAGAGCATCTTCCAAGGCCTTCTCTGAGCAATGGCATTTCCTTTGGGGTGGTCGAGAGAGCAAAAGACAAAGGAAAAAGATCTGAGGAGGATAAGGGTAGGATCCTAGAAGGAACTAGGGATATAGAACTTTGATACCCCGGAGGATGAATAGAAGAAAAAGGAAGGACCAAATCCTAAGAGGAAGAAGAAGAGCTCACAGACCTGAAATCCCCCAAACTGGTTGACCTCATACTTAGCTCTGATGCAGATGGAAAGATAGAAGACGATGCAAAATCCTTATGTCCTAGCTCATTCTTGGCAGTACAATGAGCCCTCATAGACTGAAGCTTTTATTTTCCTAGCAGGGACTCTCTACTTCCTTTATGCTTCCAAAGCCCTCTTCGAAAGGGGAGATTACATTCGTTTGCCAAATGTTCCTGAGAATGGCATCGGTTACACCACAAAGGAATCCCTGTGCAGTCAAGAGGCTGAATGATCTTTCTACCTTCCACTGATATGACTATCTCCGCATGGAGGCCTTCCCTAGTATCCAACTCCACCAATACTCTAGCCACAGACATTATCTCGGTCTCAATGAAGCTCATGTCAGTCGTAATAAATCGACCGAGAGTCAAACCAATCCTTTTAAAAATCTTCACAGTCCATAAGGAAGATGGAATCCCAGGAATATTTACCCACATAGATTGTAGGAAAGGCTTCATCACCATTGCATCAAAAAAAGGGTTCCAAAGTTGGAGGGAAAGGGGGGAGTGGTCCCAATACCACACTCCTCTGAGAATTTTGGCTGCATTGTTAGGGCTACCCAAAACAACACTGATGCATCCCTTGGCCAAAGAGTAAACCCTTGGAGGGTATCCCAAGAAGCCAGCCTAGTTGGATAAGATCCAAGAATTAAATGAGTGGAGACTCATTTTGCGACTAGATAAATTCCCTACCAAAGTGGCACTAGCCATTGACAAAAATTCATAAAACGGTACATCGGCACCCAAAACTAAGCAACACTCGAAATTCTTTCTTCTAAACTTCTTCCTTTTCCCCTGTCTACACCCCTTAACATTGTCTGCTCTGATAGGGTTCGATTGACTGCATCATGTGTCTTCTAAAGCCTCGGTACTTTGACAACTATCAGAAACCCTGTAGTCGGGAGCAGAGCGGGATAGATTAGGAGAAAAAGTAACCGGGGAGTAGTTAAAGACTTCATCAAAGGATGTGCCTCCTTCTTTCCTTGGAGGCCTCAAAAAATGGTTCTCCATCATATAAGGCATTAATATGCTTTAAATTAAATGTAAGATGATATATTTTATGTGTGGTTGCATATTTCATGATAATAATGTCTTTATTATGTAGTAATTTGATTTTTTTTTAATAAGATGATATCTATTGTGTTGTTGAAATATATAATAAAATATGTAGTTTACATTTCTATACGTTTATTTTTTTTGCCACTCAAAATTAGTTCATTGGATCTAGTGCTAACAAAAATATCACCAACATTTAATGGTTAGAAATTTAAGAATTAAGAAGATTTTCCAAGATTTCTACGCTTTAAGAAAATTACGGATCCTTAAAATTTTCCCTCCTAATGTTAGTATATGTTAAAAAAATAATAATTTTTTTCCCTTGAATGTTTGTTTATAACTATTACTCATACATATACTAAATTCATGATATGCACAATAAGCCTCAAAACATACAAAGATCTATCTTTAAATCAAATTATTGAATAAATTTGTTGATTGATCCATTTTTCTTCCATGTTTACATGTATTTTCCAAGGAATGTCAATCCATAACTATAAAACCACACAAAGTTTTATATTGTTAAAATCAATCATTAATTAGATTTATTGACTAGGTCACAATTCTTTTAATGATTGTGTTGGTGATACATGTCGTTTCTCATGTCTACAAGCTTGGTGAGATGACAACAAAGTGGCACGATCTTAATATGCAATGTTACTCTAAGAGTTCTCAAAACTAGGTAAACTAGAAAAAGACTTGAAGATATTTTGTAGAATTAAATGGAAGTAGGATTTAAGTCAAATGTTGGTGTTTACAATAAATGATTCATGGATTTATTGAATGAAGTAAAATCATATGAAGCTTAAAATCTCTTCCAAGGCATAGTGGATGGAGGCCAAAACACTAATGTCGTGGCATACGATGTACTAGTAGAGGATTTTGGTAATCAGTGGAGCATTGAGAGGGCCAACAAAATAATTCGTAATTTTTTTGGGAAAGGGCAATCTCATTGAGGAGATTGAGGCACAACTTGGTGGGAAACCACGAGAACTAAATGTGATTGTTGAAGTGAAGCCAATGATGGAATTGTTTGAGGCCAAGGTCAATGTAACAGTGTAGATTAGTCCTATACATTTTGAGATGTGATTGCGATGAAAACCTAATGTGATTGCTAGTGATTATGACCCCAAAAATGGAAAGAAACTATGTCATGTCCATGTATTGATGTGGAGGGGATTTCCACCAAAAACCATGCTTCTTGTAGTTTTGTTTGAATACCGAGGTACATTAGAGTCAATTTACAAATCAATCCAACAATGTAGTGTTCATGTTAGATCACTAGCCACAAAACCCACAATAAAAAAATTAACGTTTATTTTTAAATTCGATTTGAAATTATCCTACACGGCATGACTTAAAATAATAAACAACACAACCAAATTTTCCTTTATCGCAACTAAACAAATTCTTTCATGAGCACATGTACTCACATATTCCTTACTTTAAATTAGTTTGTTTTCTTAGTTCAATGTTTGGATCACTAAGTGTCAACTATCAACCTTTCTCTCAATGCAATCTTTTTATAATAATACCATTTTTATCGACATAAAAAAGACCATGAACTCTGGAAAGTGAAGCACATAGTGGTGGAAGACAACAAAATCCAACTTGTAAGGAACAAGACATTGTCATTAGTCACATTTTGTTTACTATTTCACATATACCAATCCAATCTAAACCACATATATAATTCCCACACCTTGATAAAAAATAATATAATCTAGTCTAATCTAAATGTCCACATGTTTGAAGCTTCTTTTGCATTTGAGATAGCCTCTTCTTGAAGCCTTTGTTAATGCTTTTGTGGGATGCAGAGCTTGTTTTGCATTGAATATGAAATCTAGAGTGACATTTTAGTTGTGGCCGTCATTTTTTATGTTTTGGTTCATTAGTGGAGAGAAGACAAAGGCCCACATGGAACAATAGGGACATGGATGTTAATGTTGTGTGAGGACAAAGAATGTATGCACTACTTACACATGCATATGGCCATCTGTTGAAAAAGGCTCTAAATTTTCTATGCCATTCATTGCTCTTTATCGCATGATTTGGATTTTTCAATACATTATACTTGCGGTAACTTGGTTCCTTCTTCGTTTTCTTTGTAAGGTTCTTATATACATTAATCTAGAAAAATAAAAAATTGTACATGTCAAGACTATGACAGTCGATTACAGAGTGCCTCCAAATGTCAATGGTAGAGAAACTATTCCAAAATTGAACTAGTCTGAAAGGAATCGCTAACAAATCTAAACAAAGACATTCTAGAAGACCTTTTAACAGAGGATCCCCCACAGGCTAAGGGTTCTATCCCGCAAAATTAAAATAGAGGAAATGTAGTCCAAAATCTAAATTAACCATTAAACAAAACTAGAACTAATCATCATCATAAACAATTACTATGGAGGGGCCTTGACCTGGGGTTTCTTGATTTGCTTCCCAAATACTAACATTCTCATGACATCATCGGTTCTCCATTTGGGAATCCGAGGTACTATCAGAAGGCATCTTACTGAACTGTTTCCCAGTGAGTTATGTGGTCTTGGTTCCTTCCTTGACATTTATTCATTGGAGTTTTTTTGTTGTTATTGATTTTTAACATACATGTGCGTTTCTTTTCTTATTACATTGGAAATCTCTCCAAGGATTCATCAAATTGAAGTCTTTATTATATCCAACATCCTTAAAAGGTTTACAAACACAAACCCATCAACATTCCTCAAAAAATGTGTTTCCTATTATGTATTCATTAATCAAGATATTCCTCGTAACATTTAGTCATTACATTTTATATGTTTGTATTGTTCCTTTCTTGCTTTTGATTTGCATTCTTACAAATATTTTGCAGCTCATGAGCCAAATATACTTCAAGAAAGGTTTCCTTCCTTAACATCTTATCTTTTTCAAAAGTTAAAGTTAGCGATTATATTTTGTTGCTTGTTTTGCTAGATTCATTGGTCTTCGTGTGCTTTGATTCAACAAATACATATTTAAAAAAATGATTGCCCCAACAAAAATTCAAGTAGATTAAAAAAATGATTTCCCCAACAAAATTTCAAGTGGATTATTAAGTTCTACACTTACGCATTTCACACTATTCCAACTCAAGATGAAATTTAACAATAAAACATTTCAATATCTCCACCTTATAACAACGTACTTTTTGCATCTTTAAGGGAAATTCCTAGTTGAATTTATGTTATATACTAAAGAAGAGACAAAATTAGTAAAACCACACACGAAGGAACAAATTAATATTTATAACTTAGTTACTTTGCTTTAAGGTCCGATTGTTGTACATAAACTTGTGTACAACAACTAATCTATATCTTGATCTGAATCTGAATCTGTTCAACAACTAATCTCGATGTCGATCTGAATCTGCTTACTCCAACACATCCATGGCCATGACAAAGAGGAGTACATTGTTTTTCATTTCAATCAAACTTGCCCTCATTCGTCAAATCCCTACTCCTACCCTTGTCAATTTTCTAGTACTCACATTGAGGTGTGATCACTTTCTTAGCACTTACATTGAGGTGATAGTGGGTAGCTCATCTAAAGTCACCTTTAGGTTCTCACATTGGGACTTTCACATTGAGTGAGAACCTAGGAGGTAACAATATCAACATTGGATACATATAGTCAGGTGGCAAACTGCTCCCACATAATCATTCCACATGAACAAATTATTGCACAAATAAGTCTCTAATTGTTATTTGTATTTGTTATTGCCATTGTATGGTGTGCATCCATGGTGAATCCTATGGATGAATTTGAATGAATTATATGCAAAATTATTTAAATTGTGTATCTTTAGAGATTGTGCATGGACCAAACAAATGAAGTATATGGTGTATGCATATTTAATTTCACATTTAAATTGACCAGTAAGCTTAAGTTACGAATAACTTTGGTTGGTATTCAAAAGAATTTTGTTGAGTTTGCACCTTGTTCAAAAAGGAATTTGGTTGAGTACAATTCATGAACAAGCAATAAGGGCCTGCGATTTTGTCATCACTAACACACCCTAATTTTACAACTAACTTGATGGCAGGGCCTTCCATCAAGGCACTAGGATTTCTAGACAAATAAAATTCCCAGGCAAAGTGGATGTGACTTCCTAGTCATTATTCATTGGTGCCTCCCCATAAATTGAGCCAGTAATGCAAGTGGGTTAGATCTAGCTCACTATTTTGCACTTAGATAACAATCCATATGAATTAGTAGGTTATTATACCATTAAAATCCTTTACAAGGTTTAGTGTTAAGAAAGGAGGCTACATTGTTCGTGGTTTGTGGCGTTGAAGAGAGGAGAAAGCAGGTTACGTTGTTCATGGTTCCTTCCTTGATGAGATTTAAGCCTGATTTTGTGTGAATTTATTCGTCCAAATAACTGATCGGTTAATAACAACTTGTGTTTTTCCCCACAAGAAGAGGGTGAGGCAAATACAGTATATGCATTGGATAATTCCAAGCATATGTTGTATGTTGCTACTGCTATAGATAGAAAATATGCTTAAAATTAAATGTGGTAAAGTGCCACCATAACGAAATAACTTGGAATATAATAATTGTGAAACCCATTGAAATTGAAATGATGGGATCATGCATGAGGATGATGGGATCATGAATCTAATAACTGTGAAACCCACTGACAATTGAAAAGTTGTTGCTATGTATGTGGTGGATGATCATGGGTAATGGCCATGACTTATGATATGGATGGATGTATCTTCTGACACTTTATAGGATTGTCTTAAAGGAGAGTCTGTCGAGTGCTTAAGGATCGCCTATTTAAAAGTGGCCTTAAGAAATAAAGTAATGATGTCCTTCAATTGTTAGGAAATTTGGACCAAACATTACCAATTTACCCTTCATCTTTGTACAACATCTAATCTCGATCTCGATATGAATATGATCAACCCTTCTATCTACAACAACTATTCTCGATCTGAATCCGCTAACCCTTGACCATGACAATGAGGAGGACATTGCTTTACATTTCGATCAGACTGGCTCTAATTCCTTCAATACCTACTCCTACCCTCATCAGTTTGCTTGGTAAAGGCTTCCTATATTCCTCTCGCACTTCACATTCCTCCTATACCTTCAATGGCGAGACAAAGAAGTGCATCAAAACACTTTGTAAAACTAATAGGTTTTCAGAGGAACTGGAAACCTTCAAGCAAATGCTTTCAGCTAAATCTATTCCTGACCTCATCACATGCAATTTTCTACTAAGTAGCCTAGTACGAGCGAATTGACATGAATTAGCATTGTCTCTTTACAAACATATGATTGAATTAGAATTGTTCCTAATCTTATAACTTTAACAATTGTGATCAATTGTCACTAGATCATGCATTCAAAGTGTTTGGCGAAATAATAGCACGCGAGTATGTTCCAAATGTTATAACATTCAGTACCTTGATGAAAGGGATTTGCTGGGAGGGCATAATAGAGGACGTTGCCAATATTTTTATTCAAATGGTGGGCAACGGACATGTTCCTAGTGTTGTTACATGTAGATGGGTTGTGCAAGACGGGGTGTCCCGTGAGGCATTCAGTTTGTTGGTTGTTATGCTGCAAAAGGCACTACAACAAATTTGACATTTAGGGGCGGATGCTTTCCGCCTCCAAAACTCACTTTTGGGGGCGGTTTTGGATTTGGCGGCGATCTTTCCAAAACTGCCCCTAATAGTACCAACGCTAAAAGTTTTCACTTTTAGGGGCGGTTCTGGATGAGATCAAAACCGCCCCCAAAAGTGAGTTTTGGCGGAGGTTGATACCCACCCCCAAAAGTCACTTTTGGGGGCGGTTCTAAACCCCCTCTAAAGTCCCTTATGGGGGCGGTTCACAACCGCTGCCAAAAGTCACTTTAGGGGGGGTTTAGAACCGCCCCCAAAAGTGACTTTTGGGGGCGGTTCTACCCCCCTCCCCTCCAAAAAAAGTTACTTTTGGACTATTGACGATGGTTGCCTTCCGCCTCCAAAGGTTAATTTTGGGGGCGGTCTTTAGAAAATTGCCCCTAATAACACCGACACTAAAAGGTTTGACTTCTAGGGGCAGTTATGGAAGAGATCAAAACCACCCCTAAAGTGATTGTTGGCGGCGGTTCTAAACCCCCACAAAAGTCACTTTTAAGGGCGGATATAAACCCCCTTGTAGGTACCTACAGGAGCGGTTTCGAACCGCCCTTAAAATTATTTATGAAAAACCTTCAGGGGAGGGTTTAAATCCCCCTCGTAGGTACCTTCAAAGGTAGTTCACAACCCCCCCTAAAACACTTTACAGACATTTGGTGCAGTTATAAACCCCCTTCATAGGTGCCTACGGAGGCGGTTCAAACCCCCCCCTAAAACTCTTTACAAACATTTGGGGGCGGTTATAAACCCGCCTCGTAGGTACCTACGGAGGTGGGTCAAAACCCCCACTAAAACTCTTTACAAATATTTGGGAGCGGTTATGAACCCCCCTCATAGGTACCCATGGAGGCGGTTCAGAAACCACTCTAGAACTCTTTACAAACCTTTGGGGGCGGTTATGAACCCCCCTCGCAGTGACATATGTAGTCAGTTTAGAACCCCCCTCGTAGCCATAGTAAATCATAATAAAATATATTTTATTTAAAACATCAATATTGCAATATCATTAGGGCACTAAGGAATCGAACCTTCAACCTCCTGCTTGTAAAGCAGGCGCTCTACCATTGAGCTAGAACCCTTTAAGAATTGGGGAAAGGGGCAATATTAGCACCAAGATTGCATCATTTGTAATTCTAAGAAAAGACTAATAATCCCAACATTGTTTCTGACTCGAGATACCTATGAAATTAGTCTGAATGGCTCTGACCTTATAAGTTGGCTGAACTTGAAAGGTTTCATATGCAACATTGATTCAATAAAGAAAACAGTAATACATAAACGTTTTGCAGGACAAAGTTGGAATTCAAGTTCATACACATATTCATAAAGTGAACATCTAACTAGAATTTCAAGTATTAATGGATAAAAACGAGCATCTTTTCTAATGGTTGCTTGATGGATCCATGTAAGAGTAGCCTTCTCTTAAAATTTATGTCAGTAGATCAATGGGTTCTACAATTATAACATATTTAGACCCAACTCAATCGAGTCTGGTGATATAAATGGCATTCAACTATAGGATGGAGAAATACAAAGATTAAAAATTGCATAGCATGGATAAATCTATAAGATTTTCTAAGATAAACAACTCATAATAATGAATTTATAGATATAGAATACCTGCAACTGATCTAATCACGAATGAACACCACCATCACTCAAAAGGCCAATGAGATGAAGTGTGCCATTTTCAAAGGACTCCTTAATATATTTAAACACTGCTCCCTCGTATATTTTGCTAGGGGCAAGAGCATAATCCACTAATATTTCTCTACACCCAAAGTCAAAATCAAAGTTAATATGTTTCCCATTCTAAAAGTTGTAGCACAAATAAATAGTAGAAATATCCTTTCAGTTAACATTTATACAATTACAAAGTACATCTTATACAAATATCATATGATATCACCCCAATTTGTAAGGTGGTCAATAAATTAAGTATTACACAACCATGATTTCAACAAAATGTTAATGCTTACCAAATCTTAATAATGTAGGGGAAAATACCCAATGTATAGGATTCTCATAAGTCACTCTGAATGCAGAAATGATCCACATGCAAGATATTCCTCCTTCACTCTAATCCTTGACAGTTTTCATCAATAATTTTCCAAAAGTAAAAAAACCACAGTAAGAAAAAATAAAATGAGCTGCTTGTTTACCATACTCAAAAATAACAGATATCAAGCATAGTAAGTCATAGAGGATAGCAGAGTCAAATAAGGACTTTGTTCCTTCTTTGTAGGATCTGGAAAACAGAGTAAGAGTTATATTTAATCCAGTTGAGTCATTTAGATGGATAGCTTAGCTTTAGCTTAAAGAGCTTGTTAGCTCGCAGAAGCTTTTAGGTAGCTTAGTGGAGATTAGTTAGCTCGAGGAAGATTCGATCAAGAGGAACAAGCTCAGAGTTTTGACTCTTGGACCTTACAGAGAGAGAGAGAGAGAGAGGTCTTTGTTTGTAATGATCGATCCATTGTATTTAGGTTCAGATAAAGGACCATTGTGAAATAAGATCGTATGCCTGTATTTTTGGCTTAATTGAGTTTATTGATTGAGTTTGGAAGCAATTTCCCATTTGAATCATATCTTGTGACCCTATGTTGATTGAAGAAATGTCTTGAGTATTGAAATTTACACAAAGTAGTCAATGGTATTGCTAACTACATTACGTAAAATTCTTTAATAGTGGTCAGGGCAGCTTCAGAAGACCTATAGGTGATACTCCCAATGCCTAAAAGGAAACCTATAAGTGATACTCCCAAATAATGTTGAAATTGTATTGATAATAAGGATCTATACCTCTTAATCCCGGCCCGTCCGGCTACGGGTGTGTTCTTAGGGATACAGAAGGGTAATGGTCAACTTCAAAATTGGCCATCTGGGGCATGAGACTAATAATGCAGCTGAGCTGGAAGGTCATCTTATGAAGAATCCAGTTGGTTTGCACCCATAATTGTACTCCCCTTGTTGTGGAGGGTGATGCCAAACACAGCTCAAAGGTGGCGACGTCGTGGCGGTTGGAGGGAAAGATGGATAAGTTAGCGTCTCTGCTATCTCTGGGGCTAGCTATTTCTTACTCCCATGTTAAGCGCAATGGGAACAAGCTGGAGGACCTACTCACTAACCTTGGGGTGGTGAATCACTTGGACCTAAGCACCCAAACGTGGGAAAACCTGCCGAATTTGGATATTCTTTCCCGCGATATGTTGAGTTACCATGCTGATGACGGAGGGTGACGTCAGGCGGAGGATCGTATTGCCACATGATCCATTCCTCCCTCGTTCTTTCACCCTTCTTTTAAAGGATGATCGATAAGCAGTCTTTTCATCCATTTCCCGTGGAGTTTGTTGTCTTCTCACTAACTCGGAAAGGTACTTCTACCATGATTACAGGAGGGAAGGATTTAAGTGAAGCACGATTCGCCATTAATGGACAGTGCAAAATGTCACCACCTTCAGTTGCAGTACGATTTTCCATTAATGGACTGTGCGAAAGATCACCACCTTCAGTTGCAGTACGATTTTCCATTAATGGAAAGTGGGTGGCGAAACTCTTTTTAAACCCAAGGAAGGTGGTAGACATGAACGTAGAGTTCAGTGATTTAGTTGCATGCACTGCTATTGTTTTCTTGTTAGATAGTATGGGCGATCATGGTAATTGGGATAGACGCAGTGCCACTGCAGGCCGTCATCATTATCGGGTGGGTGACACTTCTCAGGGTGAATCCGGTGGGAATTTATCTCGTTCCCAGCAAAAGGCCCATTGGGAATCCAGTGCCTTTGTTCGGGATGTTCCCCTGGATCTCCAGAAGAGATTTGCACTGTGGAACGACAAATTTGGAACCATCTTGATAAGGCAAATTTGGATGTGGAACGTCGTCAGACTGCAAATTGGGTTATGGATCCAAGAAACACCGCAGGTTGTTTCAACCTGTATGAGCGCACCATTGCGCTCTATTGGGTAATGAAAAATATTATGGGTTATGCTCTCTGTGATAGGATGGAGCATCCATTTGTAAATGAGATGCTCATCTATGAAAGAAGCATTTCAGAGGAAACCAGGGCCATCCACCGTAAACTAGATTTTCTCCTTCAGGCTATGCAGCATCAACCTGCTTCTGCGGTTCCTCCTCCTGGGAGTTGTCCTGATTTTCCCTACGTTCTATTCTAGGCTGGAGTGGGGGATGTTTAGTGTCTGGTTTGTTGGGTGTCGGTTTATCGTCTATTTTGTTTGTTTTCTAAGCTATTGATTGCTTATGGTAAAGAAGGTCAATAGTGGGGGGATTTGGTTTTCATTTCTATTTCATGAGGTTTTGTTGTGTAAAGTAGTGACAATGGGAGTCAAAAGGCCTGCGTCCACATGTTTTGTTTTAGTTTTGCAGTATCTGTAGTATTCATCTCTGAAGTATGTATGGTTAGGAGAAGTCCTCTTCGGAGGTGATTTTGTTCAGTCAGGTGACTCAGTGTGATGGCAGGGTTATGACCTTTTTGGGTTCTGTTGTAAATCTTTCTCTTTTAATATAAAGTTCTCTCTTCTTACTTCCAGAAAATAAATAAGGATCTATACCTCAAAGTTCAGCTCTGATGCCAATAACGTTAGATGATCTTGGCATCCTCTATGCTTTACACAAATATTTCACAGAAATTAGTTGTTACACCATCAATCTGGTATACTTATGGTTGTAATAAATGTGCTGTAATTAAATTTGTTGTAATCAAATACTTTCAATATTGTTCATTACATTACCTGCCCGTTCTCAATAGCTATCCCTCAATCAACTTTTTTCCTTCAACAAATGTGCAACAAAATCAATTCATAAAGAAGACAAGTACAATTGTACTTAAAATGAAGAAATCAACACGTTATAATCATTGAAACGACAATAAGATATTTAATTGACAAATTTGTTATGGTGATAGCTTACAAATATGCATTAGAGAACGATAAAAAATGTCATTATATTGCTTTCCATTGCGAATACCTGCATATATCACGAAAAAATGGTATTTTCATATACGCGATTGATAGATATGTAAAAAAATGCATAACATATATGGAATTAAAAAAAAATGAAATGAAAATACCTGAATGAGCTTCTCTTGGTTTAAAGAATATCTTATTCTCTACTAAACAAGGCCAACCACATGAAGGTTGAAGCTCATATGGCCCCTCCCCCCCCTCACATCTCTCTCAATTCCCCACACCCAATCTATCTACTGTAAAAATAAATGAAAGTTACATAACACAATAAAACAGATAAGATCCATGCATAAACAGTAGCAAAACAAAAAACATATGCATGAAAGGTAATTCCAAGTAATAATCTAAGATATAAATTTTCACAAATACAACTTAAATGAGAACTGATGTCTGACTATGTGTTCATCACCATGTGTAATTTCTCGAGGCAAATCATGCATCTCTGTCGTGTGGCATTTCTTGATCTTGTCAAATATATAGTCCTGAGTAGGAACTCTCTCTCCATGGAAAAACCAAGTTTTATATGAACTTATTATACCATGAATCATCAAGTGGTCTTGTACTTCCTCAAACGTCAATACTGCAACATTGCAACATTTTTTACAAGGGAATCTTGTGGTGTTATTATCCTATGAATGTTTTTTTGCAAACTCTGAATTCTTCAACCCCAACTTGATATTCCTTTGACATCCTACATAGAACCAATTTGCACATCATGTAAGAAAAAACCACTACAAATTACAATGAAGACATATGTTATAAAATATCGGATTGAATAATCAAATTTAAAATGTATACCTCATTTTCAAATCTGTCCAATCCCTTTTTTGGCCATTTGAAAATAAAACAACCCAATTTCTCGAATTGGCTCCTTGAGAGTTGGCCTCTCAACTTCCTTCCAATATACGGTTACAAATATTCCTGTAGTACACCCATATTCTTTCCAAAATAGCCTTTACTAACACATGACAACCATATATTACACCATACAAGCTTCCACCTTATAATAACCAAATCCAAACATCAATTACATAATATTTTGGTTTTAACTTGGAGTCGAGATAAGAATTTTGGGGAAGCTACAGCCTTGATGCTGATCGGAGGATTAAGTATAAACGAATGTGCCTGCAACATTGATTAATGCCTATAGACAGTTTAGATCAAAAGCGGGGGAGATCAACGGTCATGAGCCTCCTTCGCGGAAAAAGTTGAAGGTCTTTTAAACGTTGGCGAGGTGCTAGCCTGCGAGCAGGTCAAGGAAGATCGACAGTGGAAGGATTAGATCAACGGTTAGAAAATTGTTCGCGATGTAAACATGTGCGAAAAGGGTTATGATTCAAATCCACGAACTTTTGATAAAGTTTGGCATCTCCCAACGGTGCAGACCTAGTGAGATGAAGATCGACGGCTCAGGATTAGTTCGCGGATATGACTTGCGTGTGAAATCAACAAACCCAAAATTCCCAAACTCGGTAAAGGGTGCATCGCGAGATGGTCAAGATCCAAGAGGAGAGGGGATCGACAATTGAAAATGTTTTTGTAGATTAAAGGTGTTGTCGAGTTGATATGTGGCGGGGTTGGAAGCCAAGAGGGACGATGCAGGTAAAGGTCAAGGAGATCTATAGATGAGAGTTGATCGTATGGATAGAAAACTGACGTGACTTCGTCATTTTCATAGCTGTAAGGGTGATATGGCATGTTTATATTATAAAACGCCCGTTTGCACGAAGATTTGCATCCCAGTTGACTTGTGTGCATTGGAAAGCTAAAGGAGCGGATCGCTTAGAGCCGACCAACCAACCAGAGACCTAGAAGCTCCACCTAGTTGTCAGCCGACCAGGTAGGCCATCCGCCTCCACCCTAAACTATTTAAATGGCTGGACCCATGGTACCCCCAGGCTTTGAGCCTCTAATGATAATTGACCTATTAGAGGATAAAGACTGTGAGGTTTATGATCCCATTCTGATAAATAGCACCATAGAAACTGCCAAAGAAATATTGGAGGTCATAAGGGCCAGACAAGTGGATGTCCATAAGATTTGTCAATACTTTTTGCATTTGTTTACAACCAGCCAAACCCCTAGTTTCCCTGAATTTGTAGACTAGTGTGTCGGCCATTACTCCTCATACCGAAGAGCAATCATGGATGCCTCAAACTCTAAAATCCTGTGCTATGTAGACGCCCCTACTATTAGGAAAGCTTTGTCTGTTCCAGAAGAATTCTGCCAAAAATCCCAAAGTTATAGAATGGAAACCCTGATCCAACATTTTCGTCAAGCCCCAGATGACTTCAAATAGAGATTTTATCATGCTTCCCTGCTACCAAATACCTCCTCTCAGGGCGCACCTTTTCCGGGAGAGGCCAGCCTTTTTAGGGAAGAGTCGAAGTGTGTTATCTCCATGCTGGCCCAGTTCCTAGGATTAGACAATGACCTATACATAATCGAGCCCTTGATAAGTTTGATGTTTGTTCTAAGCACTTGTCCTATCGAGCCATCAGGCCCAAATTCGCTTACCCAATGTGCATGCCTAAATTTTTATGAAGCCTTGGCAGACAACATCCACTCCCAGCTCATAGAATTCCCTAAGACAAGAACTTTCAGGTTCCAGTCTCACTTGTTAAAAATCTTCCTGGCAGCTAATGAAGAAAACCTACAAGCTCCAAAGCTGCAATTGACTAAGGAGATGTATTCAGAGTACAAAACCTTCATGAATGATCTTATGGCAGAGATATATTTCATCCTTTTCCAGAAGAGACTGCCTAGGGCACTGCCTGAGATGAAATACCTACTACAACCATCCATGGAGAAGAGGGTTGGGGATTGGTTCCTACTGGAGCATGGGATTGTGATTAGATTTTATAGCTACTCCCATGCACCCTATGTGCTACCTACCTTCCTAACCCCCAGAGTACTCACCTTGGAATTTATAAGACAAAAATTGAAGGTGGAGTGTGAACATTTCTTGGATGATAGGAAGTCTTCGGACATCGTATTTCCATGGACATTGGGATCCTTCATTGTCAAAAACAAAACAAATCTCCCAGCTATTGAGTGAATGATGGGTGATCTGGGATTCCCATCCAAAGAGGCAATAAACTATGATCCTCACCAGATTACCTCATAAAGAAGGAAGGAAAGTAACAGGAAAGGATATGAGCACTTCGAAATGACAGGTCTAACTGAGATGGAAAACTAGTTAGAATACATTGACAAAGGCCAGTTGGAAGCAGACCCACTTCTTTAGCATTCATTTTTCAAAGTAGAACATCAGCAGTGCCTGGTTCACCTGGTAAAACCCCAACAATATCAGTAGCCATGTCCCTTACCATTCCTCTAGAAAAATATATAAAGGAAGGGGGTAGTGAGCCCATGGATGTAGACGGTGATGCTGAGAGAGCCTCGAAGAGGCAAAAGGTAGAGGAGCCTAAGCTGTTGATGTATATGTAACTTCGGAATGTATTTCTTCTATGTATTTCATATATATTTATTGTACCCTTATAAGAGATGTGTTATTCCTCTATAAGGAAGTGTCGTCATGTGGATTGACAAGTGTCGCAAGTGTGTGTACTTGCCGATGGGTTATTAGACCACCATGTGTGGGGTCATCCATGAAATATATATTATATCGTGAATGTATCTAGATAGACAAGTCAGCCCCATAGTGTAACCGGACAAACAGGTTAGTATAAATAGAGATCGGGAGATCTCTATTTTGATCATTCAAAAAGTCACACTTCTCTCAGTCAGAAAGTGGCGCACTAGTGAGGAGGAGGATCATCTGCTACTAAGAGACTATCTCAGTGTATTTTGGTTGTACTTTGGTTGAGCCATTGCTCTCTCTATCTCTGAGGAAGTTGTGGGGTTTTTCACCTTAGGGTTTTCCCCACGGAAACTTTGTGTCTCTTGTCTCTCATGCTTTTGATTCTTGTGATGCTTGTCATGCTTATTGTGATTGTTATGCATTGATATACTGTATATGTTATTCTCTCAGTGAAGATCCTAGAGTATTGTGAATTAATGCTCAAAATTTAACATGGTATCAGAGCTAACCTAAGAAGAAGACATTTTGCAGTGACGAAAACTTGAGTTTCTTGTTTATTGGGTTTCTCTCCACAGATTTTGGGAAAGTAGTATAGTAGATTGACTCTACTCATCAAGGCGAATCCATCTGTCCAATCATAATTCAATTCTGAGCATTTTAATATTTGGCCCTAAACATTAGGGTTTCCACAAAAATAGGAATTTCTGAAATCTAAAGAAATAGCTGGAAGCTCCTTGCAAAAATCGAAGTTTAGAGCTTTAGATCGAGATTTTTGGTTGGGTAGATCTCCAGGAAACTCAAACCCTAATTCAGGGCTCTCCCTAGTGAACCCGGGAGGCCAAAAAGTCAAATCTGAAGGGTAAAACTTTGCCGATCTCAAATTCTGAATGCACCAGGCTAATCAGCTCATCAAGGCGCATCTTTCTATCCTTTCAGAAAGTTGAAATTCATATTTTGAACTTTTAGGGTTTTTTCGACAAACCCTAATCCAGGACCAGATCCAGTTTTCATCATTTCAAGTGGTAAGACCTAAATATTTTCTATTTCCATTTGAAGTACTCATTAAAAGGTCTCACCACACCAAGCTTGAGGATAAGCTTGAAGGGGCTGATAACTTTCGAGCTTGGAAGTATAGGATTGGGTTAATCCTGGAAGAGAATGAGTTGGACTCATATATCAAAGAATACATCCCTATCCCAGAGGATGAAGAGGCTAAAGTATTGCATAAGAAGAACTTGGTTAAGGTAAAGAGAATCATTGGTGATTCTATCAAAGACCATCTCATACCCCATGTGTCTTCTCTAAAGACACCCAAAGAGATGTTTGACTCTTTGACCAAGCTATTTGAAGGGAAGAACATAAATCGGAAGATGACCCTACGGAATCAATTGAAAGGAGTAAAGTTTCAAAATGGAGAAACCATTCAATCTTATTTTTCAAGGGTCTCCCAGATCAAGGAACAACTAGAAGTAGTGGATGAAATGGTGGAGAATGGTGAAGTTGTCATGACCACTCTGAATGGCTTACCTAGGTCATGGGACTCCTTCATTCAAGGAATCTGTGCAAGAAAAAATTTGATTTCCTTCAGTAGACTACGGGAAGAATGCTCACAAGAAGAATCAAGGCTTGTGGCACGAGAAGAAAAGATGGGGAATGAAGATCAAGATCTCACGGCTCACACCAAGAAATGGAAGTCCAAGAGAGATCCATCTCACTCCAAGAAATCTTCACATCACTTCAAAGAAAGAAGAATATGCTTCACCTGTAATGAGAAAGGACATATTGCCATAAATTGTCCCAAGAACAAGAAGGACAACAACAACTTCATCAAGAATAAGAAGGGCAGCAAAAGAAGGTTTCATGCTCATGCTGCAGAGGATGATGAACCACCCAAGAAGAAGGCTAGGGCAGAAAGTGATGATAGTAATGATGACTCATCAAGTGAAGAAGAGTATGTTCTGATCTCTGCTCTCATAGGTACTATCTCCCATGGTTGTAATGATTGGTTAATTGACAGTGGGGCTTCCAAACACATGACTGGGTTTAATGAATCTTTTGTGAACCTATCTGAACGTGAATCAACCCATAAGGTGAAACTTGGGGATGATTATCAATACCCAATCAAAGGAAGTGGCGAATCCTCCTACAACCTAGATTCTGAAAAATCTTTAAAGATGAAAGAAGTCCTTTATGTACCTGGTCTCAAGAAGAACTTACTCTCCATCTCTGCATTGGATGCAAAAGGTATGAGGGTTGCATTTGTGGATGGCCAAGTCCCAATATGGCCAAAGGGAAAGACCATAGATGATGCAGTAGTGATTGGAGAGCAAGAGGGAGGTTTGTATAAATTAAAGGGACAACCTGAACATGCCATGGTGCATGAATCCATGGAGCCAAGTGAACTTTGGCATAGAAGACTTGCTCATATGCACTATAGGGCACTTCCAATTGCAAGCAAGGCTGTAGAGGGTCTTCCTGAAATCAAGACCAAACATGAAGGTATTTGCAAAGGATGTGCAAAAGGTAAGAACATTAAGAAGGCTTTCCCAAGCAGTGAAAGCAAGGCAAAGGATATCCTGGAAATCATCCACTCGGATGTATGTGGTCCTATGTCATCCAGTTCTCTAAGTGGGTATGTTTACTATGTCTCATTTATTGATGACTTCTCCAGGAAGACTTGGGTATACTTCTTGAAGAACAAATATGAGGTGTTTGATAAGTTTAAGGAATTCAAAACCTTGATGGAGAATCAAACTGATAAGAAGATCAAAAAATTCAGATCCGACAATGGTGGAGAATTCACCTCAGGTGACTTCAAGAAGCTTTGCAGTGATTCAAGGATTAAGAGGGAGTTGACTGCTCCTTACAATCCACAATAGAATGGAGTTGCAAAAAGGAAGAAAAAAACAATCATGGAAGCAACAAGAGAAATGCTACATGACCAAGATCTACCTATGCATCTATGGGTAGAAGCAGCTAGAACAGTTGTATATGTGCATAACAGAACACCCCACAATATATTGGACAACAAGACACTAGAAGAGGTCTTTCCTAGTAAGAAACCTGAAGTCAGCCATCTCAGAATATTTGGTTGTCCAGTATTCACTCATGTCTCAAAGGAAAAGAGGACCAAACTAGATCCTTCAGGAAAGAAGGGTATCTTTGTGGGTTACAGTGAAAGCTCGAAGGCTTACAGAATATACTTTCCAGGGTTCAAGAAGATTGATGTCAGCAGGGATGTGACATTTGATGAAAACTCAGCATTCATCAAATCAAGGAAGGAACCTATTGAATTTTATGAAGAACCTAAGGAAACTAGATTTCAAGACACTACCATGACTGAAGCAATTCCAGAAGTTGTTCGTGAGTTTGAAGATCTGCAAGAACCTGTAGATCCACCCCGTGAGGATAACTCTCACAAGAGGAAACCTGCATGGGCTAGAGAGCTCATTCAAGATGCAGAAATATTTGGCATTCTAGAAGAAGAACTCAGAGCAAAGAAGAGAACCATATCACATACCAGCTATGTTGCTTTACTCTGTGATATTATGAACAAAAAACCTTCCAGTTATGAAGAAGCAGAGGAAAAGAAAGAATGGAAGGATACGATGGTTGAGGAATACCAATCAATAATGAAGAATGATGTTTGGGATGTTGTCCCAAGACCTAAAGAGAAGTCTATTGTGACTTCCAAATGGATCTACAAAATCAAGCATGCTGCAGATGGCAGTGTAGAGAAATACAAAGCAAGATTCGTAGCTCGTGGCTTCTCTCAGAAAGAGGGAATAGATTATGAAGAAACCTTTGTACCTGTAGCCATGTATACTTCCATCAGAACAGTACTTGCCCTGGCTGCAGCAATGAAATGGAAAATACACTAGATGGATGTCAAGACTGCCTTCTTGAATGGTGTAGTTGAAGAAGAAGTATATGTGGAGTAGCCACTGGGTTTTGAAATACATGACAGGGAGTCATATGTGTGCAGATTGAAGAAAGCCTTGTATGGCTTGAAACAAGCTCCCAGAACTTGGTATGGTAGGATGGACAGTTTCCTATCTAGTTTGGGCTTTACCAAGAGTAAAGTGGATTCCAACCTTTACTACAAGGTTGAAGAAGGGAATCCTGTGATTCTACTCCTGTATGTGGATGACTTATTTGTAACAAGAGATGACAGATTGATTGTAGATACTAAGAGGAAGCTTGCTGCGGAGTTCGATATGAAAGATTTGGGAATGATGCATTATTTCCTAGGTATGGAGGTGTGGAAGAGTGCAGGTGGGATCTTCCTTGGTCAAGGGAAGTACACAGTAGATATCTTGAAGAGATTCAGGATGATGGATTGCAAGGCCATGGCCACACCTATGGCATCGAATTTGAAGCTTCTATGTGATGCTTCATCTGAGTCGGTTGATGTCTCTATGTATCGTCAGATGATTGGGTCCTTGATGTACCTGACGAACACGAGACCGGATATTTGTTTTGCTGTGAACACATTGAGCCAATTCCTAATGGATCCGAGGAGTGTTCACCTAGTTACAGTAAAGCATGTTCTGAGGTACCTGAAGGGTACAATGGATTATGGGCTCAAGTATGAAGCGAATCAAAATTTTAACCTGCAGGGTTATGTTGATTCAGATTGGGCTGGCAGTGCGGCAGATAGGAAGAGCACATCTGGATGCTGCTTCAGTATGGGATCAGGTGTGATCTCTTGGTTTAGCAGGAAGCAGTCCTGTGTAGCACTGAGTATAGTTGAGGCAGAGTATGTTGCAGCTTGTTCAGCTAGTTGTGAGGCAGTATGGCTACGGAAGCTACTGTCTAAGTTATTTGATATCCCATTGGATGCTACTGGTATCTTCTGCGATAACCAGAGTTGTGTGAAGCTGTCTGAGAACCCAGTGTTTCATGACAGGTTGAAACACATAGAGATCAAATATCACTATATCAGGGATATGGTGCAGAGAGGAGCTATGAAGCTCCTGTATGTTGTGATGGACAAGCAGATTGCAGATGTACTGACAAATCCACTAGCCAGGGTGAAGTTTGAGTACTTCAGGAAGAGGCTTGGTGTTCTTCAGATCGAGGACACTTCGAGGAAGAAGTGATGGACACATTTTCTGAAGCCATTCCAAGCATGTTGGAAGAAGGATCCTTCACATGGCTGTGGATGTAAGCACTGGATGATGAGCATCAGGATGATGTTCTAGTTTATGCTTTGTATGATCAGTTGGATCATTTATATGTATATGTATGTACGCATCATGTTGGATGCTGGATATGATCAACTGGATCATTTATATGTATGTACGCATCATGTTGGATGCTGGATATGATCAGTTGGATCATTTATATGTATGTATGCATCATGTTGGATGCTGGATATGATCGGTTGGATCATTTGTATGTATTTTATATATGCATCATGTTGGATGCTTGGACCATGTATCTGTATATGTATCAGGTGGATACATTGTATGATCAGGTAGATCATGTATATTGATATGTATCAGGTATGATCAGGTAGATCATGTATGTTGATGGATACATTGTGTGGATCATGTATCTATGTATCAGGTGGATACACTATGTATGATGATATGTATCAGGTAGATACTTGGTGTGCATCAGATGGATGCATTGTATGATCAGGGTGATCGTGGATGACGAGCTTCTCCAGATGACATGCAGCAGGATGTTGCAGTGATGATGATCAGGATGATCATGTGTACATCAGGATGATGTATGGTGAGTATCAGATGATACTTTGTGGTCGTGGATCAGGTTGTGCAGATGAGCATGTTTGGGAGATCCTATAGGTCGGAGTTGCGTACCCATAACATCTTAGGATTCTCTTTCGAGACATTGCTCTGGGAGGACATGTAATTTGTGCCCTGCGAGATCTTCAGGTCGGAGTTGTGTACCCGTAACATCCTGAGATGCTCTTGCGAGGTTTTGTCCTATGGCATGTAATTTGCTCCTGGGAGATCTGGACAGGATGAAAAAGGCCTCAGATGCTTCAGCCAGGTTTTGCCATGACCACATGTAATTTGCTCCTGGGAGATCTGGACAGGATGAAAAAGGCCTCAAATGCTTCAGCCAGGTTTTGTGGTGGACCACATGTAATTTCCTCCTGGGAGATCTAGGCAGGATGAAAAAGGCCTCAGATGCTTCAGCCAGGTTTTGTGGTGAGATGACATGTAATGTGCTCCTGGGAGATCCGACAGGTAGAGATGTGTGCTCGTAACAGCCTGGGATGCTTCAGCCAGGTTTTGTGATGGGTCACATGTAATGTGCTCCTAGGAGATCCGACAGGTAGAGTTGTGTGCTCGTAATAGCCTGGGATGCTGCAGCCAGGTTTTGTGACGTACGTAATAAGTCCTGAGGATTACACGGTATGGCTAGTGATGATGAAGACCTGCAGGTGGTGGGCCTACATCTAGTATGAAAAAGGACTAGCTCTGTAGAACTTCCTATGATGAGTAGATTCATAGATTGGTTGAGATAGCAGCAGCAGTGACGATGATGATGACGATGATCCCAAGAAGAAGACTTGTCTAGCAGAACTGTGTCGAGAAATACCTTCCTAGTTAAGAGGGAGTGTTGATGTATATGTAACTTTGGAATGTATTTCATATATATTTATTGTACCCTTATAAGAGTTGTGTTATTCCTCTATAAGGAAGTGTCGTCAAGTGGATTGACAAGTGTCGCAAGTGTGTGTACTTGCCGATGGGTTATTAGACCACCATGTGTGGGGTCGGCCCTGAAATATATATTATATTGTGGATGTATTTAGATAGACAAGTCGGCCCCATAGTGTAACTGGGCAAACAGGTTAGTATAAATAGAGATCGAGAGATCTCTATTTTGATCATTCAGAAAGTCACACTTCTCAAACTCAGAAAGTGGCACACTAGTGAGGAGGAGGATCATCTGCTACTAGGAGACTATCTCAGTGTATTTTGGTTGTAATTTGGTTGAGCCATTGCTCTCTCTATCTCTGATGAAGTTGTGGGGTTTTTCACCTTAGGGTTTTCCCCACGGAAACTCTGTGTCTCTTATCTCTCATGCTTTTGATTCTTGTGATGCTTGTCATGCTTATTGTGATTGTTATGCATTGATATAATGTATATGTTATTCTCTCAGTGAAGATCCTAGAGTATTGTGAATTAATGCTCAAAATTTAACATGAGCAACAATTAGTATAGGTACAAGCAAAGCAGCCTAAGAAAAAGCAAGTTAGATCCTTGGTGCCATCCTTCGAGGTTAAGCAACATGTTTTCAACATAACACCTACTTGAGCTGCAGCATCAAGTCTAAGCAGGGCTAAGTTACTGGAGGGATATGATGAGAGCCCAGATACAATCTCAGAAGATGCTAAATTGTATGTTGATGCAAGAAAAATGTCCAACAAGGATGTAACCTTGATGGCAAGCAGGAACCTTGACCAAAATACCTTGAGTCTTGCCTTAGCCACTAAGAGTAAGGCCACATAACTAAAAGTAAATCTGGAAGACATCCCAGTACCTGATGTGATCAATCTGCACAAGGAGACAGGTGAAGTCATCTATAACAAGTTGTTGAGGGCTTCCATAGAGCTATCAAAAGTGCAGGCCAGCAAAACCAAAGTGCAAAAGCTGTTGGGATTGGAAAAGGTGGAGAACAAGAGCCTGAAGGAACAAGTGAAAAAGTTCTAGGCTTCACTATTGGCCACTGAAACTCAAGAAGATAAAAGGGCTAGAATTCCTAAGCTATTAGATGAAAAAGATCAAGAAATTCTATCACTTAAGAAGAAATTGAAGATTCCAGCTGCCCAACTGGTGAATGCACAAGAAATTGCATAACTAGAAGAGGAAAAAGAAGAGCTTTAGGGTAAGTTGATTGATTGTAAAGCCAGGCTAGTAGAGTTTGAAGAAAAAGAGAAAAAGTGTCAAGTAGATATGAAATTGATAATGGACAGTGAGGAATCTTTTAAGGCTAAAATTGAAGGGCTTGAGAAAAAATTGAAAGACAAAGAACAAGAGATAGAAGCCATGGTCACACCCTCAGTGGAGGCTGGAGATTTTTCTATTGTAGGGAAAATAGCCAAGGCAAGTCTAGATGATGTAGAAGTGGCAAGATTGAAAAAGCAGAATACCAATCTC
This sequence comes from Larix kaempferi, assembly GCA_027924585.1. Classification (NCBI taxonomy): domain Eukaryota; kingdom Viridiplantae; phylum Streptophyta; class Pinopsida; order Pinales; family Pinaceae; genus Larix; species Larix kaempferi. The sequence continues at coordinate 3,967,634 of BSBM01000541.1, read as the reverse complement.
AAGACCATGCAGGATAATGCCGAAAGGGAAAAAGAGGTTGTAGAGAAAGACAAGAAAGCTTGGGAAACCAAGTACCAAGCGATGCAGGGTGATTATGACAAGCTAAAGTAGCAAGTTATATGTCAAAGTGCATTGCAAGAGGCAAAGAAGACCATCTGGTATGATGTTATTGTACAGGTAGAGGAGCTGAGGCCATATTTGGATTTCATGGTAGATAAGGAAGCTGTAATCAAACTGGAAAGGCCAGCTGTCACAGTGGAAAATGAGAAGTTAAACAAGAAGCCTAAGGATTATGCACAAAATGAAATAGAGTTCTTAAATGGTCTATCTAAAGAGCAGGCTCAAGCATCCAATATAAAGGACAGAGTGGCCACAATCATCAGTGCTAAGAAGGTAATATTCAAGAACCAACAAGTGAGCATTGTCCAAGCAGGGATAAATGTCCTAGATAACCAAGTGAAGTTGTTTAGGGAGGCATTTGATCCATTATTTAAGAAAGGTCTTCCTATGTTTTGGGAAGAAGATGGATCCATGAGGAAAAAGGAGGGTTATCATGGCAAGCTATGGGAGTGCAGGTTAGACCAGGAGTGCTTTGCAGATATGAAGCAGCATGTGGTAGGCAAGACGGTGGTGGAAAAACTGACAAAGGATTTCGAGTTGTTATCTACATTTAAAGAAGCTCTTACAATCCTCGTAGGCTATTCATACAAAGAGCATACCGAAATGAGGGTGTGGCTTAAAGAGCTTGTTGCCTTGGATTTACCAGCAGTCGAGCAATGGAAACTCATCGAAAAGTATGGGAAGGAAAAACTGAAGCTGAATGCATGAAGCGTCAAAGATAGTGGAAGAGGCCAAATGGAGGAGTAGTTACTAGAACATTTTGTCTTTTTGCTAGAGTCTGATATCCTGTGGTAACTAATTTTGTCAATGTAACTAATTTTGATGCCCTGTTTCGAGATACGTCTCGGGGGTAAATTGCACTATAAATGTAACCTCTACGGAGGAGGAAGGGTTCGAATTTTATTTTTGAAGCCTGTGTGCTTGGATTGTACCTTTGTAAACTTTCTTGGAAGTGTTAATGAAAAGCGTTTTTTTGAGTTTCTGAGATTCGTCACAGTGTTCATATTCAGTTTGTGTTTCCTGTTTGCGTCATTTTCATATGTGTGAATTCTGTTAATGCTTTCTAGAGAAAACCATGACCTGTCTTGAGCCTTCTAAGGGATGTTGTGACATGTCTTAAGCCTGCTAGGACTGTCATTGTAAAATCTCAAGCACAGCTGAACCTAGCTACTGTGGATTCCTGACTGGTGAAAGATTGTACAACATTTGCAAGAATTAGCATAAAAATTTAAATGAATGAAGAACAATACACATCAAATTGGTGAATAATGTCAATATTATTAACTGTCCAACCTTAACAAAGGTTAAGAACACCCATATATACAAATATGGAAGAATTCGAATCCATCTGGAGTGTTCACACTGATCTAGCTTAGAAATAGCTCAAACCCCCCTAGGTTGACCAAAATATCCCAAACCATCCCAAACTAGTTCGAATCTGCTGTGTGAATGCTGGGAATGACTGGACAGGCCCATGTGACCTCACACATGTGAAGAAACTGGTTGGTTAGAGGTTTGGAGTCTAAAATTGGTAAAAAATATGACAAAACAAGGCAAGATTGTCCACAAAGTGAGCAAATGCGCCCTAGGTAGAAGAGAAGCATGCTGAGTGCATTAAATGACCTGAGGAGGGCGCTCTAGGCATGCTGAGTGCATTAATTGTCCTGGGGAGCGCTCCACAAAGCTGGTTTGACTCAGCACTTGTTCACATTGCTAACCAGTTCATGATAATTTGACCATTTACCAACTAATCAACTTAGGGATGTAATCATTAATCACTTGGGCTAATTAATCATCATTAATAAATGATTAATGTACATAGGTGGAAAAATGTTCTAACACCCCCCCTTAAGCTAGACTTAGTGAAATATCAAAAATTAAGGCCTTGGCAACTAGGCTCAAGTCACCTTTTACATCATAAAATTTATTTGTCCATGTAAAATGAGGAAAGAGGCAAAACCACATGGGAAAAATCCTCCCTCAAGAATGGACATGATACAGAGATGATCAAAAGGTCTTCAACAGGTCTTGTTCTTCACTTGAATGAGTTGAATGAACAACTTCTTGCTGAAATACTTGGTGAAGATGTTGTGGATGTCATGATCATGCACCAATTCTTCAATGTTTTGTAGGAAAAAAACATGTTGGAAGGCTCCTTGAATCTCATCATTTGATGATGGGGGAGCATTATAAGAATGCTTCTTGCTGCATACATACTCTGATATGAATACATGATCAATAATGGAAAAGATATCTCTGCAAAATCCTTCCCAAAGAACATCAAAAATCTCAACAAAATCTGCATTTTGAGGAGCTTCCACATGGCAAATCAAACCATGAATCTTCCTTCCGAACTGATGTAGCACCTTCCCAAATCTGTAATAGAGATCATGTGGCTCTGATATATCAGAATAGGAGCCATATGGAGCAGCAAAAACTAGAGGTATAATGTCTCCATGATCGAATGGTTTTACAGTAAGAGAAGTGTGTGTAACTGGATCACACTGACAGTTGAGCAAACTTGAAGGGTCTGGAGACTTGAGTTTTGAACCATAGGTGGTAAGATCAGGTCCAGACATGTGGAACAGCAGTCCCATGATAGCCAATGACATGGCTGTCCAACCAAGGAATGATATGCAAGACATAAAACCAAGATAGATCAGTGACACAGTTTTGGAAACAATAAAATTGTGAGATTTTCCAACTGTAGAACTTGGGGTTTGTGTGGTCTTTTGGGCATCCGATGGTTGGGGAAATGGTTTGATGGCTGTCATAACCTGTATATCAGCCTGCATATTATCTTCCATATCAGAATATGAAAGATCTGATTGAAGTGGGAAAGAGCTTTCAGAAGGCATGTCAAAAACTAGTGAAAAATTACTAGTATTGGGAGAAAGCTTCGGTGAACTGGATGGAGATTCTTTCAGGGAAGAGACTGATTTTTCTGAATCTGATATATCAGAATGTAAATCAGAAACAGAGATATCAGAAAAATATTTGGCTCTTTCACCCAAATCATAGAGCTTTTTACCTTTGCATGTGGCATAGAGGCAATGATCTTGTTCCAAAGAGAGCTTGGCTTCTTCTCTTCTTGCAAAATCTGGAACATCAATGTTATGTTCTTCAAGTAGCTTGGTTAGAATGTCTATCTTCTTTCTGAAACATGATTTTTCATTGTGATAACCTCTGCAATAGCCACATTTGGGCTTCTCTTTCTTGCTCTTCATCTTCTTGACTTTTGAATCTTCATCACTTGAACTTGAGCTTTCATCACTTGAATGCTTCTTCTCCTTCATCTTCTTCTCTTGAGGTTTCGGCCCCTTTGGTTTTTGCTTGCCTCTTCCATATTTTGAATCTCCAGCTGCAAGAACTTGGTCTTTTTGCTTGATGGATCCCATCAAGACCAGCTTGTCTTGCTCTTGAGTTAGCATCTCCATGAAGTCAGCCAAAGATGGCATCTTCCAACCTCTAACTGTGAGCCTTGTGGAGTTGAAGGAAGACACAAAAACTGAGTATTCAGAACCCAATTTGGAGAGAATGGACAACACCAACTGTTCTTCTTTCTTTTCTATGCCACATTGTCTGATCTGCAAGACCAAGTTCTTGAACTTGGTGAAGAAGTCCTGGATGGAATCGAAATTCCCTGGGCTCAGTGAGACAAGCTCATTTTCGAGCTGGTGGCCTCTCATCTCATCAGTCTTTCCAAACAGTGTCTCAAGCTTGAGCCACACTTCATTTGGAGTTGCTAGACTTTCTACATGAAACAGGAGGTCTCTCGAAATGCTGAGACAAAGGAGGCCAAATGCCTCATCCATTCTGTTAAAAAACTTGGATTTCTCCACAGCTGAGTTTGGCTCAACCTCAGTGCCCATCGTGATTCTGTAGAGACCCTTGGATCTCAGCAAAATCACCATTTCTGCCTTCCAATCGAAATAGTTGAAGGGAGTGAGCACGTTTGGGTGAGATGGCTCCATTCTCCTCTGCTGCAATTCGCACTTGCTGACAATGCTGATCTTCAACACCTGCAAACAACTCTCAAATCACTCTGGAGGGATCTACACTAACAGATTCGAACCCTGTATGGATAGTGGGTGCATTCGGGAGAGCATCACACCTGAGAGGAGCTACTAGATTTCTCCAGTAAGCTCAAGGCAATGGCCTCAGGAATTATGTGGTTTCTCCACTGCTTCTGGCAATCCACTACAACAGTCTTGCTGGTTCGAATTCTAGCTCCAAGAGCTTTGATACCATGTAAAATCTCAAGCACAGCTGAACCTAGCTACTGTGGATTCCTCACTGGTGAAAGATTGTACAACATTTGCAAGAATTAGCATAAAAATTTAAATGAATGAAGAACAATACACATCAAATTGGTGAATAATGTCAATATTATTAACTGTCCAACCTTAACAAAGGTTAAGAACACCCATATATACAAATCTGGAAGAATTCGAATCCATCTGGAGTGTTCACACTGATCTAGCTTAGAAATAGCTCAAACCCCCCTAGGTTGACCAAAATATCCCAAACCATCCCAAACTGGTTCGAATCTGCTGTGTGAATGCTGGGAATGACTGGACAGGCCCATGTGACCTCACACATGTGAAGAAACTGGTTGGTTAGAGGTTTGGAGTCTAAAATTGGTCAAAAATATGACAAAACAAGGCAAGATTGTCCACAAAGTGAGCAAATGCGCCCTAGGTAGAAGAGAAGCATGCTGAGTGCATTAAATGACCTGAGGAGGGCGCTCTAGGCATGCTGAGTGCATTAATTGTCCTGGGGAGCGCTCCACAAAGCTGGTTTGACTCAGCACTTGTTCACATTGCTAACCAGTTCATGATAATTTGACCATTTACCAACTAATCAACTTAGGGATGTAATCATTAATCACTTGGGCTAATTAATCATCATTAATAAATGATTAATGTACATAGGTGGAAAAATGTTCTAACAGTCGTGACTGGATGAAAGTGCCTTGAGGACTGTTAAGTGTCCCAATCCTGTGTATGAAGGTACCATGACCTACTGTGAGTTACTAAGGGTGTCGTGAGGGTGTGTAAATGTGTTGGCAACCTAATTGTGTACTGCTCAACTAGGTCGTGATCTGTTAGTATGGATGTCAGTCTGTGTGAGGTCTAGTACGTGGGTCACTACCCTTTATTGGACTAGTTGTGCAACTAATGAAACCCCTAAGTTATGCCTCTCACCCATGTGCTTCCTACCAAGCTGGGAACAAAGCTCACAGAGGTCAGAAAGAATGGAACCCACTCCTGGTTGAGGCCTGATGGAAAAACACAAGTAACCATTGAATACAAAAATGACAGTGGTGCATGGTTCCTCTGTGCATTCACACAGTTCTCATCTCCACTCAACATGATGAGAGAGTGACCAATGAACAAGATTTATCTAAAGGAAGTGAGAGGGGTCTATTTTTATACAAGGGGATATGCTTTGGATAGTAAACTGTAATGACCCCATCAAATCCTGCTGATTTTTTTGGCTTAATTGCTTATGTAATTTGGTTAAGGGATTTCGTAAAAACACTTGTCAAAAATACCACTAAGCTGTGCCAAATAGTCTTAGTTGGTTTTTGTATTCAATGTATTGCTGATACGTTGATGCAGGAGCATAGGCTCAAGAGGGAGAAGTCATTCATGACTTCACAAGGTCAAGGGAACTCTTAAGAGACCTAGGGTCTCGTATATTTGTAATTTACTTTATTTTGTAAACGCTAAATAAAATGGATAAGGAATCTAGATCCTTTTCCACATGTAATAGTCAGGATTGATTTAGTTGTGAGTCATAGGGTTAGCAGAGATCAAAGGACTGTACTCCTTTTTTATAGGATCTGAAAACATAATCCTCTTGTATTTAAATTAGTTCGAGTTATTTTCTTAGCAGCTTAGTTAGCTTACAGAGTATGTTGGATCACAGAAGCTTAGGTTAGCTCACAGAGCTTAGGATAGCTCATAGAGGTTTGAGGATATCTCAACGAAGCTTTGATTAGCTCATAGAGATTGAGAGGGAGAGAATTTCCACATAGCATGAATGGAGGAATGAGAGGTGTGTGCACAGAAGAGTGAGCAAGAAGTGAACAAGTAGATTTCTCTGTGTGTATTTGAATTTCCAGTGAATTGAATAAAGAACAGAGGATTAGACTCTGCATGTGCTTTTGATGGATTAGAATTATGAATTCATCCCACTTTTACTCCATATAACCCTGTGTATAAACTCTGTGGCTTTGGATTTCCATAGTTTCCGAATTGCAGAGAAGAATTGATCCTATCAGTGATCAATTAAGTGAATATTTGTAGAGGCTTAAACCTTAACCAGTCGCTCAAATAAAACAAGATCATAGAGTGGGGATCGACTGTGGGGAAAAGATCGATGATTTATAGTGATATCACTGGGAGAAGTTGCAAGCTTTGAAAAACTTTTCATGTGCGCGATATTCTATGGAATGCTCTTAATAAATTTTGGAATCCACTGTTGATTTGGTGGGGACACTGATCAAACGATCAGAAAGCCATTTCGCCGCGAAATTGATAGATCAACGATCGAGATTGAGATCGAAGGCAGGGAAGAAGCGTTGTGCAGAAACTCTATTCCCGCCTTCCGGAAAGAATTCCGCTGCGGAAGAAAGTTAGACAGTGTGGAAAAAAAAAATTTCGGATATCAAGGGTTTCAAATCTTGATTTTCGTAGCGCTAGCAGTGAACAGTAAATGCAATAGAGATTGCTTTGCATAAATAACAAGGAAAATAAACCCTAAATATCATATTCATATAACTTTGAGTTTACAATGACTGTAACAGCAATTCTAAGGTGGACAAACAAATCTGAAATTACTTTAACTCTAACCTGTAGCCTTATTTGGTGTCTCGATTTTTCTTTGGTGTCTGCAGCCATCTCCTCAAAACAACCCAAATCGCCTTCTTCTAAGACTCCCTTATTATGCTTCAGTGCCCTCCTTCACTACCCAGAAACGTAACAAGAAGGAAGACTACAATGAGAGTACCCAACAACGCGGTAGGTGTCAATATGGATTGTAGCTCCGTTTTTGGCTGTAACAACCCTTGATATTATCCTAGATGAAGCGTGGGGATGACTGCAGATGTGGAACTGTAAGGATATGTGCCCAACAGAAAGTAAATCGTCCTCACAAACAAGACTGTGTCCACTCCAGACGATGTCACGGCCCACGCAGTCCAAACTCAGCCGACAAATCAAGAATACGACCTCCACAAGATGAAATTGACCCCTTTGTTACTCCTTTTTTTCAAAAACATAAAAACCAAAAAAGATAAAAAAAAAATATATATATATATATATATATATGCATGAATCTATAGCATCTTATATCTAGATGGGCCTGAAAATTTGTTGTATGTATAACCAAGGCATGAGCCTATAATCCTAGGTATAATATAATATTGTTACTTGTTAGACTCATAGGAAGACCCCCTTGGGCTAAACCTTGTTATAGAATATGCTATGGGGATGGCGCTAGGGAGTGTTAGTTTCTTATAATATTCTTATTTTACTTATTGCATAATCGTTTCTAGCTCTTATTCTATTGCTTGTCAAGGATATTTATAACTTACATCGTAGGGAGGCTCAATGGGTTAAATATAAATATGTTTCTAATGTGGAGATATCCCAACCTTTAGACTAACTAATATATGTTGTATGTTGTTAGTATGAGAGGAGATCAAGATGTTAAAGTTGTCACCACCATTCTAACATATCAATGTATTTTTAGGAGGAGTTAGAACTGGCTTCGATCACCTCGTTTAATGGCTTGCAAGGTATGGGAAACTTCATTTCCTTTAGAGCTCAAGAAATCTCACTTGGGAGTGAGTAAATTACTCAAAGGTACAGTGCAATGGCCATAACATTATTAGAGATCACTTGGTTCAATAATTTCATATGCCACCTGTCGTTGACTCTCCAATGACCTAAATAGAAATTCCCATGCAGGCATCTATAAAAACTACTACACTTCCACCACTAAAATGGTTCATTGAACAATGCAAATACATAAATGAGGTGGAGGCTATAGATTGGCATCACGTGATATGTGGTAGATGTATGGTAGGAATCATTGAAAATCGTCTGGAGGGATATCTTAGCAAGTAATCAGATTTTCATTAGGAGAATAGTTTCAATGGTATAATACTGGTCTAAAAAATCTAGGTTAATGGTTCAAATTCCTTTTATCTTTATAAGATTTTCTTATGGTTGGAAGAGGTAATGATAAGAATTCTTAATATTTAAAAGGATTGTATAGGTTCTTGTAGGTTTTCTCCAAGTAGGACCTTAACCAATGTATTGAATTGTCAAACTTATGGAGAGCATATAGAGAAAATGTAGCACCGTATATCTCTTCTCATTATTCTAATATCCCTAGTTACCTAATTGATATGTCAATTAAGAAAGTAGATTTGTAAGGCATACCACCATATAAATTTTAGCTCATATTATTTCCATAAGAAGAGAGATCATAATGAGTCATAATTGTTTGAATGCATATGATAGATCTCTTTGTAAGGCTACAAGAAACAATAATGAGTCATATCATGCCAGTGGTTAGAATTAATAACATAAAGAGGAAATATATTGTGCAGAATCATAAGAGAGTCTATGGAAATAGACTAATTTAGTACAATTATTTTATCCTTATGGTATCCTTACTTATTGGCATGGGACCTTGAATGATATATAAGTAATTTGATCAAGTAACCGGTAAATCCACCTAGGTATAAATGTAGTAGATACCGACTAGAAATAATACTATGTTTGGATGTAACCTCAACATCTAACCTCAGATGAAAATGACATGATCCCTTATGTGGTAGGCTAAAATTGATTACTAGTCATGCACTTGAATCCATTCAAATTAACAAATTCACTGTCCCCATCCTTCTAGTACAAATAAACCTCACAATCAATGCCTTAGAAGCCATGCTTATTACATTATTTAACTTCATGTCATCCACCACAATAGGCTAATATACATGGTCGATTTCATGGTATACCCTCTCAACCTACTTATTTGTATCAAGTCACTTTCCTTGTGAAATCCATTCATAAAAGGATTGTAAGTATGAATACTTGCTTCACAACCATTTTCCTTCATTTGGCGCTCAACTAGTGCAAGAATATAAAATTTAGGCCTAAAGGTCTAACAATGATGTCTCCAACCACTAAGGCTAACCTCTTGAGGGGATATTTGTCCTTATAGTCAGAATATGGGAATTGTTAAGAAGTTTCTGAGCATTAGGTATGGGTCTTGGGGTTCTAGACATGGTTAAGGAATGGAAAATGGGCCTTAGGACCTAAGGAAAGATTCTAGGTATCTATAGCCAAGAATGATATGTTGAAATACCACAATAGACCTTTCCATGGTATCTTTGGCCTATGAGTGGGTTTTTTGTGGCACAGTGAGAATTTTAAGACTAATTATAAGTTCGAACACCTTGGATATGGTTGGGGAGAAAAGAGTGGGACTTAGGTCCTAAAGGAAATTCCAGGCATCTTTGGCTAAGAACAATTCCTACAATCACCAAACATGACCTCCCAATAGCATATTATTCATATAAGTGGGGATATTAGTGCCATTAGAATTTTTTGAGAACCTGGTATAGATATTGGGTTCCCTAGACATGCTTGAGGGAGAAAAATTGGGCCTTAATCCCTGAAAAACCTTTTGAGAATCCATGGCCAAGAAGAACAACGTACTTGAACAAACAAACATGGATTCTTGAGAGTATCTTTAGTGTTTGAGTAGGGATGTCTATGTCATTAGATGGCTTTGAATAGTAGTTAGGGGTCTTGAGGCTCTATACATAATTAAGGAAGGAAGTCGAAACTCCAAAGGTCTCAACTTCACAGAATCGCACGGCCTCCAACTTCCGCGATGCGGGAGTCGAAAGTCGGAACTTCAACGCACCATGCTAAGAAATCACGCCTTCGACTTCTGAAATCCGCAATCTGCACTGCGGGTTCGGAAAGTCGGAAGTCGACCATATACCACTGTTACTGCCAACTTCTCAGGCTAATAACTTTCGCATACTAAGTCCATTTTTGGAAAACTTGGTATCATATATTGGAAAGCTCTTGGAGATCCCCATGCAAGTGTATATCGATCTTCTTCCAAACCTAAGAACTCTGAATTTTCCTTCTTCCAACCAAGGTGTTTCCCCAATCCCCATCCATGCCTCGTTACTAGTATGTAAAGAGCTCTGATCCGCTCTACCATGTCTCCTCCCTTCATCTGACCCACAGAGAGAACATGAACACATAAGGGGTTTCTATTTCTCCCCCAAAGTCATGACCGAAATTCTAAACCTCCTGGGCCTTAATAAGACTTGGCCCTATTCATCAATGAACAAATTCATAAAAACACATGATATAAACCACAGAGAACAATTACCCTTTTATTGAAATATCCAAGCAACTAGCTATGGAATACAACGTTCCAACCCAACCGTAGGTCTCTTCCCAACCTGTATTGTTTCAACGTCACTCAGAGACTACCCGCGAGATGGGGCTATGTATCCACTAAGGATGAACTACTCAAGTCCACTCATAGCCTTAGGCACAGTCAATCAGGGTCATACAACACACAACTGGCTCTGGAAAGCAGATGGGGAGACAGGGTAGGAGGTTTCTAAGTTAATGAGCTCAACACAAAGAGCTATAGGCATATCCAATTGACTTCAGATCACAGTCCAGGAACCCCTATCCTTCCTATTTTACCGTAGCTGCAACACCGCCAAGTTGCCCATATTTCCTATTTCGAGCAGCTGTGACACCTCCAAAAGTGCCTATTTTTCCTATTTCAAGCAGCTACAACACCTAAATTTGTCCATTTTTCCTATTTCGAGCAGCTGCAACACCTCCAAAAGTGCTTATTTTTCCTATTTCGAGCCGCTGCAACACTGCTAAAATTGCCCATTATTCCTATCTTTAGCAGCTGCGACTCCGCTAAAGTTTCCTATCCTTCCTATTTTACCGCAGTTGCAACACCACCAAGTTGCCCATATTTCCTATTTCGAGCATCTGCGACACCTCCAAAAGTGCCTATTTTTCCTATTTAAAGCAGCTCCAACACCTAAAGTTGTCTATTTTTCTTATTTCGAGCAGCTGCGACACTTCCAAAAGTGCCTATTTTTCCTATTTCGAGCAGCTGCAACACCGCTAAAATTGCCCGTTATTCCTATCTTTAGCAGCTGCAACTCTGCTAAAGTTGCTTATCCTTCCTATTTTACCACAGCTGCAACACGACAGTTGCCTATTTTTCCTATTTCGAGCAGCTTCGACACCTCCAAAAGTGCCTATTTTTCCTATTTCAGGCAGATCCAACACCTAAATTTGTTTATTTTTCCTATTTCGAGTAGCTGCGACACCTCCAAAAGTGCATATTTTTCCTATTTCAAGCAGCTGCAACACCGGAATTTGTCCATTTTTCCTATTTCGACCAGCTGCGACACCTCCAAAAGTGCCTATTTTTCCTATTTCGAGCCACTGCAACACTGCTAAAATTGCACATTATTCCTATCTTTAGCAGCTGTGACTCCGCTAGAGTTTCCTATCCTTCCTATTTTACCGCAGCCGCAACACCGCCAAGTTGCCTATTTTTCCTATTTCGAGCAGTTGCGACACCTCCAAAAGTGCCTATTTTTCCTATTTCAAGCAGCTGCAACACCTAAAGTTGTCCATTTTTCCTATTTCGAGCAGCTGCGACACCTCCAAAAGTGCCTATTTTTCCTATTTCAAGCAGCTGCAACACCTAAATTTGTCCATTTTTCCTACTTTTGGCAACTGCGACTCCACTAATTCCTCATTGAATACTGATTATTTATTTGCTCATCGATATCAACGATGTGACCGTGGAAAGCCGCCACCTTGCAACACGACGGTTTGGCATTACATTTTAAAGGTATGACGTCTTAATCATAAACATCATTAGGCATGACTAAATGCAGTAATCAATAACGAATATATTTTGTCGTTAGTCAATCCACTGAGACGGAAACTATGTCTAATTCATCCTTCGCTTTTGGTTTTTTACCGCCATTCAACAACCTGTCACCACTTTTTACCAAAAATACCCAAACAACCTTTGGCTATCCATCGCTCGTTCTGCATGCAGTAGTTCGACATCTGAGACTGTAACTCATCTTGCCAGTTGCAAAATTTACAGACAGCTTCGCAATATGGGTATCCTGGCACGACACAAGCCTGTCAGCATAGCGCCTCTGCGTGCAAATAGAGAGGTTTTTACTATCTTCCAAGAAGCTGGCTGGATTGACTATTTCCAGCCTTTGAATGATTTTCATGTAGAAAACGCACTTGAGTTTGCTCAAAATATAACCAACACTCATTAAGAGGTTCGAGGTATCTGAATAGATGTTTCAGAAGCAATCATGGCAGAGGTAATAGGATTTCCCAGAACCGGGATGCAATGGTTTGGTCAGAAGTGCCATAATCCAACTGCAGCAGAAGAATTTTTGGCAGCCGGAGAAGTTGTTTGGCCGCATGGCCGAGGAATAGCGTTGGAATCCTTGCCAAATCCTTGGAACCAGGTGGCCACCTTCATAAAGAAATACATTTCCTGTGAAGGTAGGTACAAAGTGGTTTACATATATGAATTCTTCCTCCTTTCACATTTACGCCACCGCAGATTGTTAAATATGTCGTTTTATCTTTTACAATCTATGAAAACTATGGTTGGGTATGTCAAGGGTGCTCGACACCCCTTATCTTCCCTCTCAAACCACGGGTTGATTAAACTCTTAATCTTAAGGGCCCTTGTGCACCATAATTTGACATGGGAAGAGTTTGTTTCTCAGCCAAGGGTGCCCCGAGCACCTGCTGTGGCAATAGGAGGTGTTGAAATGGTAAATGGGGACTGGAGTTCCTCCAATTTAGTTGGGGGGAGCGATGGAGCATTGGCATACTAGGTGGAAGAGGTAAATATGGGGGAAGCTGCGATAGTAGCGAACCCTGTTGTAGAAGGGGATATGATGGAGCCAGTGGCGAATGAGGCAGTGATATTGGAAGCTACAACAACAGCAAATACTATAGAGGAAGAAGCAAACCCAATAGAAATTGCAGTTAGGGTGGCAGCTGAAGCAATAGGGATGGCATCATTAGCAGCTGCAACAGAGGAAGTTGAAACTAGAGCAGTTGTTAAAGCTGCGACAGTGGAAGCTGTAGCTGCAGGAGTTACAATGCAAGGGGAAGAGCATCAAGCAGAGGTTGTAGAAGGAGGAAATATGGAGGTGTTGGATGTCGAATCCTCCCCTGAAAGAAAGAGAACCATCATTGAAGAAGAGGAAATTACCCCTCTTTCTAAAAATTTAGAAGCCCCTGTGTCACAGAAAAGAAGAAAAAGGTCAACGAGTAAGGGTCAGACATCTGGCTCAACAAAGAAGAAAAGAACCAGAGCTGCTACAGTAGCAGCAGTAGTATGTAGTGAAGGCCAGCCATCGAGAGTTGTGAATAAAATAAGGAATCAGTCTGTTGCAGTAGCCGAAAAAACATGTGCAATTGGGGAAAATAGTAAAATTCCCACAACAGAAGCAGCATGTGCAATCAGGGTAGGAATAGAAATTCCTATTTTAAACCCCAAATCACCGGTTGTTACACAAGAACCTGCTGTGGAAAAACCCCAAATGGAAAAACTCCTTTTTCAAAATGAGCTACTAAAGGAGGAGGTGCAAATGCTTCAGAATGAATTGGAGAAATGGAAGGAAGTGACTGGAAAACATGTAGAGAAGAATTTGAATATATTAGTGGAGGCTGCAGATCTGTTAAAAAATTCATCTCCTATTTTGAGAAAATGAAGAACAAGGAGACATGGTGTGCCTAGAATGTGGTGACATATTTAATTTGGCAGGGCATAGAGTAATAGTGTTGGGTTTCATAGTACAAAATCCTACATAGGCAGAGCAAGAAGGAGAAAAAGCACCGGTAGTGGAGCTGATGGAGGGGAATGAGCCAGAGATAGACATAATCCCTGATTTGGAATTAGGAGAAGATGAGGAGATGCAATACCAACTAGCAGGAAATACTGAACTATTCCAGGAGCAGGCTCATCATCCAGAAGATATCGAGATAATTCAAGAACAACCTCAACAATCTGAAGAAATTGGAAAACAGGATGCTGTTACACAAGAACCAACATCCTTGACAATATTTAGTGAAGTTGCAACCCAAACAACAATTGCTGATATTGAGGTACAAGAGGAAGACGCTGTTACAAAAGAACCAGTGTCTTTAAAAATGTTTGTTGAAATTGCAACTCAGACTGAGGTTGTTGATATTGAATTGAAGAGAAAGGATGATGCCACACGAGAACCAACATTCCTAAAAGTAGTTGTTGAGACTGCAACTAAGACTGAAGTTGCTGAGATTGAATTGGAAAGGAAGGATGCTGCCACACAAGAACTAGCATTCCTAAAATTATTTGTTGAGACTGCAACTCAGGTAGAAGCTGTTGAGTTTGGTATTCAAGAAGAGAATGATGTCACACAAGAACTAGTGTTCTCGAAATTAATGATTGATTCAGCAACAGAAACTGAGGTTGTTGAGGTATAGGAAGAGGATGATGTTACACAAGAACCAACATCCTCAAAATTAACTGTTGATATTGCAACACAAGCAGAGGCCATTGCAACACCGATGGAAGAGGAAGCTGCTACACTGCCACCCGAAAATGAGGAAGATGGAACATCTGGTGGCAGGGTAGGAATGCAATTTTCTCAAGAATTTGTTGCTTTAGACTCTGATGATGAGAAAGATGTGAAGGATAGAAGGATTCAACGATTGGAGAAATAGCTTTCTTTGTTACAGGTGGAGTTATCTAAATGGGAAAAGTACATTGATCAGTGTCGAGAAGGGATGGTCCCTCTCTCTGAACATAGGAAGACTATCAAAGAATTAAGGGAGAAGTGGGCAGAGGAATCAACTCTTCAAAAATATCAATTGGCAGAGGTGCAAAAAGAATTGCAGGAGTTGAAGGAATTCAAATCCATGCAAAAGGAAAAAGACCAAATGTATGCCCTCTCTTAGGCACTGCTGAGTTCAAGAGCCCCATCTCCTTCCTACCCAGTATTCTTGTATGAGCAAATGACCCTGTTCAAATTGAAAGCTTTACAAGAGGGTAGACCTTATCAGTTGTTGATCCCTTCCGAGTTTCTAGAGACCTTTTTGTCAAGCAGTTTTCTTGAGCAACACCTGTTGTGTGAATTGTATTTGCACAATATGGCATGTTTTGGTGATTCTTGCTCTAATCTTATTCCCTATGCAGGGGATGTTCAGTTGACAGCCTTTGCCTATTTTGTTAATAATCATGTGCAATGGGAAGATGCCTTTCAGACAATCCCTAGGAATGAGGCCAGTGCCAATTTATGGATTAGGAGTGAACCCCAATCTCCTCGTCCTCTCATCCTAAACCATGGAAGATGTTTCTTATCTCCTCTAAAGACTCGGCATATGAAGAAGATGCAAGAGAAAGTTATCTCTACCTGTGTTGACCTGATATCCAAACAACAGCATCTTGCCTTAGAGGGTAGCAAGCACAGGTGGCATACTTCTTCTCCAGCTTTGAAGAAAAGGGATCCTTACTGCCTTAAGAATTTTAAACAAGCTCTTCCCAGGGTAGCAGGGTATGTCAATTGCATGAGAACATGTGGGTTACATTGGCTAGGACACAAGTTCAAATTTCCACTGATATGGTGGCCAGGAGGGAAGTACAGGGACAATTATACACTAACCAGGGCAGAAGAGAAGCGGTGTTGGGAATATTGGGATGCTTGCAATGGGTTTTTGGAAGCAAGCAAGGAACCTGACATTTCCTTTCAACATGAACGAGGACCAGATTCAGACTCATATTAGTTGGTTGTTGCATGAGGACATGCAATTGGATAGATGGGGGGAGATGTTGGGCCCCATAATAGCCCCTTTTTTCCTACACCTATCTACACATGTTTCCCTGTTTTGCCTCACTATTCCCTGATTTGGAATTAGGAGAAGATAATCATTCAAGACAACTTATGGCTGTAACATTTCCATTGTAAATCGGCAGCCTGAAGATCGTAGATCTTCATGGCTACCCGATATTTTGTGAAACAAATTCATGTCATCAAGGTATAAATGTAAAGAGGCGTTCTGAGCCTAGGGTTGGAGAATTTATAATTGTATAAGCTGAAACAAAGAGTTGTGACTGTGATTCATTATTTCTAACACAAGGAGTAGAGTTTCTTATATCTTGGTGTTTTAATTTGTGTTAGGATACGACATCTCTGTTAGAAGTCCAGGGCTCTCCTTCTCACAGATATCACCCAGTTAAGTAGGTAGTTTAATTTCTTTCCTGTTGTGTGGTGAAAAGTTGCATTAGATGTGTTACTGCGAGCTACAACAGTGAAATGATAATTGCATTCTTCTTTGGTAGTTTATGATTGCATCCTGAATTATTCATATCAATATCATGGACATATATCATGCTAATATGCTAATGGTTCATATCAATTTCAATATCATATATGTAATTTGAATTAATGTGCAAGCAGCAATACCAATGTCAAATGTGTGTTACTTATGTGTGTTACTTGTTGAAAACTTATTAACTTAATAATAAATATATTAATATAATTATTAATTATAATTTAAACTTGAAAATTATATATATCTTCCGAATGGAAAATATCCATCACCCTAAATAAATAATGCAAACTTGTCAAACAACAAAATGGGTATAACTAAACAGTAATAGCAAGTAATATCAAATTGAGTAAGAACGGTAATCCTCTCCTTATGAACTCAAGCTAATTCATCAGCTGCAAAGGAATGTGTCCTAATTTCATGCATTCGTTCAGTTATATTCCTTGCTTTTCATTCCATAAATTGCATCACTTGTATTGCTGAAACTCTAGTGGAAAATTATAGGTTGATTATAGTCACATTCAAAATTCATCCCATAAGAGTTCAATAGTGGTTTTTTGGTCTGTTGATCCTTATTATTCACTCAATCGGTTTGCTTAAATTGTCATATGGTTTGTTTGGACTGTCAATGGGGTGTCTTCAAATGTGATTAGACTCTTTAACCAACTTCATATGTTCTTCATTAATTAATCCTAATGACCAAACTTGACATCCCGTGTATGAAATTTGGAATGGCATAATTACACATTTCTGAGCCTACTCATCTATGAATCAGCTCTTTCAAATTGGTGAAGAAAAGTGCATTAGAAAAATTAATAACATCAAGAAGAAACCCCAAAGAAGAAGAAAATACCTAAAACAAAAATCAACTTTTTAAAAGTAGAGACGGTACTTATAGTTACTTAAAGCAAAAAAATACACTTATGACTGTGATATGGAAGAATAATCCTTTGGGAATACTAAACACCATTCCAAGGAGATTTTGGAAGTAAGGAGATTTTGCATTATATTAAAAGGATGAATTACAAAAGGAGCAATCTGGTCGAAGCTCAGAATTGTTCATCAAAATAGACCAACTTGTCATATCTGTCTGAACAAAACTACTACCTGAACAGACAAAAGCCATAGAACCAAGTACTTTCTTCCCATGGGCTCGCAGGACAAAGAGAATAATTCTTCATAACTAGCTATCCCTAGTCCCCCCAAATAAACACCCACCCAGACATCAACGAACTATATAAGGAGCTTCTAGAGAACTCCCAGGATGGCGAAAGCTAGAAGAAGAAGAAGCGCACGGAGGAGGTTGAAGCGCCATGGCAGACAGAAGGAAATCCAGCTTCCAGTGAATCACGCGAGACTCTTCAAAGAGAAGCTGCGCATTGTCATATTTGAGAGGATTCCTATCGCGAATGGCATAGCCAACTAAGTTTTTCATCATCCAAAACAACGCAACATTGTGCTCGTAAAGACTAATGCGCCCAGTCATGTTGCCGGGATCCAGGATCCAATTCTCCAACTTCTTACGGTCCCCCACTAGGGTTTCCCTACTCAAACGAGCCCACCATTATTCTTCATAGTCATTGATGTCCCTCTGGATTTCCAATGGGATGTTAAGAGTGAAGGAAGTTTCCTCCCTACACACCCACTGAGAGGCACGAGACACACCACCACCCGGCTCCCCTGGAGAATCCCCACTCCCTCTCTTCCTATTGCGACTGGACTTATCTCCAACCTCAGGATGATAGTTAGTATCTTGTGGCTCCTTCATCCTCTCACCAGAGGCTTTCCCCATAATCAACCAGATTACCAAAACTTGCATGCATGCAGAAAACCAGCAATGACAATCATAGTTGCCACCTTGAGCCTCCATATATTCTCACCTGCCACCGACTGTTATGATGAATCAGGTACATCTTAATAACTCTTAATAACTAAAGGAGGTACAACAAGTGATGCTTCCCCCATCGAAGAATTGTGAAGGAGGATGAAAAGACTAATCGAGAACTGCGAAGGAGGATGAAAATACAAGAGTTAAAGGTTGAATATGCGGACAACTACAAAAGGCAAGAGTTACGTGTCCCGATTATCGTCAGCATGATGTCTTGTCGCATGAAAAACCATCATGTCTTGGTCCTGGATAACTCTGCAGCTATCTCGAAAAACTACTTCTGTCAAATTGTCCCACATATAAGTGCAGGCGGCCATGTGAACAGATCAACTTGACGTGGGAGAAGGAAAGCGTTATGCCCAACAAGGAAGATAGAGCCTTCCAACCGCCACGACGACGCCACTTTGGAGCTTGATTTGCCATGGTGCATCTCAGCATCCATGTGGAGAATGATCTTGGAATAACCTTCCACGATTAGAGGGGTCCATCTTTTTTGACATGCGAGCAGTTTGGTAGCATTATTAGACTCTATCCCCAAAAAACCAATTGTGAACCCGACACAAATTGTGTGTTGAAGAAAATGCCGGCAGCACATAGGGATATTGTAGGCTGTTGTTTTGTCTACTCAACCATGGTCTCATTTTTTCCAAAGAGATCACCCTGAAGAAGAATTTATGGACCTGCCAAAACCATGGGAGCTTCACTGAATAAACCACTATCATAGCACGTTCGTTCGTGGCATATGAAACAATACCCCTAATTTCACTAAATATTGGAAAATACCTTCCAAAATCGTTTTTTTAACCCCCTCCCAATATGCCTTCCCAATTTAAAAAAACCTCTATTTTCACTAGATATTGTATGTATCAATTTTTTCATTAACATTTTTTATACCCATTTATATTTATACCTAGTGTATTGATATGATACCCCTCTTATGACCCCACATGCATTCTATAATGCACCTTGCTTCTTTCGATGTATATTGTGGATGCACATTACTTCACCCACAATGCAATTAATCAACCACATATCATTATGGTTTGCAACATTTAATGGTCTAATGAAGAGATAGGAGATCACTTCTTGTATGTCACTAGAGCTAATGCACATAGTACAACATTTAGATTGCATTTTGCAGTTCCCCAATCGTTGACTAAGCCTGTTGTGGGCTAGGTATCAAAGCCCCCAGGGCTTGTAACAATCTCTAGGAGGTTGACTAAACCTCCCAAGGCCTATAATAGGTACTAGTGGTTGGGTATTCAAGCCCCCAAGGACTATTGAGGGCCTATAATAGGACGTGGAGGCTTAGAGCCTCCCAAGGCTATTGGTAACAATTGGCTGTCAATGACCACTGTCTCTTGACTATGATCGACTAGAAACCCACTTCACCATGAAACCCTTAGCCTCAAGAATGCCTCAAGACGCGATTTCCCTGTGTACTAATAAGCCCGAGCCTTGCCTCAACCCGATTTCTCATCCGGTCGTGATCCCGCCATCTCCATTTGGCGGATATTTGTCATCCCTCCCATATAAAAAAGACCTCAAAGTATTTTTGTATTGTTACATTAAATAAAAAAATCCTTTGCCCCTCAATATATAAGCAATATAATTTTTAGGATTCCATGAATATTTAATACCGCAATATGAATGAACGTGATATTATATTTCCTTCTAGTGAAGACCAAGCCTAGGAGAAGATAAAAAATTGTCCAAGTATGGTAAAATATGCCTAATTGGCCTTAGGGAAATGCCTGCCACAGCTCATAGGATGATGATAAAAATATTCCGAGGGTGTGGATCTCCAACCCCCCCCCCAAAAAGTCCAAAAGTCCAACAAGACTTTTGGGGGGTCTTTCCAAACCCCCCCCCAAAATTCCAAAAGTCCAACAAGATCACTTTTGGGGGGGTCTTTCCAAACCCCCCCAAAACTCCTGTTGGACTTTTGGAATTTTTTTGGGGGGGGGTTTAAAAACCACCCCCAACAGTCAAATTCTAAGGATTTTTTAGGGGGTTTCTTAAGGACTACCCCTAAACGTCAAATTCTAAGGACTTTTGAGGGGGGTTCTTAAGGACCGCCCCCAAACATCAAATTCTAAGTACTTTTGAGGGGGGTTTTTAAGGACCGCCACCAAATACATTCAAAAAACGTTTTGGGGGGGTTTTAGCAAGACCACCGCAAGCCACTTTTAGTGGGTCAAGACTTTTTGGGGGGGGGTTTCCACAACCGCCCCCAAAAGTATTGAAAATTGGAATTTCGAGGGGGGGGTTTAACCAACCTCCCCCAAAAGTATTAAGAATTGGACTTGGGGGAGGGGGGTTTACAAAACCGCTCCCAAAAATCCTAACAATTGGACTTTTTAGGGGGGTTTTTTAAAAACCGCCCCCAAAAGTCCAATTTTCGGGACTTTTGAGGGGAGTTTTGAAGAACCACCCCCAAAGACCTAAAAAAAAATTTTGGGGGGGGGTTTAGCAAAACCGCCGCCAAAAGGGTGTTTTGTTGTAGTGAGGTCCATGAGCCTAACACAATCGTATTTAGTACACTAATGAATGGACGATGCAAAGAAGGTAAGCTCCAAGAGGCCAAATGAACTACTGTATAAAATGTTAAAAAATGAGTTTAACCCTAATGTCATTACATATAATACTCTGATTGATGGCCTTTGCAAGGAAGGCAAGTTGGATGAGGCTAAGAATCTCTTCAATGGAATACCCGTATGTGCCAATGTTGTTACATACAGTGCAGTTATTGATGGTCTCTATAATGAAGGAAATATGGAAAAGGATACAAAGCTCTTCCATGAAATTCCTAATAAAAACATACATCCTGACGTCATCATATACAATTTTGTTATTGATGGTCTTTGTAAAGAAGGAAAGTTGGATGAGGTTAGGAAGCTCTTACATGAAATGGAAAAACAAAACTTGTGCCTTGATATTGTCACATATAATGTGTTCATTGATAGTCTTTTTAAAGAAGGACAATGTCAGGAGGCCACCGAGTTGCTTCACAAAATGTTGGATTAAAGGATACACTCCATATGTGATGACATACATTGCCCTTTTTGATGGTCTCTGCAAAGAAGGAAAGTTGGATGAGGTAAGGAAGCTCTTTTATGAGTTTCCCAACAGAAACATATGCCCTAACATTGTCACATACACTGCATTTATCGATGGTCTCTGCAACGGCGGGAAATGGCAGGAGGCTACCAATTTGCTTCATGAGATGTTGTATAAAGGGTACACTCCGGATGTTATCACATACATTGTTCTTCCTGACGGTATTTGCAAAGAAAGCAATCTTAAACAAGATCTCCAGTTGCTAAATGTTATGGTGCAAATAGGCCACCAACCTAATGAAATCACACACAGTACACTTATAAATAGATCTAGCAAGGTGGGTAATCTGGAAAAGGCTAAGGGGCTCCTTCAAGGGATGCTAGAGAAAGGTTTCATGATGGAGCTGGTTACCTATAGTACAATAATAGATGGAATTTTCAAGCATGGCAAGATTGAGGAAGCTCAACAAATTTTCTCTTAGATGTGAAAGCAGGGTCTCAGCCCTAATGTGGTTACGTACAATGCATTGATGGATGTACTTTGCAAGCATGGTAGGATAGAGTAAGCTCAACATATTTTCTATGAGATGTCAAAGCAGGGTCTCATCCCAAATGTGATTACATACAAAAGATTGATGGATGGACTTTGCAAAGTGGGTAATCTCAAGGAGGCTATAAAGTTATTTCAACAGATGAAAGATAGAAGCCATGCCCCTGATATTAATAGATATAGTACCCTCATGGATGGACTAAGCAAGGATGTCACACTTCAAGAGACCAAAATAAATAATGGGATGAAGTGTTAAAAAAGGTTTGATGCTATTGTGACATATTTATTAGTAACCGACAACTTCTAAAAAAAAGTACAATTGCGTGAACCAGATACATGATAATACAAAAAATGACAGAACATATGGAAACATGGATCTCGTGGATCCACATGTTAAAAGCCGAGTAAATCCAAGTAAGGAAGCTTTTTATTTCATGTTATGTATCTTATATTTTCACCATTCACAACTTTGTCTATGAGCAAAATATAGACATCACCAGGTTATTTTCAGATGCGATTATGTATAAGCAAATGTATAGTTGATTAAATTATTTGACTTGTACCAACCAACTTGGATGGATTCTATATAGTTTTGATAAGTAAACAAAACAAAACAAAAATCTCATATCATGTCTCATATGTATTGAAGCAATTTATATGTTAGCTTTTGGTATAATTGAAAGTATGAACATTGTACCTCCAGTTACTTATTCAAGGTTTAGAATTAAATAGGATTTTCATGCTTACGTTACTTTGTAGCGATTATCCTCTCAACCATTTCATATGCATATTATGTACCATGAAAGAATAAAAAAATCTAAAAATCATGGATGAAATTTTTCATTTGTAATGTCACCATCCAAATAAATCACTAGAAGGGAAAATTCCACCAATCTACTAGTTCCCTAGATTGGGGTGGAAACATTTAGATTTGGAATAAGGGAGCTATAAAACCCCAAATGGAAATTAGCTTGACAAAATATATTAAAATGGGGCTAAATAAATATTTATAATAGGAAAATAAGGTGGCACTTGGTCATGAGGGCACATTGGTGGTGTGGGACCCACGCAAAGCAAGATTCTCCATGCCACATGTCATCCTACTCTCACCCATCCGAATCCAAGGTGGAGTCCAACGTTCTTGGGGGATTTGGAAGGGAATTACACTTAGCATGACTCATTGAAGGTCGAATTTGAGTGGAAGAGTAAGTCCCATGGAAGAGGAAGAGGCATCTTAGAGGTATTGTGACACTTGCGCTAGATTCCTTAGCTTCTATGACAGCAATGATGAAGATGCTATGACACTTATGACAAGGATCAGACCTGATTGCTGACATATGACCTATATGACATGTCATGGGTAAAAATAGCCTCCAAGAGGGCGCAAAAGGGTTTTATGGCATCCAAGATTCCACCCATTTGATTTGATGGAAGAGGGAAGCTAAGAATTGTTAGACAAGTGGCACTCATTGGAATCTCTTCCCAATTCGAGTTGGAATGAAGATTTTGGAGGGAATTCGAACCATGAAGATCTTGGAAGGCTAATAAAAGACAAGAACAAAGAAGGAGAGGGGCTTTTGATCATTTTCTCATTTGGTAATTTGGAGAGCATAGCTTGCCCATGCAAGTTGAATGTTTATTCTACTTGCCTTAGCACCAATTTAGAGGGTGAAAGATTCCCATCCTAATTGGAAATTGGAGAGGCCATTCAGACCTTTAATTTGGAGCTACAATGAATTCACTGTTACAGGTTGAATCTACAGGGATGCCCATGATAATTTCTTCTTCAACCTTTTCCCACATCTCTCTCACTCTTCTCTTCATATTCTTGATCTTGGAGGAATGACGCACATGGTGAGATGTTGATATATTTGGGGAAGTACAAGGGGGCCCATTTATTTGTAATATGATGTCTACACTCTTTATTTGATTCTCATAGGAACCTTAGATCGAAACTCCAAGTGAAACTATGTAAAAATTCCAAACTATGTATGAATGGTTCCATTTTCCCATATATCTTGTTGTAAGAGCTTGAAGTTGTTTGATATGGAATTGTTTTAGTCAATCTCAGTGGTATAATTGATGTTTGTGTTGGGCCCTGGAAATGCCCCTTTTTTACCATACCTATTTCATCATTTTACCCAGTTACACCCTACTTTCATAAACCATATACATGCATTTTTCCAGATTAATCAGCAGTACTGACAAGGTATACATCATTATTGTTTCATTTAATTAAATGCCTAAGATTGTTATGGTTATGAATTCTAGCCTTCGATTTATGCTAACTTGTGTTGATTTCAGTAAGTTAAGATCAAAGCACAGGTGTATCAACCATAATTCCTTGGGAAAGAATCATACGTGGTGCCAGCTGTTACTCTTCTGATTTGATTCTTCATATTTAAAGGGACAGCGCATCTCTCCGCGTGAAGCTATAGCAAGTCGTTGAAATAGGGCATAGTTGCAACAAACAAGGCGCCTTCCAATCTGCTAATCCGTTGATCCATTGAATACCAAAGTAACAACATCCTTCATGATTAACAGCTTCATTCAATACGGCTATAACAGTTTAGCGGTAACTATGCAGCACGAAGATCAGAGATCTTAATTGTTGCACGATTTTAGTGGATCATGAACTGTATTCTCCATGTATAAATATGGGAAGGATCTCAGAGTCTGGGTTTGGTTAATTATCATTTTGTATGGGCTGTAACAGAGAACTGAGACTGTGAATTACCATCTTTAATGAAGAGCAGAGTTACTTCCATTTCTGTGTCTTAATTCGTGGTAGTTCACAACGTCTCTGTTAGAAGACCAAGGCCTGCCTTCTCACAGATATTGTCGAGTTAAGTAGGTAGTTAGATTAATTCATTTCCTGTTGTGTGTTGTGGAATTGCATTAGGCGTATTTCTGATAGCTGCAACAGAGATTTATGATTGCATTCTTTATTGGTAGTTTATACTTTGCATTACGAATAGCTGCAACTGCGTTGTGTGACAGTCGACTATGTAGGTTAGTTTTGATTATGCATGTGTGTTCAATAGCTGTTATAGCCAAGCTCATCTTCCAATTCTTTTCAGTCATTTATGCTTTCTAGGATTTCTAATGGTTATCAATTTATAGTTTAGGTTTATTTCTTAATTCTGGTTGATGTTGTATCTTTATTGAATTCATAGATTTGGCAGATTATGGTTGAGTAACAGTAGCTACTGGATGGATCATTTTGGTAAATATTGAATAATGTAGTTTGATAATTATAGGATTTAACTTCTTGCAAAAGTAATCTAGTTCATTTTCATTCTTAGATCAGTAACTGCTAGGTTTATTTATGTAGGAAGATAGCTGCACTTTGAATTCCTAGATGTATGAGTTAGATTAGTTTTCTTTATGGAATGACTTTGGGTGAGCAGATAGGTAGGATTATTATCTCTATTCACTTCATAAACTACTGGAAATGTTTATACATAGATTGTGCTTATTGCCATTGAAATAAAATCCTCCCTGGGTTTGACAATTTATATTGAGCATCCTATGTGTTAGTTGTAATTAATTGACATATAGGGTGACCAACATTTTGGCGTCGTTGTTGGGGATGGTAATTGATAGACATAGTTAGTAGTTGTTTTTTTATTTCATTTTAGTTTAATCATTTACAGCATGCATGAATTCAAGAAAAACAAATCAGGAACCCCCCTTGAATACTAACACTACAAGTGGAAGAGGTCAAGGTCGTAATGCAGGTATGGGAAGATCAACATTTATTGACGATATAATTGCTAAAGCTGATTCTTCTACCAGACAACCGCGATGTCTACAGGAAGAGGAAATTATGTTCCTCCCAATCTTGAGAATTCAACATCAACTGTGGAGAATACAATGGGACCATCCACTCCCATTGCAGAAGAGAAACCTCCTGAGGACAAGGGAAGCGCCGTGGGTGTACCAGATAGAGAGGAGATTTATCATATCAACGAAACCAAAGTTACTAAAGAAGTGTGGTTGGAGACTCGTCGAGAATCAGAGGAAGAGAGAAGGCGAGAAGAGGAGAGAAGAAGAAGCAAGGGCAAAGGAAGAACGCATAAAGGAAGCCATTAAATTTTGGATTGACAACATGGATAATGGAGAACAGGAAGGCGAGAATGAACATAGGGAGAACCAGGAAGAAGAAGTGGAAGATAATCAGCCTGGTAATATTGTGGCTACATTAGAATTCCCTATCCTCCAAATACCTGGAGCAGCTCCCATACAAAAACATCTCACCATCAGTTCTCTTGAATTTCCATGGTAAGTCTTCTAAAGATCTTGATGAATTTCTTTTTGAGTTTGATATCCTCTGTCGCAGCTATGATTATACCTCTAATGCTCAGAAGCTGAAACTATTTCTAGCCACCTTGAAAGGAAATGCTCTACGCTAGTTCATGAGTCTAGGTCGTGAGACCATTACTACTTGGGACCAAACAAAAAATAACTTTCCTTTTAAATATCAAGAATATTGTAGAACCGGGGATAGAAAGGAAGAGTTGTTTAAAATGGTTCAGAAGGAAGAGGATAGCTTGGAAGACTTTGTGGAAAGATTGTTGTACAATTTACAAAGGTCCGGACACATTGAGATTGGAAAAGATGTACTTAAGATTATTTTGCTACGAGGAATTAGGGAAGATTGCCTTGATATGTTGAATTTTTTGGGGAAAGGGGACATCTCAAAAGAACCCTTCGAGAAGATCGTTGAATTATGTCGAAGGTACTCAAGGGGATCCTCTAGAACTAACAAACGATACAAGGATCGAGATCAAGATGTCTTCACTAGGACACAGAAGTCAGCTAGTGGAGGAGCCACTCGACCAAAGATAGGCAACTTGCTGGAGAATTTTAAAACTGGTATGATGAGCTCCATTTCCTCAGAGTTAGATGTCTTGAGAGAAAAATAGAGGAAAGTAATAGAAGATCTTACACTCGGTGTATTCTGTCCCAAATGTAGGAAAAAGCACCCACTGAAGGAATGCCCGCTGGACAAAGCAGAAATATGTAGAATATGTAAGCTGGAGCATGACACCAAGGAATGTCCCTCACTACCTAAGGTCAAAGCAGTTCCGCAGGCATCCACTTCGGATGTGGAACAAGCTTACTTCATTGCACAGAAGAAACTGTGGCATCCTCGCAATCAAGGTATGAATCACGACCCATCATTTTTTTTGAATAATATGAATACACAATTCCCTTCACATTATTCTAATAATCAGTGGCATCCATCTCAGAACCCAATGCAAAATCCTAATTCTTGGACACCATGGTCACAGCAATCAAATAATCAAACCCCTTGGAATTCCAACTGGAGAAAATCTTGCCAAGGAAATAACTTTCCCCATCACCAGACTCAATATCAACAGTATCCTCACCAACAATACCAACAGTTGTAGTTGCAATTCCAAAACAATGTCGCGCCTACGAATGCACCACTTCGACCACAGCTACCTGCACAACCTAACCCAAACCCAAACAATAAAGCAGTCCATTAGTTTGAGACTACCAACATGCCTGCGTATTCCATTTCCCAAGTTCCCTGCAACGATATACAATTACAATCAGGGAGAGTAGTGGAACCCATCATCACTGAGGATGTTCCATCCCCAGTGACTGAAACTAAAGTGAATCAGCACTATGAGAATATGGTTCATTCAGCAATCCCCGTTGTTGAGGATACTAACATTCCTATCGAAACAGTGGCTAAAACTCAGGAAGTAACACACGATGAATCACAGCCTACACAATTGATGAGAGAACCGCCATACCCTAAACGATTGGCCCTGTAAAAAACAGTGGAACAACCTCGATTCAATCTCTTAGGAGAATTAAAAAATTTGTATGTCAAAATTCCACTATTACAAGCCCTCCATGATGTGCCCATTTATGCTAAGATTGTTAGGGATTTATGTGTCAAAAAACCAGGAAGAAGGCCTAGGGATCCTCCCACTGTCCATGTATTGGGAAAACTTTCCGAATTGATAATGGGGAAGACTCCTGTGGAAAAATACGATGACCCTGGAAATCCTACTGTGACAGTTCACATAGGAAACACACAAATCTCCAACATCTTGGTAGACTTAGGCACGGCTATTAACATTATGACCATAGAAACTATGAAGAAACTTGGACTCAGTAACCTTCGACAGACCCCTACTATTTTGGAACTTGTTGACATATCAACAATCAAGCTTGAGGGGATCCTAGATGACCTTGTAATCTATGTTGACTCGAGGGAATACCCTGCAGACTTCTTGGTGTTACAGCCGAAGTCTCAATTGGGGGGACACCCACTAATCCTGGGAAGACCGTGGTTGGCCACAGCAGATTCCTGTATTAGCTGTCAGTCAGGATCTATGACCATCTCAGACGGGACTGAGGTCAAAAGCTTAACCTTATACCCTCCATCTCGACCAAGCACAGAAGCTGAAACTCCACTTTGGGTAGATTTGGAGGAGGAGGAGGAAGGTGTTCATCCATTATTAACGATAGGGAGAGCCTTAACGTTTAAATATGAAATAGAAGACGATACCATTAACAGTTTCATTAGTGATCCCACGTCTGTCAATAAGCATGTTTACCAGATTCTTGA
The DNA here is from genome assembly GCA_027924585.1 of Larix kaempferi. Lineage (NCBI taxonomy): Eukaryota > Viridiplantae > Streptophyta > Pinopsida > Pinales > Pinaceae > Larix > Larix kaempferi. The sequence continues at coordinate 3,938,953 of BSBM01000541.1, read as the reverse complement.
CAGTACATTTGATGAGAAAGAACAAGAAAATCTTACAGAAGAATCTCTAGTCAGTGATGCCAGTATAATTCCAGTACTCAAAAATTCGAAAAGTGTTCCAGTAGAAATTGAGCCGGGGAAAACATTGAACATCAATCCAAACCTTGCGCCCAGTGAGCTGGAACAACTAATCACTCTACTAAAACAACGAAGAGGAGCTTTTGCTTGGGAGTATACAGACATGAAAGCGATTCCTTCTAATCTGTGTACCCATCACATTTATATTAAGAGTGACTACAGGCCTGTGTGTCAACCACAATGAAGGATGAACCCGAACCTAAGAGACATTGTGAAAGAAGAGCTCCAAAAACTTTTGGAAGCAGGATTTATATACCCGATTTCAGACAGTGAGTGGGTTTCTCCACTCATGATTGTGCCAAAGAAGAATGGGAAATGGAGGGTCTGCGTTGATTACAGAGAATTGAACAAGGCAACACAGAAGAACCACTTTCCCTTACCTTTTATTGATTAGGTCCTTGATACCTTGTCTGGGAAGAAGTATTTTTCCTTTCTGGATGGATTTAGTGGCTATAACCAAATCCAGATTGCTCCAAAAGATCAAGACAAAACCACTTTCACCTGTCCCTGGGGGACTTTTGCATACCGGGTACTTCCTTTTGGATTGTGCAACACACCAGCCACATTTCAAAGAGCAATGATTGGAATCTTTTCAGAGATGGTAAATGATTGCATGGAGATCTTTATGGATGACTTTACTCCATATGGTGATATTTATGAAGAAGCACTAAAAAATTTAGAAAAGGTCTTGAAACGCTGTGAACAAAGATAGCTCTCTTTAAGCACTGAAAAGTGCCATATGATGATGAGCGAGGGCATAGTTCTGGGGCACTTCATCTCTTCTAATGGTATCCAGGTAGATCCATCCAAAATCAAGGTAATTGAAAATATACCAACTCCTGGAACACAAAAAGATGTACGTAGCTTCTTGGGGCATGTTGGCTATTAAAGAAGGTTCATAGAAATTTTTTCCAAACTAGCTTCTCCTTTGTTCACTTTGTTGATGAAGGATGCACAGTTTGTGTGGAATGATGCATGCCAAACAACGTTTACTGAGCTAGAGAAAAGGTTGTCTACAACACCCATTTTACGAGGGCCCAACTGGCCTCTTCCTTTTCATATTTCTTCAGATGCTTCAGACACTGCCATTGGAGCAGTTTTGGGACAATAGGAAGGTAATGCTCCTTATGCAATTTATTACATTATCAAGAACTTATCTTCTACTGAACTCAACTATACTGTCACAGAAAAGGAATTCCTTGCCATAGTTTATGCCATCAACAAATTTAGACATTATATTACTGGATACTCCACTTTTGTGCACACTGATCATTTTTCCATCAAATATTTAATGAATAAACCAATCACGAATGCTAGAGTTACTAGATGGTTGTTACTGTTACAAGAATTTGATATCACAATTATTAATAAACCAGGGAAGGAAAATGTTGTTGCAGATTTCTTATCTCGACTTACTAACAGTGATGACAATTTACCAGTTGGAGATTCCTTCCCTGGTGAACATTTGTTTGCAGTATTGGCTCATTCCCCATGGTATGAAGATATTGCTAACTTTTTGGCTGCAGGTAAGCTTCCATCACATCTATCGAGGAGAGAAAAAAGAAATATCATACAACAGAGTGCTAGGTACTGCTGGATTGATGGCCATCTTTTCTACAAAGGGCTTGATTTAGGAATCAGAAGATGTGTTAGAGAAGATGAAATTTTTAGTATCCTTAAAGCTTGCCATGATGAGCCCTGTAGGGGACATTTTGCTGACAAAAGGACAAGTCATAAGGTCTTGAGGATGGGTTATTTCTGGCCCACATTGTTCAGGGATGCAAAGAAGTATGTTCAAGCATGTGATAGCTTCCAAAGGATGGGCCAACCTAACAGATTAGATGAAATTCCTTTGCAGCCACAGCTCATGGTTGAACCATTTGACAGATGGGATTTGGATTTCGTAGGGCCTATCAACCCTCCCTCAAAACAGAAAGTTCACATCTTGGTTTGCACAGATTACATGACCAAATGGGTGGAAGATGTAGCCTTGGTTAAGGCTAATGATTAGGCTGTGATTGATTTCCTGTATGAAGAAATTTTTACTCAGTTTGGAGTACCCAAGGAAATCATCACAGATGGTGAACTGCAATTTGTGTCTCACAAACTGGAAGCATTGTTACATAAATTTCATATTTAGCATAGAATAACCTCGCCATATCATCCACAAGCCAATGGCCAAGTGGAGAGTTCAAACAAAGTCATCGAGGCTATTTTGACAAAGACAGTGAAAAGCCATCGTAAAGATTGGGCTGAGAGACTTCCAGAGGCACTATGGGCCTATCGCACTACATGGCATAACACCAATGGTTTTTCCCCATATGAGTTAGTGTATGGTAAGAATGTTGTTTTCCCAATTGAATTTGAAATCAAAACTTTGAAAACAGCTGTAGAAGTGAATATGGATTTATCAAAAGCACAAAGGAACCAATTGAATCAGCTTAATGATTTGGATGAAAAGCGCACAGCAGCAGTATATCGTACAACTTTAATCCAATAGCAGCACTCTAAATGGCATGATAGATTCATAAATAAAAAAGTCTTCTAGGAAGGAGACTGGGCTCTGTTATATGATTCACAGTTTAAGAGGAATTTCAAAGGCAAGCTACGCACTCGTTGGTTGGGACCCTATCAAATAGATCGAGTATTTGACAATCGAACAGTCCGGTTGATCACCATTGAGGAAAACAAGACACCATTATTCGCAAATGGTCATCGGCTGTGACTATATCACAAACCGATCTCAAGGGATGCTTTCATTTCACATGTTGTAGCCGATCCAGAATATCAGTTAACGCCAGGGCAGGGATTTTTATCAACCCCTATGAATTTTTAAGAACTACAATATCCACATAATTTGTACATAAATAATTTATTTTTCATTCGGTATTTTATCTATTTTTCATTTTTCACTTGATCGGGTTTGTTTTGAAGAATTGTGTGCAGGAATTAACTGGAGGAACAACAGTCGTGACTGGGCCAGACGATTGCAGGCACCTTACATTGTTTCCTGATCTAATAAAGCTCTTTTTGAAAAAGATGGATGATTTGTTAATTTTTAGCAGCCAGCTGAACCGCCTGTTACTCATTTTGCACAGCTGCGACTCGTTACCTTGCTCATTTTTCCAATTTTCGCAGTTGTAACCCCGCTATTTTCCATTCACTTCACTTTTCCAGCAGCTGCGACTCTACTACTTTTGCTTATTTTTCCAAGTTTCACAGCTGCAACTCCATTATCTTTGTCCCTTTTCACTTTTTCCAGCAGCTGCGACTCCACCACTTTTGCCTATTCCGCCAAGTCTAGCAGCTGCGACTCCACTATTTTTGCCTATTCCGCTAAGTCTAGCAGCTGCCACTCTGCTATTCCCATTTCATTTTTGCCTCTTTCTAGGAGCTGCGACTCTGCTACTTTTTCCTATTCTTCCAAGTCTAGCAGCTGTGACACCGCTATTTTTTCCTATTCCGCCAAGTCTAGCTGCTGCTACTTCACCATTTCCATTTCATCTTCTCCTTTTGCCAACAGCTACAACACCGCTATTCTTGCCTTTTCTCCAAAATTTTGCAGCTGGAACTTTGCCATATTTCGCCGAACTCTGCTCAAATCTTCATTCTTATTCATCATCTGCAACTACGCTAGATTGTTTTCCTTTTGGAACAGTCTCACCGCTAATGATCTAACCTGGCTTGAATTTAAATGATGACTCCACAGCTCGAATCGCAGTCTGCCAAGAACGATTGGGCCATCCTGTGTACTTGTCAGCATGAACGCACGTATTAGCTAGATTGGCAGTGTACAACTCATCTCGGTACATGCGTATTTTACCAGCGATGCAACAGTGAATGTAATGCCGTGACAAAATGGTGGCTCGAGCATTAAATTCTGAAGGTACGAGTTTTAACCATAATCATGATTAAGCATCAAATTAATTGCGGCAATTATGAGCATGTCTTGTCTTTTGTCATCGTCATCATTTTGTACACACTTAATCACCAAAGAATGTGTTGGGAGTAACAACCTGACCGTCATTTTACCCGATTCGTACCAAAATTTCCCAATTTCGCCATTTTTCCGTAACTGTATCATCTACCGTGAGTCGAAAACTGTGCCATCTTTCCTGAAATACCCCATTTCAAATCCTGGCTATTCCATGAATGTTCAAAGGCTACAACTTCCACGTCTGAACTGATAAGCGCTGTATCTGTTGTCTGAATTACGAAAGGAGGTTGATATGGGTAACCCGGTTAGGCATGAACCTGAAAATACGGAAGCTCTGTGTGTCAATGCGGAAGTCTTCGCCAGTTTTGCAGCAACTGGGTGGACCGAGTATTTCCAACGTCTAGACGGTTTACACATCGAAACGGCATTATAGTTTGTTTTTAACTTGACTGATACTCATTCTGAAGTCAAGGGGGTACGCATTGAGGTTACAAAAGCCATTATATCTGAGGTTATTGGCTTACCCCATGTTAGGAAGAAATTATTTGGGTGGAAGGTGCCAAATTCGACTGCAATAAGGGAATTTCTCGTAGTTGGGGAGAATGTTCATCCAAAAGGTCGTGGAATTGCACTGAACTCGTTACCTCATCCCTGGGATCAAGTAGCAATTTTTCTGAAGAAGTATATCTCCTGTGAAGGTAGGTACCAGACTATTTATTATTATGAATTCCCTTTGTTATCTCATCTACGCCATGGAAACCTAGTTAATATGTCGTTTTATCTCTTTAAGACCCTACAAAATATGGTTGGTTATGCAAGAGCAACCCAACACCCAGTTTCCTCCCTCACCAATCATGGCCTAATTAAATAACTTATCTTGAGGGCCATTGCACGTCAGAATTTAACTTGGGCTCAATTTCTTGCTGGAGATGGGGTAATTAGAGAACCTGCATTGGAATTGGGGGTATGGAAAAGGAAGAAGAGGACTGGAGCTCCTCAAATCCAGTTGGGGGGGAGGATGGAAACCCAAATGAAAGGGAAGGAGAAGTATACATAGGGGAAGCTGCGACAACAGTAGACCCTGGTATAGATGGGGTATTTGCAAACCAAAATATAGGGGAAGCTGTGACAGCAGCGAACCCTTTCATCGAGGAAATGGTGATGGAATCCAGGGAAGATGAGGCAGCAACATTAGAAGCTGCAACAGCAGCCAACCCTACAAGGGAAGAAACAAACCCGACTTGAGCCATGAAGAGCCAGGAAAAGTGATATGCCCATAATGTTGAGACATATATAAATTAGCAAGGCATAAATTCATATTGGTGGACCTTGTTGCACAAGTACCTGAACAGACAAAGCAAGAAGGAGAAGTGCCCACAGTGGAGCTGATGGAGGGAAATGAGCCCGGAATGGACTTAATCCCGGATCTAGAACCTGAAGAAGAAGAAGAAGATATGCAAACTCAGCCAGCAGGAGATACATAATTACTCATGAAACAGTCTCATTGCTCAGCAGACATGGAGGTAGCCTAGGAGCCTTCTCAGTAACTTGGAGAAATGAAGAAAAAGGACGTTGTCACACAAGAACCAACGCCCTTGGAAATACTTGTTGAAGTTGCAACTCGGACTGAAGTTGTTGAAGGTAAAATCCAAGAAGAAAATGTTGTTACACAAGAACCAGCATCTTCAAAAATGTTTGTTGAGGTTGCAACTCAAACTGAGGAGAAAGAGGTTGAAATGGAGAGAAAGGACGTTGTCACACAAGAACCAGCAGTCCCAGAATCGATTGCTAAGATTTCAATACAAACCGAGGTCACTACAGCACCAATGGAAGATGAGACTGCTACACCATCAATCCAAAAGTGGAAGCTGGAACATCTGGTGATGAGGTAAGAATGCTACCTTCTCAAGGCATCATTAATTTAGATTCTGATGATGAAAATGATGTGGAGAATGGGAGAATTCAACGGTTAGAGAAGAATATTCTTTGGCTGAATCTTGAGTTATATAAATGGTAGAAATACATTGCTCAGTGTAGTACAGGGATGATTTCTCTCCATGAACATAGAAATACCATCAGGGAGTTGAGAGAAAAGGGGGCTGAGGAGTTACTCTTCCAGAAAATCCAGTGGGAAAAATTTCAAAAAAGGTTGGAAGAATTGAAGAAACTTAAGTCCCTGCAACAAGAAAAAGACCAAATGTATACTCTTTCCCTAGAATTACTGAGTTGCAGGGTTCCATCCCCCTCTTACCCTATCTTTCTTCACGAGCAAACAACTTTATTTAAATTGAGGGCTCTGAAGGAAGGGAGATCATTTGATCTAGCAACAGCTACCTAGTTTCTAGAAACGTTTCTGGGAAGTGATTTTGAGGATCAACATTTGTTATGTGAATTATATTTACATGATAGGGCTTGTTACATTGACTCTCCCTCCAACCCTGTGCCTTGTTTGGGGGATTTTCAGCTAAGGGAATTTTCCTCTTTTGTCATCAATCATCTAAAATGGAAAAATTCTTTCCAAACCATCACAAAGAATGAAGAGAATTCTATTCTCTGGATTAGGAATGAACCTCAGGATCCAAGAGGACTCATAGAAAATCATGTCGGATCTCTCAGGGTTCCTCCAATTGCACAATACTTTGAAATTTTGCGAGAGAAAATCCTCACTACCTGTGTCCCGATGATTTTTAATATGCAGAAATGTGCTCTGGAAGGTAGTGAATACATATGGCTACATTCTTCTTCATCTCTGAGGGAAGGGGATCCATACTGCTTTGAGAATTTCAAGCAAGCTTTGACAAGATTGCCTGGGTATGTGCAGTGCATGAAAACATGTGGACCTTGGTGGATTGGATTGAGATTCAGATTTCCCCTCATATGGCTACCTGTGAGTCCTTACAGGAACATCTATGTTTTGACTAAGGAAGAAGAGAAGCTGTGTTTGAGAGATGGACAACCTGCTATGGATTTGTTCCTTATGGGGAACCACCAGAACTTGCCTATAGTCTCACTAGTCTTCACAGATACAGCTTGGACTCAGATTCGGACTAGTGGAGGCTGTTGCATGAGGACATGCAAATGGATAGTTGGGGGGAGATGTTGGGCCCTGGAAATGCCCCTTTTTGACCATACCTATTTCATCATTTTTCCCAGTTACACCCTACTTTCATAAACCATATACATGCCTTTTTCCAGATTAATCAACAGTCCTGAAAAGGTATACATAATTATTGTTTCATTTAATTAAATCCCTAAGATTGTTATGCTTATGAATTCTAGCCTTCGATTTATGCTAACTTGTGTTGATTTCATTAAGTTAAGAACAAAGCACAGGTGTACCAGCCATAATGCCTTAGGAAAGAATCATATGTGGTGCCAGTTGTTACTCTTCTGATTTGATTCTTCATATTTCAAGGGACAGCGCATCTCTCCACGTGAAGCTGTAACAGGTCACTGAAACGGGGCATAGCTGCAATAGACAGGGCGCCTTCCAATCTGCTAATCCGTTGATCCATTAATTTCCAGAGTAACATCACCCTTCATGATTAACAGCCTCATTCAATACAGCTGTAACTCTGCAGCATGAAGATAAGAGATATTCATTACTGCACGATTTTAGTGGATCACAAATTGTATTATCCATGTATAAATATGGGAATGCTCTCAGAGTTTGGGGTTGGTTAATTATCATTTTGTACAGGCTGTAACAGAGAATTGAGACTGTGAATTACCATCTTTAATGAAGAGCATAGTTACTTCCATTTCTGTGTCTTAATTCATGGTAGTTCGCAGCATCTTTGTTAGAGGGCCAGGGACCGCCTTCTCACAAAGATTTCCGAGTTAAGTAAGTAGTTAGATTAATTCATTTCATGTTGTGTGTTGTGGAATTGCATTAGGCGTATTTCTGATAGCTGCAACAGAGATTTATGATTGCATTCTTTATTGGTAGTTTATTCTTTGCATTATGAATAGATGCAACTGCGTGGTGTGATAGTCGACTGTGTAGGTTAGTTTTGATTATGCATGTGTGTTCAATAGCTATTACAGCCAATCTCATCTTCCAATTCTTTTCAGTCATTTATGCTTTCTAGGATTTCTAATGGTTATCAATTTATAGTTTAGGTTTATTTCTTAATTCTGGTTGTTGTTGTATCTTTATTGAATTCATAGATTAGGCAGATTATGGTTGAGTAATAGTAGCTACTGGATGGATCATTTTGGTAAAGATTGAATAATGTAGTTTGATAATTATAGGATTTAAATTCTTGCAAAAGTAATCTAGTTCATTTTCATTCTTAGATCAGTAACTGCTAGGTTGATTTCTGTAGGAAGATAGCTGCACTTTGAATTCCTAGATGTATGAGTTAGATTAGTTTTCTTTATGGAGTTTGGGTGAGAAGATAGGTAGGATTATTATCTCTATTCACTTTATCAACTACTGTAAATGTTTATGCATACATTGTGCTTATTGCCATTGAAAAAAAAGACCTCCCTGGGTTTGATAATTTATATTGAGCATCCTGTGTGTTAGTCGTAATTAATTGACATATAGGGTGAACAACAATTTGGAGAGACATTAATGTATTGAAGAAGTTTCATGAACCTTATGCAAGTATTTGGAACATTTCTCTCAAATTTCATAGCAAGTTATAGCATTTTTCTCTCATTCCCCCTATGTGATGATATGTTTACAAATATATGATTTATGGGAGTTGAAGCAACATTTAGGAATTGATTAATGATGCATTTTGGTGTAAATTGAATTCATATCATTAATCCATGTCTCTGTTATGAAATTTGGGATGGCCATACTGCATTTGGGAATCCATTAGTGACCTCTACCCTTGGGGGTTTGAACCTCGAATTTACTAGTAAATTCCCCATTTGCTCCGGATTTCAAATGAAGGTTGCAGAAGTATTTTGAGAGTGTCCAAGAACCTATCAGCCTCATTTTTATTTCCTAATACCCTTCAAGTACCTTCATACCCAATTCGAAATCTTTAGGATCCATTTGGAAGCACTTGAGTCATCACTAGTCCAAGGTTCGAATTGACCAAAACATTGCAAATTTTCCAATTTTTCCAAATTATCAAAAAGGGACACTACAAGTGGAACTAGAAAATGGTCCTTGCAACTGGTTTGGCTGACCATTTATGAGTTCAAGAATTCATCCCCCACCCTTAAAAATAGAAACTGGAAGTACGTTTGGTGAAGAGGAAGAAGACGGAGAAGAAGTGCACTCTGTTAAGATTCAATATGCTAAGACAAAAAATATCAGCATTACATTCCATTTCACAATAATAGCATATACAGGATCACTGAAGAAACAACAAGCACAACATAAACACAAGAGACACAGATTTATCCTGGGAAACCCTCATGGGATAGAAAACCCAGCAAAGCTTCCTCAATATAGATGACCAGCAATATACAAAGATGCAAACCAATGACATGATCTCCTCCTCCTCCATAGCAGATCTCTCTCTCACAAGTGCACTACATTTCAAGTGAGGGAAGTGTGTAAAATGAGGAACACACCTCCTCTATATATACACATCTCCGACTTGCACTTTATATTAACTAGGTCAGCCCCAACTTTACCACTGGGTTAAACACCCCATTACAACTGACTGGGCTGACCCCACAAGGGTGGTCTCACAACCCTTTGACCCACATAACACATGCAGGGCCGACCCCCACTAGGGAAGTCTAATAACCCAAGTTACCACATTCCGACGGAGGAATAAACATCTCCGGATATACAATAAGATCTTCACGGAGGAATGAAACATCTCCAGAATAATAAAGTACAAATATAATATTCTTTGAAGTTACAATATTCAACACTCCCCCTTAACGAGAAGGATATTATAACAACATCTGCACGAGCAAGGAGTCATCAACATCATACATTATACAGGAACATCTTCAATACTGTAACATCAACATCTTCAGTACTAAGTCTTTATCTTCTGTAGCACTTGAACAGCTACAGCAACATCAACATCTAGATCCTCACGATCATCAGCATCGTCATCACACGATTATCAGCATTGTCATCACACGATCATCAGCATCGTCATCACACGATCATCAACATCGTCATCACACGATCATCAGCATCGTCATCTAGATCATCAATATCGGTATCCACACCAATACAAGTATACACATCATCAATACAAGTATCCTCATCAATACAAGTATACATATCATCAATACAAGTATCCTCATCAATACAGGTATACATACAAGTATCCTCATCAATACATATCCTCATCAATGCATATCATCAATATCAATACAAGTATCCTCATCAATACAAGTATCCTCATCAGTCAAGTATACACAATAGCAGCATACTCTGCAATACACATGATCCTTCCTTTCAGAATTACGGGATCAATCTCATCACAATCATGTTTAAGACTATCCTTCCTTTAGGAATTACAGGATTTACAGTCTAAGGATGATTAATCCATACTCAATCTCTTTTAAGACAATCCTTCCTTTTGGAATTACGGGATTTACAGTCTAAGGATGATTAATCCATACTCAATCTCTTTTAAGACAATCCTTCCTTTTGGAATTACGGGATTTACGGTCTAAGGATGATTAATCCTCACCACTCATTTAGGACTATGTCCAAGGATGATTTAATCCCCACCGTACATTTAGGACTATGTCCAAGGATGACTTAATCCCCACCGTACATTTAGGACTATGTCCAAGGATGACTTAATCCCCACCGTACATTTAGGACTATGTCCAAGGATGACTTAATCCCCACATGTCCATCAAGGACTTCATTCTTGAAGACCATACGTCTACGGATCAATTCAAGGGACCGAAGTCTAGGGACGATACAATCCCCACTTGTCCACTAAGGACTTCATTCTCGGAGACATATGTCTACGGCTCACTTTAGGACTGAATTCCAGGGATGATCCAACCCCCATGTCAACTTAGACCCTGTCTAAGGAGCATCCACCAACCTCTCTGTCGACATCAATATGGGTATCCACATCATCGACCTTACTATCGATGCAGGCAATCTCATCATAGGTTATCACATCACTCCCCCTTTCGAGGAGGGTCCTACCAAGCTTATCTCAGAAAATACTCAAACTTTATTTTGAGGTAGAGGTTTGGTTAGTACATCAGTAACTTGTTCACTTGAGGTAAAGGTTTGGTTAGTATATCGGCAACTTGTTACAAATTCAAACTTTATAGTTCCTTTCTGCACCATATCTTGTCAGATATCTATGTGCTTTGACTTATCATGGAACACTGGATTCTCTGCCATCTTGATACAACTTTGTTTGTCACATAGGATCACAGTTGGGTCTATCTCTAAGTCAAGCAATCCTGAATCCATACTTCTTCACAACTAGCAAAGCAAGAAGCCATATATTCCGCTTGTGCTGAGAGCCACACTAGACTGCTTCCTGCTAAACCACAAGATCATGGATGATCCCAAACAATAGCATCCTCTCGGTGTTCTCTTCCTGTCTGATACACTTTCTGCTCAATCAACATCTGTGTAACCATCTGAAGTCATGATCTCCAAGATAGCATAGATCAAAGTCTATCGTATCCTTTAGGTACCTCATCACATGCTTTGCAACTATCAGGTGAACACATCTAGTTTCCACTAGATACTAACTCAAGGTGTTCACAGCAAAGCATATATCTGACCTAGTATTCGTTAGATACATCAATGACCCAATAATTTTTCTGTACAGAGTTATATCCACTAACTCTAATGATTCATCCGCTAATAACTTCAAGTTGGAATCCATGAGAGTGGCCATTCCAAAACATCAAGTCTTCTCAAGATTTCTCAGCATACTTTCCCTGGTTGAGAAATATTCCTTACGAACCTTGCCATACTTCCAGACCTAGGAAGTAATGCATCAATCTGAGATCTTTCATTTTCATTTTTGCAGCCATCTTCTTCTGTGCCATCTCTCGTCAGATGGGTCTACTGATATGAGCCTCAATATCATTCGAACTCTATGGTGAGTTCCTTCTTGCATCTATGTCATCTGTGTATAGAAACCATATTCAACCTTGTAGCAAAGGTTGAGATCCACATCACCCATGGTGATCATTAAGCTCATCAAATTACTATCGATCCTAAGTACCCATACAGAAACTGATTCACACTTCTTCTTTAATTACACCATTAAGAGAATGGTCTTATCTAGCCACTTGGAGCAAACATCTCGTCATGATTTTCTTCCTCTTTCTAAGATAATATTCTAGCCACGAGCCTTCTATATTTTGTTTGATTTGTAAATCTTCTTGTTGAACATCCATCACTTGTTCGGTGTTCATCGTTCTTCATGATATTTCCTACAAATCAAAATTAAGTACATGATTAGTAATACTTCATAATCATGAAATCATGTTGACATGATAATCTATTATGCATACAGATATCATTTACACAGTTATGCAACTATCTTGACCAATACTTTGGCACGACACTTTTCCATATCCTGTATGCATACAGTGGCTATCTAGATGCCTTCCATCTCTACCAGAACATACTATCGAGAGTGTGCACAGCTCTCAGCATGTCAGCAAAGAGGTTTCATTCTAGACAAGCAACAATGGAATGTTTGTCCAACTTACCAATCATATGCATATTAGTAGTATACTGTTCAATGCTCTATGAATGTTTACACTCAGCATGATATATTCTAGGAATACAAATATGCATACAACCTATTACAAGCAATATCATTTACTATTTCAAATAACAACTCAAATACTTATCTTTTATGTTTGTGTGGTTGCCTCCCGCTTGATCTTCTAAATGTCTTTTGAACTTCTATTTATTCTGTACCACTGTGCATGCTCAAGTGTGCACTAGTGTTATCCTCATGATCTCATACACAAACATACATTCATTAGTATATTATAAATATTATCAAAACATTATAATTCTAAATAATCTTGAATATGTATAGTCATGATCATATATAATAAACATTAGTATTCAAGGTTTCAGGGAAGCCTTCTTTTACTCATGCATATCATCAATCAAGATAAAAGACATAATATGCATAAACCCTTGATTACTTACATTTCTAACTTTATGAATAAGCATAACCAATCATTCCAAGTATACTTCTATAAGGGATCCTAACACAAGGTAAGATTCTAACTTGATATAGGAAAACATACCTAGATTAGTATACCTGCTTAGTTATGTCTAACATACCTAATCAATATCTTCTTTGTTCTCTTCAATGATTTAGAGATTCTGTGCTGGAACCTACATATCTCATAATAGAACAAAGTCATACATACCTCGTAAGTAGAACAAAGATTATGGAGGAGTCTTTGTCTTCATGTTGTCATGGTCATGGAGCTTGATTTGTCTTTCGTGATGTACCTATATCTTGTTAGCAGACAACATCAACCTCATACAACACCACAATGCATTAGTACAACCATATAACCCTAATCAATGAATGTCTTCTATCATTCACATGCATTCATACTTTTATTAGGGTGATAAGACAATTCTAACATTAATCGAGATTGTACTAACCTAAATAATATGAAGACAAACATATTATGAACTTAATCAAGAATCAGATTTCAAGACATACATGTATCTCCTTAAGCCATACCTATCGAGATTTCTTGTAGTCTTCTTATGTAGGCCTTAGCCTCAACTCCCCCTGAAACTGGATCTGGAGCTCGATTAGGGTTTGTTAGAGAAACCCTAAAGATTCAATCTTTGACTTTCACACTTCTGAATGGATCGATAGATGTGTCTCGTTAAGCTGATCAAACTTGCATACTTCAATTTTGAAATCTCCAAAATTTGACCCCTCAAAATTGCCTTTGAAACTTCTGGATCTTCTGGATAGGATCCCGAACTAGGGTTTGATGGAGCCCACCCTTCTTCCCAATCAAAAGGTTTGATCCAAATCTCTAAGCTCTTATTTTTCTGAGGAGCTTTCAGCCATGGTCACAAGCTTCAGAAATTCCAACTTTTGTAGAAGCCCTAATTTTCACCTTTCCGATCAAAATCCCAAACTAGGGTTTGATCAAGCCCACTCTTTTTTCCAACCAAAAATTCTGATCTTGGTCTCTAAATTTCTATTTTGATGAGCAGCATCCAGCCGTGGTCTCCGATTACAGAAATTCCAACTTTCTCCAAAACCTTAAATTCTGGAAGCCATGAATGAATGTGCTAAAAAATAATTCTGTTTTGACAGAAATATGTACCTGATTTTTTCTACTGTAACTCTGAACTTTTCAATCCACAGGGTCTGAAAATTTTTTCTATAGTAGATTGACCTGTCATCTTTCCATCTCGACAAGTCTGACCTCAATTGGATTCTCTGAGAGAGAGTTATTCCAAATGTCGCAACGTGACCTGTTTATGGGATAAAACAGGAGAGCGAATGTGTACGGAGTTCCACGTGTCACTGGTTCAACGTCAGCCTCTGAAAATGTTTCCTGGGATAGTACAGACTGTGTACTACCTGTCACCTTTTACGAAATTTCATTTGGAGCTTCCTAGCCCAAGTTATGACCTTTTTTCCTAGGTCACCTTATTTTGACTGAGATCTAAAAGAGGCAGAAACCCTAACTTGTACTGATCATAACTCACAAATTAAAACGAATATGAGTGTGTCCTTTGGACACAAGGTACATGGGGATTTTATCTACGACCTGTAAAATTTTCAGATCTTGAACCTTCGCAAAAATGGATTTATAGCGAAAGTTACATGATGACTAGTTTTTGCTATATAAAAGCCAAACCTTCAAATTGTCGCAAGTGAAGCAAGTGTTGTAAGTGCCATACATTGCCTTCCTTCAGGTTAGCTCTGATACCATGTTAAGATTCAATATGCTAAGACAGAAAATATCAGCATTACGTTCCATTTCACAATAATAGCATATACAGGATCACTGAAGAAACAACAAGCACAGCATAAACACAAGAGACACAGATTTATCCTGGGAAACCCTCATGGGGTAGAAAACCCAGCAAAGCTTCCTCAATATAGATGACTAGCAATATACAAAGATGCAAACCAAACACATGATCTCCTCCTCCTCCACAGCAGACCTCTCTCTCACAAGTGCGCTACATTTCAAGTGAGGGAAGTGTGTAAAATGAGGAACACACCTCCTCTATATATACACATCTCTGACTTGCACTTTATATTAACTAGGTTGGCCCCAACTTTACCACTGGGTTAAACACCCCATTGAAACTGACTGGGCCGACCCCACTAGGGTGGTCTAACAACCCTTTGACCCACATAACACATACAGGGCCGACCCCCACTAGGGAATTCTAATAACCCAAGTTACCACATTCCGACGGAGGAATAAACATCTTCGGATATGCAATAAGATCTTCACGGAGGAATGAAACATCTCCAGAATAATAAAGTACAAATATAATATTCTTTGAAGTTACAATATTCAACACACTCTGTTGAGACTATGGCTAAGGATGAGAAAGGAAATTCAGATATGGAGGAGAAAGAGGAGTTTAGGAAATTCTTGAAACCATTTTTTGAAGACATGACAAGGAAGATAATGCAAGGAAGGGTTTGAATTGATGGCTAGTCAAATTGGTAGCAAATTGACAATATGAGGCAGCAGTAGTTCCCCTAGTGAGGAAAAGAAGGCATTTGGTGGAATCATTTTCTCAAGGACAGGGCCTCATAATCGACCCAATGAATTTTAGAGATCAATAAGAACCACCACATCTAATTTTCTTGAGACTAAAGACGACCTTCACACCCAATACAAAATGCAAGAAGTTCTAGCAGAATGGCAACAGTTGAGTGAAGATTGTAGGAGGACCCTACCATTTGATCAATTCTTTACTGTCTCAAACAAGCTCAAGATGAGGGGAGGAAATAGAACACCTTTCCAAAACAAAGAATTGAATTATTCCATAGGTAAAATGCCCCTTCCTACCTTTGATGGATCATCTCAAAGTTCTACAAATACTTGGATACAAAAGTTAGATGTATATTTTCAGCTGAATCCAATGGTTGAAGAGGATGCTCTAAAAATGGCTATTTTGCATCTTGAAGGAGAATCCAATGATTGGTGGTTCCATGGGATTAAAACCTTGGGACATGATCAGGTCACAACATATGAATAATTTCTTAACAGTTTATTGGAAAGGTTTGAGCAAAAAGACCCTGAAATGCCTTTCAAGGAACTAGCACAATTGAAGCAAATTGGAACCCCTGATGAGTACATGTTGGAATTTCAAAAAATATCAGTTAAGGTGGCTGATATATCTATGGTTCATGTTGGAATATTCTCCCATCATTTTTCAGTTTTGCATGTCTGCATGCATTTTGCATGCATCTAGTCATCTGCATGCAATTGCATGCATCCATTCATCACCTTGATGATCCTCCCAGCACCTGGAGCTTGTTCCTATCTCTCCAGAGCCTATCTACAACCCCCAATTGGTCTCCCACCTACCTAATGCACCTTCTTTGACTTTATGCATGCCTAGTGTGCTTTTTCCACCTACCACAGTCAGTTAGGGCATCGTTGCTCACCTACCACCAGTTATCTCTCAGTTAGGGCACCTTTTCTCACCTACCGGGAGTTATCACTCAATTAGTGCATGGAATGAGTATTTCTTCCACTAATTTCTCATTCTAACTACCTGTAGTTCCTAGTTAGCTAGTTTTGGAGTGCCACTTAACCCTATGACAGCCTCATGCACCCCCCTTGGAGTCTCCATTCCCTAATTTATGCTTAGATGGTTCTTTTAGACTCAGTTGGACACACTTGACTGACTATTACCATTTATGACTGATACTACTGACTGGATGATGTATCCATTGTTATCCAAGCTAGACTTTGAGCTTAGATTCAAATGACCTACTCGGCTAATTCGAATCCTATATGATGCTCCATTACAGATTATTGTTACACATTCTTTACATTCATAATTCCATGTATGATACTACTATTGTCTATTATTCTATGTTTATGAGTGATTATTGAGTGCATTCTTCTCTTCTTCTTTACAACATTCTTGAGAGTTTGATTGTGAGTTTGTTATAGTTGCTAGATCCCTTGCAGATTATCTCATGGTATCAGAGTAGGAAGCAGCTATTCGAATTGCAGCAGTAGCAGTGCAACATTTCTTTGAGCAGCTATCTTTTCACTTGAGCACCACAATCCTATGAGTTTCCACAACAAATATTGGGGCTATTACTTGAATTCATTGGAGAAATCCAGTGAGGTCTAGCCAGGTGTGAAGGACTGAGTCTATGTGCTTAGAGTTCTTAAGGTAGTGTTCAATCGAAGTGTAGCATTCTCCATCAGCAAAAACTCTTCTTTTTTTGCAGGTTTATTCACCCGTTTGAATTCTTCTTCAACTATTCGACTTTCTCTGCTCAGATGGATCTAAAGCTCACATCTTCCAAATATGTTGAGTGGAAAGCCAAGATGTCTCTCTTCATGAGATCCAAGAGCTTCACCCAAATACTCAACGGAACAATGGTAGAACCTCTCAGTGCAGTTGAAAAGTCCAAGTACTTGGATAGGCTTGATGAAGCAGTTGGCCTCCTCCTTCTCTCAATTTCTGAAGATCTTCACTTCCATCTCATCGATCTTACATCTCCTAAAGAGGTTTGGGACAAGCTCGAATCCCTTTTTGGATAGAAAGATGATATGAAATGACACAAATTGGAGAATGAACTCATATGTTTGAGTCATGGCAACTTCGAATCTATCAATGCCTTCCTCACCAAGTTCAAAATATTGATATTACAGTTGAAAAGATATGAGATAGTGAAAGAAGACAAGCAGCTTATTCTTGTCATTCTCTCAAAGTTGGGGGCAAAATTCTCATTTTTTGTCTCTACTTTCTAGTCAGCTAAGATATCCATTCCAAGATGGAAGTTTCCCTCACTTGATGACTTCATCCAATCTCTTGCTCAAGAGGAAGATAATTTAATCTCTATGGGAATGATCAAACCCAAATTGGATTCAGCCCTTACAATTGCTGAGGCCAAAAGGGTGAATGGTAAAGACAAGCAAAAGATTTCTGATAAGAGATCGAATGATACAAGGCCTATAGATAGTCCATACCAGTCAGATGGGGCTTCGAACTCAAGGAAGACCAAGCATTCTCAGATTAAAAGATCCAAGTGCACTTATTTTCTTAGAGGTTTCCATCCTGAGAGTACTTGCATGAAGAATACTATAGATTTGATGGCTCAGTTACTTAAGAAGAACAATCTTCCTGTACCAGCATGTGCAAGGGAGAAAGATCCTAATACTGAACCTTCTAGATCTGAAAACAAAGAAAGATGTCATGCCCTCATGGCCAGTGCATCAACAAATTCTTCTTTCATCATAGATTCAAGAGCATCAATACACATGTCTTCCTCCAAATATCTCTTCTCCATTTTTGAAATCTCAATTGGCCCTTCCATCAGATTGGGCAATGATTCAGAAGTCTCCTCTCAGGGGATTGGAAGAATCAATCTTGACTATGGTTACTTTTCTGATGTGCTTTATGTTCCTTCTCTTGCAGCAAATTTATTTTCAGTGTATCAAATGAATCATATTGGAGATCCCAAAAGAGTGATATTTTCTCCAAATGAAGTCGAGATACAACACATGGTTTCAGGGGAAATCATTGCAAAAGGAGTTGCGAATCATACTTCAAAACTCTATGAGTTTTCACACTTCTTACTGCTCTCCAAGCCATCTTCTCTCCATACTCATGCCAATGAAGAAAATAGATTGTGGCATTAGAGATTTGGACATCTCAACTACAAGCATTTGCAGAACATGCAAGCTCAAGATGTGGTTGAAAGCCTTCCAGATGATAAGTTTGCTCATGGTACCTACAAAGGTTAAACGGAAAAGATCCACAAAAGAAGATGAAGAAAAAGAAGACTCTTGAATTAGTGTGAATGCTTGATCCAGATCCACAAGAACCTGAATATCTAGAACCTAAAGGTTCATCTCCTATTGCTACATGGACCACCAAAGCTCCTATCTCCACCATTGATCTTGTCAAATATAGATCTAATCTTCATGATACAAGAACTGCACTCTCTCCCTCAGATCCATTTCTAGCTGAGAGATGTTTTCTTATGATAGGATCTGATCAAAAGACATACTTTGAAGCCTCCCAAGATCCAATATGGGTAGCTTCTATGGAAGAAGAGTACCAATCTCTTCAAAGAAATGAGACTTGGGAGCTTGTTTCTCTCCCACCTGGAAGGAAACTTGTTCAATGCAAGTAGATCTACATAACTAAGATGGATTCAAATGGAGCCTCCCACAAGAAAAAGGCTATATTGGTTGCAAGAGGTTTTTCCCAAGTTCATGGGATTGACTATTCCGAGACATTCGCTCCTGTTGCTAAGATGGATTCCATCCGTATTGTTCTTGCTCTTGCTGCATCCAAGCACTGGGAAGTGCATCTCATGGATGTCAAGAGCGCTTTCCTTCATGGAGATCTAGAGGAGGAAACATACATGAAGCAACCTGAGGGTTATATTGATGATTCTTCACTTGTTTGCAGATTGAAGAAGTCCTTGTATGGGCTTAAGCAAACTCCCCGAGCTTGGTATGCCAAGATGGATTCCTTCTTGCTTTCAGAAGACTTTCAAAGGTGCAAATCAGATTCGAATGTCTACATGAGACATGATGGTAACTCCTTACTTCTCATTGTACTTTATGTTGATGATTTGTTGATTACAGGGAGCAGTTTTTCATGTATTAGATCTATAAAATTTGCTTTGCACAACTCCTTCTCCATGTTAGATATGGGATTGTTGAAGCAATTTCTTGGTCTTGAAGTCACTCAGAGTGATTTAGGAATCAAAGTTGCTCAATCCAAGTATGCTTCAGATCTTCTTGATAGGTTCCACATGGGAGAATGCAAACCAGTTGCATTCCCCTTTCTTTCAGGGATCAGCCTTGAGGATGGATATTCTACACCTTTGGTAGATTGTACTTTGTATCAGCAGTTGATTGGTAGCCTTTTGTTTATTACACACACTCTGCCTGATCTATCCTATGCAGTTAGTGCTATCTCCAGATACATGCAGGAGCCTCATGAGCTTCACTAGAAGGCAGTAAAGAGGATTTTGCACTATTTGTAAGGTACCAAGACTCATGGCCTTCACTATTCAGCTGGGTTTCCTTTGAACCTAGTTGGATATACTGATTTTGATTGGGCTGGAGATAGCTCAGATAAGAAATCTACATATGGTTTTGTCTTCATGATTGGATCTGGACCTATATGTTGGTTGAGCAAAAAGTAGAATGCTTTAGCTCTTTATTGAGCAGAGGCTGAGTACAGAGGTGCAGTAAATGCAACCACACAGTGCATTTGGATGAGAGGCATCTTATCAGAGTTTGGGATTCTATTCAGTACTCCACCTGTCATCTATTGTGACAATCAGAGTGCCATTAGGATCTCCACAGATCTGGTTCTGAGACAGAGAACCAAACACATTGAGATACACATGCATTACATCAGAGGATTAGTGCATGATCATATCATTTCACTGCTCTACCTTCCAACGGAAGAGCAGATTGCAGATATCTTCACCAAGACCTTCACAGTGAAGAGGTTCACTTACCTTAGATCTCTTCTTGGGGTGAGAGATGATATGCTACATTAGCATTCTTCAGTCTATTTTGAGGGAGGGCTTTCTTCCCACTGGGTTTTCCCTCTTTCCTCACTTAGTTATTTAGATTGACTGTACAGGGTGACCTTTGGTCTTAGTCACCAAGGCCCTATTTTACTGTTTCAGTTATTTCCTCATAGTATAGCTTGAGAGGGGGTGTTGGAATATTCTCCCCATCATTTTTTATGTTTGCATGTCTGCATGCATCCAGTCATCTGCATGTAATTGCATGCATCTAGTCATCACCTTGATGGTCCTCCCAGCACCTGGAGCTTGTTCCTAGATCTCCAGAGCCTGTCTACAGCCCGCAATTGGCCTCCCACCTACCTAATGTGCCTGCTTTGAGTTTCTGCATGCCTAGTGCGCCTTTTTCCACCTACCACAGTGAGTTAGGGCACCTTTGCTCACCTACCACCAATTATCTCTTAGTTAGGGCACCTTTTCTCACCTACCGGGAGTTATCACTTAGTTAGTGCATGGAATGAGTAGTTCTTCCACTAATTGCTCCTTCTAACGACCTGTAGCTCCTAGTTAGCTAGTTTTGGAGTGCCACTTCACCCTATGATATCCTCGTGCGCCCCCCTTGGAGTATCCATTCCTTGATTTGTGCCTAGATGGTTCTGTTAGACTCAGTTGTACACACTTGACTGACTATTACAATTTATGACTAATACTACTGACTGGATGATGTCTCCATTGTTATTCAAGCTAGAATTTGAGCTCAAATGCGAATGCCCTACTTGGCTAATTCGAATCCTATATGATGCTCCATTACATATTATTGTTACACATTCTTTACATTCATAATTACATGTATGATACTGATATTGTCCATTATTATGTGTTTATGAGTGATTATTGAGTGCATTCTTCTCTTCTTCTTTGCAACATTCTCAAGAGTTTGATTGTGAGTTTGTTATAGTTGCTATATCCCTTGCAGATTATCACATTTTGATTGGTATTGCTCTTTACTGAAGTTTGACTGAACCTTTGAAGGGTTTAGTTAAAGCCCACAAACCTACTTCATTAAAAGATGCCATGACCTTGGCAAGAGATCTGCAAAATGTGCTACCCAAGACAAAGTATCCCCCCAAGCCCAAATTTCCTTCCAAGTTCATATTTGACAAGAAGCCATGGAAAAAATATGCATTTGGAAAATACAATAAAGAGGGACCAAGCAAGGAAGAACTCAGAAGAAAGAAACTATGTTACACATGCTTCCAACCATGGGTACCAAGGCATAAATTTGCTAAGGGGAAAGCACAATTCATTAAAGTATTTTCTAATGATGAAGGTGAAGAGGACATGGAGGAAGAAGAACATATTTCATCCCAAGAAGAGGGATATGACACAGCATAAGAAGATCATCAATCACCTGGAAAAGGGAGAATGGCAGTGCTTTCAGGAGTGCCTCGCTTCACACCATTTGATGCAAGGGAGTGGTACAAGGGAAAAGAGTTTCAATATTGGTAGATGGAGGAGCAACTCATAACTTCATTGATGCAGCCTTGGTGGAGAGGATAAAGTTACCTACTGAATCATTCAATGGGTTCACAGTCATCGTTCAAGGTAACAATTATATGGAATGCAAAACATGGATTCCAAAGCTACAACTCACCATAGGAAATTACACATTTTATGACAACTTTTATGTGGTATATGTTGCTGATACAAATGTGGTCTTGGGAGTGAAATGGTTGTACTCTATAGGTGAACATACAATGAACTACCAAATACTTGAAATGAAATTTAAAGATTCGGAAGGCAAAAAAAGGGTAGTGATTGAAATGCACACCTATCCTAACCAAGTGGTGTCTTCCCATAGTATGAGGTCCATATTGAGGCATGTGGATATTGAATGGGCTCTTGAATCCCCCAAGCCAAACATAAATATTTCATACCATCCAAGGGAGATAAGGAAACTACTACAAAATTATGAGAGAGTTTTTGGAGACCTTCCTCATGGAAGGCCACCTGAAAGAGGAGTTGAGCACTCCATTGTTTTGGAGGTGGGAACTTCACCTATACAAATACCACCATATAGACACCCAAAAAGGTTCAAAGATGATATTGAGAAGTCTATTCAAGATCTCTTGGGATTGGGACTCATTATACCAAGCTCAAGTCCCTATGCTTCTTCAATTGTTTTGGTGAAGAAAAATGATGGAACCCTAAAGATGTGCATTGATTTTAGAGATCTAAAAAAGAAGACAATAAAGAATAGATATCCCATCCCTAGAATAGATAAGCTCATGGATGAGATAGTTGGAGAAAATTTCTTCTCCAAAATTGATCCTAGATCTAGTTACCATCAGATTCGAATGAAGGAGGAGGATGTGCATAAAACTACTTTCAGATGTCACTATGGTCATTTCAAATTTCTTGTCATGCCTTTTGGTTTGACCAATGCTCCAACCACATTCCAATCATGCATGAACAAAATATTTTTCAATCAGATCCATAAGTTTGTTTTGGTTTTCTTTGATGATATTTTGATTTACAGTAAGACATGGGAGGAACATTTGCACCATTTAGAAGTTGTATTGAAAATATTGCATGAACAATCTTTGTTTTCTAAGTTGTCCAAGTGTGAATTTGGATTGAAAGAAGTTTTGTATCTTGGGCACATCATTGGGAAAGATAGAGTAAAGGTGCACTTGGATACAATAAAGGCTATTCTTGAATGGCCATCACCCAAGAACATCATTGAATTGAGAGGCTTCATTGGGATATGCAATTACTATAGGAAGTTTGTGAAGGGGTTTTCCAAACTAACTGTCCCCCTTACTCATTTGACCAAGAAGGATGATTTCAAATGGGATGAAGAGGCTGAAAAGGATTTCCAAAGAATGAAATAGGTAATGAGTAGTTGTCCAATACTTGCATTACTAGATTTTTCTAAACCATTTGTTTTGGAATGTGATGCATCAGGAGAAGGAGTAGGGGCGGTCCTAAAGAAAAATCAACACCCCATATCTTTTGAGAGCAGAAAATTGCAGCCACATGAGACGATCTACTCCATATATGACAAATAAATCTTTTCCATCATGCATGCCTTGGCCAAGTTTAGAAAATATCTGGTGGGGAACAAGTTTGTGGTCAAAACTGATCATAACAGTTTAAAGCATTTCCTCACACAAAAGGATCTCAATGAAAGGCAACAAAAATGGGTAAGGTACAAGATTTTGATTTTGACATTGAATATGTAAAAGGGAAGAATAATATTGTAGCAAATGCATTGTCTAGGAGACCTTCATTTTCCCTTATGGGCATTTCAAAAGATTGGAAAGATATGCCAATAGTAGAGTATGCCAAATATAGTTTTTCTTGTGATGTGTTAGATGGGGTCAAAGGAGATGATAGATACAAGATATTGAATGGCCTAATCTACTATAAGGACCGAATATACTTGGTTCATGGTTCGAACCTAAAGCACAAGATCTTGAAGGAAGCTTATGATTCTCCTTTAGCAAGCCATCTTGGTTTCTTTAAAACATATAGGCAATTAAGATAAAGGTTCTCTTGGAAAGGGTTGAAGGAAGATGTTCTAAAGTATGTGAATGAATGCAAGATATGTCAACAAAACAAAGTTGAACACACCCATTCTATTGGTTTATTACAACCATTTCCCATTCCAGAACAAAAATGGGAAAGCATCTCAATGGATTTCATCACAAGTTTTCCCAAGGCTTTGGGTAAGGATTGTATTTATGTTGTGGTGCATAGACTCGCCAAATTTGATCATTTATTTTCTATTAAATCATATTTTACTTCTGCACAAGTGGTTGTCCTATTCTTTAGAGATATTTTCAGATTGCATGGACTTCCCAAAAACATTGTGAGTGACAGGGATAGTAGGTTTATGAGTGATTTTTGGCAAGAAATCTTCAAGTTGGAAGGCACTCAGTTGACTCCTAGAACAAGCTATCATCCTCAAACTGATGGCCAAACAAAAAGGGTGAACCAATGGTTGGAAGGGTACTTGAGGAACTATGTTGGTGAGCAGCATAAAGCATGGGTTAAATGGCTACACTTGGGGTGATTTTTGCTACAATACTACTTTCCATATGTCCATTGGCATGTCTCCTTTCAAACCACTTTATGGTTATGAAGAAATCACCTTTGTTGATCACATTTTTGGTGATATTAAAGCCCCAAAAGCTAAAGATTGGGTTGAGGAAAGTCAAGAGATTTTGAAGCTTCTAAAAGACAATTTGCAGGTTGCCCAAAATCAACAAAAACAGTATGTGGATCAACATAAGGAGGAAAGAACTTTTCAAGTGAATGATTTGGTTTATTTGAGGTTGCTTCCATATAAGCAAACCTCCCTAAAATGGAAAGGATCAGAAAATATTAAACCAAGGTATTATGGTCCATACAAGATAGTTCGAAACGTTGGGGAGGTAGCTTATGAGTTAGAACTTACGGAAGGTAGCAAAATCCACAATGTGTTTCATGTTTCATGCCTTAAGAAGGCTATTGGTCAGAAAATTTCTATTTCAGAATTACTCCCTCCATTAGATGATGAAGGACAACTCATACTTATTCCATAAAAAAATTTGAAGACAAGAGAAAGGAAATTGAAAAGCATAACCATGAGAGAATATTTGGTACAATGGGAAGAGGAACAAATTTTGCAGCATCCCAATTTGGAATTGCTTGAGGGCAAGCAATCTTGGGTGGGGAGGACTGTAATGTCCCCATCCAAATAAATCACTAGAAGGAAAATTCCACCAATATACTAGTTCCCTAGGTTGGGGTGGAAACATTTAGATTTGGAATAAGGGAGCTATGAAAACCCAAATGGACATTATATTGAAAAAATATATTAAAAGGGGGACAAATAAATATTTATAATAGGAAAATAAGGTGGCACTTGGTCATGAGGGAACATTGGTGATGTGGGACCCACACAAAGCAAGATTCTCTATGCCACATGGCATCCTACTCTCACCCATTTGAATCCAAGGTGGAGTCCAACGTTCTTGGGGGAGTTGGAAGGGAATTACACTTGGCATGACTCATTGAAGGTCGAATTTGAGTGGAAGAGTAACTCCCATGGAAGAGGAAGAGGCATCTTAGAGGTATTGTGACACTTGGGCTAGATTCATGTGATGCACCTGCAACAATTAATTAATACGAATATGCGAAATAGAAGAAATGACAGAACTCAGAATCACTTTTATATTGATCACAGGCCACTTCGAGGGGGAAACCTCCTATGAGCAAGCTCAATACAAATAACTTCACCGTCTTTCATAGGTCTCAACACACACTTATATACTAAGTCTAAGCGCCAATACTATGGGTCAAAACCATGGGCCGCTACAAACTATGGATCAACAATACTACAGGCGACTTACAAAGCATATACGCCAACAACAATAACACAAACTATTGATCAACAAATACTACAGGACGACTTATAAAGCATATGCGTCCAATAACAACATACTAACAAAGTAAAGACATGGGTTCCTAACATCCCCTCCCCCTTAAAAAAAGCTTTGTCCTCAAAGCTTTAGATGTGGAAATTGTTGTTGAATTTGAAGGAGTGATTCCCATGTAGCATCCTCTAGTTGCATGTCGTGCCACTGAATTAAGACCTCTGTGATAGAGAGAGAGCGAAGCTGACGCGTGCGCCGATTGAGGATGGCCTCTGGCTCCAAAAGGATGGATCCTTCATTATCCAGTTCGGGTAAAATCGTTTTTCCACTGATGTTGGTGCCAAGAACTTTCTTCAGACAAGAGACATGAAAGACTGGATGAATGCGGGAAGAAGGAGGAAGTTCCAATTTATAAGCAACGGACCCAATCTTCTGAAGAATCTGATATGGCCCATATAACTTTAGAGCGAGCTTATGACGCCCTTTGAGTTTCGAGGATTGTTTGTATGGCTGGAGACGAAGAAAAACCATATCGCCGACTTGAAAAGTGCGCTCAGAACGGTGCTGATCAGCTTGTTGCTTCATGCGATTTCTTGCCATGTGAAGATTGTCCTGCAAAATGCGAAGAATATGATCGCGGTTTCGAAGGACCGTGTCAATTTCCTAAACTGGTGCACTGGTGGGGGTGTATGGAAGAAGAGATGGAGGTGCCTGACGATAGACTGCTTCATATGGGGTCATTTTAGAGGCAGTGTGGTAAGAGGTATTGTACCACCATTCAGCAAGAGGGAGCCACTTTGCCCACTGATGTTGTTGTTCCGAGGTGAAGCAACGAAGATAAGTTTCCAAGCATTTATTGATAATTTCAGTCTGACCATCTGTTTGTGGGTGATACCCTGAACTCATCTTCAGTTTGGTGCCAGTGTGGCGAAATAGTTCTGTCCAAAAATGACTGGTCAAAGTCGCATCACGATACGAGACAATGGAAGAAGGGATGCCATGAAGATGAAAGATCTGGTCCAGGAAAATTTGAGCGACGGAGGAGGCTGTATAGGGATGGCTGAGAGCACAAAAATGGCTATATTTGGAGAGGCGATCAACCACAACGAGAATCACTGTCTTCCCGCCAGATTTAGGGATCCCTTCAATGAAATCCATAGAAATATCTATCCAAATCCGTGTAGGTATAGGCAAGGGTTCAAGCAATCCTGGAAGAGGTGTTGTTTCACCCTTATTGCGCTGGCAGGTATCACATTCGGCCACCATCTGTTGAATTGTCCTTTTCATGCCCTGCCAAAAGAAGTTACGCCGTGCTCGTTTATACGTTTTGAGGAAACCGGAGTGCCCTGCTGATGGAGAAGCATGGAGTTCATAGAAGACAGCCTGTTGAAGATCTGTGCTCTGGGGAAGCACCAGACGACCCTTGTATCGCAAAGAAGCACCATCCCAAGAGTAATGTGGTACAGCAGAAGGGTTGTTGGTCAAGCGTTGGATGATTTGAGATAAGGAAGAGTCATTGACATAACCCTGTTGAACAGATTGCAACCAATTTGGAATAGGCATAGAAATAGCTGAAAGAGAACCTTGGGCATCAAATGTACGAGAAAGAGCATCTGCCACAATATTGTCTTTACCCTTCTTGTAAGTGATCTCATAGTCATAACCCATGAGTTTGCTAACCCATTTCTATTGTGCCGTGGAGGAGACACACTGGTCCAAGAAATATTTAAGACTCTGGTGATCAGTCTTGATGCAGAAATGATTCCCTAATAGGTATGGGCGCCACTTCTGTACTGCATGCAAAATAGCCATCATTTCCTTCTCATAGGTAGAGGCAGCTAAATTCTTACTTGAAAGGGCTTTGCTGGTGAACGCAATGGGGTGTTCATCTTGAAGGAGAACAGCACCAATTCCATTGCCGCAAGCATCACTCTCAATAGTGAAGGACTTGGAAAAATCGAGCATAGCTAGCACAGGTGTAGTACACATAGCTTGTTTAAGTTTGTCAAATGCACATTGAGCAGCAGGTGTCCATGTAAAAGCATCATTTTTCAATAGAGCAGTTAATGGAGCTGCAATCTTCCCATAATCCTTGACAAACTTGTGGTAGTAGCCATTCAACCCCAAAAAACCACGAAGGCTCTTGAGTGTCTAAGGATGCAGCCAATTGTTCATGGCATCGATTTTGGCAGGATCCACGCGAACCCCTTGTGCTGAGATAATGTGCCCGAGATACTCAACTTCCTTCTGTCCAAAAACACATTTAGACTGCTTGGCATGGAGATGATGGTCAGAGAAAAGTTGCATGACAAGATCCAGATGCTGGAGATGTTCATCCCATGTTTTACTATAGATGAGGATATCATCAAAGAATACCAGAATTAATTTCCGCAAGTAGGGTCGAAATATTTTATTCATTAAGGCCTGGAATGTGGAAGGAGCATTAGTGAGGCTAAAGGGCATGACCAAAAACTCATAATGGCCATCATGTGTGCGGAAAGCTGTTTTAGGGATATCATCCCCATGAACTCGAATTTGATGATACCCAGAATGAAGATCCAACTTGGAGAAAAAGTGAGCCCCATGAAGCTCATCAAGAAGCTCATCAACAACGGTAATTGGAAACTTATCCTTGATGGTGAGGTGATTAAGTGCTTGGAAGTCAATGCAGAGGCGCCATGACCCATCTTTTTTGTGGACAAGAATAATTGGAGAAGAAAAGGAACTAGTGCTTGGGCGAATAATACCTTGCTTCAATAAGTCCCGAACGAGCATTTCAATCTCTGTTTTTTGGTGAAATGGGTAGCGATAGGGCCTGATGTTGGGAGGAATGCTGCCAGGAAGGAGTTGAATACGATGGTCTTCTGGCCTGGAAGGTGGAAATCCCACTGGTTCAGCAAAGACACATGTATATCGATCCAGAATTTGTTGTAGATCCAAAGGAGTAGTGGAGACCGTTGGTGGTTGCATCTGACTGGAATGGATCTGAGCGATGACACCATGTGAATTCTTCTTGAGGAGTTTTTCCATGCGATGTGAACTGATGATGCTGAAAGAACCTGGTTGTAATCCTGTCAATGTGTGTTTTTGTCCATTGAGGGAAAAGTGCATCCAAAGTTCAGCAAAATCCCATAAGATAGGGCCAAGTGTGCGTAGCCATTGAGCACCCAAAACCACATCACATCCGCCTAAGGGCAAGGCAAACATGTTAGAGCACAAGGTATAATCTCCCATAGAGATATGCACATTTCAACACTTCCCTTTGCAAGGTAAGGTGCCCCCATTAGCAACCATGACTTCAAAGTTGGAGCAAGGATGGATAAAACAATCAGCTTGTTTGGCGATCCGAGGGTCAATGAAATTATGAGTGCTACCAGAATCAATGAGTATTGTAAGAGGAAGCTTCTTGAAGTAACCCCTGACCCGCATTGTTTGGGAGGTGGTGATTCCAGCTAAAGCATGGAGAGATATCTTTGGCTGGTCATCCTGAGACGGAGGGTCAATAGGCGGTTCCTGAATGTCGACCGGAGCATCCAGTGTTTCTGGATCTTCGTCACCAATTTCAGAGGCAGGCGGAGACTCCACATCCAAGAGATAGGGCTTTTGTTGAACACATCTATGTCCCCGAGTGAATTTCTCATCACAATTATAGCAAAGCCCTTTTCTCTACGTGCTTACATCTCTATTTCAGACAAACGCTTGATAGGAGTCGGTCGAGGATCCTGCGGTATAGGTGGTCGCTGAGAACCCATATTTCGGAAGGGAACAAAAGTGGGCTTGGAGCGTTGTTGGGCTACAATCTTGTCTTCTACCAACTTAGCCAACCCTAGGGCTTCCATCATTGTGGTGGGACAGAACATTTTGACCTCAGAGCGGATGGCATCCTTTAGACCACTGATAAAACAACTCCGGTAAAAGTCATCAAACAATCCTTCGATGTGGTTGGCTAGGTTCTCAAATTCAGTTTGATACTCTCTCACAGTGCCAATTTGGCGAAGTTTAGTGAGGGATCCGGTGAAGTCATCAAAAGCACTAGGACCAAATCGTTGCAAAAGGAGCTGGCAAAAATCTGACCATTTGGGCTCTGGATGAGCCTTGATGTACCAACGGTACCATTGAAGAGCTTCCTGTTCCAAGTGAAATGATGTCAGCGGAACTTTGTTGACATCAAAAGTATTATGCAGACTGAAATATTGTTCTGCACGATAGATCCATCCAGTTGGATCAGTACCATTGAAGCGAGGAAAATCAAGCTTCGGACCACGAAAATTGTTGGAAGAAGAGAACCCATTGTCTGATGAAGACTCAGACTGCCGTTTGTTGTTCATAGCTGAATGTTCAAGATGGAGGCTGAGAAATTTTTCATCCAGATCCTGGAGTTTGGCTTGGATGGCTGCAAGTACTTCTTCCATGGTTTTTGCTCCTGCACGGGTGACAACCATAACCAGGAGTTTTTTTTTTTTTTTTTTTGACTGGGTAGGAAAACAAAAACAGAAACTGCTTCAGTAAGGGAAAATCTGGACTTGGGAAAAAATCTGAAAGGTAATTGGGGTTTGACTAGGTGTTGGACACTGTCGACTAGACAGGGAAGCAAAAATGAGGATTTCAGAAGCAGGGTGAAAGAATGGGAAAATTTGGCAGAGGGGGACAAAGAAGCAGAATTCAGAAAGGAACTCTGTGGTAAAATTTAAAGGTTATTGGGTGAAATCTGAGGAAGTTATGGCAAACCCTAAAAATAGACAAATGTGGACTTTCGGGCTTTGGGAAGGGGAATTGGGGATAGGGTCCTCAGGAATGAAATATGCAGAATGGGATGACAGGGGTTCCCCGAAAATTTCAAGGGAAACAGAGTGAAAACAAGGGAGATATCTGGAATAGCGCCGAATGGATCGAGCGGCTACGGCTCGGAATGAATTTGGAACATCGCCGAATGGATTGAAAACGGTTGGATCTGGAATGGCTTGCAAAATGGATCTGAAACGGCGCAGTAGTGATCGACAATAGTTCAACTAAAAGTAGATATGGACCCCAGGTATGTGCGGCTTCCTAACAGTTCAGGGGTTTCACTCGGCCACCAATGATGTCTGACGGCTTGCGTATTGGGGCAGTACCCCTCACTCCACGGCTCAAGTAAAAATGATAACCGCTTTTCCACAAACAACAGCTCTTGGTTTACCTCACGAGTGGGAACTAGTCAATCAGGTAGGGGTCGTTGCCCTTTTCGCTGGCAGGTCCTATCAATGGGCCAACTACTTCGGGGTTCCTGTGGTACTCCTCACAATGAGTTTTAGGGCTTATGCCCAAGTACTTCCCACAGTTAAGTGGATAGGGATTATTCCCAAATCCGAACCTGCAACAGATGTGAAAAAAATTTGGCAGAAATTTCACCCAGCGAGCCCAAGAAAGTGCTCTGATACCAGATATGATGCACCTGCAACAATTAATTAATACGAATATGCGAAATAGCAGAAATGACAGAACTTAGAATCACTTTTATATTGATCACAGGCCACTTCGAGGGGGCAACCTCCTATGAGCAAGCTCAATACAAATAACTTCACCGTCCTTCATAGGTCTCAACACACACTTATATACTAAGTCTAGGCGCCAATACTATGGGTCAAAACCATGGGCCGCTACAAACTATGGATCAACAATACTACGGGCGACTTACAAAGCATATGCGCCAACAACAATAACACAAACTATTGATCAACAAATACTACGGGACGACTTACAAAGCATATGCGTCCAATAACAACATACTAACAAAGTAAAGACATGGGTTCCTAACAATTCCCTAGCTTCTAAGACAACAATGGTGAAGATGCTATGACACTTATGACAAGGATCAGACCCAATTGCTGACATCTGACCTATATGACATGTCAGGGCTAAAAATAGCCTCCAAGGGGGTGCACAAGGGATGTATGGCAGCCAATATTCCCCCCATTCGATTTGATGGAAGAGGGAGGCTAGGAATTGTTGGACAAGTGGCACTCATTGGAATCTCTCCCCAATTCGAGTTGGCATGAAGCTTTTGGAGGGAATTCGAACCATGGAGGGCTTGGAAGGCTAATAAAAGACAAGAACAAAGGAGAGGGGCTTTTGATCATTTTCTCATTTGGTAATTTGGAGAGCATAGATTTTCCATGCATGTTGAGTGTTTATTCTACTTTCCTTAGCACCAATTTCAAGGGTGAAAGATTCCCATCCTAATTGGAAATTGGAGAGGCCATTCAGACCTTTCTTTTGGAGCTGCAATGAAGTCATTTGTTATAGGTTGAAGCTATTGGGATGCTCATGATCATTTCTTCTTCAACTTGTTCCCACATCTCTCTCTCTTCTCTACATATCCTTTCTCTTGGAGGAATGGCGCACATGGTGAGATGTTGATCTCTTTGGGAAAGTCCAAGGGGCCCCATTTATTTGTAATATGATGTCTACACTTTGTATTTGATGCTCAGATGAAACTTAGATTGAAACTCCAAGTGAAACTATGTATGAATGGTGCCATTTCCCATCTATCTTGTTGTAAGAGCTTGAAGTTGTTTGATATGGAATTGTTTCAGTCAATCTTAGTGGTATTATTGCTATTTGGAGCAGCGTAGTTAGACTCGAACTTGGCAAATACTTGGTTGGCTTGGGACTTGGCAGACTCGGCGACTCGGATAAGACTCGGCAAAGACACGACAAATATGAAAAAAATAAAAATTTGGTAACTTTTAAGCACAAAAAACATACATAATGACATTTCTAATCCATATAAGTTATAAAAACTATTCTATTAAGAAATTCATTAGATAATCTCATAAAAATTAATAATACAACATTTGACACTCCATATTTGTATGCAAATTAGTGAACTGAAAGATGATTCTTTGAACACATTCCAAAATAGTACCAAGTTCAAATACATAACTAGAACATAAAAAACTATAGTGTCTCCAAGTCCAAACTTGAGTCTCATGCATGACTACGAGCAGTGGAACGCCTAGTGTAGGCCCTACTAGAGCTAGTGACAACATCAAAAAGATGGAAAAATCAACTGTGATGCAGGTGTGTTTGGCATTTCCATTTCAGAAAATGGTACACTAGAGGGACCCTCGGTCTGTTCATCAAGCCAAGTCAAATCAGAAGGAGATTCATCCTCCACTACCCAATCAGAGACTAGATCAATCTGATCTAATAAAATTGGATCCAAATCCTTTTCCTTCTGTTGTTTTGTCACTTGTGAGCATCCAAAGGTTGTAGTATATGTAGACCAACTTCTCCAACATCTCATGCTCCAACCTATTGCACTTTTTGGTGTGGATGTGCTCGAATACTGACCAATTGCGCTCACAACCTGAAGTGCTGCAAGGCTGACTCAAGATTCTGATGGAAAATTCCTGTAGTTGTGGTACCTCAGTGCCACAATCTAACCACCAATGGCCTGTTATAAAAAACAAATAAAGAAAGATTATAAGTTTTGCAATGTCAAACTTGAAAAATAAAATTTAACGAATTATGAATTGAATCTTACATGGAATTTTCTTCTCCCTGAGATGTTGTGTTGACCTAAATCCAAACATGCCAGATGATTCCTTGTACATATTGTAATGTCCCCAGCTTGACCCTATTGCATTAATATTGTAAATGATGTAAATATTGTTATTTAGTCATGGTGAGGAGCTCAAGGCCAAGGCCCCGCCATTGACTTATCGTTCTATGTATCGGCAATTAGGATGGATGCATAGAGTTCTTGTGTTAACGGTGCACAATGTAAAATCGGACATCATGTAAATATGCAATTTTAATGAAAAACCCACAACCAGCTACGCAATGCAACAAAGAGATGGGGGCATGATCTTTACAAGGAATAGGGAGGGAAAATAACCAAACCCTTTAGCCATGGTGTTAAGCCATTTCATTGAGGAAACCCATGAACTCTCAACTACACATTTGGTCTCAAGCACCCCATCATTTAATTCTTCCAAGAATTGGTTGAGACAATTAATGCCTTGGGATGGGAGAGGTATGGCTGTCAATTTTCGTGTATGGGAAAAACAGCAACCTAGGGAATTGAGTTTTGGTTTGCTAGGCAAGAAAACCCCCACGAAATTGTGCCCAAAGCCATTCTTCACCCATGGCATTCATCCTCCCACGCAGTCTGAGCTTGTTGGGGTTTATCCTTCACCTTTTTCACCATTTCCTGCATTGTTCCATGTCTGCAAACTCGTTTTTGGTTAGCTCAGTGGCTGGGAGAAGGGAGCCACGATTTTTTTGGGGTTATGGAGGCCGTTTCTGCCCACGAAATGCCATGAGCATTTTTCTGAAAACGATTCTGCTTTCCTGGGGTTGATTTCCCACTTCCTCCTTTTCGTTTTTGGCTGCCCACGTTTTTCGGGAACTGGCAGAAACCCACTGTTGGGAACTTCACTGTATAAGCGTTTTCTCATACCCAACACTCATGCTTTTGATGTCATATGCATCCATCTCTTAACAGCCTGAGAAACCCAACTGCTGATTGGCTTGGCTGATTCTGGTATACCTTTGGCTATGTGAGAGCCTGCTTTCCCCTTTTTCCTTGTGGAGATCATGCCCAGCTCGGGGGTGGCAGTGGTGCTGAGAGATTGAGGAGCACACTGGCCTACGGTTGGGTGGAACGTTGTAGAAGCATAACTGGTTGCTCAGGGGCTACTTGGTTTAAGATAAGTATTCTCATTTGATGATTTGATATTGCTTAATGGAGGAATGACATGAAAATCTGGAATGTATGTTGGATGTGTGTTAATTCTACACATGATTTACTTCTGTTGTGTTTGCTTAGATTTGTACATCTGCATGCCTGTCTTTTTATATATGTGGATGTTTTATTTAGTAAGCATCGGGGCCAATTGCCCGGTTTTAGCACAATGATCCTCTCTATCATGCTGGTATGATAGGAGGGGACATTACATTTGGTATCAGAGCTGCTGGTTGCAGCATTGGGCCTCTATGGGCCAAATCCAATTGTTTCAACAACAAAAAAAATTTCCTAAGTGTGTTTTTAAAAAAAATTCGTTTAAGTCTGTTTCGGAAAGAATTCCCGAATGTCTTCCGCAACTGCGGAAGCATTCGGCGAATTGCTCCGAAACTGCGGAAGCATTCCGCGAGTTTTTCCGCAACGCGGAAGAGTTCGGGAAGTCGCCCCGAAATTTACGGAAGGAATTCCCTTCCAAAATTTGCGGAAGGAATTCTCTTCCGAAATTTGCGGAAGGATTCCACGAATTGTCCCGCAACGCGGAAAAATTCGGCGAAATGCTCCGAAAAAGCAGAAAAATTTTCTAAGTGTTTTCGAAAATTTTGTTTAAAGTTCGTTTCGGGAAGTTGTCCCGAAACTGCGGAAAGATTCCACGAATCCTTCCGCAACACGGAAGAGTTCGGCGAGTCATTCCGAAGTTGCGGAAGACTTCGCCGAATCGTTCCGCAACTGCGGAAGAGTTCGGCGAGTCGTTCCGAAGTTGCGGAAGACTTCGCCGAATCATTCCGCAATTGCGGGAGCATTCGGCGAATCGCTCTGCAACGGGAGCATTCGCCGAATGGCTCCGCAGCTGCGGGAGCATTCGCCGAATGGCTCCGCAACTGCGGGAGCCTTCGCCGAATGGCTCCGCAGTTGCGGAAGCGTTCGTAGAACCGGCCCGCAATGGCAGCGCG
The DNA here is from genome assembly GCA_027924585.1 of Larix kaempferi. Lineage (NCBI taxonomy): Eukaryota > Viridiplantae > Streptophyta > Pinopsida > Pinales > Pinaceae > Larix > Larix kaempferi. The sequence continues at coordinate 3,903,155 of BSBM01000541.1, read as the reverse complement.
CGCGAAAAAAAAGTGACGAAAACTTGATTTTTGGATAGCAGGAACATTCGGACTCCGAATGGAATGATTCCTGTGGGGCTCGGAGGCCATTGACGAGGGCCATGAATGAACCAGTGAAGACCCCTAGCCCATTACACTCCGATTTGACAGAAAATGGATAATAGTGACTTTTGAAGGACAGACTCTCGAGGCTTGACGGAAGGTCGGTTTGAGCTGAAATTGATCAGGAGCGGCCATGAAGCAGGCACGATGTTAAGTTCAGAATCTTGTAGCCAAACTCCAAAGGATGTGAAGTCGAGGTGAGCAAGAAGGCCAAAAAGCACTGTTCCGGGCCACTTTTTCGGGATTTTGAAAAGCTTGTGGGCAGTAAAAGTGACCCTAGATGTGGGAATCAAAAATTTTACTGAACTAGACATTTCATATTCTCATTAAGACGGACAGTTTCCGTTAGACGAAGATTTTCCAGAAATGCACCGTTTGGGAGATAGCCATTTTTTGCCCAAATTTTGGAATTTTGGAAAAATGTGAAAAGTGAGAAGTAGCAAAACCCATAAATTCATAGAAGATGAATGGTGCATCGGAATTGAAATCCATGAATTGCGGAGTGTTCCTTGTTATATGGACTAACTTCGCCCGATAGATAAGTTTTTGTGATTCCTCGTAGATTTTCTTCCGTAGATGGCTAAAGTTGGCATTCTGGACCAAAATGCAACTGTGTAAAATGTGCAGAATTGGAGTGAAAGTTGTCATTTTTTAAGAGATGCAGTTTCCGCACCCGATGTCGAAATGGAGCATGAAGACAGGCATTGAAAAGCTTGTCCAGCAGGGAACAATGATGCATGACCAGAGTTTGAATGAGGTCTACATATATCATAGATATTTAGTGCAGAAGAGTGCCAGCGGCTGTTTTGACAAACAAATTTTGTTGTCAATGTGGGCAATTTCTACAATTGCATGATATGGAAGAGGAATTCCATGTTGCAATGAGGGATCGAAAAGGGAAGAATTCTTTAACCCCTATTTGTTATCGTACTTATAATTATGAAATTGTCATATGGCATAAAAATGTTAAAAATGTATAGGATTACATAGATGTATATGCACTAGATGGCATCTTAACAAACATTGCATAGTGCATGAAGAAATGCTTGTACATAAATGGGACATTGCATATTGGTAGAATAATGAAGTCTGCATATGCAATGAACCACTAATGGAGAATATTTTGGTCGATAATCACTCTTGATGTTGGTATTGGTTGTAGGACCAAAGATAACAAAGAGCATGGCTAAATGTGCTGAGGATGTTGTTGCATGAAGCCAACAACCTCATGCAGAAAGGATGGTGCAACAAATCTATGATCATAAAGTTGGCGAAAGGACTGAACAGCCTTGGTAAGAGGCCAACCGATCAGGTAACATCAGGCGATGTTAATGGTAACCATGCAGGTAATGATTATTGGAGCCTAATTGCATGAATGTCGAAAGGGGATTTGGTAAGATTCCTTCCACTATGGTTGAGCTATGTTGATTTAGTTTGCATGTGGTATTGAATGTTGATTGGGGCTGTTGACCTACCAAGCTTGGTGAGGTGTTGGTAAGTGAAGGAAATGATCCCTACACCCTATGACTGTTTAGAAATCTCAATGCATTCATATGAATTTATATCATGCCATGTGTATGTTGGTTATGTGCCTAATAACCAAAGCAAGTGAGGACTGGTGGTCCTGATTATGGTAATGCAGAATAGTAAGTACATGAAGAGCCAAATCATGATCGATGGGCTGCTAGAATTCTCTGTGGAAGGACAGAGTTGTATGAATGATATGAATGTGAAATAATGAGTATATATGATTTATTTAAGTTGCATGGATAGTGTGACTATGTCTTGAAATTCTATTGTGATAATGATGCATATATAGAAATGTATATATATTCCATTGCATTTCGAATGTTAAACAGCTGAAGGTGTTTGAATTATTGAGTATTATAATTCTGAGATCACTTCAGTGACTGTTATGACAATGAATAATTATGTGCGTGGATAATCACAACGTGTTTGACTGATTGAAGTTTCAGTTTTCAGGTAGAAAAGTCTTGCGTATGGCAATAAGGATAAGTCCATAATGAAGACTGGGATCTACCATGTGCAAAGCCAAAGGTTATGAGAAGGTCCTCATGGTTGTAAATTTACACATGAAACGAATCTGAAAATTGTCTGGTTTAAATAGTTGCAAATCTAATTTTTGTAGGAAAACAGAGTTACAAATTTCAGATTTGAGAATTTTCTTATAATTGCTAATGATTGTTTGGCTTATATAGAATTGTGTCAGGAGGACATGCTGTAGGTAGATGTTCAGGTATGGTAGCAAGGGTGAAACCATAATGGGCAGAGTGATACCACTTACAAGAGCCAAACAATATGAGGAGAGACTCATTGCTAAGCAAATCAATTTCTGTAGGAGACAGAATTGTAAACTCATATTGAATTTAATTATTAATGCTATTGATTGGTTATGGAACAATCATGTTTGAAGCTTATTGCTAAATGTTGCTGATTGTTTGGCTATTTGATAAAGTGTGCCAGGATGACACATTGCAGGAAGACCATGTGTGATGGCCTGCAGAAGCCAAACTAGATGGGAAGGATCCCATGCTTTGGAAATGGGTTTCGGGTGAAACGCCATTGTAAATGTTGATAATGCCTCAGCCAAACCGCATGTCGGTAAACCATGGAAGTGAAATGGTAAAGCTATGCCCAGAAGGCATGTGAGACACATATGCAAATGAATGAGTATTCTGTGACCCTAAACAAGAACATGCATGTCTAAATTATTCGGGTTAATATGCAGAGCATGCTCTATCTTATTTATATCATTGCAAACTGCTTGAGTATGATTAGGGCCTACATGGCGCACATCGGAAAGGGGGTGCACACCTTTTCTAGTGCTGGGTCATGGTAGGGTTTTCAATATTGACTACACCCTAAGGGAATGGATGCATTCCTGGTGTTTCAATACTTGATAGTGAATGATATGAAATGTGATTACAATTTTTGGGCAGCAATACTGATGAGCCTGCTTATCCTTCTTGTGCTAACAGCTTACACAAATGCAACTTGGTGTTGCACGTAAGAGGCAAAGTGAAGAAAGGGTGCTCAAGAGGATTGTATGGGCAGTGGTAACCTTTCTACGCACACACTAAAGGACACTAGAAGGGATGGATAGGCCCGAGGAGCTGTGTTGCAGAAAAGGGGTATCATCCTTGTGTAGTGTGAGTGGGTATTGTGGGGCCATGCTAGCCTACAGTCAAGTGAGTCACCTATGGAGTTCCTGGAAGGGAACCACTGGTTGCACAAGAGAAGGAGCCACGTAATCATATTATGTTGTTCATATTGCCTGATAAACCCAGTTGATGTACTGGCTTGGCAATGGTTGTTGTATGCCTGATAAACCCATTCGGCGTATTGGCTTGGCATTGGTTATTTGGGAGTTGTGGCGAAAAGTTGTTGGATGCCTGATAAACCCAGTCGGTGTACTGGCTTGGCATGTTGTTAAATTAATGCCTGACAAACCCAGTCGGTGTACTGGCTTGGCATTGGTTGCGTGCATGTTGTGGAGGTATTGGTGAAGGGTGTTATTTCCTGACAAACCCAGTCGAAGAACTGGCTTGGAAATGGTTATTGTATGCTTGATAAACCCAGTCGGCGTACTGGCTTAGCATACTGATTTTTGAAATGCTTGATAAACCCAGTCGGCGTACTGGCTTAGCATACTGATTTTTGAAATGCTTGATAAACCCAGTCGGCGTACTGGCTTAGCATACTGATTTTTGAAATGCTTGATAAACCCAGTTGGCGTACTAGCTTAGCATACTAAGTTTTGGGATGCCTGATAAACCCAGTCTGCGCACTGGCTTGGCATTGCCTATTCAGGTGATGTTGTGGAGCAGCATGTGTGCTGGCCAAGCATCCACCCCACAGGTGATCCAAGGCTTGTAAAGCAGAGAAGGAAACCTATGGAGTAGCGAGGAAACGCACAATACAGATAAGTATTCATTTTCATTTAATTCTTATTTGGAATAATGAAGATTTCAGGTACAAGTCTTATTGCAACCAAGCTAATACATTGTTGTTTCTTTGTTGGAAACCTTGGCCATTACAGGAAGCAAGGACCCTGAAAGAACTATAAATGCTTGGTAAAGCCAGAGAGTAACTGGTTGGAGCTATAAATGCTTGGTAAAGCCAGAGAGTAACTGGTTGGAGCTATAAATGCTTGGTAAAGCTAGGGAGTAACTGGTTGGAGCTATAAAATTCTTGGTAAATTCAGAGAATAGTTGGTGGGAAAATTAACCACTCGATGTTGTGGAGCAGCTAGCGCGCTGGCCCAACACCCCTTAAACAATTGATAAAACCAGTCGGAGCACTGGCCTAGCATATTGCTAAAGGAAATGATTAATAAACTCAGTCGACGTACTGGCCTGGCATTGCCTATTCGAATGGTTGTGGAGTAGCCTGCATGCTGACCCAACATTCATTATTGTATCCACGGGAAATCCAATGCTTGGAAAGCAAAGAAAGATCCTGTGGGATAAAGTGAAGACATCCAATAAAGATAAGTATTTGGTTATCTTGCAACTCCCGCTTATGAATATACATGTGCATATGATTTAATTATGATTTCCTAAATTTCTCATTTGGAGATAAACCCTATTAAAATACACTAAACATGTGAATTGACTCAATGTTTGAGTGTAGGTATTGCTGGAAGCAAGGACTATGAAAGCATCTGGAGGATGCATGTGGACATAGGACTGTCCTAAAGAGCTCCGCATGAGCAGTAATGAAAGATGGTGCTAGTGGAACTGTGTGGGTCCTAGCAGCCAAAGGTTCTGTAAGCGACAATGGGGAAAGGTTCCCTGGTTGAAAGCCATTAAACAGACCTTAGACACTAAAGCGTCATATCCAAGAAAGGGCAAGTCAAGCATTCACATTGAAATGAAAGAGGCCAAAGAGCATAGAACCACCAGTGATGGTGTGGCTCTGGATTGGAACAAGACTAAGAGGGGGAAAACTCTTACTCTTCTCTTTCTTTTGATTGATGCATATTAGAAACAAAGGATTGCTGAGTGCATATCATAAATGAAAACAAATTGTGTTTCATTGCTTGAAATGAATTGTGAATGATGAAATAGTTATTTTCTTGTGAAAGGATGAACATGAATGAGTTCATGTGTGTGTGGAAAGCATGAAATGTGTGGAAGTCTCAGGAGTAAAGCATGGACGTTCCAAGTCAACTAGGAAAATAATTGACTAATTTTATTATTGTTTTATGCTTGTCCTAACAGGAATTGCCATGATAAGTCTCACAGATAGTTGTCGGGACAACAAGAAGGATGGCATCCATGAAACTCTAGACTTGTGGAGCAGCTAGAAGGGGAATAAAGAAAAGGGATTGCTCGGGAGCAATGCCCACCTGTAGAGCTGGAAGACCAAAGCCAGCAGGAACGATTGTGGAAGCCAAAGGACTTAGTCCTGAAAGACCCAAGTAAAGGGTGAATTGCAGGACAAACCTACCACATTTTGTGAATTTTGGACATATGTAAAGTGGATATTATTTCCGAAGTGTTGGAACACCGAGGACGGTGTTATTCCAAGGGGAGGGGAATGTAATGTCCCCAGCTTGACCCTATTGCATTAATATTGTAAATGATGTAAATATTGTTATTTAGTCATGGTGAGGAGCTCAAGGCCAAGGCCCCGCCATTGACTTATCGTTCTATGTATCGGCAATTAGGATGGATGCATAGAGTTCTTGTGCTAACGGTGCACAATGTAAAATCGGACATCATGTAAATATGCAATTTTAATGAAAAATCCACAACCAGCTACGCAATGCAACAAAGAGATGGGGGCATGATCTTTACAAGGAATAGGGAGGAAAAATAACCAAACCCTTTAGCCATGGTGTTAAGCCATTTCATTGAGGAAACCCATGAACTCTCAACTACCCATTTGGTCTCATGCACCCCATCATTTAATTCTTCCAAGAATTAGTTGAGACAATTAATGCCTTGGGATGGGAGAGGTATGGCTGTCAATTTTCATGTATGGGCAAGACAGCAACCTGGGGAATCGATTTTTGGTTTGCTGGGCAAGAAAACCCCCACGAAATTGTGCCCAAAGCCATTCTTCACCCATGGCATTCATCCTCCCACGCAGTCTGAGCTTGTTGGGGTTTATCCTTCACGTTTTTCACCATTTCCTGCATTGTTCCATGTCTGCAAACTCATTTTTGGTTAGCTCAGTGGCTGGGAGAAGGGAGCCACGATTTTTTTGGGGTTATGGAGGCCGTTTCTGCCCACGAAATGCCATGAGCATTTTTCTGAAAACGATTCTGCTTTCCTGGGGTTGATTTCCCACTTCCTCCTTTTCGTTTTTGGTTGCCCACGTTTTTCGGGAACTGGCAAAAACCCACTGTTGGGAACTTCACTGTATAATCGTTTTCTCATACCCAACACTCATGCTTTTGATGTCATATGCATCCATCTCTTAACAGCCTAAGAAACCCAACTGCTGATTGGCTTGGCTGATTCTGGTATACCTTTGGCTATGTGAGAGCCTGCTTTCCCCTTTTTCCTTGTGGAGATCATGCCCAGCTCGGGGGTGGCAGTGGTGCTGAGAGATTGAGGAGCACACTGGCCTACGGTTGGGTGGAACGTTGTAGAATCATAGCTGGTTGCTCAGGGGCTACTTGGTTTAAGATAAGTATTCTCATTTGATGATTTGATATTGCTTAATGGAGGAATGACATGAAAATCTGGAATGTATGTTGGATGTGTGTTAATTCTGCACATGATTTACTTTTGTTGTGTTTGCTTAGATTTGTACATCTGCATGCCTGTTTTTTTATATATGTGGATGTTTTATTTAGTAAGCATCGGGGCCAATTGCCTGGTTTTAGCACAATGATCCTCTCTATCATGCTAGTATGATAGGAGGGGACATTACACATATCTCATTGAATATTGATTAGGTATTGAGTCTCTTGATTGGGGTACATCATCTCAATGCATATCATCATACCTCTCATCACTCAAGATCTTTTTGAATCTTAGACCCTTCATTATAGAATATGCTCGGATTGAGATATGCCCTCGCTGCATGTAATGGTGAATGTAGTTGCCTGTCCCACCTGGAATCAATAATATCCCATATAGGAAGATATTTTGATTCACCCCCCTCATAGAAGACCTTGATGGCCTCTTTGGCCCTGTCCATCCCCTCATAAACATACCCCATTGTTGGTTTGTCACCATCCATGATCCTCAACACTTTCACAAGTGGTTATGTCATGTTGAAAATCTCAATGACTTCCTCCCATAAACTATCTCTATGGACAGACAAGCTCATAGCCATAGCATCTAGTTTTGTGATGTCCTTATAATGTATCCATTCCCTTCTACTAACCATCCATCTCAATGCTGGGTACTCCTTAAGAATTCTTTGGAGGGAGAGAAAGTTGGTTGCAAACTGTGTGACAACTGGGCGACTGAGCTCACCTTCTGTGTGCTCTCTCATAAGGCTCAGCACCCAAGCATAGTTATAAATTTACTTGGTTATTTGTTTGCACTCATGAACCACATCTTGCACCCACTCCAACTTCCCAATGTTTTCCAAAATCAAATCTATACAGTGGGCAGCACAAGGGGTCCAAAAAAGAGTAGTGTATCTTGCACAAAGCCATTTACCTGCTGCCACATAATTTGTTGCATTGTCCGTGATTACTTGGACAACATTTTTGGCCCCCACTTCTTCCACAACCTCTGCTAACAATGCAAATATCAGATTTTCATTTTTCAGATGTGAAGATGCATCAACAGATTTCAGGAACATGGTTCCTTTAGGGAAATCCGTGCAAGAAAGTTTATGATTGTTCTATTGCTCTGATCTATCCACCCATCTGACAAGATTGTGAAACCTGTAAACTCCCGTGAGATTTTAATGCTCTCCAACTGTGCCTTGACACACTGCAACTCCTCATATTGATATTCCCCCCTAAGTGCACTGTATGAGGGGGTTTTGTATGCAGGGCCAGTGCTTTCTATAGCATCTACCATGGGATGATAAAAAGGAGACCTTTCAATGTTGAATGAGAGGTTGTCATGGTACCAAAACCTCCTCACTACCATATCTGCCTCCTTCTTTTTCCTTTCATTAAAGTTGTCCAAGGTTGGTTGATATCCCGGGGTCGTATGAGGAAGGAAGAAAGGAGAGGTGATAGATGGACTTAGTGCAACACTTGGTGAAAAAGTTGATGAGAAACTACCTGTGGGTCCCATTGGAGATCTTCCCATCACTGCAGTTTCAAACCTCAATCTAGATCTTTTGGCATTTTGTTCTTTGATACTTTCCAAAGCAACGTGCATTTTCGCTGTGACTTCTTCAGGGAAACCATCACAAACTATGACATCTTTGCACACAACTCAAGATAAGTGGTTTTTTAACCTGTTTATGCCCCCATACATAGTCGTTGGATAGTAGTTGCACTTGACTTGATTGTCTTTCCCTGGGACCACCCAAGCACAATGTTCCCATGCTTTATCAAGAGACCTTCTAGGTCTTCCGTTAGGTGCCATGGATGACAATATGATAGTGGAAAAAAATGAATTTTTATTTATAAATTAAAATTAAATGATTTTTTTTAATTAAATTTAAATCATTCTTGGCAGGCTATGGAGGCTTCCATCCCAACCCACAGGCCTGTCGGTAGCCACAGGGGGCAGCCTATAGGCCTACGGGCTGTGATGGCAGCCTCCACAGCTTGCCAATTTGCCAAAGCAGTATTTTTTAATTTTTAAGTGTTATATATATTTTTTTGGTTTTGTGGGCCATTGGCAGGCTGTGATGGCAGCCTCCATAGCCCTGGGGAGGCTTGTGTAGGCTGCCATCATAGGATGGCAGCCTACACAGGCCTCCCAAGGGATATGTAGGCTGCCATCACAGCCTGCCAATGGCCCACAAAAACAAAAACAAATATACAAAACTTTAAAAAAAACACAAAAACTAAACATTTCTGTTTTTTTTTTTTTTTTTTTTTGTATTTTAAATTTTTTATGTTTTTTATTTAAGTTTTGTTTTAATTTTTATTTTTTTTGGTCTAGGCATGCCATCACGGCCTACAAGCCATGATGGAAGGGCAAAACAAAAAAATTAAAAAATTAAAACAAAACATAAATAAATAAAAAACAGAAAATACAAATAAAAATTAAAAAAAATTATTTACATGTTATTTTAAATTAAAACTAAAAAAAAACATAAATTAAAATTTTTAAACTTTTTTTTGCCATTTATTTTCATTTCAAGCCTTTTTCAGCCTGTGGAGAGGCTATGATGGCAACCTCCACAGGCTGCCAAAGGCATGAAACGAAAAGAAATGGAAAAAAAATTTAAATAAAACTTAAATAACAGTCCAATTTAAATAAAAAACATTAAAAATTTTAAATTTTAAAAATTTAAATACAATTAAAAATTTAAAATAAATAAATAAAAAACAAAAAGTTGAAATCCAACGACCTGTGGTCAATTGCAGAGCCGACTCGCACTAAGATGAACCCGAATCAGATTGAGATGAACGAGAACCTGACACAAACCACGTTGGAAGTAGCTCGTTCAAGTAGACTCGAACGGAGATGAACCTGTGCAACCCTCACTCTAAATGCACAACCAACGCAAAACCTTGGTCGTGGCTCACCCTGAACGAAACCAACAAAACCTTGGTCACGACTCACCCTGAACGATCATTGACTCAAGTGCAAAGTCACTGTGAGTGGAGGAGGACCGAAACGCCTTCTTAAAGGCTCAAACACGTATTTTCCCTCCAATATTTCACGCCAAAATAGAAGTGTGGTGGTCAACTATCGGCCCAGTCAGCCGCCAAGAGAGATGGAACGAGGGACGAGTATCGGGTGATTTAGGCGAGTATCAGCGAGTTAGGAAAATTCATCCGATATTGGAGGGTAACTCACGAGTGTCGAGTTAGGGCCATGAGTCTACTTCGGTTAACCGGTTGGCAGCTCACTCGACCAGACTCGTCCAAACTCGTGAGTCTGTGGTGAGTGAGACTACACTGGTTTGGAGAGACATTAATGTATTGAAAAAGTTTCATGAACCTTATGCAAGTCTTTGGAACATTTCTCTCAAATTTCATAGCAAGTTCTAGCGCTTTTCTCTCATTCCCCCTATGTGATGATATGTTTACAAATATATGATTAATGGGAGTTGTAGAAGCCTTTCGGAATTGATTAATGATGCATTTGGGTGACCATTGAAATCATATAATTAATTGATGTCTCTGTTCTTAAATTTGGGAGGGTCGTACTGCATTTGGGAAGTCATTAGTGACCTTTACCCTTGGGGGTTTGAACCTCGAAATTACTAGTAAATTGCCCATTTGCTCCTGATTTCAAATGAAGGTTGCAGAAGTATTTTGAGAGTGTCCAAGCACCTATCAGCCTCATTTTTATTTTCTAATACCCTTCAAGTACCTTCAGAGCCAATTTGAAAGCCTTAGGAGCCATTTGGAAGCACTTGAGTCATCACTAATCCAAGGTTCGAATTGACCAAAAAATTGCAAATTTTCCAAATTATTAAAAAGGGACACTACAACATTAGTTCAAAAAAGAAAGTATATTATTCATGGTGACGAGTCTCTTAAGTTATTAGGACTACATGACTACATAGTAACATTTTGTTTTAGAATTAAAAAAATGTTATGATGTTTAAAGTTAAGTCATTTCAATGTTAGTCATTGATATTCTCATGTGGGGTATTGAAATATTAGTCATTAATGGATTTTATGTTAAGAGAATTTATATCAGATGATTGTAATTTATATGTTAGTTAATAAATTTTTATGTAAAGTCTAATTAAAGAAGTTAAACTAGGAACATTAGCTATAAAAGGGATTTTATGCACTATAGTGGGGTATTTTTGAAGTGCGTTATTGCAGGTAGTTTGTGTTAGATTTTATACAATTATAGCAGTATAACTTAATTGCAAATAAACAATAGGATCACTAAAAGAGTAACCAAGCACATAAACAATAACACAAGAAATTTATCCTGGGAAACCCAACAACCTTTGTATAGAGATAATCAGTCCTGAGAACAAAGTACATATACAAGAGAGAAATGAAAATTTCTCCAAGTGAAAAACCCAAAAAATCACTCCTCTAGCTGCAGATGTGAACTTCTCTCTTACTAGTGCGAACTTGCTTGAGTGAAGTGAGTGTACAAATGAGGAATACATCCTCTTTATTTATACACATCCAAAGATGACTTTTTCTCTTACTAGGCCGACTTGTCTAACTGACAGGGCTGACTTGTCTTGGGGAAAGATAAAAATACATTTAATAATTCTTTTCTTTATGTGATTTCACCCCAAGGTTTACATTGATTCTTTCAAGGGTTTTACATCAATATCATCTTCCGTAGGAGGTACAATAATAAAATAAATAAGAATAGCTTTTGAAGTTGCACTATTTCCAACCGTTTGTAAGAGAATAATTTGGCAAGTAGTGCCCTCTTGCGTTATGATGTTTAAAGATAACTTGTTTTAATATTACCTATTGATATTCAATGTTTGTCATTAGAATTTTAGTCATTTACATTTTTTGTTAGTCAACAAACTTTATTGTAAGATAGATATTATGTATCTAGTTATCCCACATGCAAAAGACCAGGAAGCTAAAGCATGTTGATTACCTATAAGATAACTCAATGTCTGAAAAGTACATCCAACAAATAAAAGTACAATTTGGGATTTAAAAGAGAGGATGCCAACATGAACCACAAGGAAATTTAACTCTCCCATCATTCAAGGCCATAGAAAAGAAGCTCCAAATGGAATCCTAGCTACTTAGGAGGAGTTGTGTGGAAGTGTGTAGAGTGGGGGGAATATGATCTTGGGGTCTACAATATCTAGTATATCCATTGCATTGTTGGTGAGAAACCTATGGCTTGGAGAGTTAGTGTTTCACAGGGCTTGAGGACAGAGGGTTCTATAAATGTTGGTAAGGAATATCAACCTCACATGATTGATGAAGGATGTAATAATGATGAAAATGTTGGAACAAGTAAACTGGAGGTTGAAAATGTATGGCTAAAAGCACAACTTGCTTCACCTATAACACATATATGTACTGTTGACCCAAATTTTGTGAATGATTTGGTGAATGATTGTAGTTTAGAAGGTCTCTTACAGATTTCAACACAAAAAATAGTAGAAGCCTTACGCTTCAAGGATGATTATGCTAAACATCTCCAGAATAGTTTGAAGTCCAAGTAGATACAATGCCTACCATATGAAAAGTTAATTTAGGCGCCTGAGCAAAGATTAGATTAGTATATGAACCTAGTACATAAGTTGTCATATAGGAGGGATTCACAAGGTTCCATGTCACGTGTCCCTGATTGAAAGTTGACGATTGTAAATTAGAAGACTCAGTTGCAATAGGGGATGGAACTGTGCAAATATATTATGCATTACCAGAACCAATGGATGAGGGAAGTTGTGCTTCTACTGTATGTATAGTCTCTTAAAAAATTGAAGACTTAACTAGACATAAAGGTGAATTATTAGAAGGCATTGATGAAAATATGGAAAACTTTATGGGAGTACTGCTTCCGGAAGGAATCTGCTCAGCTACCGTGCCACTGGATACCTCTATGATGGAATTGCGGAGAGAGTAAGTTCAGGTTTCTGTTGAAGCTAATTCTCAGAATGTGAAAAGTGCAACACAATTAGATTATTTTCCTTCTAATAGTAATGTACCTTGCACTTTAAAACATTCAATGCCTGATTTTGCTGGTTGAATTGGAAGAGAGAATAAATTTGCATGAGGAAAAAGAATACCATTTGGAGTTGCAGAATGCATTGTTAGAAAAAACAAGTCAGTGTGCTATAATTGAAGCAAGGATGTCTGCAGTTTTAGAGGATGTTTCCTCCCTAAGAAGGGAGTTGGAAGTCAGTTTAAAACTCTTGGATGAATCTCATGTAAGATATAGTTTCAAGAAGCACACTATAATCAGAATGTTTTCAAGAAGCACACTGCAGTTATACCATTTACAATTCATCTAGTTGATAATCAAAACAAATATAACAAGGTTTAACAGTATTATATTTGTTTTGATTATCAAATAGATGAATTGTAAATGGTATAACTGCAGTGTGCTTCTTGAAAACATTCTGATTATAGTGTGCTTCTTGAAACTATATCTTACATGAGATTCATCCAAGAGTTTTAAACTGACTTCCAACTCCCTTCTTAGGGAGGAAACATCCTCTAAAACTGCAGACATCCTTGCTTCAATTATAGCACACTGACTTGTTTTTTCTAACAATGCATTCTGCAACTCCAAATGGTATTCTTTTTCCTCTCATGCAAATTTTTTCTCTCTTCCAATTCAACCAGCAAAATCAGACATTGAATGTTTTAAAGTGCAAGGTACATTACTATTAGAAGGAAAATAATCTAATATTATATTTGTTTTGATTATCAAATAGATGAATTGTTCCCATTTATAAAATTGCTTCCACGAAGCAAGAGAAGAATCTCAAACAAACCTATGTGCATCAGATCGTAGGGCCACAAAGTATAATGCACTGCGTACATCAAGTGTGAAGTTGTGAGCTTTGTTAGAAATATTGCAGAACTGCATTGTTTCCAGTTGTAGGTGCAACAGGATTTACTGAGTCACTTCGTTCTTTGGCTCTGTCACTTAGCAGGTAATGGATTGAACTCTTCACATTTAAAAAGTATGGATTTTTCTTGCTTGGCCTCCTCCTCTTTGGAAACAAAGAGTGATTCATTGGAAATGGGTCAAGAAGTGCATTTTACAGCCCAATGTGGGGGTGTTGTGCAATGTCTCTTTGCAACACCGATGTTGGATAAAAAAATTAATGAAAAGAATGATAAAAACCCTTACCCTGGATCTATCAAGGATGGAAAGGGATCAAATCCTTCAAAGTGAAAACCTTACCTTTAACTCTTTACACTCCAAAAAGGTTTCCACCTCGAGGGATTTTATCCCATTTGGTGCTTAATAGACTTAAACATGCAGAAACGGGAAGGGAATTCACTACATTCAACACCCCATAAGAAAGTGGTCATGGAAGATAGCTCTCAAAAACCATCAGACGAGGGTTTGAATAAAATTTTGTAGGGATCTACTGATAGGATTTTAAAGGATCCAACTGAGCAATATCTAGAAGCAAAACTAGAACATACTTCCCTTCGTCAAGATGTGCATTCACATTAGCATCAAAGCCAAGTGCAAGAAGGCAACTTCCATAAGAATGTTTCACATCAAGTTCAGGAAGCACACCGTGGAGCAGATGACAAAAAACAAGCTGTGTGCAATTCCCAACACACACATTAATGGAAAGAGGGTAATGACGCTCCATAGAAATCCTTGCAATGACAAGATAGGATCTTGAAGCAATCCCTCAGTCAAGGGTCAATTCAAGGACAGGACAGGAACTTAATTCATCCTTCTCGTTAAGGGTCGAGTCAAGGACAAGACAAGAACTTATTTCAACCTTCTCGTTAAGGCCCAAATCAAGGAAAGGACAAGAGCATACTTTATCCTCCTCGACAAGGCCTAGTTCAAGGACATGATAGGAACATAACTCCTGAGTCCTCCTTGGAAACGACCACTTCAGGCAGTAGACAAAAACTTATTACAGCCTCTTCGTCAAGGGCCAGGCCAAGTGCAGAGTAGGAATTCACACCACCCTCTTTATCAAGGGCATTTTCTAGGCCAGGAAAGGAGCAAGCAACAATCCATTCACCAAGTATCATTGCAAGGACAAGACATAACCTTGCAGCAACCCCTGCAACAAGGTCGAGATTTGAATCAAGTTCCTCTACAAACACAAGTTCAAGGATATCAAAGGTTTAACCAACCACCACGTTAAGGGAAACTACAAGGACAACAATTTCCTTATATTGGATAGCCTGAAGGGCATGACATAAATTTTCACCAATTGCCATACCTATGGCAAGCACATGATATCCAGGGTAATTTTTAAGGGCTAAATTTTGCCAATTGGCTATTTTTTAGAGTTTTTTTTCAAAAAATAAATTCGTTATTTGGTCATTTTTAGTCTCTAATATCACCTATATGTACATAAAATATGTTTTTTTATGATAATACTCTCCAAAATTTACACATTTTAATAGTAAATTGTATGTTTCATATTTAATATTCGCCTACATATCTATATACATGTTTTTTCCAATCCAAAATAATCGCCTAGGATACTATACCCTGATGATATCCCGGATCAATTCCACCCGTCTTCTCCAAAGCAGGGTGGAATACCTCCAATGTATTCAATGCTTCAACTTCAACCAAGTGTTTCGTTAAGTATTCCATCTGTTGGAAGAGGACATGGTCAAATACCAACTCAACCAAAATATTTTGATATTCTATCCCTTTCCCATTTGCATGCTCAAACTTGGGTCCTAGGTCCTCAAAAGAAAATTAAATGCTGGGGTTTCCATCAAGTCTAAGTCTACCCCAAGCATGCCCCATCACCTGAGCTCTTTTGAAGATCCAAGAGTTTTTATGGAAAGGGGATTACAGTTTGGTCAAACATTGTAGCAGTCAAATATTTCTAAACTAATGGACCACTCAGATATTTTGGGAAATAAGAGGCCTGAACATTTTGACAATAAGCAAAACGACCAACATTTGGTAGGACCTCAATTCCCAATGGGCCATTCCTCAGGTTTTACTGCCGAATACTACCAAAATAAACGGTGGAACAAACAAGGGGCACATAGAAGGAATGCAGGCTCCTTCATTTCCTCCAATAATGGGTGAGAAGGTGGCTTTCAGTCTATGCATCAAGAATCTAGCAGACAGGATGCAGTCAGGAAGGAATTTCAAGAAAATACAAGCCTGGGCAGTTTGGTGGTCAATTACCATTGAATGCTGATGTGTTGTTTCCTTCAGCACGCCATCAGAAGAGTCATCCAACACCTGCATCAAATTTTGATCAAATCACACCTACATCAAGGCCTCTTGAAGTGGGTCCCCATGGTTTTTTCCCAGATGGAAACTCTAAATATCCTTTTAGTTCATCAGGAATTCCCACTGGTGGTCCTTCATCAGGTGGCGCAAATATTGGTCCAACAAGTGGTCCAACGACATCTTTTGGATCTGGAGTTGGAGGACCTTCATTCCTTTCACACCCTATAGAGGATTTTAGTCGTAATCCACATGGTTTTGAATCTTGATGATCAAAGGAATAAATCGTTTGGATTTTATTCTAGCACAGTGCATAATACCTTCCCACCCGGTCAGCATCCAATGGGTGTTGGAAACAGAATACCACCTTTTCATTCCTCTGGTCCAGCCCCAGGTGGACTTGGGCCATTACCCAATCATATCATGATGGGTGAGCCAGGTGCCAACTTTGGTGCTAATGTTCCTATGCAAGGCTTTCCTGGTGAAGGTGGATTTCACCAAATGGTAATCATTAAAGTTTGTTTATATGACTAATTTATGTGTTATTTTTTGGAGAATACTCTGTTATTTATTTCCCGGGCTTTGTATCTAGTAATCTACATGTTCATGCTTTTGTTACTATGCTGGTTTAATTTTGGATATTAATAGGGTCAAATGTCAAATGATATTGAGCCTATGGATCTTGGAAGGAAGAGGAAACCAGGAAGCACTGGCCGGTGTCGAATATGTCAGATTGACTGCTATAGTGCTGAAGAACTAGATCAACATTCACAAACAAGAGAGCACCAAAAGACAGCTATGGACATAGTTTTGAGTATAAAGCAGGATAGTGCCAAAAAACAAAACCAGCAAGGACAAATATGTTTAACTAATATTAAAATGTATATGGTGCGTGGAGTTTTTTCTGTTTCAACACCAATATGTTTGTGAGAATTGGAAATAATCAACTGTTTTTTAGCCTATATTTTTCTTTGATTATGCATTAAAATACCGTTGTGGTGGATGTATTAGATGCAATTATTATGTTGATGATAAAATTATGAGTATTATTTATTTTTTATTTAGAAATTTAATTTGGAGTACAGATTAATAAAAATTAAGCTCACAAGGGCTGGACATATGATCGTCTTATGGAGGACTTGAGTTTAGTTATTTCCCCAAGATCAGTTCATTTAAGCAGAGTTTCAAATTTTTGAACATGTTATTATTTTTACCCAGACAAGTCAATGAGTCAATATGCCATGGAAATACTCAGGTATCTCAATCTGTATTATTGGCTGTAGCTATAATTTGGTTGCATAAATAATCATATGATTTGAGCCTTGAGGTGTATACTATGGATTTCATCATAGTTTTTCAATACTATTCAAGGCCAAAATTTGTATGCACCCATTAATCTCCTAACCATTATTGTTTTGTTTTGTCGTTGTGCACTCATCATTCTTGCTCATTACTTCTGTGACACTTGCTATTGAAACCTCTCGGTGCTGTGCTGATGAACCACCAACATGACCACTGCTTTAGAGCACAATTGCTGCCTTGCTCATGTCAATTGTCATTCCCACCTACCAAGACTTTGCTCTGGTCTATCATAATTCTTTCCCCTAGCCTCTCAAATGGCACCGATGAGGGTCCCTCTTTGTGTGCATTATTATAAATTGCCTTGATGATGGTCCCGACTCCCTCTTTAGTTGATATTTGGACTCTGTTATTCAGAATGAATGGATAAATTTCACCAACATAGGCTGCTTGTGTTGGAATGGTTGTAAGTGATGAGTTGATTTATGTGTTTCTGTGTTGTTCTATGTTATTATGTGTTTGTTTTATTTATAAATTAGTGGTTTGCATTTAAGTACTTGTGATTTAAATGATAAGAATTGAAGTTATAAAAATAATAATAATAATCTATTTTTAAGGTCATTGCCAAGCGAGACACCAATTTTGTGTATGAGACCCCCTTGTTTGTAGGACAAGGGACCCCCCTCTGTGCAGCAAATTAACTGCTAAAGTCTACAGAGATGTACATACCCTACCCTCCTCTGGATTTGAACCTATGACCTCCTAGAAGGGAGCACATGTTCTTAACCGTTAGGCCCACTCAAACTGTATAATGGAAGGTATGCATGTTTTGGTTACCAACTATTAATTCATTTGTCTTAAATCACGATCATCATAGCATTGACTTTGTTAATAATTTTGTAAACAACTTTATCAGCAGTTGTGTAGATAACACAATGTTTGAGACAACACTGTGTAAATATATATTTAGTCTGATATTGCTTTTACGGTGTTTTATTTTGCAATATATTCATGTTATTTTATTTAATCATCCGTTGCATTGATTTGAATATTTTCCTTCAAAGGGACTTGCCAATAGGCATACTTCTCATCCTACTTGTTTGTATAGCTTTGTACATTAGTGTTTGCTTAGTGTTAAAAGGCATGGTGCCATACAAATTATTAGGTGGAGATGCACCTTTAGCTGAAGGGTGTTTTCTGCAAAGGGCCTAAAATTCATTGTTGTCCTTATTAGTGTGGGTGTTGTTGTCCTACTACCACACTTCTAGTTGTATTATATGTTCATGTTAAACTTGCTTAAACTTTTGCAAATGTTATCAATGTAGGACATTATTAACCTCACCCGCCATTTAAATTTTATGCTGAAAAATTTATTTCTTAACCATGGCAATCACGACTGTACCTTGGTCTAGGACAGGATAGTTTATTAGCATTATTTCTTGCAAAGATTCACCCAAAACGCCGCACCCCTATCTGCGGACAAGTTTAGGTTGGCTCTATTGCTGGAACAATGGCAACCTTGTTTAATGTCTAAGCACTTTCTCACATTTTGTCAGTTGGTACATTGGTATGTTTATTGACCTGAAATCGTTTCTCCTTAGTTTCTGTGTGTCCTTTCTATCGCTCCACTATGCAATCAAGTTTCATATTTGAACTAATATGTATAATTAAATTATAGTGCCTGCAGTCAAGCAATAATGTTTTACTGGTCTAGACTGAAATATGTAATTGTGTGCTTTGTGACAGACAGGATACTTGGTTGTTTCAGCATGTGTCATTATGCTTCGTGTGATTCACAAAATGATTATGGAGCTCTTGCCAAAGGATTCACAAAATGGCATGAAGCTCTTATGTGTATTCTTGGTGTAGCATGTTGTGCCTTTACATCTGGTCTGTGTTACCGATTTGGCACCTACTTTATTTATCCTGTGATATTAGCTATCATGGCTATCCTCTCGGCCACTGCTCTTTATTATCGGCAAGTAAGCATACATACTGAATGATGGAATTTATTTTTCTTGTTGAATCAACTCTATTGCTTACATGTAAACTTGAAAGAAACTAACATGCTAGTGATTCAAAGGACGAGGTGGATTCAATTCAAATGATTCATTTCTTGATGTTGAAAGAAAATTAATAAATTTGAACTAAGGAAATAGCTTTAAACAACCAACATTTCCAACAATTCAGGAATTTTGCTAAAATTCCCAAAAGCGATGATTTCCATTTGAAGAAAAACTATATGGTGGTGACTAATGTTCTTGGGCCAAGAGGGCTTGGCAACACAAAAATCTCCCATGTGTCAATATATGCAAGAAGGCATACTTAAGACATAATCTGCAATAAAGGCGACAAAACGCATTCCATTTTGCAATTAATTAACTTGATATTTCTGTATAGAATTAAATCATTTTCCCATGCTTCTTTTCCTGTCATGATTTCTTTTCCTTGCCTCTATTTTGAGCATTGTTCAAATGCTTTGCTAAATATAGTTGTTCAACAAAAAAAAGTAACAAATTGTCATTTTGTTGAAACAACAATTAAGTATGAAATAAAGCTCATACAACATTAGGAAATAAAATGAACTATATTTGGCTACTTAGATTTGATTTGAGTGAACTTGGAGAACATCTTCCAAATAGGTTTGAAGAAAACAGTGCTTTTGAACATCTTACATTTGAAAAAATAGTTATTTGTAATTTGACTGCATGACGTACAAGTTGTAAGCATTGATTAAGATTCTTATGCTCCCTTATTTGTTTTATCACTTTTTTATAATCCGAAGTTCATTTTTCATGCCTTCATAGTTATCTCTTGTTGTGGTTACTCCATGTTGATTTAATCAGTTCATCTAAGCAATCCATGGGTTGATGACATCTTCATTGAATGTTGTTCATGTAATCAATGTATTCAAATAAACAATAGACAAATGAACTCTATCAATGTCTTAAATGGAATCTCTATACACTACCTAGAATTGCCTCATGATCTTCCCCTACTAATGGTTATTTACTTGTTTACTTTTTCAAGAATATGCAGAACCTCCTAGGTGTTCATGTCCAATGACTCTTCTTTTTCTAGTGGCTAGTATATTTTTCAACATTTTATTGTATATTTCAAAGTCTTATAGCATTTCCATATCTATGTGCATGGTTTTCATAACTTACTTGATTATATTTTATGAACTTATACAATCTATCATCCTTTGCAAGCCATAAGATACCCAAATGCATGTATTGATTTTTTTTACCATTATAGAGGACTTTGAAAGTCAGGTTCCCACATTATTAAAGGGTGATAGCTCAATGGAAGAACGCCTTCCTTACAAGCAGGAGGTTGGTGGTTCGATTCCTTTGTGCCCTAATGATATTGCAATATCGATTAAAAATGACTAAATTAGTGACAAAAAAATGAGAGATAAGTTACCAAACAATGAGATATAACTCACTAGACAAAATGACCAAAATTTGCATATAAAATGACTAAAAACAACTAAATTGCTAACAAAAAAATGAGAGATAAGTGACCAAAAAAGCTAACAAAATTCACATATAAATGACCAAATGGAAGTTTTGGTGGCTAATTTCCATCTCTTATCACGCAATAAAAGATGTGGTCATATTTAGTTTGGTCATTTATAGCTTGTCTTGTGATCATTAATTTGGTAATATTTTTGGTCAGTAATTTGGTCATTAATTGTGACAATTAATGACCAAATTAAAGACCACGAGACAAGCTATAAATGACCACATTTTTGGTCCCGTCATAAGAGACCGGAAATTAACCACTAGTGATCTCCAAATCAAAAGTTGTCATTTATATGCGGATTTTGGTTCTTTATTTTGTCACTTATCTCTCATTTTGTACTAGTGCTTGGTTGTTGAAGGCCATTACTAAGAAGTGATCCATCCATACTGAATATTCTCTCTTGCAGGTTTCTTCAAAATGAAACATATGTCTAAAGAATGTATATGATTTCCACAATGCTTACAAGGATGAAGATCAAAACACTAATATTTCATATTGCCAACTTGATCAAAATGTTGAAATTTGGAACTCTTAACTAGAGTAGTTGAAGATTAACTTTATTTTAAGAACCTCACACATTGAAACTGGATTGGCATGGAGAAATCAGGAATGTGAAATGTCACTTCCTTATCGTATCCAAGACCGGTTCTATGCTTGTTGTGGGTGGTCTATTCGCATGGTCTGACGATAGGATTGAGAAGTGCAAACATAATCTCTATATGCATAACTTCATCTTTATTTTCTTCTAAAGTGGACACACTGACTTGAATATGTTCTTATGAAGTGGCATCATTATGTATAGGCTACTAAAAGGAATCATAAAGAGGATTGTTCTGAACAAGAACCGTTGGAATATTAAATCCCCCTATCTATGTCATTTAATTACATTGGTAGCATTGATTAATCTCTTATGGTTAATTCCTATGTAATAGACTAGAAAATTGCCTTGTGTGGACCACAAGGCAACATTGGGGGGACCACAAGACTTCCAAGAGTGAACCACAAGATTCCTGGACCACTTGGGCACATTTCTAAAATATTGTGGATAAGATTCTGAGCTAAAAGCCACCTTGCTGAGTTTTTACTGCTTTTTCCCCTAAGGGGAAAAGCTAGTCTAGTAGGAAACTTGTTTTTTGGACCACACATCCTCTATGATGTTTCTTCTTTTCAAACTTTGGATTTAGCATTTTTTTTCATCATACATCACTCTCAGGTCACTAATTCAAAAATTCGTGAGCCTTTGGAGTGACTTGGGAAGCACACTTGCCACCTAGGGGGGATGAGCATATTTTTAGTAAGTATGATGATATGAGGATCCAAATGGAAACTTTAGCCATTCAAATCTCTGTTGTAATGTTATATAACATTAGCCTATTTTTTTCCAAAGTTTGGTTGATGTATTTTATTCGTGAGAGTTAATATAGTTTGTATTATTGTGAGTAATTTTCTGAGTTCTTTGACTAGTTGTGTAAGATCTTTATGAGTGAGTGTAATTCTTGATCAGATCTTGGTGTGAACAGAAATTTCACATGGTATCAAAGCTATCAAGCTATTCCTTTCTCCTTCTATTGTCTTGCAGGATCCAACCGGTCTCAAGGTGGGCACAGTAATTCATCCACAGGGCACAATTCTTCATCAAGGAGGCGCAGTGAGCAAGAATTGGGCACGCCCAAATCATCCCAAAATTAATTTCAGAGATTCCATGGATCATTCACAGCAGATCATCCTCACTCCATTCAATTATTTTGACTGGAAGGCGTAGATGGAGATCTTACTAAGGAGCAAAGGGCTCTACAGGGTGATAATGGCAACTGAAGCTAATCCAACCTCAGCAGTTGAGAAATCTAAATGTCACAATCGAAGAGATGAAGCCTATGGGATGTTATGTCTCACTACATGCAGGGATCTATTATTTCATCTTGATGGTCTTACCTCTCCCAATGAAGTTTGGATGAAACTTCAAGAATTGTTTGGAAAGACGGATGAATTAAGAGACCACCAACTAGATAATGAGCTAGTCTCATTGACTCCACGGAATTTTGATAACCTCCAGGATTTATTTTCCAAATTCAAATCACTTGTGTTGCAGATGAAACAATGTGGTATTGACAAAAAATATGAGCAATTAGTTTTGGCCATTCTCTCCAAGCTTGGCCCAGACTACTCAGTCTTTGTTTCGACCTTCCATTCCATCCGGAAAGTAGTTAAAAATTGGAACACCCCAACACTTTCAGAATTCATGGAGTCTTTGACACAAGAACGAGACAAATTGGTCTTGATGGGAACCATTAAAAATCCATCCAAATAACATTGTCTGAATGTTGGAGATTCAAAGGGTTCGAAAGGGAAAAAGAAGGGCAATTTCAAGAAGCCCACCGGTGAGAAGAAGGACAAGCAGAAAATTAATGAAGACTCCTCGAATTTCAGGAGGAATCCAAATAAGAAGAATGAGAGGACAAAGTGAAATTATTGCAGCAAGGGCTTTCATCCTGAAATCTCTTGCATGAAGAATGCCATTGACCAAATGGTTGAACTCTTGGAGAAATCCAACATTCCTCTTCCAGAGAGTGCAAGGAGGAAGGATGGAGGGAAAAATTCTGATGACAAAGAGAGAGTACATGCACTGATGGCAAGCACATCCAAGCCTACCTCATTCATTATTGATTCCGGTGCTTCAAGACACATGGTGTCTACAAGTAAGTTTTTCACTTCACTTGACTCTTCTAGTGGTCCAAATATTGTATTGGGTGACAATTCTTAAACATCTAGCAAAGGCAAAGGTAGCATAGATCTCGAGTTTGGTTCATTTAATAATGTATTATATGTACCTGGACTTGTTGCAAACCTATTTTCACACTATCAGATGACCCACACATGGCTTCCCAAGAGAGTAACCTTTACCCCTAATGATGTTGAGATAGCTAAAATTTCAACAGGAAAAATTGTTGCATTTGGCAATGTTGATCACTGTTCTAGAATCTACAATTTTTCTCAGTTTGTGCCAAATCCCTCACCTTTTTCTCTTTTAACCCATGCCAATGAGTCAAGAAAATTATGGCACGAAATATTTGGCCACCTGAATTATAAATATTTTTCCCAACTCCATGAGAAAGAAATAGGGCTTCCCAATATCAGATTTTTCAAAGGTGTTTGTCAATCTTGCATCCTAGGAAAACACCCCGAGCATAAGTATGGGAGATCCACTACTGAGAGAACCTTTGCACCATTAGAGCTTATTCACACTGACATATCATGTCCATTCCCTCATGATTCTTTGAACCATGCCAAGTACATCCTCACATTCATAGATGACTTTAGCAGGTACTGTTGGATTTCTTTCATCAAGCTAAAATTTGAAGTTTTTGGTCTGTTCAAGCTATTCAAAGCCTCAGTTGAGAACCAGTCTGGTAGGCATATAAAATTATCAGATATGATAATGGTGGTGAATATGTGAAATCAGAGTTTCAGCAATTTTGTGCCTCTTCAGGCATTCAAATGCAACACACAGTTCCATATACACCTCAGTAGAATGGGGTTGCTAAGAGGAAAAACATGTCTCTAAAGGAGATGGCCACATGTGTTAGGATATTCCTATACTCCATCCTAGTCCTACCAGCATTTTCATTATTTGCATTTTCAGCCATGCATGCATTTCTGCATGTTGCATGCATGCAAACTACATGCATCCCAGTCATCAGCATGGAGTCCTCCAACCCCTAATCCTCATTTTTCTAGCTTGAGGAGCTTCTTTCTGCTCTGTTTCAGCCCTTCTTTCACCTACTACTTGACAAAGGCGCCCTCCCTCACCTACCATTCAGTTACACTTAAGTTATTGAGTGATTTGTGGATCTTCTCCTTGATTTGAGGACAGATTGACTAGTTAATTGTCTCTAACACTCCGATGGACCTCTAGTTATCCCTGACAGCCTATTCTGACTCCAGTAAGCTCCTATTGTGCCCTCCTTTGAACCTCCTTCACTACATTAGTGCATTATGTTTGTGTTACACTTATTACATTCAGTTAGACTCAGTCTTCTGCATGGATGACACTCTTCGATGATGATTAGGACTCCTAGTGGTGCATTGTTGACACTCCACTGATGATGTTGATGACTCTATTGATCTGATGATCACTCTATGAGAGGCTAATTCGAATTGCCACCTTGGCATTCGAATCCTCTCCACCATTGTACTATTTATTGTCCATACTTGTGATTAATGAATTAGTGTGTGTGAAGTTATTTTGCTTCTATCCGAGTTCTACTGTATTATTATTATGTTGCTCATTTACACTGCATTGACCACTCTTAATATTATTCCTAAATTCTTTCATTGTGAAGTATACATCAGCTCTTAGATCTGCTGTGAGGATTTTCACAACATGTATGCTTGAGGCAAAGTAATCGTCTCCTAAGCTATGAGATGAGGCAATAAATTGTGCCACATACATTCAGAATAGAGTGCCACACAAATCTCTCAAAGGTATCACTCCTTTTGAGGCTTGGACAGGGCACAAACCTGATATCTCTCATTTCATGATTTTTGGCTCAAAGGCTTGGGCTAGGATTCCACTTGAGAAGAGGAGGGCTATGCAGCCCCAAATCCAGCCATATTTGTTTGTTGGATATTTAGAGGACTCTAAAGGGTATACGTTTCTGAACATGAGCACTCAAAAATCCTTCATAGAAAGGAGTGTTCAGTTTGAGGAAGAGCCCTCACAGAGCGCTGAAATTGGAGAACCATGTTCACCACCGACTGAAGAAGAAGTAAGTGATGCCATTGAATTTTTTATTCTGATATTTCTGATGATGAGGACCATTTTATTGTATATTCTAACACACCTACAAATCCTAAATGGGATTCTAAGACTTTGCAAGAAGCAGGTGAACTAGTGGGCAATCCTCGGGACATAAGGAGGACTAGATCACAATTTGAGACTGCTCTCAATGTGAATGACCCCTACCTTTCTGAGAAGTGTTATATGATGGTAGATGTTGATCCTTAGACATATGAGGAAGCTTCACATGATATCAGATGGAAGGTTTCCATGGATGAGGAGTTTCAGTCATTGCAGAAGAATGAAACATGGGAGCTAGTCAAGCTCCCCGCACGCAGAAAATTGGTAAGGTGTAAGTGGATCTACAAAAAAAAATGTGCAGCTGATGGTACAGAAGTGAAATATAAAGCTAGGATAGTAGCAGAGGGATTTTCACAAGTCCAAGGCCTTGAATACAATGAAAATTGTTCCCCTGTTGCACAAAAGGATTCGATAAGACTAGTTTTGGCAATTCCAGCATCCAAGCGTTGGGAAGTGCACTACATGGATGTGAAAAGTGCATTTCTCCTTGGGGATATTGAGGAGGATATTTATATGCATCATCCAAAAGGGTATACATCATATCCTAATCTTGTGTTTAGGTTGAAGAAGTCCTTATATGGGCTTAAGTAAGCCCACAGGGCTTGGTATGCCAAAATGGACAATTTCCTCTTGTCACAATCTTATGTTCGGTGCAAATATGATCCTAATGTTTATATGAAGCTGAATGATGGTTCAATAATGATTATAGTGTTGTATGTTGATGATTTTTCAATCACGGGTAGCTCTACGGATCAAATAGCTTCATTGAAAACCGCTTTGCATCAAGCTTTTTCCATGAGTGACTTGGGAACTCTTAAGCAGTTTTTAGGGCTTGAGATTTCTCAAACAAAGAATGGAACAAAGGTATCTCAATCCAAATATCCATCTGATCTGTTAAAGAAGTTCAATATGGCTGATTGCAAGCCTTCTAAGACTCCATTCCTTTCAAGAGTTAGAATGGAAGAAGCAGAATCTACACCCTTGGTTGACAGCAGTTTGTATAGGCAGCTTGTTGGAAGCTTGCTTTACTTGAATCACACTCGACCTGATCTTGCTTATGTTGTGAGTGTGGCATCAAGATACATGGAGAAGCCACATGAGATCCATTTCAAGGATGCAAAAATAATTTCGCACTATGTGCAAGGCACCAAGACTGATGGGATTCACTATGTTGCAGATTCTAGCCTAGATATTTTGGGCTTCACTGATTCAGATTGGGCTGGTGATAGCCTTGACAGGAAATCCACATATGGATTTGTATTCATGCTTGGAGGAGGTCTAGTTTGATGGTCTAGTAAGAAACAGAGTGCCATAGCACTATATTCCATGGAGGCCGAGTACAGAGGAGCAGTGAATGCTGCTACTCAGTGTGTATGGTTGCAGGGGATACTTTCAGAGTTTGAGATTGCTTTTAGTACTCCTACTGTCATCTTTTGTGACAACCAGAGTGCTATAAGATTCTCAAGTGATCCAGTACAGAGACAAAGGACTAAGTATATTGAGATACATATGCACTACATCAGAGGACTAGTGCATGACCAGATCATTGATTTGCAGTATTGCCCAACATGTGAGCAAAATGCAGACATCTTCACCAAAGATTTTACTGAGAAGACATTCAACTATATTAGATCACTTCTTGGGATGGATGAACATGTGGTGGAGTGAAGGATTGATCAGCAATCTTTCAATTTTGATATGTCCATTTTTTGAGGGAAGGTTTTTTCCATGAGGTTTTCCTTCTATCCTTGTTTTGTGGACCGACAGTATTGTACAGGGTGACCAAGTCTTGTTAATGGGCCCTTAGTATTTCTATTTTCTGATATTTAGACCATAAATTCATATTTATGGGGGGGTGTTGGAATATTAAATCCTCCTATCTATGTCATTTAATTACATTGTAGCATTAATTAATCTCTTATGGTTAATTCCTATGTAATAGACTAGAAAATTGCCTTGTGTGGACCACAAGGAAACATTGGGGGGGCCAAACGAATTCCAAGAGTGAACCACAAGCTTCCTGGACCACTTGGGCACATTTCTAAAAGGTTCTGAATAAGATTCTGGGCTAAAAGGAGCCTTGTTGATTTTTTACTACTTTTTCCCCTAGGGGGAAAAGCTAGTCAACTAGGAAACTTGTTTTTGGACCACACATCCTCTATGATGTTTCTTCTTTCCAAATTTGGGATTTAGCATTTTTTTTCATCATACATCACTCTCAGTTCACTAATTCATAAATTCGTGAGCCTTTGGAGTGAATTGGGAAGCACACTTGCTACCTAGGGGGGATGAGCATATTTTTAGTAAGTATGATGATATGAGGATCCAAATGGCATCTTTATCCATTCGAATCTCTATTGTAATGTTACATAACAACAACCTATTATTTTCCGAAGGTTGTATTATGTATTTTATTCATGAGAGTTAATACAGTTTTGTATTATTGTGAGTAATTTTCTGAGTTCTTTGACTAGTTGTGTAAGATCTTTGTGAGTGAGTGTAATTCTTGATCAAATCTTGGTGTGAATAGAAATTTCATAGGAACAAGTTCAAAATTTGTTTCTTCTTGTAGGAGATATGACTCAATATATAGAAACCCAAGTGTGGCTTGTGAATCTTGTACACAATTTCAAATATGAGTGATATTTGTCTAGTCAACCATGACAATGTTGTCGACAAAGGAGAGAAGTAGAGTGTTCAATAACTCTATTAAAATATGGATTCCAACCATTGAAAAAACTGTGAGCCACTAAAATAGTGAAGGGCCGTTGGAACCTAAGGTTTTGTAGGTTCATCACACCTCTGGAGCTTCTAGAGACAATTAGTCAATAGAAAATAGTCGATGAGCAGAGCAGTCGACTGGAGGATCAACTGAGCAGTAAATAAGTTGGTTGGTCAACTAGATGGTCCTGGACCAGATCCTTCTCACTTCACGAAAGTTCTTTAGATATGGAAACTATAAAAGAATGACCCCATGACTTTTGTTCATATGTTTAACATGTCCTTTGATAAGTATGCATTGTGATGTTTTGATCATAATGTGTTGAGATTAAGTGTTGTAAAGGTGTCTTTAGACACCACCCTTCTTCTTGGAATATCGTTCCCTTCTATCATTTTCTTTTATGTTATATAGTTCAGGGTGAAGAGGTTCCCCAACTTGGTATCAAATCTGTTTCTTTTAACTTAGCCTTGCTGTCGACAAACCGTTTTGAGTCAGATCTAGGGTTGATCGAATATGGGTTAAATATTTGTCAACCGATACCAGTTACTTGAACTTGGATCAAATCTATTTGATTAGAAGGATGAATTGAAAGATAGAACCTATTGTTCTCAATGGACATAATTATGCAAACCGGGCGACATATATAGAGACTTTGTTGAAAACCAAAGGACTGTGGCAATATGTGAAGACTGTTATTATTGATCTGATGGATGTCGATGCTAAATTTATATTTGACGTAAATAAGGATAAGGATTTTGGATTCATCATGACCAACATTACAAGGGAGATTCGCTTTCACACAAATGAGATTGACTTTCCTTATGTCATATGGAATAAGTTGAAGACCTTGTTCAATAAACTAAACGAAAGTCAATTTTTGTAGATAGAGAAAGAGTTGATCTCTCTAGAACCTCTTTCCTTTGATCAAATCGAGGACTATTCTGCTTGCATTAAGGAGCTACATTTGAAATTAGGAGAATGTTGAAATAATTTCCAAAAAAGGATGGACAACTCATTGAACTGGTCATGATGAATTTGAAGACACCTTATGATGTCTTATTCTCCTCCATTCACTCCAGTTTGATGTCACACAAGCAAGACGGTAAGTATTTTACCTTTGATACCTTATGTGATTTGTTGGTTAAGGACCAACATAAGTTGCTTGAAGAAGGGAAGATTGGTAGAAAACACCAAGCTCAGTTGCTCAAAATCAAGATCAAGCCAAAACTTAAAGAATGTGGTTGACAGGATCATTGACCAGAATGTATCAACCAACCTACTAAGGGGAAGGCTAAAGAGTCACCATAGATGAAGAAGGATTGAAAGAAGAATACTTGTCAGTATTGTGGAAACGTTGGACATGTTGAGAAAACCTGTTGGAAGAAAATGAAGGAATTAGAAGGAAAGGTCAAGAACCTTGAGGATAGTGCATTGATTGGTCAGTCAAGCAACCAATTTATTGAAAATTATACCTTCTTTCTCATCACTTCCTAGGAATTGCATGCTTGTACCACTCATATTGAATGGATTGCAAACTCTGGATGTACTCATCATATGGCAATGGATGCTTCTTTGTTCTCTTCCTTAAGTGGATCTTCTAAAGAGAAGATATATGTTGTTTATGATTATGATCTTACAGTGGTTGGAATCAGTGATGTTTAATGTCAACATAGTTGAATATCCAATGTCTATCATGTGCCTAGCTTGAGCACAATTTTTTTGTTGGTACGTTGCTTAACTTACGAAGACTAAGAATATTGTTGAATTTTGGTCAGATCGCTTTATCATAAATGATTTCAGGCTTGGGGGAGAAGTTATTTCTTTAGGTTATTTGGATCCCAAAGATGGACTTTATAAGTTTTGTGACTCTTCCCGACTGACTGCATCGACTGCAAAAACTACGCCGACTGGACCGACTGCACTCATCGCTCAGACCGATGACATAATTTGAATTTGGAATGAACAACTTAAACATCTAAAATTTTGAAGTTAGAAGATGATGGTAACTCATAAAATGGTTACTCGTCTCCCAAATATTGTCCCACCTGATGGAGATTATAGAGGATGTATGTTTGGAAAGCATCATCAGGCACACTTGGATTTAGGGAAAGCATGGCATGCACAAAACCGATTGGAGCTTGTTCATAGTGATCTATGTTGGAAGAAAAAACCTTCATTAGCAGGTGCAAAGTATATTTTGAAATTCATTGATGATTTATTTATATTTATATGGGTATATTTCTTCAAGAATAAGAGTCAAGTATTTGAAAGATTCAAGGAATTTAAAGCATTGGTTGAGAAGCAATGTGGTCGACCCGTTAAATGTTTGAGATTAAACAATGGTGATGAATATGTGATTCGATAGTTTGAAGAATATTTCTTGCAAAATGGTATTTGATGGTATAGATCTATCCCTCACACCCCTCAACAAAATGGAGTCATGGAGAAGAAGAATCGTACTTTGGGAGAAATGGCCAGCTGCCTGCTGCAAACCAAATATCTTCCGATAAAATTTTGGGTAAATTTGTTTACTGCTCAAATTATCTTCTGAACCGGGTTCCAACTAGAGCCATTGCTGACATGAATCCAGTCAAGAAGTGGGATGGTAGTAAACCCTCTATTGGACACTTGAGGACTTTGGGTGTGTTGCTTGGGCACATATCGATGATACTTGTAGGAAGAAATTGGATAAAAAGAGTCATGTATGCATCATGATGGGATACTATTATGAGTCGAAATCCTATTGATTGTTTGAACCTGTCGAAAAATAGATCATCTTAATCAAAAGTGTGAGCTTTGATGAAAATATTTCAGGTAATAAGTTGTTGAATTCCTCTTATGGTCTATTGCATAGTGATCCATTTGACATTCTTGAAGAGTCTAAATTGAATGTACTTGTCTGTGGAGTCTCAAATGGATCGACGGATTCTCCTCCTAATCTGATTGGTAGTCAGTCTACCATGACTGAAAACATTGACACACCGACTTACTCGACTAATGATTACGGCCTGAATCACTACTAACTCATCTGCCACGATCACATGCTAAAATGATTAAAGTTGTTGGACTGGATGCTGGAGATGCTAGTATTGGTCGACAAACCTTCAATCAAAATCAACATGGCAGTGTTGCACTAATGGCACGTGTTCTTTAAACTTGTGATTCTGACACTTATGTTGATGCTCAGGGAGAGCATGAATGGGAAAATTCTATGACTACTGAAATTGTTTATTTGAAGAAGAATCAAACATGGGAACTTGTTCCTCAACTTCAAGGAAAGAATGTTGTGAAGTGTCGACGGGTCTATAATGTTAGTTTTTCATCATTTAATTCAATAGATCTAGGATCTTAATTGAAAGAACAACATGTACAACATATCAAGCATAAGAGACAAGAGACAAGAGACACAAAACATTTCACCGGGGAAAACCAAGAAGGTGAAAAATCCCGCAACTTCCTCAGAGATAGAATAAGCACCAATACAAAGATCACAAAGATCAAACCCAAGAGATATATGACTGCATCAGCTACTCCTCCTCCACTAGTGCCCACTCCTCCTCTCTCTCATTAATGCGAAGTGAGTGAGTGAGTCAATGTGTCAAATGAGAGAGTCACACTCTCTATTTATACTTTTACTTTCACTTGACCTTTACTCAACTAGGTCGGCCCCAACTTAACCACTTAACATAATGTTGACTGGGACGACCCCACTAGGGTATTGGTCTAATAACCCTTTAACCCACATGACTCATACAAGGCCGACCCCATCAAGTATAAGTTACGACACTTACAATATAACTTGCGACACTTGCAAGTACAATTGATGACACTTCCAATCAGAGGAATAATACATCTCCGTTGGGGATACAATAAAGTACAAATACAATATACAAGTGAATATCTTCCGAATTTACAAATACATCAACATATAAGACCAAGTTTACTTCCAACGGTGTTGTTGAATGCTACAAGGCTCATTTGGTTGCCAAGAGCTTCTCTCAACAAGAAGGCATCAACTACACTGAAACCTTTTCCCCTATTGCAAAGATGATCTCTATTACACTGATCCTTTCTCTTTCTACTCATTTTGAATGGGAGCTTCATCAAATGGATGTTAAAAGTGCTTTTCTTCATGGATATCTGGCTAAACAAATTTATATGGAGCAATCTCTTGGTTTTGTGACAAATGCTAATCTTGTTTTTCGACTCAAGAAGTTGTTGTATGGTTTGAAACAGGAACCGCGTGCTTGATATGTGAAGATTGATAGTTTATTTTCCAGTCTTGGGTTCAAAAATTGTAAATCTGATCACAACATTTATGTATTACATGTTCATGGTGATACTTTGATTGTGGCATTGTATGTTGATGACTTAGTCATAACTGGAAATAATGCCAATCTAATTTTGGGTTTGAAGAAACAACTTGTAGATATATTTAAAATGATTGACATTGGTTTGTTGCATTTCTTTCTTGGCATTCAAATTTTGCAAATGGATGATGGTATCTTTCTTTCTCAACCTAAATATGCATTGAATATTTTGAAACGATTCAAGATGGACGACTATAAGTCTTGTGATACACCTTATCAGTTGGGAGTGAATTTGTCGAAAGACTATGGATCTCCACGAGTCGATTCCATTCTTTATAGACAATTGGTTGATAGCCTGATTTACTTATTGCACAATCGACCTAGTCTCTCTTTTGCTATAAGTGTGGTCTCTAGGTTTATTCAATATCCTCGAGAGAGCCACTGGAAATTTGCAAAGAGAATTGTTCTCTATATTAAAGGAACTTATCAGTATGGTATTAAGTATTGCTGTAGTATGGAACCCCTAGTCAGGTTTACTGATTCTGACTAGGGAGGTGACATTAAAAACCGTAAGTCCACTTTTGGATATGCGTTTTGACTAAGTTTTGGACCCTTGGTCTGGTCATGTAAGAAACATAAGGTGATCTCTCTATCAACTACAAAAGTAGAGTATTGTGGCACTGTCAATGTAGTTACAAAGGTAGTTTGGACTCATCATATTCTAGAAGAGCTTGGTTTTCTTGTTTAGGTCTCGTCCACTATTCACTGTGATTATCAGAGTACAATACATGTTGGTGATAATCATGTTGCTCATAGAAAAATGAAGCTTGTTGAACTTCATGTTCATTATTTGAGTCAGTTGGTGCAAGACAATGTTGTCTCACTTGTTTATTGCAGGATAGATGATCAAATCATTGATACCCTTACAAAGTCTTTACTAGAAGCTATATTGTTTGTGAAACTTCAGGGTATGATCGAGCTTCATGAAGTTGCAATTATGGGGGGTGTTCAGAGAAAGTAATTTCACCTCTTGAATCTATAAAGCGTTGTGCTAATGGGGGTGTTGGAACCTAAGGTTTTGTAGGTTCATTGCACCTATGGATCTTCTGGAGACAGACAATCGATAGACAACAACCGACTAGTAGAGTAGTTGACTAGAGCATTGATTGAGTAGTCGATTGGTTGGTCGTGGACCAGATCCTCCTCACTTCACGGAATTTCATTAGATCTGTAAACTATAAAATACTGACCTTATGGGTTGTGTTCATATTCTTAACATGCAGTCTTTTGTATTGTTAGGCCTACCCATTACGGAAAATAAGAAATTAAACGTACATAGACAAAAAAATGATAGGCATGAAGCACACATTTCCCATTAATTAATGTACAATATATACATGAGAATGCCTCTTGGGTTCAACTTCTCAGTGAGTTCTCTTGGTATCCCGAACAAATCTTCCCATTCACCTAGGACTTTTCATCTTCTCACGTGAATATAGAGTAACTAACATAATATTTTCCTAACACCAAGGATTAGATTCCAACAATTCCCCCATTAATATGAATGGATGTATGTGAGTCTAAGAAAAGAGAGCTAAATCACTGGAAGTGGACAACTACCACTTGTTGAACATTTCCAACTTAACAATCTGAATTGCCAAGCAAGTTAGCAGAAGCTAACATCTCCTGTTAAATACAAGTGCTCTCTAAAGAGGTGGTTTAAGGCTGACCACTAACCAAAGGGGCTATCAGAATTTGATGTCTTCTACTACATGGGTGGTTTAAGGCACACCACAAACTCTCAAACTTGGCACAAAGGCTCAGAGGTTCTATTTGAACTTGGTAGGAAGTCTCAATGGTTCTTTGGAAACTGGTGGTTTGGGGACCACCATCTAATGTCTAGCAGAAGCTCAAGTATTCTGTTAAATGTGTGGTTTTATGTTGACCACAAAATTTGGAGCTCAGTCGAACATGGCTATTCAAGATCGCTTATTCCGAATGGCTTGTTTCTGACATTCTTCATTCCCCCCTATCAGGAACAACAAGAGGAGTGGAGAGTCTCATGGTGACAAAACTAGACACAAAACACAAGTACTATGGAGCAATGTTATCTTCTATATTCTTTCTACATCTCTGAATCTGGCCTCCTAAACAGGCTGTGGATTAGGATCGCTTGATCTGGCTTACTTGAAGAAGGCCATGACTGCTTGTTTTCAGAATGACAAGGCTTTGAAATTTGAAGCCTGGCATCATGTTCCCCCTTATTAGGTGCAAGATAAGAAACAAAAAAATATTTTTCTGCAAGGTTGACTCTTGCAATTTTCTTCAGCTTCAGACACCGATCTGAAGAATGGTTACGCTTCTTGCAATGCTGGCAAGGATGAAAATAAAAACATATATCTTTCATATGGCCAATTCAATCACAATGTTGGCATATGAAACTATGAACAGTTTGCACATCTTCTGACATTGTTTCACTGTGTGTTGGTAGCTGATAACAGTCATCTTCAAAGAGAGGGTTATTCTGAACAAACACTAGTACAGAATGTTGATTCCTATCATGTACATCATCCTCTTTGGATTTCAAATTCTACATATGTGTGATAATAGTTTGGAGAGTATCTTTGTTGATTGTGATTGAGTCATCTACAACAATAAGTACTAGAGTGTTCAACAACTCTAATGTTTCTTCAGTTTGGGACATTATGAGGACTATGTGAGGCCTCCTTGTGCAGGTAGGATAAAATAAAAATGACTCAATCAAACTAAGGGCTTCTTACAGATCCTCCCTTTACAAATAAGATTTAAGTAGATTCAAATTCAAAATTGAAGGGTTTCGGTCTCAGCCAAAAATGCACCCAAATACAATGCAATTCAACTTTTCCTCAATTTTGATATTGTACAAAAACACACATGCAAGTACCAAAAAACACACTAGAACTTACTAACAAACAAAAGTTTTCAAGTTTCACTTATGAATGTGAAATTGATGAATTTGATATACATGAGTTCTTGAATGATGACAGATCTACTTTTGCAACTTCTTCTTTTGGAGCAGCTGTAACAACAATCTGCAAACTTACTTGAATCCAAACCAGTTTCAAATCTTCTCTGGAAGCTTTGCCGCAACTTTCACAATGCCAATATTCAATGCAGGTTGTATCCATTCTCTTTCAGGCTTCAATACATAGGCTTGTCTTATTGCTTCTTTAGATCCATTCATATGAGGTGGATGTCTTTATCTCTATCGTCTCTGAGTTAAAAAAAAAATGTTTTGATTTGTACAAGTCACAAAGTCACAGCAGAGAATGAATGAAAGTTCAGTCCGCTAAGGTTTTGTTTCCATCTAACATTCTATGGTTTAAGGTGGCCATCTTTATTAGTCTTAAAAACTCCACTAATGTTTGAATTCATCATTACAACTCAACAATTTATCATTCTTAGCTCGACAACTTTAGAAACAACAAGAGATTCTAAACCAAAATTTCCTTATAAAAACCATTTCTGTTGGCAATCAACGCATACAATCACTTGCTTATCTCATCAATCAACTTCCTGAAAATATTTATATTCTGCCTAGGAAATAAACTCTGTTCAAGAATGTTATCTCGAAACTTAGGAATTCAACAGTTTTTTTTTTAATTACAGTTACCATACATGTACCTTTCAATGACAACGCTTTGTAACTCCTAGAATATGTATACATATTTATTAATACATCATAGACGATGTCATCTCAATCAAACGACTCCTATACTTTATATTTACTATTGTTGGTGGCAACTCCAACACTTTCCATTGGCAACTGTAATCCCCACACATATCGTATAACCCTGTATAAACTTTACATGTCTATCACTTTGCTTTGCACCGATTAAGAGAAATAGTCTCACTGTGACTCGATTCCTCTCCAACAAACCATATAGGAGATCAGTAGAATCTCAATGAAGGGCCTCATATCTTGAAATAATATCGATGGAAAAAATTAAACCTAATATCAATCCCGGTTTCTTCAACAAAAATATGGCACAAAACCTTCTAGAGAAGAAACTACCCTCAACGCGATTGAAAATCGCTAAATTTGAATTTAAATTCTTCAAAAGCAAGGGCAATCACCTTTTGTAGGACTGGAGATTTTCCAGTATGGAGGGCATGTTTGAATTCGAATCCACTACCAAGTGGTTTCCCCTTATAACACAGAAAGTGACCATTGACAACTCTCGTTGAGTTTGAGCTCATGTCATAAAATCCAAGTCCCTCAAATGAAAATTGATCACTCCAGCCAAAAAGAGTTGGAAATATCCCTCGAAGATCGAACATATATGACATCATTTGATGATAAAAATCAGGCTTCTAAAAGACATTCAACCACTCAGCAAAACTTAGATTTCAGTCTGAAGTAGTCATAGTAAAATGTCAATTTTCAGGCATTAAAACAGTGACTCAACAAGCTAAAATACACATGCTGAGATAAATAAGTAGCGGAAAACAAATATAACAACAGACTGTAAATTGTATGCATAGTGAATTTTGGTCAAACTAGACCCTGGAAAAACCCACAAGGGGAAAACCAGTCCAAGAGCAATTTTTATTTAGCATTTCAGGCATAAAAACAAAGTTACAGTAGCAATAAATTAAACATTTAATGATTGTACCAACACCTCGAAATTCATTCCCAACAATACCTTCAAATTCGTTCCCAACAGTACTTCAAATTTTGTGTCCAGCAGTACCTCGAAATTTGTGCCACTATACGGACTGTACAAACATACAGACTGTACGAAATGTGCAGAATGTATGGATTTCTGCCTACCTCGAAATTCGTTCAGGAAAAAATTCTTCGAACTGTGTGCCAACCCTCGAAATCTGTGCCCAGCAACTTCTAGAAAATCGTTCTAGCTGAGTAGTACGGACCAGATGTACAGCCCAACAAATAAGTGCAACAAAGTTGCCTTGGGATTCGAGCCACCTTCTATTTGGGATGAATCCCTCTCTTAGGGAATAGAGCCACCCAAACGAAAACTTGCTCTCACTCAAAAACTCACAAATGCCAAAATGCTCACTCTTGGAAAAAACTATGTCTTGCACATTATCCTAGGCTTGCTCTTATAACTTGAAAGTGACTTTTCACCTTCCCTGTCCCTAAATCCAATGGTCAAGATCTAATCTTGTCTTGATAAGATCAAGGGATGAAATTCATTCCCTCCAAAATAAATCACTTACGCTTTTTAATAAAATAATATTACTTTATGAAATACGTCCACTTTTATTTCATAAAGTCACTTTATAAAAAGGCACTTTTAAATTAGACTAGGAACATTACATAAAAAATCACTTTATAAAAATAGCCACTTTATTACAACTTTATAAAAGTCAAGTGCCTAGATAATGTAAATGCAAGGTCACTTTCGCATACAAGACAAAACTATGCGAAGTGCCTCCTGAGATAAAATGCTAACATTTTATTCCTCATAATTGATTGATTGTTCAAAGTGCTTAATTCATGCACGCAACCTCATGAAGAAATCAAGCATAATGGAATGAAGTTTGTATCAAAACTTTATGTGGCATATAAAATCCTCTTATAACTGACATTACTCGAAACAGAGTGACATACATAATTATGGTAGCAAACAAACAAAAGGTAACAAATGTGGTAGTTGTGCAGGGATGACTTCAGCTCAAGAGGGACTGAAATATTTCATCCCGTATTTCCAAGTCTCTAACCATAGTCTGTATTGTTCCAGTTATTTGCTTGGTAATTCAATGAGAGAACACCAAATGCATCCCTTTAAAAATGAAATATCAAGCCAATTCTCATGCCATTGTTAACACATTCACCAACAATAAGCATCTATCCATGGGGCATCCACACATCCAAGCTTCCACATAGAAAAATGAGAGGGCATCCATGCACAATGAATAGTATAGGAAAATCATAACAAAATAGAGGTGCAACTCACCATATGAATGTGACCCGGAGAGAGGTCGCAGCAGACCACATATGGACATCAACGCAGCTCCAGAGAAAGGTCGCAACTTTCCAAAGAGTCTTCACCAATGCTTTCACCATCGATGGATTTCACACATCTCTCTGAAAATGGTTCGTGCTCTCTCAAAGATGTTTAACGTAGCTAGCATTTGCATGGCATTCCTTAACCTTCACGAACTCAATGGATGTGAAGCTCACGATACTTACACAAACTCAGACGTAGTAGTCATGTTACTAACATATAGTTTAGGGTGTCCTCCTCATAAAAGAAGAGCATACCCACGTCTTCCAAGCAGCAGTATGTCTTACTAACATATAGAATGATACGCAACAAATAAAAACAATTTGAATTATTTTAATATAGCCTCATCCAGGACCAACACTCCAATCATGGAGTTTTCACCCACATTCGTCAAAGTTCATCGCAGCTCCAGTTTATGAAAATACAGAGTTTCAGCTCCAGTTTTCACCACCAACGAATAGTTTAGCATCGCACCAACAAATGCAATACTCAAAACGAATTAGGGTTTATGGTGTAAAGAAACACTCTCGCAGTGATTCAACTATGTTCATGAGAGTAGATGCAAAAATTGGGAATGCCATACATTAAGTAGACTGAGGAGGGCATAGGGGAATGTATAGGATAAAGAAGTTGGCAAGAGAACTGCAGGTAGGTAGGTATGGCAAGTAGGAAGGCAGGCTGAATGCCAAGATAGGACTGAGAGCATCAAGAGTTATGGAAACCAGGATCTGATACCACTATTAGGTGCCCATTAGGGGAGATAGGAAATTATAAAATGCACAAAGACGTTTAATGCATATAGGTTTGTGTTATATCAAAGATGTTTAATGCAACTAGCATTTGAATGGAAGTCCACAACCTTCACAAACTCAATGGATGTGAAGTTCACAATAGTTGCAAAAAATTAGATGCAGTAGTGACGTTGTTGGTGGATAGTTTATGGTTTCTTCCTCACAAAACAAGAACGTACACACATCTTCCATGCAACAGTACGTCTACAGCATAGGTCCAATGTGCCATAGAATGAGACGTAGCAAATAAAAAGAATTTAAAAATTTGTAATACAACTTTAGCCAAGACGCACACTCCAATCGTGGAGTCTTCACCCACATTCTTCAAAGTTCATCGCAACTCCAGTTTATGAAAATACACAGTTTCGGCTCCATTTTTAACAAAAAACAAAGTAGTAGAAAGCTGCTCCAATCTCTAGACATGGCTCTCTAGACATGGCTCTGAATAGGATTCAGGTTCCACACAACTCTCTTAAGAGCTCACCACCAACGAAAATTTTAGCATCCCACCAACAAATGCAATACTCAAAATGGATTAGGGTTTACGGTGTAGAGAAATACTTTCACAGTGATTCAACTATGTTCATGAGAGTAGATGAAAAATTTGGGAAGGCCAGACATTACGCAGACTAAGGAGAGCACGGGGGAAAACAAAGGGCAGAGAATCTGGCAGGAGAATTGTAGGTAGGTAGGTATGGTAGGCTAGTAGGCTGACCGAATGCCAGGAAAAGACTAAGAGCAGGAAGAGTTATGGAAACCAAGCTCTGATACCACTATTAGGTTCCCATTAGGGCATATAGGAAATTAAACGCACAAAGATAGAAAAGGATAGACGTGAAGCACATATTTCCCATTAATTAATGTACAATATATACATGAGAATGGCTCTTGGGTTCAACTTCCCAATGAGGTCTCTTGGACTCTTGAATGACTCTTCCAAATCACCTAGGACTTTTGGTCTTCTCACGTGAATAGGGAGTTACTTACATAATATTCTCCTAACACCAAGGATTAGGTTCCAACATGTATGATCAAGTATGCATTGTGATGTTTCGATCACAATGTGTTGTGCTTAAGGGTTGTAACAGTGTCTTTAGACACCATCCTTCTTCTTGGAATATTGTTCCCTTTTGTTATTTTCTTTTATATTCTATAGTCCAAGGTGCAGAGGTTCCCCAACAAGGGATTCTTGCAACTCCACCCTTTTACAAACACTCAACAAAATCAAATTCAAAAAATGAAGGGTTTCGGTCTCAACCGAGAATGGACCCAAGTACAATGCAATTCAACTTTCTTTCAATTTTGACACTTACAAGAGAACTATTGCAAGTATCATAAATACATTAAAACTTACAAAATTGACTATTTGCAAGTTATAATATGAAGTTGAATGGTTTACCTGAGATTCTTGAGTGATGATGATCCACTGTGGTGTTAAGGCCATTGAAACAAGAGGCCCTTTTACACAAATTTCCGCTACCATATTCTCCTCACAATCTTCAAGATCTAGGAAAATGTTTGCAACACAATGCAATCCTGGAAGATGCAACAAGCTTTGATCTACAAATTAACGGTTTTGGGAAAACAGAAAGAAAGGAATGTGAAAAACCATGGGGATTCCAAGAGAATAAAGGTAGCACCAATAGACAAATTAATAAACCGTTTGATAAAAAAAGTTCAACGAGAAATTACGCAATGTCTCACCCAGGAATATGGTGAATGAGTAAAATGGCTATACTGTTTATGAAATGCCGAGGTAATAAGTGGATTGTACAAGATTTATAATGCCCGGGTAAGAGGAAATTCTAATTTATTAAACTACCCAGTAGAAAAATCACCCAAGAAAATAATACCATCAGAAGGGTGCGCCCATGTTGAGAGTAACAGGTTGTACAATAGATATAAACACCCAACAGTGATAAAAAAACTCCCCAGGTACATTTAAATTCACACACTTGTGACCAAAAACTCCCTAGGTAGAAATGTCAAGCATGCTCGTTGAGTTAGAGAAAAATCATGGAAATGTAATGAATTGTTGCATACAAAGTGTGGGGATTCAACTACCTCGATTAATGATGGGAGATTGAAAAATGTGTAGTTTCTCTTTACGGTCCTAGAAGGATTTGTGAGTTTCATTCTACTTTGTTGAGAGAAGGCATGGTTGCGTGGAGAATTTGGAGGCGCCCAGCTAGTGTTTAGGGGCGTGGAGATTAATAATACAAAGAATATGAAGACCTCATGTATATGATATTTTCTTCACATAGAAAAAGGCTACCTCGAAGGAGGTAGGCACAAGAAGAGAGATTAGGGTAACACAAAAGTGAAAGAATACTAGTGTGCAGATCTTGAATATGCCTAGGTAAAACATAGGAGGGTGTGATGAATACTAGAGAAGAATTGTAGAAATCGTTACATAGAGAAAATGCTAAGAGCATATTGGAGGCAATTTGATTAAATGGTTATCTACAAAAAGATATGCCCAATAAATAGATACTAAACGTGGCAAAGAATAATTAGATAAATAATACCTTACTGTACAGGTATGAAGGTTGACAAAGTTGGCAGGCTGACGACATAGGACTGAGGAGATCCCTATGCTCTAATATCACTATTGGGACACACAGTGGATACAAACAATAAAAACAGAAATAAAGATATGTGTGCATTACATTTTTATTAACCAACTACACACACACGCACGCACACACACTCACAAACACACAATGGTACGTGACCCTTGGTTTCATATTCCAACGTGTCTCTTGGACTCCCAATGACTTTACCTATTCACTGTGACTCTTGGTATCCATCTCACATGAATAGGAATATAATGATTAACCCTCAAAGGATTAATATTTCCAACATATAGATTTAAGAAGGAATAGGGAGGAGGAACCCTAATCCAATTTAAGCATGGATTCAGGTTTGGCTTGAGCAAGCAAAATCACAATGTTGTTCAAAAATGGAGGAAGGAGAAAGCATGATGATTAGTAGTAGGTTAATAGTGAATAATTTATTGGGACCAACATAGTAGGGGTGACATGAAAGTGATATGCTGGGTTGGCAGGTGCAGGGGGAGTTCTTTCGGACTCCGGTGGAAACAAAGTTGAAGATTATGCTTGGGGGATCGGACAGAAGACCAACAACACAGTCGAGTGGCTTGCATTGATAAAAGGTCTCGAAAGAGGAAAAACAAATCAAGTCAGTAATCTCGTGGTCTTTGGGGACTCCTTGTTGGTTATAAGGGAGGCCAGAAGGCACGTCAACAATCACCGCAAAGCTACTCACCATATTCACCAGCACTTCAAATTTGCAGCCACTGGCTTCCACTCTATCTCCTTCCTGCATATTCTAAGACACAACAATCAAGCTACCGATGGATTGGAAAACTCCGGAGCAAGATTGGATTGTGGACATGCCATCACCAATGGCACCCTTAAACTCAATGTATGGGTTCCCTAACCCCCTCTACCCTTATCACCTCCCCCATGGCCCGTCCCACCACCTCCTTCTCCACATTTCCCAACAGGGGCCGCATTAAATCCCGAAATCTCTTTTGGATCCCAACTGCGTCCTAATCCATGTCCACTCAATGCAAATGACGGTTGCGTCTGACCTCCACCACCTGTCACGCATGCCCCGGCCTTAACTACGGGAACTTCCCCAAGCCACCTTTCCCCTATTTCTTGCAGGATGGCGGCCTCATTCCACAACATCCCTCCGCGTCTTCCCCTACCTTCTCCCTGGGTCTTCTTTTCTGCA
Source organism: Larix kaempferi (assembly GCA_027924585.1). Classification (NCBI taxonomy): domain Eukaryota; kingdom Viridiplantae; phylum Streptophyta; class Pinopsida; order Pinales; family Pinaceae; genus Larix; species Larix kaempferi. The sequence goes on along the minus strand of BSBM01000541.1, from coordinate 3,859,837 downwards.
AGTTTCTGCTCTGTGTCATGGAGGGTATTTTCCATTCTCCGCATTGTAAGGATTGTGCCTTGGGCCCTAGCTCCAGTAGAGGCAAGAAGCGTTATCTTAACGAGCTTCTGCAAAATAATGAAAGAACTGGAAGGAGAGGGGGCCTGGTCTGTAATAATCCTCGTCAACCCGAGGAGCAGGGTAATAGAAAGAATTGGGTTCCTCTAGAAAATGGAATTAGTACTGGCAACCGAGATGTTATGCATTGTATTGGCAGTGGGTTCGATTATGGAAACATAAGCAAGAAGATGCAAAAATCCCCGGAACCTGGGCATGGTGGCCCTCATATTCTGATGTGTAATAGCCCGGATGGCTATGGTAGCAAAAGCTGGAAGCAGCATTTGGGTTACCAGGGAAACCTGGTTGCTATGGACTCTCCTCACGGGAATGCAAGTCCTACCCCTGAAGCTCAAACTCAGATTCAAGACCTGGAAGCCTAGGTATGCTGGGTCCGCGGCGATTTGATGGAAACCAAGAAGGCAATTTCAAATCTCGCCACCTTCGTGCAGATATCCAACTCAGAAGTTAGGAACAGCGCTGGAAAGGCGAAAGACTACTTCGAAAAGCTAATGGATAAGCATGATAATTTCTTCAGTTGTCTTCGAATTCTGGAAGCTAAAGTGGATTGCATAAGGGTCAACAATAGCAACAATCTGGTTAACAAGGGAAGCAGCCCCTCTATTATTCTGAATCTAGAGGAAGAAAATGTATCCACGGCTCCTGCCAGTCGCCACCAGGCCAATTGACTTGGCTCTTGCATCTACAGGAACTCTACACCCCTCTTTTGGTTTTCCTATGTATCCCCGAAGCTCTGTAATAGTTTCTTGTTCTGTTTTAGCTTAAGTTCAGACCTTCCCGCTTCTTTTTGTATATAGTATAGCGCCACTCATTTTGAAATTCAGAGGCTGAACAATATGATGCTTGCTACGGAAACTATGGGTTTTACCGGAACAGCCTCCTGGCTATATGTAATTTCCTCCTTTTTTAATATATAAAGCTAGTTATCCGTTTCTGTAAAAAAAAAACATGAAAGTGATATGAAAATTGTCAAGAAAAAATGGATACCTAAGATACTTGGTGAAAATAGGAGGGCTTTTAAATTGGAAATGTGTATTGGGAAGGGGCTCAACAAATGATTTTTTAGAGATAAAAAAAGGAATTAGGGATATTCTTTAATATCTCGTGAACAAAAGTGCTATACCATAGGTTCACTAAGTGAAATTCCCCATGGTATCCACATTGGATATAGGCTAGGGTTAAGTGGAAAATTATTGTGACACAACCATTCATCACGAACACAATTTTGCACAAATAAGTCTCTAATTTGTATTTGTATTTATATTTGTTTTGGCATTGTATGTTGTGCATGAATGGTCAATCCTATAGATGAATTTAAATGAATTGTATGAAAAATTATTTATATTATGTATCTTTAAAGATTATGCATGACGCAAACAAATGAATATATTGTGTATGTATATTCAATTTCACATTTAAACTTACTCTAAATCTTGTAGTGAGTTATTAAGAACTCTAATTGGCACTCTAAAGAAAATTTGTGGAGTTTGTAACTTGTTAGGAAAAGAAGGTGATTGACTAAATTTCATGAGTAGGCAATAAAGTGATGTTGTCATCCGTGACACACCTTGATTTTACAATCAACTTGATGGCAAGGCCTTCTATCAAGGCACTAGGATTTTTGGATTGTTAAACTAATAAAATGGGTAGAAAAAGTACATATGACTCCTTAGTCATTATTCATGGGTGTCTCCCCAAATATTGAGGCATTGATGCAAGTGAGTTACATCTAACTCACTATTTTGTGTTGGGATAACAATCCAGCTGTATTAGTGGGTTGTTATACTAATGAAAATTATCTACCTAAATTAATGAGTTGTTACGCTACTGATTAGGCATAACACCATTCCTTTTTCTCCATAAGAGAGACAGCACTTTCAGACAATTTTAAAGAGCTCGCTCTTGTTTTCTTATATATGAGGTGGACTTTTTGGAGACATAGTCTATGTTTTTTTAATCACATGCTTGTAACATCTTTCTTAAACATAAATGTTGAATTATATTTAAACATAGATGTTGAGTTATATGTAAAAACCAGCATAGATCTAAATTCTAGGCTCTATCAAGCACCGAGAGGGATCAAATCTTCCGAGGTGCAAACCTCTCCTTGAATAGCTCCTTAAGTGCAATACCTGAACCACCTAATCCTAAGCTCTAAAGACTCTAGTTTAAGTCTCATATTTACTTTTTACTTTGTATTATTCTTTTTTGTTTACTTCGTATTATCTTGTTACTTGACAAACACTCGACAAACACTCTAAAGTCTCATATTTACTTTTTACTTTGTATTAAAAGTAAAAACTAAAGTCTCTAGTTTAAGTCTCATATTTACTTTTTACTTTGTATTATTCTTTTTTGTTTACTTTGTATTATTTTGTTACTCGACAAACACTCAACACATGTTACAAGATCTCCCTCATACTAGGCTGTAGAGCGCCTCTCGACGCAATAATATTTAAGTTGAAGTTTTATATCTTTAAAAAAAAGTTTTAAAAGTCATAATAAGAATAATTGGTGAAGGAAATTCTTTATTTATAAAAAATTATCTTGTAATAAAATCTTATAACTTAATCTCTATTTTTTTAACATTAAAAATTAAGTTAAAATATCATATTACAATTCTTGGTCTTATTATATATGCTTTTAAATTAAATCAACATAAATCTATTTTAAATGTGGATTGATCAAGTGAACATTTTTTTATTATTAGATTTAACATTTAACATTTATAACTAGAGAGTGAGTACTTAACTTAACGTTTAAATTAAATCAACATAAATCCATTTTAATCTGAATCTATCAAGTAAACTTTTTTTTTTAAATTTAACATTTATAAGTTTATAATTAGAAAACAATTGGTTAAATTATTTCTTCATAAAAATTTATAATTCAAATTCTTATTTATTTTTGTTTAGCATTAAAAATTAGATTAAAATATCAATATAAATCCTTTTTATTTATTTATTTATCAAATTGTTGATAGTTGAAATGAATCGTAGAGTTGTTGCACCGAGTGAAAGGAGGTGCTTTACAGCCCAGTATAGAAGAGATCCTCTAACGTTATATGTTTCAACGTTAGTAACAAAATAATTAAAAAATTCATGTCGGCTCATAAAATAAAAAATTATGGAAAATATTTATAAAAACAAAATCCATGTTGGTTCATAAAATAAAATATTATGAAAATTAATTAAAAAATAGATGTTCGTTTATAAAATAAAAACTTAAAACTGAAACCCTGATCTATCAATCAAGAAAGATCAAATTTCTTGAGTTTAAATTTTAAAAAAGAAATACACCTCAAGAAATTGGATCCCTCTCGGTGCTTGATAGATACGAGTTTAAGATGGATGTATGCTGGTTATAATTCCATTCAACTTTAATATAGAGATGGTATTTCTATTTATGTTTAAATTTAGTTTTTCTTTTCCAATTTTATCTTTAATGATTTTTATATAAATCATTGCCTCCAAGAGGCCCATTTTACACTCAAGTAGGGGGAATATGTAACTCTTTTTTTATAAAATAATAAAATTGTATTAAAAACATTTACATTTACAATGACATATATATAAAATTACATAAATTAGATAAATTAAAACCCTTCCTCAACATTTACAATTTAAAAAGAGGTTTGAGCCTTGAGAGATTTGATGTATAATAATAATATTTTTATTTAAATTTATATTATATCTCAATTTTTTTTTTAAATTATATTCAAATATATCACAAAACAAACAAACAAACAAGGAGGGTCATGCTCTTCCTAATGAGTTATGGTAGGGGAATATATAACAAAATTACTAGACTTTGACCTCTATTTACAACATGTGATCTCATTTCACTTCATTTACCTACACCCCTCTGACAATATACTATCTAACTTAATTTCCAGCATATCCCTTATTTAATTTCAATATATTAATAAAAAATATTTTCATTATACAATAGCATAAATAGTAAAGATATATAAATTTTAGAGTATAGTATCATAATTCAAATTTCCAATAAAACATATCACAACCAAACATATAAATACCCCTTAAGAAAATCTAACCCTATATACAAACACATTATCAATAATTAGTATGTTCCCGCAGGGGACAATATATGAATCGGTGATTCATATTAATCGCTCCGTACATGCAGAATTTGTTTTACTTTCAAAATTTTATGCTAAAGTTACAAATTTTTATATTAATGTATTTTAAAAAAATATTTATGTGAATTTTGATTGGTGCATAATGGTTGACGTTTGTCTCAATTTTCGCTTCCCAGGCCCTCGCGGTAGGAAGACGTCATTTCGAAGCATATATATAAAATTACAATTTATAAAATATTTTAAATTTTTTGAAATAAATATATTTATTATTATTTGAAATAGATATAATAGTTATAATTTACAAAATTATGACGAAGATATAGTAACATGCTCAGAAGGGATAATATTTTTTTCATACTTTATTATAAAAAATACAATAAAACTATGTTAATCCTGGCATAAAGTGTAACGCCCCGTTCTGACATTACTACCTAAACTATTATTATATGTTGTGTTTACTTGATTATGAGACTTCGTCGGTTTGGTGACACTATGGACATGTGGTTCTATACTTTTCCCGACATATATATGTGTGTGTGTGACATTAGTATTAGGATACGTAGTCATGTTAGATATGTATCATGTGTTAGTTATGTCTCATATATGCAAGTTAATGAATGATGGGTATGTGGATACCGTTAAGTTATTGTTGAAAGAAAGAATGGTATAATACCAAGTGCATGGTGAAAATAATAAATTGATTATTGTTGTTATGTTATGATGAAATATATGTGTACATGCACGATATTCGAGATTGTATGTCGAGGACTGACTTACAGGTCGAAACGGCTAAGTGATAGCTGGATCCTACGAGGTGGGAGGGCCTCGGGGACATGGACTTCGAAAGATAAAATGGTATGCGAGTGATGCATTATTTACTTTCGTGTGGTTATTATGCTGTTTATTATGATGTATGTTATGACATGGGTGGGGTAGGGTTTCAGGAAACTCAACCGCCCAGATTGGTTATACGATGACAAACCGAGTACAAGTGCAAAACGGTTATTATGTCGGGTAGACATAGTCCCTTGTTCCATTAGGGGGGTGGAGGCTTTACCCACCGTTTATCCCCGAAACCCAGAGTCATGGGAGGGCTGTGCTACGGCGCGCTCCCCAAGGTGTGTGATGATGACTGGTGGTTGCCTGCTGGGGAATCTTGGTCGATGAAGTCGACACTTCCGCTTACGGGTTCTAGCTGGAATCGGTCATGACTTGACATTTCAGGGTAGTCCAGCAGAGGACAGGATAGGATGTGGAAGTTAGTGATGATGTAGGTAAATAGGTGTAGCTTGAAGTAGGGGTGAAAACAAGATCTAACTGTATGTGTGTAAAACCCTTGAATGAGTATGTGTCATAACTCAGTAATGTATGAATTGTCGTAATTTAATAAAATTTCGGTTAGTAAAAGAATGTACCTCGCAAACTCTGTTTAAACCTGTCTCGGTAAACAATAAGTTTCGTGATTTTGATTGATGTGTGTGCGATTTATTACTGTTAGTGTACTTACGCGAGGTATGTAAGCAGTAGCTACGCTTACATAACTCGCCTACATATTTATAAGTTGCATAAAATAAAAGTGAACTATAATGTTTAGGCATTAATTACGTTGTTACTACTTACCTAAATAGGAGATTAAGTTAATACGTCAAGTTAGTAAATTTTGGATTAATAACTGAATAAGGTAATAGAGGAATTAGGTGGTAATAAAAGACGGTTTAGTAATAGTGTTAAATATTGTCGATTAATGTTAAGAATATTGATTAATGTAATTATCATTGATTAATGTTAATAATACTGAATAATAATGTTAAATATTGTCAATTAAGGTTAGTAATGTTGATTAATGTTAATCGTTATGAGTTAATGATTAATAGTGTTGATTAATAAACGAACTATGGATTAACCTAAGTAACAACTAATGTAATTGTTTAGTAATGATTGATTGATTATTAATGAATTTAATTAGTTAGGGGTAAGGGTTAAACTGTTAAATGGTTATTGTAATATTAATTAAAGTAATATTAATCTGATAGGTTAGTATAAATTACAAGGTCAGTTAATTAATTAAAACATATGGATAAGAATTAATTTATAATTATTAATTTAATTATGATCATGTCTAAGTTAATTAGAACCTAGGGTAAATTGCAAATAGATATATTATGCAATTTATAAACAAGTGTCGGAATGCACATTTGTAGTTGTTTAATAAAAATGATGAATTAATTATAAATTAATTATGAAACATTTAATTATGAGGTCACCGAGAGTGGACTAGTAATTATTGGGGTAAAACGTGTAAGTGTAAAACATTTGTGATTGGTGTAAAACTTTAATTTTATAATATAACATTTTATTAATTATTAATTATTATTTTGAAAAAGGGAAAGAATATTAGAATATTGCCGAGAGGTTGTCGGTTGAGTGGAAAGCACTTAAGGTTCAAAGATGAACCAATCCAAAATTTAATTTAATAATAAATGAGTCAAATGTTGGGGGCTCAAGGAGGACTGACTTTGGATAAAATTAATGAGGAGGATAGGGTTAGTTATGATAGGAGGAGTCGGTGGAAGGAAAGAGGGGGATAAGGTCGAGAAGGGAAGGAGGAGAAGGGGTCTTCTTCACCTTGCATTTTTTTGGATAGGAGAGGGAGCAGAGATAGCAGGAGAGAGCAGCAAAGAAAGGGGGTTCTTGTTGGAGAGTTTGCAGAAGGGAAATACCGGTTGGCTTGTACTCGGTTTGGGCTCGGGGGTCCAAAGGGGTACCTTTGGAGCTGGGTGGTCGGCGAGACCTCGCCAGTTGGCAGGGTGGCAAAACTATTTGGGCAGGTTGAGTTTCAGGGTGGTGGAAAGAGTTTGATTGCAGGTCTATAACAGGGCAAAGGAAGCAGCGAAACAGGGCAAGGGAAGCAGCAAAAACAGAAGGGATCCACTAGCTATTTGCAGGTATTTTCCTTGCAGGTATAATGACCCCTTTCTAACTCTGTCAATATTCATTACTTCATGTTATAACAGAAATTAAATTGAATGAGAAAATGCATTTATATATATACTGTACACCTGCACAAGGTAGTAAAATGTGAGAAATAAATTTGACCTGCAAATGAAAATGTGTTATATTTTTTTTAAAGACATGAAATTTAACCAAATTAGAAAAACGGAAGCAAAAACAGAGAGATGAAACACTATGTCAAAAATGTTAGAAGGATCTTTATTTATGAATTTAAATTAACTAGGACCGGGGTCCTACATAAAGCCTCTCACTACTACGTTATTGGCTATCACATAAAAATAAGGCTCACTCACTAGAATTAGAAAACGGAAATTTTATAGATATATATTATAATAAATAATTTTACTAAGAAAAACGTAGTATTAATTTTAATTTTTTTAAGACTAGGGTATTAAACAACTTTACTTTAGTGCTCATTAGGACGGTTAACTTTTATTTTGATAAAAACTTACTTTCCATAATGTAATTAAAAAATATTAATAATAAAATATAATAGTGATTGCATTGAATTTCATATAATGCTAATTTTTGTTTTCATATCTCTTACACAAAAGTGAATAAGTAATCTCTTAACAACAGATTATATATGCAAACCTCACTCGCAAATTATATATATAAAAGTACGACAATTGATGCATAAATAACAATCGATTTAACTTAACATTTAAAACTTTTTTTTCACATAAAAATATATCTTACTATTAATACCGCGAAATAGTAAATAAGAAAACATACATCAAGTCATCATACCATAAAGGCCTGAAAGAAAATCATAAACGGGCACATGCTGAGCCCCAAGATAACATCACCGAATTCAGGATCCCACCCAAATCCCAATCATAACCAGAAAGGTTGCCATATCAGTATCCCAACAACTGCATGACCACTAACTAAACAGTCCCCAAATGGCATAATATCAAATCACCATGACATAAATACATGTATAATAAGTCCAAAACAGCCAATGGCCTGGACACAAGTGTCAAATAACATAAAGCATAGAGCCGCATAAGCCAACCTAGTCAAAAATCCAACAGGTTGTTGGAGAAATAAACTATGTACCTGCACAATATATAGCCGAATATAAATATGAGAGAAACAACAAAACAGGCCACAAGTCCAGATCAAAAGAGTCAGATCCAAAGCAGATCAACCGATCCCTGAGAGAAAAGAAGATCCTCATGCCATTCCTCCCACAAGATAATGCCAGTCGGTGAGCCCAAAGCCCTCTTGGAAAGGATGTCTACCTCCATATTTAACTCGCGGTAAACATGGGCAAAGTGAATATGCTGAAAGTCACTGATGAATTTCCGAACAGCATCCAACCATTTAGTGAGGATCAACACATTAAGTGGGGAAGTACCCAAATCCCACGATATTATGGAAGAAGAATCACCCATAACAACAAGTGAGGAGACCTGTAAGCGTCGAGCAAAGTGTAAAAGTAACCAGAGGGCACATAATTCACTGCGAGTATTTGATCCAGAACCCAAATTTAAATGAATCCCGTAGGAAACAGAGCAGTTTAGATGAAGCACCACCCCCGCCCCACAATTACCACCCCCACCAACCGCAGCCCCGTCGAAGAACCCTCATGGATACATCAATACCGGAGGAGTATTACGATAACCAGGACGTGAAGCAATCCTACCACCCGCATGGACTGAAACGGAATGCTTCTCCATGAATAAAGTAGTGATACGACTGCATAACCAATGCAGATTTATAGCTATACCATAAAAAACGTAGCGGTTACGGGCCTTCCATAGCTCCCACATCATATAACACGGGAGTTCCAACCATCGAATAGAGCGTGAGTCGCGGAGCCACCAGCCAAAGCTATCCTTTAAAGTAGACGAGGGCCAAGCCACAGATATACCAACAGAATTGACAATAAGCGTCCAAAGCTCATTAATGAATGGGCACGAGGAGAAGAGATGATCAACCGTTTCCAGGTGCGAACAGCATAAAGGACACCAGCCAAAACCAGAGAAGCCACGACGACAGAGATTATCCCAGGTAAGAATATAGTTGCCCATTGCCATTTGCAAGGTAAGGTACCCCCATTGGCAATCATGACTTCAAAGTTGGAGCAAGGATGGATAAAACAATCAGCTTGTTTGGCGATCCGAGGGTCAATGAAATTATGAGTGCTACCAGAATCAATGAGGATTGTAAGAGGAAGCTTCTTGAAGTAACCCCTGACCCGCATTGTTTAGGGGGTGGTGATTCCAGCTAAAGCATAGAGAGATATCTCTGGCTGGTCATCCTGAGACGGAGGGTCAATAAGAGGTTCCTGACTGTCGACCGGAGCATCCAGTGTTTCTGGATCTTTGTCACCCATTTCAGAGGCAGGCGGAGACTCCACATCCAGGAGATAGAGCTTTTGCTGAACACATCTATGTCCCCGAGTGAATTTCTCATCACAATTATAGCAAAGCCCCTTTTCTCTGCGTGCTTGCATCTCGGTTTCAGACAAACGCTTGATAGGAGTCGGTCGAGGAGCCTGCGGTAAGGGTGGTCGCTGAGAACCCATATTTCGGAAGGGAACAAAAGTGGGCTTGGAGCGTTGTTGGGCTGCAAGCTTGTCTTCTGCCAACTTAGCCAAACCGAGTGCTTCCATCATTGTGTTGGGGCAGAACATTTTGACCTCAGAGCGAATGGAATCCTTTAGACCACTGATAAAACAACTTCGGTAAAATTCATCAGACAATCCTTTGGTGTGGTTGGCTAGATTTTCAAATTCGGTTTGATACTCTCTCACAGTGCCAGTTTGGCGAAGTTTAGTGAGGGATCCTGTGAATTCATCAAAAGCACTAGGACCAAATCGTTGCAAAAGGAGCTGGCAAAAGTCTGGCCAGTTGGGCTCTGGATGAGCCTTGATGTACCAGCGGTACCATTGAAGAGCTTCTTGTTCCAAATGAAAGGATGCCAGCGGAACTTTGTTGACATCAAAAGTATTATGCAGACTGAAATACTGTTCTGCACGATAGATCCATCCAGTTGGATCGGTACCATTGAAGCGAGGAAAATCAAGCTTCGGACCACGAAAATTGCTGGAAGCAGAGAACCCATTGTCTACTGAAGACTCGGACTGCCGTTTGTTGTTCATAGCTGAATGTTCAAGATGGAGACCGAGAAATTTTTCATCAAGATCCTGGAGTTTGGCTTGGATGGCTGCAAGTGCTTCCTCCATGGTTTTTACTCCTGCACGGGTGACAACCATAACCAGGATTTGATTTGATTTTTTTTTTTTTTTTTTTTTTTTTTTCTGACTGGGTAGGAAAACAAAAACAGGAACTACTTCAGTAAGGGAAAATTTGGATTTGGGAAAAAATCAGAAGGGTAAATGGGGTTTGACTAAGTTTTGGACACTGTTGGATAGATAGGGAAGCAAAAATGAGAATTTCAGAAGCGGGGTGAAAGAATGGGAAAATTTGGCAGAGGGGAACAAAGAAGCAGAATTCAGAAAGGAACTCTGTGGTAAAATTTGAGGGTGATTGGGTGAAATCTGAGTAAGTTATGGGAAACCCTAAAAATAGACAAATGTGGGATTTCGGGCTCTGGGAAGGGGAATTGGGGATAGGGTCCTGAGGACTGAAATATGCAGAATGGGATGACAGGGGTTCCCCGAAAATTTCAAGGGAAACAGAGTAAAAATAAGGGAGATATGGAGAAAATACTGATTTTTTTTTTATTTTTTTTTTTTACTGGAGCGGCTACGGCTTGAAAGAGATCTGGAACAGCGCCGAATGGACTGAAAACGGCTGAATCTAGAACGGCTTGCAAAATAGATCTGAAACGGCGCAGCAGTGACAATAGTTCAGCTGAAAGTAGATATGGACCCCAGGTATGTGCGGCTTCCTAACAGTTCAGGGGTTTCACTCGGCCACCAATGCTGTCTGACGGCTTGCGTATTGGGGCAATACCCCTCACTCCACGGCTCAGGTAAAACTGATAACCGCTTTGCCACAAACGACAGCTCTTGGTTTACCTCACGGGTGGGAACTAGTCAATCAGGTAGGGGTCGTTGCCCTTTTCGCTAGCAGGTCCTCTCAATGGGCCAGCTACTTCGGGGTTCCTGTGGTACTCCTCACAATGAGTTTTAGGGCTTATGCCCAAGTACTTCCCACAGTTAAGCGGATGGGGATTATTCCCAAATCCGAACCTGCAACAGATGCGAAAAAAAAATTTGGCAGAAATTTCACCCAGCGAGCCCAAGAAAGTGCTCTAATACCAGATGATACGAACCGTTACACCAAAACCTCGAGATGTTAGTGAAGGCCGCCCACTAGGATCTTAACATCCCACCACGCTCCACAGTCCAGACTCTGGGCTGGATGTGCGCCCATATGGTGGTGTCCCCTTTGAGCCGTACGAGCCTCGGGCAAACACTGCAATGCCGACGTTGCCACCCGCTCTGTGACTTGAACCTGGGTGGAGGCTCTGATACCAGATGTGAGGCACCTGCAACAATTAATTAACAAGAATACGCGAAATAGCAGAAATGACAGAACTCAGAATCACTTTTGTATTGATCACAGGCCACTTCGAGGGGGCAACCTCCTTTGAGCAAGCTCAATACAAATAACTTCACGGTGCCTTCATAGGTCTCAACACACACTTATATACTAATTCTAGGCGCCAATACTATGGGTCGAAACCATGGGCCGTTACAAACTATGGATTAACAATACTACGGGCGGCTTACAAAGCGTATGCGCCAACAATAATAACACAAACTATTGATTAACAAATACTACGGGACGACTTACAAAGCATATGCGTCCAACAACAACATACTAAGAAAGTAAAGACATGGGTTCCTAACATGCTCCAATGACTAATGTGTGTATCGAATCTTTTAACAAGCCACAGCCAGTCATTGGTCCTGTAATTTGCAGGTTTGATGAAATAGCCCAGATATTTGGAGCCTTCTGATAACTCCTTAAATTCCAACGAAAAAATACACCTGACACTATGTTCCACAGTCACCTCCAATGAGTGTTTCAGGAAGAAAGATTTCACCATACTAATGAGCATACCAGTTACCAGGCAAAAGAAATCTAGAATTCTCTTATACTGTAGCCATTCAGCCAGAGTTACCAGCCCAAAAAGCATCACATCGTCCACAAACAGCGAATGGGTAACTGTTACACCAGCCAAGACTTTGATACCCTCAATAGCACCCTCGCTTTTAGCTTTGTGAATAGAGAGGCTCAGCCCATCAATGATCAGCAGAAACAAAAGGGGGGGTAGAGGACACCCCTGACGGAGTCCCCGAGACGCCTTGAAATATCCAGTCGGCTGACCATTAATAAGAACTGCATAGTTGACAGACGAAACACATGCCATAATCCACTTCATAACCTTCCACGGAAGACCAATTTGTATAAGGATCAATTTGAGAAAAGTCCAATTGACACGGTCGTAGGCTTTAACCAAGTCCAGTTGTAGGATGAGTGCCTCCATCTTCTTCTGATTAATACTGTGGAAAACCTCCTGTGCCACACCAACCGCGTTGTGAATCTGACGCCCCTCCAAGAAACCATATTGTTCCATAGAAATGTATGAGGACAAGATTGGTTTGATACGTTGTGCAATTATCTTAGAAATGATCTTGTATACTAAATTGCACAAAGCAATCGGGCGAAAGTCATTAAAACTCTCAGGATGTGTTGATTTAGGTATCAGTGCCAGATAAGTGGAATTTAACGCCCCAGAGACCAGATCCAATGATCGAGATTCATCTACAACATCCCTGAGGTCACTCCCCATGATATCAAAAAAATGTATAAACAGCTCCACCATCCACCCATCAGGCCTCGGAGATTTGTCCTTAGCAAAATCCCGAAGAGTGTTCTGAACTTCTAAACAGGAAATAGTCTCAAAAATTTTGTCACCCTCCTCATCAGAGAACATCCGAGGATATTCCTTAATAAGTTTAAATTGAACAGGCAGGGAAGTAGTTTCAGGATCAGTATAATAATCAAGAAAATGACGAGAAGCCTCAGACTTCAATTCCCCATCACCACGGATCCGTCGGCCATCATGATCATTTAGATCCCAAATGTTATTTTGTATTCTGCGACCATCAGCATATCGGTGGAAGAACTTCGTATTTAAGTCCCCAGCTTTGAGCCAAATAGCCCGGCTCTTTAAACGCCAGGACTCTTCCTGATTAAGGAGAATCTTGAGTTTCCTTTCCTCCAGCATAGAAAGTCGAACACGAGCAGATGGAGAGATCCCCGTTCTCAGGGATAGACCCCTAAGGTCATCAATTTCAAAATCCAGTGAATTGAGTTCAGAGGTCTGTTCAGCTTTTTTGGATCGTTCCCAATTAATAGTAAAGTCCCTTAAGGACCCCAATTTGACCGCAAGCTTGTCCATGGCCGACCATTCCCTCGAAACATCCGAATCTGCCCAAAGAGAGCGGACACCCACATCAAAATCTGAATCTTTTAACCAAACAGAATTGAATTTGAAAGGGTATATGCGATGATTCGCATCAATTTCAAATTGCAATATAATGGGAGTATGATCGTTGATATGAGTCTGCATACACCAAGTTCTATATGTATGAAACGAACTTAAAAGTGTCTCAGATATCAAGAAACGGTCAAGACGTTTGGAGATCAAGTTCTCATCAAGCCGACCATTTGACCATGTTGGGACTAATGGCCTCGGTTTCCCATCAACCAGAGAGTTTGTGGAAAAAAGGTTCCTGAAATAAGACCCCAGAGGGTCCCTCCTGGCCGCACAACCCCAAATTTCTTCAGCAACCCATGTAAAATTCAAATCACCAACGAGGATCAAATTATCCAAAGCCAATAAGTGTCCCGAACAAGCCAGATCCCAGAAAGATTCCCTGTTGCAGTAGGGCCCATAACAATTTACAATATTTATCACTTGCTCAGAGCCCCTAAAATTGCCAGTCAGAAGTATGCCCAGCGAAGTATTAAAAGGATCCAGCTTAAGGACCCCCGGGTTGCATGCAGCCAGGAGCCCACCAGAAAGACCAACCGCATCCATAGAAGACATACACCACCCAGGCTTAATTTTATTGAAGAAAATACGAGCTTTCTCCCCACATACCATAGTTTCTTGCAAAAAAACCAAATCAGGATTAACTATTTGAAGGACTCTTTTGAGGGCCAGTTGTTTGGGCATCCCCCCCACACCCCTGATGTTTAGGGAGAGAAAAATCATTAACGACCCCTGGCTAGGGCTTTGATTCCTTTAAGAGCCCTGGTATCCGGAGAGATGGGATTATTCGGAACGATTTTGTCAGAACCCCCCAGAGTGATGACTTTTTTATTTTTCATGGCGCTTCTCGTTTTTAATGGGGAGAAATCTTCCGCCAACCCGCCCAGCCGAGCCCCCTTCGCAATACATTGGTCACCCAACGTATTCAAAATGACAGCAGATGGGTTGTTAATCATCACCTCCTTATCAGGGTCCAAAGTCGTGGCGTCCGGGGGATCAGCCACGGTAGTATTGCAAGGACCAACATCAACGACAACCCAGTTATTTAAATAAATAGGGAGAGGTGTCTTTTGGACCATCTCAGAGTAGGATGGGATATGCAATATATGATCCAGAGTCTTCGATTCACAAGGTTGTGTGACGGTCGGGAGGACCGATGACAATGGCCCATCCACAATAGGCGTAGGAACCGGCAAAGACTCCTCACAATCCGAGGAAAGGATAACAGTAGGGCTATGAGTAAAAGCCGATGCCACAGGCGAAATGGGAAAGTCCGACGCGGTCCCCGAGGAAGAATTACAAACAGGAAGAGGAACATCAAAGGCGGGAGATACAAAATCAGACGAGACAATAGGATTCTTTTCAGAATCAGAGGCAGATGACAGCTTTGGATATAAACGACTCAAATAGTTACCATTGTTCCCATTGTTGAGCTCCAATGCATTAATAAATTTTATGTCCAAATCATTCAAAGAATGATAAAAAGAAGGGTCATTGGATTCCAGCTTACCCATTAAACCCGCGGCCGGAGACAAGATCTTGTTGGAGTATCCGTCAAGACCACCATTCATATCCACGTCTTTGTCGCTGCCATCATCCGAGGACCAAAAGGGATCCGCCCCCACCGGACGACTAGAAGAAAACCGTTGGTTGCACTGCCGCCAAAGATGACCCACTTGTTTGCAGTTGGAGCATCGGAAAGGGATGCCCCAATAATCGATGATCAAATCCATTCGACGACCGCGCCAATTGATGTGGAGAACATCAATGAGACCCAAAGATATGTCAACTTCCACTAAGAGCCGACCCATACGCCTGTCAAAACCAGTAAGATGCTCCTCCTCCACATGAAGAAACCAGCCCAATCTATTTCCAATAGCTTCAAACGCCCCCCGATTCCAAAGAGCAAGCGGCAGGCTAGGAATGAGTACCCACAAATGACGCATACGCACAGTGGCCGAATCCGCATCAAAATCAGTATACCACTTTTGTAGCATGAGGCTACCCGCACCATGTAGCCATAGCTGAGCCAAAATGGTAGTACAGTGTGCTTCCTGTTCAAACTTGAAGCCAAACCATCCACGAGCCAAAGCGAATACCTGAGGTGTGTATCCCACAATGGGCTTCCATTTCTCCGAAACCCAACCCACAATGTCATTACGGTCCCTAGCAAAATATGAGAATTTCCCCACCAGAACTGTCAAATTAAACTCAACGAGCTCTTCCAAGCCCAGGTCCCGTCCCATAGTTAGCCAAACCTCCCCGGGACGACAACAGAACTTCTCACTCAAACGGTGAGCAGCTCGTGAGGTATGTCTCGTATTCTTCTCCTTCACATGAGACGGACAATCCTGCATACTATCAACGGAAGGGTCAGAGCCAGATGTCATCCTAGGACCACCAGTCAAAGGCAGATGGCCTTTCTTAGCCCCATGTCTAGCGCGTGGAGCCCTTGACTGGTTGCCTGAGGCGTGTTGACGCTTGCCATGCAACATATCCCGAAAGTAGGATTCCAGTTTAAAACAACCCGCCTCTTCCATTCGATATTCCGAGGCGGTCATGGAGTTATCCGCCAGAGCCAGAGGTTCTGCCACATGTTCACCCATTGCCAGGTGTGTGCCGTCCACGCTAAACAACAAAGGAAGCTTCCAGAAACCAGGGATGATGGGTAACCGTGCAGCTCCACCACAGAAAGGGACAAACCCCAGTTCACGGCAAACCGGAAGAGAAACCCGACAGTATCCAAGGAAGAAATGATGCCAAGAAATCACGGTCAGAATCTAAGACTCACAAGAAAGCAGACTGCCGGAACCTCAGATGACCGGAAGAAAGAACCCCAGGAAACCCTCCAAAAACGTCACAAACCGCCCATCAAACCGGACACCGATAAACCCAGAATGTTCCAAGAGTATATGACGCCCGCACGTTTCAAGAGGTCACACCCTACACAGCACAAGACCGGAGCCAGACCCGACAACCAAGAAAATGGACCCAGAAAAACAGAAGTCACCTGACAGGGGAATGTGTCCCCAGAAAAACAAACCCCAGATAATGAAGCCGAAACCAAACTATACATAAACGGCCGGGAGCAAAAACACCCGGAAAACCGAAACCCCAAGTCATGTGCACAAACCGGAGTAAAACCCAGCTATCAAATAGTGACTATAAAAGCCCCCATCATGCAACAACAGTCACTGTCCCCAGCATGTAGGGACCCCAAAGTAAGACTATTTAACCAAAAGTATGAGCAAAATCAGCACCTGTAGGGGAAAAGAGTGACCAATTCAAGGGACAGTAGACCACGGCATCCCCCAGCGACCCACACCATATCACAGCCGGCACCAACTGCACGCAGCCTGAGCGCCACCATCATAGCCCTGAAATTAGCTTACCAGCTGCGTTCGGCGTTCGGCCCTGCCTCATACTTTCACAATATTGGTTCATGTATCTTGATTTGCGTGAAAAAACCTTCAAATTAACATTTAAAACTTGAAAACGGCAGTTTAAATTATAAAATTTAGCAAATTTAGCAAGGGCCAATGATTTGCGAGCGTCATTTCTTGGATTTTATGTGACTGGCATTTCAACCAGCATCGGAGAAATTTGAAGTATTGCTTTTAATATTTTTCTTTGCTTTAAAGAAATTCTTTAAATGTAGAAGCCATGCTTTACATAAATGCTTTGAAAGTTGAAGAGTGCTTTCAATACTTTATTTGTTAAGTTTAGAGATTCTTTGCTTTTGTTTACCATTATGTTGATATTTATGCATTTACGGTGTCATTTTTTTGGTGTTATTTAAGCTTTCTCTGCACACATGTTTAAATAAATGTTTTGAATGTTGAAGAGAGATCTAAATACTTTATTTGCTAAGTTTAGAGATTCTTTGCTTTTGTTTACCATTATGGTGATATTTATGCCGACCTTATATTTAAGAATTACATACGATTTACAGTCAGTGTTTCTTGTCCAAAAGGAATTATCATAAACAAAAGCAATCTTAAAATTGTTACCAAATAATTTTAAAATTTATAAAAAATAATTCTTTATTATAAAGAATTCCAAGATTTAGTTATCTTGAGATAAAACTTTTTTTTATTGTCGAAGTTACATTATTTACTTTATCCCAAAAACAATAAAAACAATAAAATGTAGAGCACATTGTTATATTAATTTTATTATAAAACAAACATACTATATACATAACACTTTATTGAAAATATTATTAAAAAAAAATAATAAAACATATTTAAAATAAAAACTAAATATTATATATACCAATAAAAAATTTATTTTTTTATTATTTTATTAGTTTTATAATTAAATTTATTTTTTAATTTTTTATTGGTTTTATAATTTTATTTTATAATTTCATAAGTTGTTAAGAAAAATAAATTAAATTTTAAAAAATTATTATTATTATTATTATTATTACAAATTTTAACATTTTTTAGTATTAATATTAGTTTTTATGTTTTTTTTTGGTATAAGGTCCGGCTGTTACATATATCTGAATCTGAATCTGCTCAAACCAAGACACAATATATCTGGATCTGAATCTGCTCACCCTTGGCCATCACTATGAAGACGACATTGCTTTACATTTCGATCAGACTTGCTCTCATTCCTTCAATCCCTACTCCCGCCCTTATCACTTTTCATTCCCCTCGCATTCCTTCAATCCCTTCTCCCGCCCTTATCACTTTTCAATCCCTTCTCGTTCCTTCAATCCCTTCTCCCGCCCTTATCAGTTTTCCTGGTAAAGCCTTCCTATATTCCTCTCGCGCTTCACATTCCTCCTATACCTTCAATGGCGACACAGAGAAGTGCATCAAAACACTCTGTAAAACCAACAGGCTTTCAGAGGCAGTGGAAACCTTCCAGCAAATGCTTTCAGCTCAATCTATTCCCGACCTCATCACCTGCAATTTTCTACTAAGTAGCCTGGTCCGAGTGAATCGACATGAATTAGCATTGTCTCTTTACAATCTTATGATTGAATTAGAATTTGTTCCAGATCGTATATCTTTAAATGTTGTCATCAATTCTCACTGTAAAGCAGGTAGAATGGATCATGCGTTCAAAGTGTTTGACGAAATGATAGCACGCGGGTATGTTCCTGATGTTATAACCTTCAGTACCCTGATGAAAGGACTTTGCCGGGAGGGCAGAATAGAAGACGCTGTCAATCTTTTTATTCAAATGGTGGGCAACGGACAGGTTCCTGATGTTGTTATATATAGTACCTTAATAGATGGGCTCTGCAAGACGGGGAAAACCCGCGAGGCGTTCGGTTTGTTGGCTGTTATGCAGCAAAAGGGCCATGAGCCTAACACAATCGTATTTAATACGCTCACTAATGGACTATGCAAAGAAGGTAAGCTCCAGGAGGCCACGGAACTACTGTATAAAATGTTAAAAAGTGAGTATAGCCCTGATGTCTTTACATACACTGCTCTGATTGATGGCCTTTGCAAGGAAGGCAAGTTGGATGAGGCTAGGAAGCTCTTCAATGAAATGCCCGTATGTCCCAATGTTGTTACATACAGTGCAGTTATTGATGGTCTCTGTAAAGAAGGCAAGATGGACGAGGCTACGAACCTCTTCCCTGAAATGATTAATAAAAACATACATCCTAACGTCATCATATACAATACTGTTATTGATGGTCTCTGTAAAGACGGCAAGTTGGATGAGGCTAGGAAGCTCTTACATGAAATGATTAATAAAAACATACATCCTAACGTCATCATATACAATACTGTTATTGATGGTCTCTGTAAAGACGGCAAGTTGGATGAGGCTAGGAAGCTCTTACATGAAATGGCCAAACAAAACTTATGCCCTAATGTTATCACATATACTGCCTTCATTTATAGTCTTTGTAAGGAAGGGCAATGGCAGGAGGCTACCAATTTGCTTCATGAGATGTTGGATAAAGGGTACACTCCGAATGTTATCACATACACTGTTCTTATTGACGGTCTTTGCAGAGAAGGCAAGCTTAAACAAGCTCTCCGTTTGTTAAATGTTATGGTGCAGATAGGCCACCAGCCCAATGAAATCACATACAGTACACTTATAAATGGATTTTGCAAAGTGGGTAATCTGGAAAAGGCTAAGGAGCTCGTTCAAGGGATGCCAGAGAAAGGTTGCACGCCTGACCTAGTTACCTATAGTACAATAATAGATGGACTTTGCAAACATGGCAGGATAGAGGAAGCTCAACAGATTTTCTATGAGATGTCAAAGAAGGGTCTCAGCCCTGATGTGATTACATACAACACATTGATGGATGGACTTTGCAAAGTGGGTAATCTCAAGGAGGCAATAAAGTTATTTCAACAGATGAGGGATAGCAGTCTTGTCCCTGATGTGATTACATATAGCACCCTCATGGATGGATTGAGCAAGAAAGGCACGCTCCAAGAGGCAAATAAACTATTGGATGGACTACGCAGGGAAGGCACCGTCATGGATGGTACATTCCAAGAGCTAAATGAAGAATGGGATGAAGTGTTAAAAAAGGTTTGAACCGACAACTTCTATAAAGAACATGACAGAACAATTGCATGAACCAGAATATGACAGAACAATTGCATGAACCAGAATATGACAGAACATATGGAAACATAGATCCACATGTTATGTATCTTAGATTTTCCCCATGTTATGTATCTTATATTTTCACCATTCATAGATATTACCAGGTTATTTTCAGATGTGATTCTGTATAACCAGATGTCTAGTTGATTAAATTATTTGACGTTTTTCTTTATGGATTCGATATAGTTTTGATATGTTTAAAAAAAAATCCTATATGTTAGCTTTTGGTACAACTAAAAGTAAGGACTGTACTTCTTATACTTATTTAAGGTTTAGAATTAAATACATAGCATTTGCTGGGAACAATCTTTAACCATTTTATATGTCTATTTTGCATCATGAGAATAATGAAAGTTTGTATTAGTTTAAAAGAGAAAATATAATATTTATGGTAATGAGTTTCTGAAGTTATTAAGACTTCTGTATAACATTTTGTTTTAGGTTATAAAATATTGTTATGATGTTTAAAGATAATTTGTTTCAATGTTATGTGGGTTATTAGAATTTTAGTCATTAATGAATTTTATGCTTAAAACAATTTATGTTAGTTATTGTACTTTATATGTTAGTTAATGAGGTTTTATGTAAAGTTTAGTTATCTCACTTGAAAAAAGTTAAACTAGGATCATTAGTTATAAAAGGGCTTTTAGGCATTATAGTGTGGGTATTTTTGAAGTGTGTTATTGCAAGTAGTTTGTAAGAGAATGGTTTGGCAAGGGGTATTGTCCTCTTGGGTTATGATGTTTAAAGCTAACGTGTTTCAAGATTACCTATTAATACTCCATGTTTGTCATTAGAATATTATTCATTTACATTTTTTGTTAGTTAACAAACTTGATTTTAAGATAGATATTATGTGAAGTCTAGTTATCCTATCACATATTCTAAACAAAAGTTTCTAACCACTTACCAAATTAGTGATATGCTAGTTGTTGTCACTTTTACCTCAATACATTTGAAAATCAACCATTTTAGAGGTCCATTTGACCCCGTCAAGCCAATCTGTAATTAGGCATTGGTTTTCCCTCTCAACCACTAAAAAAATCATAAAAAATCAAGTTTACTTTTCTATTTTAGCAATCCAAATGTTTCTAGCAATAAAATCAGAACATTAGCTTGCATTTACATCTTGAATGCCTTCATTCTCTCATCTAAATTAGGACTATATTTTATGGTTATAAAATATGTGATTCTTAGCCTCAAATCCTGTAACCTAGCTACTTTTGGCCTCATAGTACTTTTGTTTATTCATTCTTTAATAAGCTGAAATATTACATGAGTAAATCTAGAAATAAATATTCTATAAAAAATCTGAAAGACATATTTACCTAAGTCCATATATCCCCTTTCCATTTATCATTTGTTGGACTTAAATTGTCATAAGGATGCCCCCCATCAACTAGAAAAGAGTTAATATTAAGAGAGAAAGATAAGGCCATTAAGGAGATAGTGGTTAGCTTATCTAAAGTTACTTTTGAGTTCTCACATTGTATGGGTGGGACTTTCATATTGAGTGAGAACCTAGTGGGTATCAGTACTCACATTGGATACCTACGGTTAGGTTGAAAATCACTCCCACACAATCATTTCACATGAACAAATTATTGCACAAATAACTAATAAGTCTCTAATTGTTATTTGTATTTATTATTGTCATTGTGTGTCATGGTGAATCTCGTGAATGAATTTAAATGAATTATATGCAAAATGATTTAGATTGTGTATCTTTATAGAACGTGCATGATTCAAACAAATGAGATATGTTTTATATGCATATTTAATTTTTGTGAGATCTTTGGTTGGTATTTAAAAGAAATTTTGTTAAATTTGCACCTTGTTAAAAAAAAGGCAGTTGAGAGTCATGAGCAAGCAATAAGGGATTTATTGCTTCTTGTTGTCCATATCTATTAGACGATGACCAATCCATAAGGATTGTTCCATCTCAGATGTGGATTGTTTCTTCCATTGTAGGGATTTATTGCTTATTGTTGTCCATGTCTATTAGACGATGACCAATCCATAAGGATTGTTCCATCTCAGATGAAGAAACAACATAATTGTCTATTCTATCGCCCAATAATTAAATGAATCTGGAAGGCACAATTAATCGATTTAATAGTTAACTAATTAGTCAAAAAAATGTTGAGATGATGCAAAATTATGTGAAATTTCATCAAATCTTCAAAAATTCCAATACCCACGACACACGCTACCTTAAACACATATTCACAAAACAATTATGTGAGAGTGACTACACTTCTTCCATGGTGTGTATATATGTTATATGGTGTCTATGCTTTTTAAAGAAAAAATCAATTATGCTTAGTCAATTCACATTTTAAAGGGTCAAACTATTATTTTAATGTAATGCATGTTTGATTAACATGAGTGAGAAGTTGACCAATAAGCAATGTAAATAGATGTAATTTTTTTTAAATTTCTGTTATGTCTAATTATTATAAAATTTGATATTATTCATTTTTTTAAATTATTTTATGTTGGAGTTGGTTAAACATTCTATATTTTGATTTTTTTTTTATCATTTTTGTATTAGACCATAAAAATCACCACTTTTCAATATTCAAATTGCATTTTAAATTGTAGAAATGGATTCAATATCATCAAAAACCCTTGGGAACCATATTATGTAATTATAACAACCTATATGGTATAATATTTATATTTATTTAAATTGATTATTAAAAATAAACTATAATAATTAGCTGAAAAATAAATGTGTACTTCATATCTTTATATTGTTTTAATATGCTTTAAATTAGACGTAAGATGATATATTTTAATGTGTGGTTGCATCTTTTCATAATAATAATGTGTGGTTGAAATAAGTAATAAAAGATTTAGTTTATATTTCTACAAGTTTAATTTTGTTTCCACTCAAAATTAGTTCATTGGATCCAATGCTAAAAAAATATTGCCAAATATTTTATGATTGGAAATTTAACAATTAGTAAGATTTCTACACTTAAACAAAAATGGATCCATAAATTTACCACTCCTAATATTTTTATGTTAAAAAATATGATAATTGTCTTCCTTGAATGTTTGGTCATAACTATTACTCATACATATACTATATTCATGATATGCACAATAACCTCAAAACATAAAAAGATTTGTCTTCAAATCAAATCATTGAATAAATTTGTTGATTGATCTATGTTGCTTCCATGTTTACATTCATTTTCCAATGAATGTTTATCCATAACTATAAAACCACACAAAGTTTTATATCGTTGAAATCAATCATTAATTAGATTTATTGACTAGGTCACAACTCTTCTAATGATTGTGTTGGCGATCCATGTTGCCTCCCATGTCTACAAACTTGGTAAGATGGCAAGAGAGAAGCACGATCCTAATATGCAATGCTATTTGATGAGTTCACAAAACTAGGTAAACTAAAAAAAGCCTTGAAGATATTTTTTAGAATTTAATGGAAGTAGGCTTTAAGTCAAATGTTGGTGTTTACAATAAATGGTTTAGGGTTTTATTGAAGGAAGGAAAATCAGATGAAGCTTAGAATCTATTCCAAGGCATGGTGGATTGAGGCCAAAACATTGATGATGCGGCATACAATGTACTAGTAGAGGAGTTTGGTAATGAAGGGAGCTTTGAGAGGTCCAAAAAAATAATTCATATTTTTTAGGGAAAGGGCAATCATTAAGGAGCTTGAGGCACAACTTGGTGGGAAACCACAAGAAATAAATTCGATTGTTGAAGTGAAGCCAATAATGGAATTTTTTGAGGCCAAGGTCATTGTAGCAGTGTAGATTAGTCCTATACATTTTGAGATATGATTGCAATGAGAACCTAATGTGACATTAGTGATTATGACCAAAAAAATGGAAAGAACTATGTCATGGCCATGGATTGATGTGGATGGGACTACCACCAACACCCATGCTCCTTGTATTTTTGTTTGAATACCTACATACATAAGAGTCAATTTACAAATAAAGCCAATAATACAATATCCACGTTATATCACTAGCCACAAAACCCACGATACAACTTTTGGAACACACAGTGTTCAAGACAAATACACCAAAAATAAGATAAGTGTGAGATATTTTTCATTACGGATATGTACATATAAATACATTCATTATGACCCTTGGTTTCATTCGAAGGTGGATCTCTTGGAATTCTAATGACTCTTCCTATTCACTTATGAGAGCTAACGTGAATAGTAAATACAAAATACAATAATAGTTAACCCTAACATATCAATGTTTCCAACATTCCCCCCCTTAATCCAAAGGGGTGTATAGGAGTCCAAGTAAAGAGATAAAATATGGAGAAGGATCATTGCAAATGGTTGAAGGGACTCTTTGAATCAAAATCTAGTAGAAGCTTATTCCTTCTACTAAATGGGTTGTTTTGGATGAACACTAACCAGTCGAAGCTATGAAGAGGTGGTTTAAGGATGACCACAAACTCTAGAACTTAAAACTCACTCTAGTATTGGCTCAGTAGTTCCCTCTCGAACTTGGATCTAACTCAGGTTCTGTCTTAGTAGTTTCTTTTGGAACATGGTTCGAGGGCTCAACGGTTCCCTCTGGAAAACAGTGGTTTAGGGACCACCACAAACCAATGTCTAGCAGAAGTTGATATGTTTTACTAAATGGGTGGTTTTAGGATGACCACAAACCAAATCATCCTCAAGTGGAACATGGCTTTGACTTTGGATTTGGTTGTAGCTTTGACTCTGGATTGGTGGATTTATTCGAGACTTTGGAAATTGGCACAAGTTTTTGGCTATGTCTCTAGCCCTAGTTCAATCTTCCTTGTTCCCAATTGCTTGTTCTCGCTAGCTTGTTTTTTATTGTCAATCATTACCCCTGTCAAAAACAAGGTAAGAAGTAGAAAATATCTCAACCGCGAGATGTATTATTACTCGTGAACAAACTCTTTGGTATGACATATATATCTTCTTGGATGTTAATGACCATTTCCAAGAAGCAATCCACCCATATTGAATCTTCTCTCTTGAAATTTTCTTCATTATGAAGCATATGTCTGAAGAATGAGTATGATTTCCACATTTCTTACAAGGATGGAGATCAAAACACCGATCTTCCATGTGACCAACTCAATGAAAACACTGGAATTTTGGAATCTGTTGCAAATCTAAAGCAGGTGAAGATGAACTTTCATGAAGGAATCCGAATTTGATAGGTTTGGAATAATCAAGAATGTGAAAGGTCACTTCCTTGCCATATCCAAGACCGATTATATGCTTGTTATGGATGATTTCTTCCCAAGGTCTGGTGATGAATTGAGAAGTGCAAGCGGAACCTGTGTATGACAAATTTCATCTTTAGTTTATTTTGAAGTGGCATCAATCATTTGATTATTTACTTCTGAATGTGTAGGATGTTGATTTTTCTAAACAAGTACATGTTCATAATATTGATTCTTTTGTTGTATTTCCTCATGTTGGAGCTATGATTCAAGTTGAAGAAATTCAATTTTGTATTGTGAATATTGTAAACAAGTTAGAATATATTGGAGAGTTTCCTTGCTGATTGAGACCATGCCAAATCAGTAGCGATGAGTATAGAGTGTTCAATAACTCTAATATTTTTTCAATTTGAACCATTTAAGGACTGACAATGTTACGGAGAAAAACTTCCTATGGCTCGGGGAAGACCACAACAGACAAATGACTACCAGTAATCAACTCAATTCCCAATGCAATGTTATGTAAATGTAAATGCTAAGATGTGGATGAAAGACCAACCTTCAACCGGACGTTTGATGTAGATCCTTGTTGAGCTTTCCAATCTCTACACTTGAACCTGCAACTTAGTCTCAACAACAAATACAAGCAAGTGCCTATAATATATGAAAGATATTAGCATAAACAATAGCATGGTCCATGATATAATAAGAAAATGTTACCCAATGTAATTAAACAACCATTTACAAGATCAATTGGACGAGAAAATGAGTATTTCTATTAATGTAAACAAGAAGTACATGATACAACCTCTTGCCGGCAATTCATATGAACCGAGAAATAGGTCCCTCCACTTGTGCCTCCACCACTTCAATCCCCCATGTAATGGAAAAATCACGAGTAAAGGATAGAGTCCTTCACAAGATATGGAAGAGTTTGGTAGGTGAACATAGAAGGTTCAAAATAACTAGGATCAATGGATGTAGACTCAAGTTATGGAAAAAATACAATAGATTTTTTATGCTCTCTCTTTCTCCTCCTTCCATGTACCATAAGAGCTCAATATATAACCCTCCAAAGGTAGGTGAAAGGTCGGATCGAGTCGTTTCGGGATACATGGAGGGCCAAAGGTCACCCTATGACCGCTTTTTGGAGTAAAAAGTGAGTTTTTTACTATAATTTACCATTTAACTCAATGTACGCAGGCTATAGTGGGACATCCCGCGCATGTGCGAGTTGCAGTAAAGAAGCTCGCGTACAAGAACAAAATAAGGAAAAAGAGGTTTCTGGAGGGAAAAAAGTGGTTATGAGTCAATTAAATGAATAACATAGGCCAAAGAGTATAAATGCTCACAAGGTGGCAAAATACACTGTAACAGATGCCCCCTAATATGTGAGGCCAGAGAAGGTACTACGATGGCCGAAATACATTATAAATCTCAGAAGTGGAGTGATGGAGACACAAATGGAAGGAGTAGCCCACTCGTCATAATACAATGATATATCTGGATACATATCGGTACAATACATAGCAATATGATACAATGGCCATGAATAGGCAGTATATAGTGAATACATGTCATGAGTGGTCATATCCATGACCCAATATATAGTAAGATATCATCTCATGCTGAAGAGGAAACAATTGATATGCACTGAAGGTACAAATTGTTGATGTATGAGACTAATCTCTCATAAGCACAATCACGATCACTAGTAGCATACTGAATGCCACTGAAGTCTGGGGTATTCTACACAAATCATCTCTGATGCATGCCCTATCAAGTGAATAAAGGTGTTGATGTCGAACCTGATGTGGCATCGTCTGATTACCGGTCATTGATGTATACCGTTAACATACGCGAGATAACCCACCAATAATGAAAATGGGAATCAAGGCACGAAGTACATTCATCAAAGTGTGAATAAAGGTGTTGAGGTCAAACACTATGATGAATCCATCAATCAGGGGACATTGATGAATTCCCAAAATTGTCGATGGCGAGAGAACCTACCACTAATGACTGCAAGCCTCAAGGTACTCAACGGACTCTAAGTATCAATTCTGAAATATATGGGTTGAAGTCAACGGAATGAAACTTGATAGAAGGAGGGCATTAATGAATCCCCCATCAACCAGCACGAGGTAACAGCTACGCTGAAAGATTTGGAAGAACTCGAACTAACAGATCGAACTGTATGGGATGGCCAACATGCAATAGTCAAGAGATATGAGGAGTGGCCGACTCTGGTTTCAATACTTCCTTTGAACAGGAGCATGAGGAGATGGATAGACTTAGGAAGCATAGACTCAAGTACTAGATGATAATAATACTTTGCGATGTGGGAGGCATCAACAAAGGCTCCATAATGACTAGAAGCTTAACTAGCCGGTGAAGTAAGATCTGAGAAACGAGTACAACTCCTAAGGTCCTACTAATGTCCCGACTCATAATGAATGCTTTGTTCAAAGGCGACACGATAGCTTCCAATAAGAGGTAGTAAAGATTTTCCTGTCCGGATTTTTTAGTTATATGATTTTTTTGGTCTTTTGCATAATGTGAAAGATTGAAAAAGAATAAAATTGCTTATAGTACAACATGTGAGGGAACGAGTGTCAAGTGCGAGCAAACTAGTTCCAAGCAGTGGAACATACCTATGATCAATGCAAGGAAGCGTGTGCAAGATGTGGACACTCGGGGGGGTGTTCCCTCAAGGTAAAGGGTAATCAAGCTGCGAAAGATAATGATTTAGGGCTCTGCTTGGCTTGGAATGGAAAGTGCTTAGGCACATGGCTAATAACTGTGAAAAGCAGGAGCCGAAACAAGGCTCAAAGGCAAGCAGGATGATGCAATGCAATCACAACTCGACATAAATGGGGAGTCCTCATGGGATATGGCCAGAATAAAACGAAGTAGAGTATAAGTCTTCATCACAATGTCATGGCGTAACTACAAAGGAATCCCAATCCTAAAGAGAAACAACGGCATGGGAGCCAAAAGGCATAGAGGATCTAACTAGGGCACCCATGGTCGAACAAGCCCTACCACCACATAACGACACTTCTACAGCAGCATAGAGGTTCCGTGTCAGTTGAAAAGCGGGGTCGCACCTAAGGTTTATGAATGTGGTCATAAGGTCAATGCGAAAATGCAGGCGAAATGACATCCTAACCTTATGCCAAGTGTAGAAAATACCTGCCGAAGGTGCGAAACGGTTGAAAAATCCACTCTCGTTGGAAAAAACTGCTCAAAAAGGCACTTTACAACATCATATTAGTCCAAAACACCTCAAAACGGAAACAACTATAGGAAAGTGGGTTTAAAAAATTACAAATAGTAAAAATAAATTACTTTTACCGTTCCATTTTCACTTTTCCCAAAATAGTGCTTTTGGATAGTTTTTACCCTCGATCTTTAGTTGCTGATTCTGGGAGCTACGGGAGTCGGATTCACGAGCCGTCTGGATCAGGTTGGTGGTTTGATCCCTCTCTTGAGTTGCATGGTTTTTATTTCAGTTTTTAATGTTCAAAATTTTATTTTTTTCCATAGGTTACACCCATAACTCGTTGTGCGCGGGCTATCATAATACGGGTCGCGTGGAGCAGGGATGATTTTAAGAACCCCCCCCAAATTTTTATGTAAAAAAAATTGGCGAATCTCCCCGATATATAGGAAAATTTGAAAGCGATTTTATCAATAATATAATATGTATAAATAATTTTTTGGCGAATCTTTCATTTTATTATATGATATTGTAAAATCTTGGCAAATCTTTCACTAAATTATAAGATATTGTAAAATCTTGGCGAATATTTTACTGAATTATAAAATATTGTAAAAAGTTGACGAATATTTCACTAAATTATAAAATATTGTAAAAATTTGGCGAATATTTCACTGAATTATAAAATATTGTAAAAATTTGGCGAATCTTTCATTGATCTATAAAACACATTGAATGACACTCTGCTTGTTAATTATGAGTTCAAGGCTTCTTCAAATGTTGAGTTCAATTGCTCTATTTCAAGTTTTGGTCTCAATACCAAATGGTGGTGGCCTTAATGAAGCCTTGATATCCAAGCAAAGCCGAGTAGATCTTGGAGACATGTATTCTAAATGTGGGTGTTTGGAGGATGCACATAAAGTATTTGGCCAAGTGCCAAAGCGAAATACAGCCTCATTGAATGCAATGCTTTCAAGATGTGCTCAACATGGACATGGCAGGGAGGAACATTATCAGAGGGGTTCTTCGGGTGGAGATTGTCATTCATAGCTCTGATGATGATAGCATTGCATCTTCTTCTTACTTACAATTTTTTCCTCTACTACTTGAGTTTCTAGAATCTATTTGTAGTCCTCCCTGCAATTATTAGAGATTTCTTCTTTTTCTTCTTTAATAGTCTTGGGAGATGACTTTTTTGAATTGCTTAAATCAACAAAGGAATTGCACCCACAGACTATCCTTCAATAGATTGTGTGGCTACCCTAGACTGTTTTTGATACTTCAAGGCAAGTTTGTACATAGGTTTTAAGCTAGGCATGTTCCTTAAGTATTTTTCTTGGCACATACTTTGAATAACATTATAGTGATTTTGTTGGCATCCTGTAGTGTCGACTATTGGGGGCTATCTTATTGTTGTGTCATACTTTTGGACAATGTAACTTTTTTCCATCTAAATTCCTCAACACTAGTAACATATCTAAATGTTATACCATTTGTTGATACCATATCTAAATGTGTCTAGTAGTTGATTTTGATTGTAGATGTTGTATTGTTTGTTGATATTGGTGTGTAGATGTTATTATAACCCATGTTAGAGCTTTTATTACAAATTGTTTTTTTCTATTGATTAGAGTTTCCATGACATGTGGGGACTTGGACCTTGACAAACCGATAAACTAATAGAATCAGACATTATGCATCATTTTGGCCTTCACTAGCCAATTATGCCCATGGAGGCTAGGAAAATTTTGAAATGTAATTATGCCAATTGGACTAGAGGAATGTTGGTCTCGTGCCAATAGGTCTCCTATGATCAATGCATAGGAACCTAGTGCATAGACCATTTTTCTCTTCGCTTAGCTATGTAGAGCTCATTTATTTTTTTGAATAACGATAAGTATTTACAAAGAAAATATACAATCAACATAAACAAATCGAAAAAGTGAAGACAATTAATTCATGCAAATAAAAGGTAATAAAAACTTATTTTCTCGAACCCTAAATCAATGGAAATCAACTAAATCTAATATTGATTCAAGCTACAACAAAGGGTTAAATCAAGCATCAAATGAGAACTAGAAGCATTCAAGGGTCTAACACAATAATTAACCAAAATACATGCAAACTCCACAAATCGACAAAATGTTTCAAATAAAAGCAATAAACAAACCATAAAAATTTGCACAAAATATTTGAGATAAACACCAACATGGTTTCATGTACTTGAATGAGCTCATTCTTGCTTAGCGAAAGTGTAGTCAAATTAGTTATTTATCCTTTAATGTCAGGACACTATCTATGTGAAGAGATAGCTCCTAGGCCTAGCTTTGTAAAATTCCAGTGTCATTTCCTATCACATAAAAAAAGAGACAATGTAAAAGATAAATATAAAAACATCAATCTTAAAATAAACTGCATCAAGGAAATGTATGTCATATCATCAATGTTATAACAAAAAAGTACAATGTAGAATCTATTTTTAATTAAAATGCTAGCTCAAATTTACATAATATGATCACCCGCAAGGGTCCATGGAACACCTATACCAAAATAAGACTCAAGAGTCTCTCATGTGTATTGGATCATATACAATCTTAGGTGAAATCCATTTCCCAATTCACATTCTGGGACTGGTCCTCATTTTCGGCACTCTGAACATGACCTTCTTCGAATGAGCCGTCATTATGATCCTCAACAACATTATGTTCCATATCAAATTCATTAGATAAATTTGCCAGATTGTTTTCTCCCCTTCTTTCACAATTTGATCGCTAGAGAGCTACTGCTCTTTCATATGGAAAATTGTCAACCTCATACTTTGTTACATATAATCTTAAGCATGTATCCACATTTTTATCAAGCTTATTCCTCAACTTTGACTTCAAAAATGTTAATGCACTAAACATTCTCTCATCCTCCACTGATCCCAAAATCATGGTTTGACATAAATCTACTAATTTGAAATACTCTGACATATTTTGCAGTAGAAATTCACTACCACTGACTGTAGTCCATAATTTTGTAATTGCACCATATTCTAGAGCATTATCCAACTTAGAAAATTGCTCCCACATTGTATCAGCAAAGCATTGGGCTTGATCTTTCAATTTTTTTCCATCTAAAATACCTTGAATATGTTCTCCTTGTATCTCGGTCTCTCGACAAAAATGGCTCTGCAAAATCTTGCATTTAGCTATAAAGTCAACCTTTATAGTTTTTGAACATTGACGATGGTTCCACTATTGAGGGTATACCACAGACATGGCCTCCAACAATTCATCTCGAGGAAATCGTTCTCTTATCTCTGATGATAGTGATTTTGCAATTTCTATCAAGCTGCGCCTCACTGAAATCACAACATTGTCAAATTGTTCTCTTGACGCAGGGCACTCTTTGGTGGTTCTTCCTATTTTGTCATTATAATAAAAAGGAACCATATACCCACGCACTGCCATACATAGAAACCCTTTTTCATCAAACTTCAATAAATTTTCATCATTTTCAATATTGATTATCTTAGCCCAATTTGTAAATGCTAGACCTGTAAAAGAATCTGCCATCATATACAAATTATCTAATGCAAGGCATGCTAGTTTTCTAGCATTTGTGTATTCAGCAATATACATCGTGCGACTCTGAGACATCTTCACGAGGCTATTCATTTCATGAAGCAGAGGAAGAACTCCAGCCAATGTTAAATATGTCTCTATATCAGTTAATAGAAAGAGAAGAGTTTGAGCTTTTTCTACACTTAGGCGATGTTCATACATCACCCCTACCAAGGATGCATATTCATCGAATAGTCTTTGAGCTGGTCCCTTCAGTGAGATCCATCTTGTATCAACATCTTTTAATAGTTTGTTTCCATTTGTAACACCGTCGGCAAATTTTTTAAACTCTGAAAACCATTTGGGACTCCGACAAAAGTATGCATGAACCTCACGTACAAGATATTCAACTTTTGAAACCAATGGAAAGTTGCTCACTATTTTAAATGCAAGATTCATTCTGTGAGCCATACAATGAATACCAATCATATACGGTGAAGCTGAGAGTTGTAGTCTAGCACAAAGGCCGTTCCTTTGTCCCTGCATTACTGATGCTCCATCTGCTCCAACGCATACCAACTTTTTTGCGATCATTGAATGATCCATACCACCAGTTTCCTTCAAAGTATTAATAACAAGTTCATAAATTTTTTCTGCTGTAGAACTTTTGCTCATTTTATGAATTCCAAGTAGATAGGAATTCCTGATATGGTAATTGACCGTATAAATGCTCATGCAAATCCATGCAGTATTATCAACAGCTGTAACTTCATCCAAGGACAGTGACAAAAATGTTGCATTCACAATCTTCTCTTTCATATCATCCTTTTCTACTTGAGCTAGATATTTTCCCCATTCCCAACCACTCGTTAAAGACCAATGAGAAGATGGAAAATTTGGCACTTGAATAAAAGATAGATATTTCATCATTTTTGGATAATCTGTCATAGGACGACCATTGGATAGGATGTGAAATATAGTGCTTAATTGTATAGACTTCGATAACAAATTTTTTTCCATCATCTTTCCGAATTGAGAAGTGATGGTTCCTCCACTTTCATCTAGTTTTCTCTTATTTATTAAGTATTTATTGTATTCCTCTTCACATTGGAGATGTCGGCTAACAGATTTCCATATAGCAGTAGATTTCTTCTCATCATTTCCAATTTTCTTATCATACACCTTCCCAACATGCTTCTCTATTGTGTCCAGCTTCATTTGCAATTTCACTACCTTGCCAAGTTTCCAACTACATGAAATGCATTTAACTTCTCGTGAGGTCTCATTCTTATTTGTTGGAGGTATCGGTTCAATAAATGGGAATCTTGATACCCAATCAGATTGGAATTGTCTCCAAAGTCCCATCGGCCTTTTTTCCTCTTCAGTGAATGGTCTATGTCACCTTGCAAGGAAAAATCTTCAACATTTGAGCTACCAATTTCTGATGAAAATGCATTTGCCTCACTTTGATCACTAGAGGAATGTATTCTACCATCCATTGTATGTTTTGCAGATGCATCCTCCAAAGTGTTGACATCTCTCTCACCGATACCTTGCTCAAGAGAGCTTGAACCATGAATATGATGTGGATGATTGGATTGATGTTTTTGAAAATATGATATTACATCCTTTTGTCTTAATGTTTTATTTGTCTCTCCATGATCCATGTTTGACATCTTGTTTCTTACTTAATGTTCCACAATTGATATTCCAAATCAATATAGAAACCAGAAGGAGGCCTGCATGAGAAAAATGATATAAAATTAGTACAACTGCAATTCCCTACGAGGAGGTTGGTCCTCCACAATTGCACCAAAAATATACTAAGTGATTAACCTAGGGGCCACTAGAACAACAGGGAACAAACAACACACCACAATAAAAAATTTACTAAGGTTGTGGTGATGGGGTCCCTTGTGCTCCTGATGAACTCACCTCGCTGCCGCCATGACCGGCGGGTCGGGAGAGTAGCCACTTTGAAGAAATTTTGATAAAAGGATGTGTTTTAAAAAGATTTTTTAAAAATATAATCAAACAATCCTATGGATCTCTAGACTCAACAAAAATAAAAGGTGTCCACACATTAAAAAATTCCCTAGAGATTTCAAGCAAGCAAACTTACTCTTCCAAAGAACCGAAGCTTAGTGAAAAGATGGATTGCAGGGCCTTCTGAAACTAGTAGTTGTTGAGGGATGTTAGGCCTCAGACAATTGCTAGCAGCATGCTCTATGACTTGCATACTTATTTCTTGAAGTAGTCTATCATTATTAGCATCTGTGACCAAATTGGGGATCCGTTGGGTAATTTTGTGAATGGATTCCATTATGTTCCTTGGTGGCTCCTTGAGTAAAGATTGTTAGAAGGAGACTAACTCTCTCTATATATCCTCATGTTTAACTAGCTTATTGACTTGGATACTAAGAAGAGAACTAATATGATTATGATGTTAATATTGGATCATTGATCGATGAAATAATTTGGAATTTTTTTCTCCTTTCAACCATCTAATTTGGGATTTATGCTTCCAAAGGGTTTCCTCTTGTCTCTATCACATTTCTATTTGGGATTGGAGAGAGACATACAGTGAACAACTTGGGTACTATTGATATCTAGTGAACAGCTTTTCCTAATAAAATTCTATAAATTTGATGCACATATTATGAATAAGGAAAAAGGGACATTACCTGTAGGCATACTACATTGATTCACGTTAGGGCCTACAAAGGTATTGAAACCAGTAGAAGCTAATGTGGACGGTGCAGTCATGATGCTCATGACTGGCATGGTTGCAGAAGCACTTGGTCCTACAACAGGTGTGGAAATCCAAGTACTAGGTATCTGATATAACGGTTGAGAAGCAGGAGGTGGTGCAAAGTTGGTTGTACTGCTAGGTCCAACAGTAGGTGTAGGAATAGATGCCATCGTTGTTGAACTTGGCATACCTAATGTACCAGTATTGAAACTGAAAGATGGAGTGGACACAGATGTGGTTTGTGCCTGACTTGGTGTAGCAGTAAAAGAAGGATTTACCGTGTTAGTGTTCATACCTAAAGTGGGAGTTTGGGGAACTCCCTGTTCACCTCCTAGATTAGACATCAGATGTCCGGGTAAGGAATTGTCTGCACTGAAATGGGGCTGCTGGAAACCAATAGGTGACAGAAGCGGAATTCTAGTATTGGTTAAAGGAGGATTGAAAGGAGTGCTATACTCTGCAGATGTAAGATCTTCAACCTCAACTAAACTAAAGTGTCGCTGATCTGTGGTACTTGGTAGTGGTTCCTCAGGAACCTCTATTTCAAGGTTTTCTGTTGCAAGAAT
This sequence comes from Larix kaempferi, assembly GCA_027924585.1. Lineage (NCBI taxonomy): Eukaryota > Viridiplantae > Streptophyta > Pinopsida > Pinales > Pinaceae > Larix > Larix kaempferi. The sequence continues at coordinate 3,824,223 of BSBM01000541.1, read as the reverse complement.
TTCTTCAGGAAATTCTGTTTCAGGAGTAGTTTCTGAAGAAATACCGGGGTTTACCCGCTGTCGTCTAGCTGGCTGTAAAGGTTCTGTTCTAAGTGGTGGAAGGTTTTGAAACCTCCTCGATCTACGAAGCTCTTGATTCTCCATGATTATAAATATAAAATAACAGACTAGAACCTGGTGGCCACTACAACTAGGGGGCAAACAGCACGCCAACTAAAAAGTCCTAAGTATACAAACCAGGCAAACAAAGATGCCTTCCGGAGAAGAGTTTGGGATGATGAGGGCCCAAAACAGATCAACGAAGGAAGAAAGACAGTTACCCGGGGTCCACAATACAATGACTAAGGGTGCAAGTGCTGAAATCACCCAACCACCCTCCCAAAGACCTGCAAGGGATTTCCTCCCATGTCTGTCTTAGGTACAACAGATATACCCTCTGCTGTCACCTGTGTATGAACCTAGATTCAGATACTAAGGATACCACAACACCGAAAACTCCTGGGGGAACAGTCACCGGTTGAATCAGAAAGCGTGGGAAGGGTAGCTAAGCCCGAAAGTCGAAAGAGTCCCCAATACGCAATCCAATCCTGGCGTATGCTCGAACAGAAAGTAGGAGGAGTATTCCCAACAATCTGATCTCGCAATGACCTACTGCATAGATCCCAAGCAAGTTTTGAGTGAAATGGGTTTACCTGTGATAGTCTCACTATGATTTTTGCGTAATGTGTGATCTTGAGTGGTTTAATGTGATTTAAACTCAAGATCCTAACCAAAACTAGTTGGTGTAGTGTACCCTAAAAAAGAAAAATGTTTCTATTTCATTTTATCAAAAAGTTTTTAGGGCTGTTATTACTCAAAAAGGGTAGTGCTTTTGTGTGGCGTGGTTGCAACAAGGAAACAAAAGTGCCATAAAATCAAAACTTTCTACAACAAAGCTCTTTTTCATTTTTTCATTTACTGGAAAGAATAAAAAAACAATCAACTAAATTATGATTCAATAAACTGACCACAAACAATGTTTAAGTACAAGAATCAATCACTAAACAAAGTGCTGGAAAATGGACTAAATCGAATGCCAAAGAAGGATCGATTTTAATGCAAACCTACAACTTAAAATTGAGTTGGAATAAATCTATTCTACAGGAATGAATTATACTATGATCAACCTAACAGACTAATTGGCACATAAACAACCACTGTTTTTATTTTATACTTTTAACTCTAATCATACTATAAAGTACAGACAAAAATAAAAAATGACTATAAAGGGTCTAAATGCAAACATGTAATAGCAAAATCAGTCAACCTGAGACACAAATGCAAGGAATAATACTAAACCTGACTACAAATCAATGAATTCAATCAATAAAAAAAACAGAATTATCCTACAACTTCAGGAGGAAATGCATTGAACGAAATCAACACACATCAATTATAGAAGACATAAAACCATAATATAAAATCTCAACCAAAAGACAGAGTGCAGGAATAAAATAGTGTGCAAGAAACAAAGTACGAGTAAATGGAGATGAATTTTCAAACTAAAAAATCAACCAAAGGAAATCAAACTAAGATACCTTCAAACTAAATCACTATCTAAACTACAATGTAGCAAAAGAGAAAGAAGGTCAATAATGCTAATCAAAATCAAGCCATCAATCATACAACCAAGAAAAAGGAATTTTTTTTGTATTTAAATTGTTTTTTTGTATTTTTCAATGTTTCGAAACTAAACCATGGCGTATGGACAGTGAACAATGAGTAAGAAAAAACAGAGTATAATACAAAAGGCAGAATATAAATGTACAAAATAAAATGTAAGTGTATGGACTAACTGTGTACATGGTTCTAATTTGAAAACCTTGACCAATCACACACTCAGAAAAGATAGGATAGTCTCTGTAATTCACCTACGATTGAGGTTTATTGTGGCTTCACATCTACTCCAGAACTACCGTGGAACTACCAAAATTTGTTGTTACTAATAGAAATTATGCCCAGAAGAGATGATATAGCTTATAGAACTGAATTCCAAGATACTCTAACCCAAATGACTGCAATGTTGGTAACCTGTCCTTCTTAGATTTGCTCAGACCTGAGTTTTGATGTTAGTATGAGGTACAAACTAAACTTAGCACATCCAAGTTTTTGAAATGAGAAGTCTCTTCTGCTCTTCATATCTTTCAACTATTGGACTTGGTTGGAAGCTTGGCATATTTGATGGAGACATGGAAATGGGACAAATTTCGCCCCTAAAATCATCCCTGCTCTAGGCCAACCAAGGGGATCCCAGAAGAAGGAAAGGTATACCTTGTTGTAGAGATGGTTAAATACATAGTTGCATGGATAGATTTACTCCTTTTGTATATTGTCAACCCATATTGCAGGTTGATACAACCCTTTCCAACAGTCCTGCTTTTTGAGCTCCCTTAATTGATGTCTATTATAAAATTATCATCTCATTAGTTCTCCCTAGAACTGCCATATCATAGGAAGAAATCATAGTTCTGTTTTGGTCTATGTTTCTTGAATTTAGTTGAAATTGTAAATTTCTTAGAATGTTAAATAATAGTGGATAAAAAACATTTGTGGAAAACCTATGGATAGAAACATGCTAAAGGAAATTTAAATAATGTTGTGTAGTATATTCTTAGAGCGTTATCTAAATATTGATCAAAATTGAGATATTTCATTTGCTTTCGTATAATATTCTTATTTTTCATTGGAATGCCACATTTATGTTGTTAAATTTCCACTTGATTGTAGAAAATGTTCTTTTTTTTAAATGTATTATTCTGAAGCATAACTGCATCTCTGCACATAGTCTAATCATAATGTATTTGGAATATCTTGCTTGATTGGGAGTAATTGGTTGTTTCCCAAATGCATTTATTCCTCAGAAACAGCAAAGTACATAGAAATGCTCAAGCTTATCAATGTTGGGACCCTTTATTTCTAATGTATATTGAGCAATTGGGGTTGTGCCGCTGTATTTTGCAATTTCCTGATGCAGGAAGAGTACATGGATCATAATACATTGGATACACGCTTAAAGGCTTTGATTGTGCGCACTTTACCTGGCATTCGTAATCACAACATTGCCCCTGGTGCTTCTTCCATGGGAAAAGTGGGAACAATGATTCCAACCCCTGGTATGTCAAATACTGGAAATGTTAATTCAATGGTGGCACCTACTGTGGGTGATGTTTCAATGATGTCAACTCCTACCCCTAACACTATAGCTCCTAACCCAGCCGGAATTGGAGTCATGTTGCAAGCAGGCAATGGGTCTAATCAATTCCATAGTAGCCCATTTATGGCCACTGATGGTAATTCAAATCAAATGGTTCATGCTTCTGTTTTTAATAAGAACATGTGTGCCAATTTGGGTGACAACTTGTCATCCCTTCCTATGCCCCTGAGTAATATGCTCCAGCCTCATCAGGGAGTTGGAGGCATGTCAATGGCTACAACAAACCAAATATTTCCTACAATGGTTGTACCTGGTGCCAGGAGTGGGATGATTCCAAATCCTAGATTAGGATCATCACCAACGATGTCCATGAGGCTGCATCTACTAGGGGAATGTGTTACCCTAATGTTTATTTCATGGCAGCTTCTCAACAACAGCAATTTGCTGGTGGAAAAAATAGTCACATTTATCGTAAAATGAGTGGACATATAGGTAGTACAATTCCAGGCATCAATATGCAGCGGAAAAATTCTTATGGTTTTGCAAATGGAAGCATGAATAGTGGAATGCAGCTGACAGGAAATAATCAGAATATGATGAATGGCTCTACAGCATTATATAATTCAGGAGGATACTTGTATGGTAATCTACAAATTTCCTCCCGACAGCAAGTTCCTCAGCAGCGCCAACAAAATTTTATGCAGTGTAAGTTGGATGTTCTTGCTTGCTTATAGACTATGCCAATTGAAATCTTTTACATTTCCCAAGTTGGATTGTGAGAAAGCATATTGGAATCTTGAAAAATAGTATTGCAAGTCTTGTTTCATTTATAGATGGATATAATTAAATTACTATGTATTGTTGCATGCTAGCAGCAATACCCAATCAAATGGCTCCACTAGATGGAGATGGATATGCAATGAATGTAGCAGATCTTGCGAGCCCTGGAAATTTCTATAATACTGCATCATCTGGTGGACTTTCAACTACAACTTGTCTGAATGGAAACTCTTTAGGAATACAGTCAACAAAAATTGCACCAGTTACTGGTTTACCGTCTCAGCAACAGAAGCTGCCAGTACAACAGCAAGGTCAACAAAATCAGATGCATTAAATTTGTTATCCCCATGTTTCACCTATTTTGCCAAGGGTTCAATCACTTGAATCACAGATGCAGCAGCTGCCACATTTAAAGCACCAATCTGAGCACCCACAACAAGAGCGTCTTCATCAGCAACAACCACATCAATATCAGCAGCTATAGTCAAACCAACAAATGCAACAGTGCCAACAAGAGAAGAAATTATTGTTAAAATGTAAAAACATGGTTCAGACTCAGTCTGAATCAAAAGTCTTTGTACAGAATCAAGGGAGCATTGAATTGCGTTAGGAATCACCAGAGCAAGAGTTGTCAGAATAGCAAAAGTTTTCAGTACCCCTAAATAAACAACCTCAATTGTTGAATGATAACTCATTGAATTCTCAGCAGCTAAACTCACAACATTCTAAAAAATTGCAGGAGCTACATGCATTATCACCTCGAGAGCGACAGCAAACCCAATCTAATAATGGTACTAATGATCAGGTTACACAGGAAGTTAGCTTTCCAGGGAAGGAGTTGCAGTGTGAGGAGAAATTTCTGCTTCCAAAGCAAGTTCCAAATGTGGTACAAGACCAACAGCCACACCAACAGGGTCCACAACAAGTACTGGCTCAAGATATGACTCAGCAGCATCAGTCTCCACAAGATGTTTCTGGACATGCGTTGATTTCCACTGCAACATCCCAAAAAGTTCGAGTGTCAACTGGAGATACTGCAGGGAATGTCCAGCCAACTTTTGATGCTGAAGCACATAGAGTGCAATATATCAAATAGCAACGCTGGCTACTCTTTTTGCGCCATGCTAGTAAATGTTTAGCTTTAGAAGGAGAATGCCAAACTCGCTTTTGTCAAACTGCCAAGCAGCTGTGGGTGCATATAACTCAATGCCATGAAAACGATTACCCTTATCCACGTTGCAATGGATCTCGAACTCTTCTAGCCATCACCAACGTTGTCGCGAAAGGGAATGCCCTATTTGTGGTCCTGTTCGTCAACTACTTAGATAACAACGAGCTACGGGGCATACTCAATCATTAAACCCTGGAACAATAAATCTTGCCACTGATGTTACAAAGTCTCCCAATTCGAATAGTTCAGGGGGGGCTAACTTAAATTTGCCATCAAGGTCCAAAACTGCCATGCATGACATGACACAGACTGAAAAGTCACCCTAATGTCAACTCTTTTTCCTTTCCTAGCCTTATTAAGCTCAACCTACCTTTTACACCCTTGTTTATCTCTTAGACTTAATATAAGGCTCTTCCACAAATAGGTGGGTTTCTAGAGCTACTTAATCTACAAGTAGCTCCCTCAAAGCTAAATATTAATTTGTTTCTAATATTTCCACTTGTCCACTAAAACCTTAAAGGAAAGAAACTACTCTAGAAACCTCATTGTATTACTTGATTATTTCAACATATTCTAAGGAATTGAGGGTTAAATCTCAACATTGATGGCATTTATGATTGCTTAGATGACACACATTTCGCTTGAAGGTTGTTTGGCTAGACATTTCCTTGTGCTTTCCTTATGCAATAGGAATTACATTGAAATATTGTTAGATATTGAAATAATTGGGATAACCAAGTCCAGGCATGAGTGCAATCTTATGCTCTTCACTAATTTTGTGCACAATGAAAAAGACCTCCATTTGCTGTATCTAGTGATTATGATGACATCAACCTCACCATTATGATGTCTACTTATGCTTATACTTTGAAAGGAAGTAGTAGAGAAGAAGCACTACTTGAGCTCTCTATCTTAGTCTCTAGTTCTTCAATGATCTTTGAATCCTTGGGGAAGATGTACTGCTCCTTGAAGAGCACAAACTTACTCTTGAGTCTCAAGAGATTACATTAAGAGTGTCATAGACTTGACGCTGTCAGGGACTTGCACCTCCAGCTTACAAAACTGACCTAAATTACCATTCTCTTTATTTCCTTCCACTGCTGGGGATTGGAATTGCTTCCTCCACTTGCTTGTTCCAATCTCAGGGTTCAATGGCTACAATTATCTACCTTCTTGAGATGTTTTCAATTTTGTGAGCATCAATTGTGACTAGTTCCACATTCACTCTAATGGATAACTTGGCCTGATACCAATATGATCTATAAACCGCCCTAGATACTCCAGCATATGGCTCTTCAGAACAAATATTGGTTGTAAATTCATGAATTGATTACCCTCATTATTCAGTGGTTGTGACTATTAGTATGTGCTCCTTTGTGTAGTCTATTTTTCAACTATAGATAAATTAGTGGAGAGTTTTCTTTCATTCTAAAATTGCAGGTTTAGGCAAGAAGAGATACCAAGGTCAATAACAAATAGGAACATAAAACAAAGAAACACAATTTTGAATTTTACCTTGGAGAAACCTTGATATACTTTCTTTCGCGCTTAATACCTTGTTCTATACTCTTTGTTGGTGTCTTGACAGGGCATTCAAGTACCAAGGATATTGCTTGATCCATAAACTGCTTTTAGATTTTCCAAAAGGAATTTGCCTTGTCCAAAAATTAAAACCAATGTACTGGACTTCCTGTACCTGGTAGTTAGTGCTCGAATATGATAGCCAAGGCTTTATTGACAATCTTATTCTGTATATTGAGCAGAGGAATGCACCCCGAATTGATGATTATTAGAATTGGTTGGTTTGGGTAAGCTTTATGATGCCTTATTGATGATGTCTTTTAATGATTGATTTCTACTTTGTCTTCTTTGTCTTAATATATTTTTGGGTCGAATATATCTCTTCTATGGGTATAAAGCTTAATTTTCCTAAATTTACTATAAGTATGGCAAATCCTTGGACATATCTGACATTCAATGCATAGTTGCCTCAATTAAAACTTGAACTATTTGTTTTCAATCTTCTTTAACAGGCATGCAAAGTGTTTCACACATCAAAGTAGCAACTCATCAACGTTGCTACTTGTTTGAAACCGCCTTAATGAAGATATTCAGAAAAAAATCTAAATATGGTATTATTCAAGCCTTCAATTTATGGTTTGCAAAATATGACATACTGGAATAGTAATTATCTTATAGATTATTCAGCAATTTTACTGTCTTTCTTCAACTTTTTCAAAATTTAAAGAGCCATGCTCCACGTTCGAATATCCAACATCCATGGCTTTAGAAAAAATAAAATAGATACCTCACACATGGATAAATATGCACATTCCTTTGCACCTCTTTTATGATAGGTTTCTTTTTCATTATTTCCTGTACATTGTGGAAAAAACCACCACTGGAAAACTCTACTAATGTATTAATTATACCTTTATCCACCTATCACCTCGCAAAGGAACAATACCCAAGGATTAGACTCATATATTTAATTAATGACAAAATCGTATCATATAATATCCGCTCCTTTGGTAAAACTGATGCTTCCTTGCTTTACGGTGGAGGTAGCTTGCAGATTGTATATTGAACATTTATATAGAATATCATGATAACAGGTTTCTGCCATAACTAGACAGAACTTTATGAAAGAACATTTAGATTTTTGTTTTAGTTAATTGTTGAGGGCAAACTATATTGCCATAGTTATGTAGAGGCCTTTTTTGGGAGTCTTGAAGGACTGTATCATCTATCTCAAGTGCTATGAGCACCTAAAGAATGTAATCGTCAATTCAGCTATGAATATAAATTATTTTATTTTTCCTCCCTGAAAAAAAGGAACAGACTTGAGTTTTTATTCCATGTGAATAATGAGATGTGCTTAAAAGAAGAGGATATGTTTAAACGGGTGGAAAATGAATGTGTATTGCAGCATCTTGAAACAACTTATGCTTGAATCTTCAGTAGTGTAGCATGCAAAACACACAATCCATTAATGGAACATCATCAGGTCCAACTGGAATCTACAATTTGAGGCTTTTCTTGCTTTTTTTTAATGACCGCCATAGGCATAATCACAGACAATGCATTTAATTTTGAGATATGTTAGCCCAAAATGCTTTAAAAGGAAGACTATCAAAGTCAAGTTCACCTCTAAAATTGCTAAAAATAACAACAATCAAGGGTTGGATTGGCAAAAATGAAGAATTGGCAGAATTCCTAAAAGCACTTGTTTATGATAATACATCCAACAACCTTGTCAAGAATTTTCTTTAGTAGCATACCCCAAAATGTATATCATATTGCATTTACTATAGAGATAAAAACAAAAGATTTTGTAGTATTTAACTAAATTTAAAATGTTTTAATATCAAAGAAGAGAGGGTTTTTAAAAATGTCACTGCAGTCTGTCATTTAATTGCACTATTACTTCTCATAACAATTTAGGGAATTAACCCAAAACCCATTTAGGTTAAGAACTTGCATTCTGTAAATTGCCCATAGGACATGAAAAAGTCTTGTCTGTCTTAAAATGCTAAAGCCTAAGTTCATATCACTAAATGACAGCTACTAAAATAGAAAAAAAGATAAACAGTCATATAAAAGGGTTTAAAAACAGTCATATAAAGATGGGGATGTGCAATTTTTTCTTCGACATTTGTAGTTTAAAAAAGGGTTTGTATTTTTAGAAATTTGATTTCTGTGGACACTTGTTAGATCCCTATATTTGGTAGATCCAGGATCCCTTTTAAAATGAATCTATACGAGTTTAGCCTTAAATATATATATATATATATATATATATATATATATATATATATATATATATATATATATATTAAATAAAGATGAAACCCAAATTGAAATTTACTCAACCAAAACCAGAAGCTGGCCTACATTATAACATTCATAGATATTGAAAAACCGTTAATGCGTCCGTTATCTGAGGGATCTGTGACGTGGGTTCAGCATGAAAACGACCACAGTTCGATTCGCTACAGAGTGAGAAGCCACACATGACTCTGTGCTGATAAATTTGTGTAACTGATCTTTTTTTTTTTCGCAGACCAACAAACTAATAAGAGCAAACAATAAGTTGATCTCTCCATTTTAGGATCAAAATTGGGAATAGATTTTCTCCCTGGGTCAACTGCGATATAGGAAAACTTAGCTATTGAGATGGTTTTGCAATTCCGTTGAAAAATTCAGTCAAAAGGGGGTAATTAATAGCAACAACTACATTGTTAATGTGGTTGGAAATTTAGGGAAGCGAACAAACATTAATATGTTCAAGCCAAAATTAGCTTGAAAATGAGCCAAACTTGCCCAGAAAATATGCCATGAAAGTTGTAAAATAGGCTGAGTCACTCTCGTAATTCATGATATTTACCATTGTGGCATTGAATTTCTCTCCTCTCTGGTCACTCTGACTATTTATGGGCGAAATTACGCCTCGAGATGAAGGCATTATGGAAATTTTGGTTGCATTTTGTAAAACACTTGGTAGAAAACTATTTGGTTGAGGGATTTTGACAAAAACTTGGAACCAAGATACCTAAATTTTTTAATTTCTTGAGGTCCTTCCAACATTTTAAGAAACCAGGAACAAAACCATACCCAAAACCCAGGAAAAGAAAAACCCCCATAGGGGGATCTGTGTTTTGTTTTAAATATGTCCAGATCACAAAATTTGGTTTTGGAAATATTTTTTTTGGACTCAAAACAGGGGTTCCAAGTTCTAAGGGCGAGTTATAATAAAAGATTTTGAAGTCTGACAGCATTAAGAATTTGGGGATTAAACTCACAGCGTATTCATGGATCGAAATGAAACACGCAGGGTCTAAAATGGCAACAAAAATTGAATTGCGGAGATTTCACATTCACATACCTCTTAATGCTCGAAACCCTTCTGAGAATCTGAAATGTACAGCCAAAGCATTTTGCAAACCTCCAGATACACGCTACAAACTGGTAATCTTTGATTCAGCATGGGCGATGCTAGGGGTTTTATTGGCACTCTAGCAGCTAAATCGCAGGCGAATCAGACTCCAAAAACGGTATATCTTCAAATCGAGGGCGAACCATAACTCCAAAAAAATCCATGCCAAAATCGAGGGCAAACAATAGCTCCAAAAAACAGCCATGCCAAAAATCACGGGCGAATGAGTTTCCAGGAAACACCATCCCTAAAAATCGAGGGCGACTGGTGCATCCAAGGAAAAATCACTGAAAATAAACTGGCGAAAATCGATTTTTCCCTATTTCTTCCACAAAAATCGCGGGCGACTGGTTTCTCTTATAAATTCTTCCTAAATACGATTTTGGCTATATAGTTTTTGAATATTTACAAAATAATAAATAGTGGGCTATTAAAATTAATTCTCAAAAACCTCTTTTACTTAAAAATTCGCCCTAAAAAAAATTGTAAACCTTCTAAATTCGCCATTGGGCTAAATTTCGCCCCTAAAATCATCCCTGGCGTGGAGGGATTTTTGTGCACGGTCAACGCATGCGTTGACTGCGTATATGCGTGACTGTATAAATAGTAGCTAGTGTACAACGTCGTGGGTTGAGTTTTTTAAACATATCGACACTAAAAGAATCAATGCTTTGCTTCCAGGATGGTCCTAGAATGGAGAGAGAGAGAACATGACATTGTTGATGAGCATGTACGCCAAGATTTACCCTCCCAACAAGCATTACAAGCATGTGGCCTATACAAGTTTTGGAGCATCGGGGGTTTAAGGGCCCAAAACTAATTGCTCGCTCACTTGATCAACTATTGGGATGCATAAGTACATCATTTCGATCTAGATGGGAAACCACTTCCATTGGAGGTGGAAGATATCTACTTCATCACTGGATTGTCCAGCCGAGGGGAGAAAGCGAGTCTGAGGTCTCGCAATGTGGGAGTTGGAATCACAATTAGTGATTACATAGATAGGTATTTCATTACTGGCACCTAAAAGGTGGGTATCCAGGTTCCCAAAGAGGCTATAGCAAGCCTCGGCATGAATATCATAGTGCTCACCCTTGGGAGGATTATTCTACGTAGCAGAGTGCATGAGACCAACAGTGCTTCAAGGCCTGTGATATTCTACGTAGCAGAGTGCATGAGACCAACAGTGTACGACCAGTGCATAACATTGCTAGGCACGATGAAGCCCCAGCTGACGGAGTGCAAGCTTGGACGGGAAAAGAACTTTGTTTTTGGTAGTATTCTATGCAGCTTTTTCTTTGAGAGAGTCTCGGGCTTGAGTCCGAGGGTTGAAGTCCCTCTACATGGTCTCCAAGATCCCGTCCAGACTTAGTGAGCGGAATTATTGACACGACAGGGGGTGGCCGGCAAGATTCCCCATATTCTGAGGATTTTTTCCACTGGTGGACACGAAAGATCATTGCCATCAATGACTATCCATATGAGGGCCTAGACTTCAGAGGGGATTGAGACATGCCGCTCCCACCATGGGCCGCGTTCGGGGACATAGGTATGACTACTCTTTTTGAAGTTTTGTGTATTTAATTTTTGGGATTTTTTATTATAAGTGAATGCAAAAATCTTTTTGGTGTGGTATCATATATTGATGTATGATTGTTTGTTCGCAGATATGGGTCCATGAAGACCTCAAGGTTTCCCACGACACCGCCGTAGAGGCATAGGAGGTGAGGTAGTAGGTGCAACGGTAGAGCACACTTCGGAAACGGTATGGGTCAACTTGACCCGCATGACTGCCAGGGTACCGATCATAGAGGTAGGGCATCTCCCGGAGGCAATGCAGAGACATGTTGTAGGGGTCCCTGGTAACTGGGTGCTACTACTACGGCATATAGCCAACACCGTACACTATTGCATTCAGACTCATCCCGCCGAGGCGGCAAGGCCTCCCCGCAGGGCTTAGATGCCATGGGGTCTCACTATTTTTGTATTGGATTGTATATTTTTTAGAGCTACGAGCTCCAATTTTGTACTACGACACCACTTTTTGACATATTATTAATAAAAACACTATGATTATCAGGTTCTACTATTGTGTATGTACAAATGTATGGATGAATGTTTAATTTGTGTGCTTCTTTTATTGATGTGACAAATTCCAATCTAGGACATAATTAGCATATGCATTAGTTACATGATTAAAACGTCTCGGAACATGAATGTATGTAATGAAAACAAAATGACGCTCCAAGAGTCTTACCCTTAAGAACCTCCTTAGTAACGTAGGATCCCTCACATGGTACTGGTCGTTCAACTGAGACACAACCAGTTGCGAATCCATGCGGACTTCTAAATACTGGATACCATGCGAATGGCATCACGAAATAACTCGACAACAACACTGTACTCAGCCACATTGTTGGATGTAGGACCAAGACAAGCACCTCCTGAATACACAATCTGATGGTCGGGTGAGTAAATAACCCACGCAACATAAGCTAGTCTCTGCGTATGACAACTAGCCCCATCCGCGAATCCCAAGAACACTGGAGATTCCGCTGACATCTGTCAACCAAATGGAAGCTAATCAACAGACCTGCAAAAATAAAAAGAAAGCTAAACTATGTACAGAAACAACTATACAATAGTATACAAAAGTATAAGCTCGAGCTAGAAGCTCAAGCGTAATACCGCTTGAGGTAGAGCCCATTTCTAGGCTCCTTCAAGGCATTCCCCTTGTAATCTTCCAACTCATAGGCTCCTTTCTCCAGGACAAGCTTCACAACGTAAGGACCGTGCCACATGGGGTTAAACTTTCCTGCGCCCAAGGGTTCCTTAGCTTGGTCATTAAGGAGGACCAAGTCACCTTCAACATATTGTCGGGGACGGACACACCTATCATATTGAACCTTAACACGACATTTGTTAGCATCAATTGCTACGACGCCATCCCGACGTTGCTCGTCAAGTTGCTCGAGGTAGACTAGACGTTGCTCTACTTCTGAAGTGTCAGGTAGGAGCTCTATAGCTAGTTTCAAGGAAGGGATTTCGCATTCAATCGGTAAGATAGAATCCACACCATGAACTAACTGAAATGGTGAGAAACCGGTGGAAGTTTTTATTGCGGTTTGATATGCCCACAAAGCAGGATATAACATAATGTGCCAATTGCTCTTGCTTTGTCAGATGGTTTGTTGGAGAATGGTCTTTAAGGACTTATTTACTACCTCGACCTGACCATTTGCTTGGGGATAGCATTAAGATGAGTGATCTTGCTTAAACCCCAACTTGAGTGACAATTCCACCATCATCTTGTTTTGAAACCGACTGCCATGGTCAGTGACAATCTACTTCGGGATACCGAATCGAGCTATAATTTGATTGAATACGAAGTGGGATGCTGTAGCATCATCATCTTTAATAGTCGGAATGGCCTCAATCCATTTGGTAAAATAATCAACGACCACGATGATATGGTGATGCCCTCCAGCTGAGGCTGGGTTGCAATCCATGAAATCTACCCCCCACTTGGTGAAGGGACCGACAGTGACGACCGGATGTAAAGGAGCAAGGTGCGAGCGCATATTCCAAGAAAACACCTGACAAGGGTGACATATCTTCACATCATTTACACAATCTTTGAAGATCGTATGCCAAAAATAGCTTGCCTGCAAAATACGTTGGGCTGTCGCAAGCCTGGATAAGTGACCTCCACACACTCCACTATGGCAGTCATTGAGCACTAGCTCCGCTTCTTCATCAGTTAAGAAATGACGTAGGATAGAGTCTTTTCCTCGAGGATACAAATTTTCACCAATGATGACATAGTCTTTTGCGTGATGTCTCACACGTTGTCGCTCATCTCGTGAATAATACGAAGGGAACTTCAAAGTTTGGAGATATATGATGATATCCCCATACCAAGGGTCCGTTGACGAGATAAATTATAAATGTTCATACACAAATGAGTCTTCATGGACTACTTCCTCATCAAGTCTCGGGAAATCCGACATAAGTTCTGCAAAAACCAAGGATTTCACTAATTTCACCGAAGCAAAATCAAGATCAAACTCCTGAAGAATGACAATCCATTTATTGTATTTTCCCCAAATTAGGCATCGTGAGAGCACGAACTGAAACAGATTGGCATGCACTATGAATGTGGTTTTCCTAAGCAAAATATAATGTCGTAATCGTTGGACTGCATGAATAGTCATAAGGGCCAATTTCTCAATGTGAGAATATCTCAGTTCGGCATCTATAAGGTTTCGACTAAGATAATAGACAACATGCTCTTGAAGCATATCATTCACCTGAACTAAGACCATACTAATTGTCTCTTGAGACGCGGCCACATAAAGTAAAAAATCTCTTGCAAAGTCAGGTGGACTAAGAAGAGGGGCCGATACCAAGGCTTTCTTCAAAGCGTAGAAGGACTGTTGGGCTCGCTCATCCCAGATAAAAGGTGTGTCCTTCTTCAATAATCACACGAAACCCTTAGTAATATTGGCATAATTCACGATAAAACGACGCAAGAAAGTGGCTCTCCCATGGAGGCTCTGAAGTTGAATCAAGTTACGCGGGGGAGGAAGCCGAAGTATTGCCTCAACCTTTAGAGGATCGACTCTAATACCCTCTTTGGAAACTACAAACCCTACAAGGCGACTCATTTTCACGACAAAGATGCACTTGTTGGGATTCAACCGAATCTTATAGCACTGACATCTTTCGAAAATAAGGCAGAGGTGACTGGGTGATCAACTCTCTTACGAGAGTGACCAACAAGATCATCCAAATAAGCCTCCACGATGCGCTTAAGGTCATGAAAGGCATAGTTCATGGCATGCTGAAAAGTAGCTCCGGTGTTTTTAAGGCCGAAGGGCATCTTCTGGTATGCAAAGGTACCCCAATGACATATAAATGAGGTCTTATGTTGATCCTCAGGCTTAATTTGGATCTGATTGTATCCTGAAAAACCGTCCACGAATGAAAACACTTCGCTTCCCGCACATGAATATGAGATTTGGTCTATGAATGGAGTGGGAAAGTTATCTAGGACATGCTTAGTTCAGATCTCTAAAATCGGTACACACTCGGATGGTTCCCTGCTTCTTATCCACAGGAATGGGGCTAGATACCCATTCGGTAAGGGGAACTGGGTAAATGAAACCAACTTTGAGTAGTTTCTCTACTTCTTCCTTAATCGCGGTTGCCTTCTTAGGATTCACAGCTCAAAGACGTCAAACAGGATTAACATTTGGATAAGTCTTAATTTCATGCTCGACAATACTAGGGTCTATACCCAACATCTCCTCATATGACCAGGCAAAAACATCCCGAAATTCTTTGAACAACTCGGTGTAAAGGTGGATCTCCTCGGGAGAAAAATCAGCACTGATATAAATGTTTTCAATCTTTCCGGGAGTGCGAAAGATGTTGATCGGAATGGTTGGGGAAATGTTAGCCATATTCCCCTCTGCGTAAATACCATGCGAATCCAAAGGAGCCACAGGGTGACCAACTTTCTCTGCAAGAGTCGACCGAAACTCCTCCTACTAAATAAGGTCAAGGTTGGGAAGAAAATAAGATCGATGATGAAGATCTTCCCAAGGCTTATCACTACCATACATGGCCTCAATAATAGCATCATCCGAAGGAAAAGTACCATCAAGGAAATCATGCGAGCAAGATGAGTCGACTGCCCACGCAGGAAGCATAACAGGATCTTCTTCTTCTGTCCATGAAGAGGAGAGATTCGGTTCTGGAGTGGCTTGTTGAATCTCATAGTAAGAAAGATCTATTGCAGACAAGGGCATAGTCGTCCCGATGTGCGATACGTCTCCAGACAAGGGACTCGTGGAAGGCAAAGTCCACGGATCACTAAAATATGATGTCCGGAATGGTACATTATGTAATGCGGAAGGGGCACTATCGGAAATGGTTCCTATGAAGGATATTGGTGCAACAAAGTCGAAATATCCCATCAAAGAGGAATACAATCCTACACCAATATTCCTAGTTTCCAGCTGAGAATTTTCGATCTGAGGAACTTTAGATCCTGGTGATGCAACGTATTGGAACTAGTGAAATCTAGTTGATCGACAGTCACAATCTTGCCTTTGTGGGGAAAGCAAATAACTCTAAAAACAGAGAACACGATCGCTCTCATAGCATAGATCCAATTCCGACCCAGTAAAAGTTTGTAGTCGATGGGTGCATCAACCACCTCGACTTCAATTGGCACAGTCTTCCCACCCAAGTGGACCTAAAGGGAGGGGATAATACCATGCGGTCTGAATGAACGACCATCGAATGCAGTAAGCATGGTCATAGATTTCGACAATGGAGGGGAACCTAGAGCCTTCCAACAAGCTAACGACATAACTGAAGTGGAAGCACCTTCGTCAACCACAGTACGTTTAAGGATCTTTTGAAGGCACCTCACATGGACTTGAAAAGCCACATGATGAGGCAAGGGAGGTTGAACATCAGTAGTGTCGAGGTTGAGGTTTCCAGCCAAAGTTGAATCCTTCCTATGAGAGTAAGAGAAAATAATTTGCATACAACATCCATATTAGTAATCTTATTATAAGCACAATCATAAGCAAAATGAATAGCATGCTGACTTGCAGAAATTTTGCCTTCACCATTGTAATCTTTGAATCTGATTTTTGACAAGTGATATAATACCTCATTAGAAATCCTATTAGTTGTACCATGAAAAACAGATTTCCAAGTACAGATTGGGGCAGAAGTCATAAGATAATAAACAAATGAAAAAATGACTTCTAAAAATGGCTAGCTTGTCATCTAACCAGCTCTTCAACACATATGTAATGACAAAGAAGAGTAAAAATATAAAAGCTGAAAAATCAAAGAGCGAAAGGATAAAAGATTTGGAAATACATTCGCAAGCTGATGTAACAGCTTCCTTCGCTGGCAAAAAGATCCCATTTGTTTATGCTTATTAATCAGGTGTTCTTCCAGCTGTAGGTAATCTCCAACTAACTGGACCGTCGAGTTCTGCTTACTTCTCTCTCAATCCGTCGCACCTTCACTTTTACACCTGCGCAACCAAACCATGTTAAAGCAATAACATTGAAACACAGTGTATCGATCCATAACACAAATAATCGTCAAAAGATAAAGGAAAATAGTAATATCTTCCAATTACGCGTCAGTCTGGTGACAGCGCAAATACCACAAAATAGAGCCAAATAATTTTATCAGTGCAAATTTCATAAACCTGGAAAATCTCGGGAATAATAACTTACAGTGACAATTTTTTTAGAAACCGATTTCGGGGTAACTGGTATAGTTTGTTGATGGCACGGTGGTTAAAGATAATATTTCCACGTATCCATTTAGTTGATAGGGTGACGCCGATATTTTCTGAGTTGAGTGAATGTAGATCCTTTCAATGATGTGGTTCTTGGCAATTTTGTTACAATCTGGTGATTAAGTGAAGCAATACTCCTCTTTTTGCGTTTTGGTAAATGCAGTTTGTTACTTCTGCATTCAATTATAAGGTTTTTCATTATTCGTTGGCAAATGAGAGGAACCGTCCGCTCCTTCTCAAATTGGAGATAAGAATTTCAGAGTTCATGGAATAATATATGTGATTCCTATGAGACTCTTTCCATCAATGTTGATTCCTTTCTACGTATCCCTGGCAGCAATTTATGTAACTTTGAACGTGATTCTTGAAATATCTGTTACATGTTTTGATAACCAGTGGCGAAGGGGAAGACATTCACTGCTGCTTTGTTAAGAATGATGCATCGTATAAGCTATTAAATTCTATCTTTTTATTGGAATTCTTTTCTTAAATTATATTTTAAAATCAATTTTGGGAGTTACTTTTACTGGCTATAGTTTATTTTATTTTTGTGGGGATCGTAGGCTGGAGTAGACGAATTAGAGGGATAAACGATTTATAAGAAATTAGTTCTGTGCCATGTCGTTGATTGAAATGTATCATGCGCAGAAATTATGACAATTCCAATGATGGGAAAATACTTTCAAGAGAATTTCCTTCAGCTTCCTTTTATTGACTGGGTTATTTTGTTTTTGTTTTTTCGATTTCCTTTTATTGACCCTGGTTTATTATGTTTCTGTTTATATGAAAATTGTAGGTGAGAGTGGGCGAGTTGAAAGGGAAAACAATTTTATTAGATATCAAGCCTGTAAACCTAGGTTATGAAATTCCTCTTCGCTCTTTAGCGGAGAACTATGTTGCAGAGAAAGAGAGATTGAATTTTGAAATTATGACAATTCCAGTAAATAAGAGAAATGCAAAATGGGATCCACTTGATAAGTTTTCAAGTGACATTCCGTGGTTGGTTCTCCAGAGTCCATGGCAGCTGACAAATGCAACAAAGTATTTTCTTGTTGAATTTTCAACATATCTTTCCACCATTCGCTTGCACCCGACAACCACTTCCAATTCGGCCTGGGCTCATTTCAACTTCTCCGGATTGTTAATGACAAGGCATTAAACAGGCTTTTGGTCAATATGTAACATTGCTTTCATACCTGTGCCAACTCATATAACACATCTCAAATTTCCATAAAAATAGGTCAAATCTCTACCCCGCTTTATGATTGTGTTAACTCTACCAACTGTTAATATTCCAACTTCCCTGAAATCGGACTCAAAAAAACGTGACACGTGGTGATGCGCAGAGAAACTCCAATAATAATACTAACGGACCACCCTGCCAGTCCTGGTTGGCATATATTCTGTTTTTCGTATTATTATATCTGCCAGCGATCACTTGGTCGCTGATGCTTTTGACTTTATAATTTTAAACTAAATTTTTCACTAGTTTTCCAAAGTTTACGTTA
Source organism: Larix kaempferi (assembly GCA_027924585.1). NCBI lineage: Eukaryota > Viridiplantae > Streptophyta > Pinopsida > Pinales > Pinaceae > Larix > Larix kaempferi. Next base: position 3,805,299 of record BSBM01000541.1, on the reverse strand, counting down.
TTTTGTTTATTAATTTGAATTTTTTTAAATGAATAATATTTTTCTAGATTTTTAAAATTTCATATTACTTTTTTATGATTGGTGAATAAGTTTGATTTGACTAAATACTCCTTGTGAGATGTGACATTTATTTTTTTTAAATAATAATAAAATAAAATTTAATTTAATTTTTTTTAAATTGCCACCTAGTATATGTAATAATAATCTTTAGTACATGTAATAATTGTCTGACACTAACACGGGCCATAGCTCGTCCTCTGAGCTCACCGCTAATTCAGCACTGCCACAGTCTTTTCTCATAACACAATTACAGCTCACCGCTAATTCAGCACTGCCACAGTCTTTTCTCATAACACAACTGCAGCTCACCTCTAATTCAGCACTACCACAGTCTTTTCTCATAACACAGTTGCAGCTCACCTCTAATTCAGCATTGCCACAGTCTTTTCTCATAACACAGCTGCCACAATCTTCTCATAACACCGCATACATTGTATTGATTCCTCCTGAACCTCACCGCCTTCACTGCTACTCTTTCCCTGCCTTTCATCTGCAAATAACAACAAAGGTCTATCAAATGACAGGTAATTTAATGCATGTGATAGCTGGCCAAAGACATTTCATTTCATTGACAAGGTATGCTAATAATGATCTTCCAGACATTTCATTTCATTGACATGGTATGGAAGTAATAATCTTCACAAAAATAAAAGTGTATAGTGTATGGTTTTCATTGAGCTTACACTGTGTCGGTGACAATTAACATGGCCTCTCGCCGCCTTTCACTGAAATCAATGCATATTTTCAAATCCACCACCATAGACAAAGAGCATCCCCGCTGCCATATGAAACCTGCAAAAAATAAAAATAAAACTACTATGGAAGGAAATGTCTACACCATTGGAAGAGGGATGAGATGTCAATGCATATTTTCAAATCCACCACCATAGACAAAGAGCATCCCCGCTGCCATATGAAACCTGCAAAAAATAAAAATAAAACTACTATGGAAGGAAATGTCTACACCATTGGAAGAGGGACGAACATCTCACGCAGGCGCAAGGAGCAGGAGACGTTGGCCATGGCCTAGAGGAGGTCGTGATAGTCAACTAACAGGATTGGAGCGAAGGCGTAGGCATTACTAGTAGAAACTATTGACTCGTACCTATACCCGTAAACACCAGTCGCTCCAGTGGTTTAATCCATGCACCCACAATACCAGCAGTCCACCCTATTGAGACATCAATTAGTAGAAGAAGCAGTTGTTGATGCAATTGACTAAGCAGTATCAAATTCCGTTGATCCAATCAGAGACCCAGTCCCAGATTCTGTGCAAGAGTCACAAGGTAACGTTGTTGTTTCATTTTGAATGTAACTTCTCATCAGGTAAAGGTTGAATAAATACATCTTTTCCAGATTTAGCAACTTTAGGGACAAATATAAAGGAATTTTAGCAGAAGAAATGTCGGCCAGATATATCAACTTCTTGCCATCAGGGACACACTCTGCACAGCTCCATGGCATGTACTCTGCAAACATTGCCATAGTTGAGCATGACAAGTGAGTCCCTTCTTTCTTCGGGCAGAAAATTTGAAAAATTTATGTTTAAAACCCCAAATATCAATGGATTCAAACACATCTATTTGATTCGAACCAATATTGTATAGACAGTGTTGGAATGTTTACAAAGAAATTTGTTAATGCTTGCATTTTGAACAGAAAAGAACAAGGTCGCTTGTAAAACATGATGAACATTAAATATACTACATTGTTGGATTGATATATGATATCCAAGAAGAATTTGGTACATACCGTCATTAATACATAAATCAACTATATTTGTGCTCCTGAATCATCTACATGAATGGCCAATGATGCCTCATCAGGGTTGTAATTATGTCCCATATTAGCTGTTTGACACCTCTAATTAGAGGCTTGCCGGTGACCTGGGCTGCTAATTCATCTACTTGCTTCTGCAAATCATCAACTTTATTATTTGCATCACTCACCAGGGCTTCCTTCGCCAGGGATTTATTATTTGCATCACTCGTTAGGGCTTCCTTCAAGGAATGGTTAACAGAATCAGGGAAATCCGCGATCATCTCTAAATATCCCTATCCAGCACAAAAAATGCATGCGTGCGGTCTATTTTAGTTCTTGCCCAGTGAGGGGACTGATCTTCCACTGTTTGCCTTAGAACATATATTTCACTCTCTTTTTTAGCCAAGAGAGCATTTAGTCTCTTTGCTTCATTTTCGTCAGCCTTTGAGATTACATTGCCCGACCTTGCAATCACAAAATCAGCATGGTCCTGACAAGTCCTTAATTAACGTATTTTTTTCCTATACCAATTAACATCAGACATACTAGAACTGCCACATATTATCAAACCAAACTTTCCAGAGTCAAGCATAGATAACAGTCAAGTGACTATAACTGGCAGGTGAATCCACACATTCATAGCATCAACCCACCAAGCAATAAACCAGAAATCTAAAAACCAAAGACTCAACATTGTGTGGCTTTTTCATCAAAACCCACTTTTATGATAACTGAACAACTATCGCTACTGAATAAAGTTCGCTCGTTAACACTGTAAAATGACCCTGCATGATTGCAAAACAGCTGTGTTTCAAAAATACCTGGAAGGTCGAAACCGAACTGGCATGCTTCTAAGATTTTTGTGGGCCATGGATGGGTAATTGTTTTGCGCACACACAAACGCAACGACCGTTAAGGGGCAAAGAGATGAACCAAAACAAATTGAGACTCTCGCAGAGTTTAACTGAGACTTGGAAGAGGGCTTAACGAGGACATCAGGATGTATTCTTTCACAGCAATCGGTGGAAAAACAAGCACCGTCGATTTCGGGAGGAGGAGATCAAACAATGGATAGATGGCGCAGTGGCGAGGCACAGATCTAAGGAATTTGAGGGAAGATTTAAGAGGGTTGGAATCTCGGATTACGAGAACGATGCGTGCCATCCAAAAGACCGGTTGCCTTTCAAATTTATGTTGAGCTTCCTCCAGCTCTTTCATGAGCTTCTCCTTTAATGTTTTACAGTAATAAGCTCCAAAGTTTGAGATCCAATGCAGGCATGTTGAAGCTAATGTTGAAGCTAATGTAGTGTTATTTTGTAATAGTTGCATCTAGGCTAGTGCCCGAAGTCGTCCGCCGACATCACTTTTCTGTATCTCAAACGGCTGGCATAAAACAAAGGCAAGTTCGATGCACTTGTTACATAATAGAGATGCACCTGTTAAAAAATAAATATTTTACTCAACATAGATATACTACATGGATTAACAAATAGAGATATAATGCATGGCTCCCAGATGTAGAGTGCATTGAAATGTTTGCAACACATTGACTTATTTGGCATAAAGGGTTTGGTTTGAGTGAAACGGGCGGCAGGTGATGCCTTTCTTTTATATGTTACGCTAAATAACATACTCACTTTGATAACAACCTTTATTCTATCTTAATAGAGATAGTTCGTCAAAGAAGCTGAGTAGGGTTAGATTAAGTTAAAAGAAATTGAATTATAGAAGAGATTGCAAAATTAGCATCTCTGTTACAAGGTTAATCAAATACATAACTGGTCCACTCGGGACTCTACTTTTTCAATCTCAATGAGTTTCTGTACGTATTATAGATGCCAGGAACCTGTCGAGAGAGATAATCCCCTGGAATAAATGAACCATCTTTTTCTTACCTACGGTATACATGAATTGATGTAACAGGTTCTCTAAAGCATTTACCACTAAAATACTCCTGAAAAATCACTCCTAGGGATGTTCCTCGAGCAATAATGCTTGATTAAATACACAGTTATGACATGGTCATCCACATGACTCTCCCTGCTCCAGTATATGTTACTGTATGAACCATATCATTTAGTATGTTGCATCTGATTATTGTAATGATGTAGAAGCACATTAGACACAAATGTGCATATCTTAATTGTTTGTAATTGTTCCAGGCACTGCACAAAGAAAAAAACTATAGATTCTTCACGTTATAGAGAAGTAAGGCCAATCCTTCTATACTGCAATGGTTATATATAGGGTAAAATGCATGCTTATTCCTGCGAAGTGCAGTGGTCATGTAAACTCAGTTTTTATAATTTGATCACAAATGCTACGCCCTCTTTTAACACACGCAACGCCTTACTAAATATTACCTCCCCTCTTTCACTCAATTGGTAGACGGATTCACAGCCTTCAGATTTGCCAACAAGATTGCAACTTGCATTCATTATTATCACAAAATTTCAGTTTCTGCCAATGCCAATTACATAAAAAAATTGAACCATGCAGCCATCACTCACCCTGTAGTAATTCCAGGACTCCTCTCTGGAAGGAGTGGTGAACGACAAGGGTCGATCACTACAGAAGGCGATCTGGATGGTGGAGATGTTCAGTGTCAGTATTGCAAGTTCTACCAAATGTCGTTAAATTCAACAATCTTAAATTTTAAGACACAACGATATCACTGCCTACAATAAACTCTGCGATTGAGGTTTTTTATTTGAATAATATACGTATCATCTGGCTCATGCATCAGGCCGTGTGTCTCTGGCTCTGCATTCCTATAAGAATTCACCCAAAACCCTCATCTGGCTCACGCATCAAGCTGTGTATCTCGCTCTACATTCCCACAAGAATTCACCCAAAACCCTATTGTGGCATTCTCATATTTTTTTTATACAAACAAAAAAAATTAACGATACTAATCTTACATTTCATAATGTCATCATCACTACTTGATTAATAGTTGCTAACACTTGGATATCTCAAAATATGATTCAATTTTTAAAAGCATAGAGTAAGACATATATATTTCAATTTTTAAAAGCATAGAGTAAGACATGTCACTTTTAGTTTGCTTTCAAACTATCCAACATTAATACATTGTTAAAATGTTACATAATTATTTTAACTTTTAATTTTTAATCATGTACTACTATTACATTAGAATATTTCTAAGAGGCAGGTATAAGCAGCTTTGCTGCCAATTTTACTTGTTAATTAATGAAGTGCAAACACAGAATATACAGCTTAGTTAGATAATTAAAGGCTTTAAAGCTGCGTTGAATTTGGTAAATAAGCCCACTGTTATAGCCTGGATTTTCTCAACGGGGAATCATGACCGCCAAATAAACAGTGCTTAACTTCAACTATAGGATGGTCTGTTATATTACGAAACGTAATGATGATGTGGCATACACCGACTTGCATATCTACTATGTTTTAGTTTCACATCTTATAAATATTTTAAAATCCACTTTATTTAATATTTAATAATCGATGAGTGAAATCTTAATAGAACAATAGAATAACATAGATATGACAAAGCGTGATGATGATGTGGCATACAATGACTTGGCATAATGGTGATGATGATATGACATGCACTGACTTGGCATAATGATGTTTTGATGTGATAATATGGTGGTATGACAATGATATAAATTAATAGAAAACATTGACAGAAAGCTCAATATTAGTGATATCCACAACATGACTGAAAAAGATATATGACTCAATATTTTTACTGAGATTGCAATTTGTTCTAAGAAGATGATGCCCTAAAACATCTGTGGTTCATCCAACCATAGGTCACAGTCACTTGGAAGATGAAATTCTTTTAATATTAAAGTTAACCATAATATCCCATTAAAAAAAGAATTTAATTAATTAAGCATTCACAAAGTTGTTTAGATTTTATATAGACATATTTTGATACAAAATATCTTTGTGATGTAGAAAAAACTAAGTTTGAAAAAATGAAATCTTGGTGGTTCGGTAGTGTGAAAAACATGGTGAGCCCATCACTATGTGGGATGCCTTTAGAAAAATATGCATCATAAGTATTTTCCACTAATGGCGACTTTAAGAAAAATATGTATAGTAAGTATTTTTCATTTGCCAATGGCTGTTGTCAAGTCAATGCAAGTAAGATATTATTAGTTTAAAGTCTTTCTAAGTCAATGCAAGTAAGATATTATTAGTTTAAAGTCTTTCTAATAGCACACTTATGTTTGTGTATGTGATAGTTGTATATGAATGTTTATGATAGAATTGGAGTAAAGTGCAAGTCTTAAATGACTTTGGCAAAACAAATATCCTTCATTCATAGCCTCTTGATCAAATGATGACTTCTGTAGTGTGGTGAGACACATCTTCCCTATTGGAGAAATCAAGTAGAATAGTTGTCAATACCTCGTGTTGATTGGAAGAATGTTAGGATCCTACCCTATCCTCCCTACTTTAGGTTACATGGGGGTTTTTGAATTAAAGTATGCGACCATCTTCTTTAAATAAATATCATTATATAGTAGTGAATAATTAATTAATGTAAAAATGGTATCTTTTTTAATTATGGTCCGGTAGATAGTTGGTACTCATTAATGTCGGAACCACAAGTAGTTAGGGTTTTGGCTATCAAAAGTCTATTTAAAGACATAGGAGGTTGTGTACTGTTTTGTCGAGTATTGTTGTATTTGGAGTTTTGCTCAAGTGAAAGGTCACCCCACCTTAAGAAGTAAGTGAACATTTCCTTCTATTGGATTATCATAATACAAGGGTATATCTTGTAGCATATCATTTCAATTACCTTTATATATGGCATTCTACATTATAATCTCACTTCAAAAAAGGAAGACACACACCTTCATTCTCTATCCCTATCACACTTAAAATTGCAAGCCTCAATCCCAACAGTCCCCCTACCAAATGAAAATACCAATGTCGATTGCCAATATAATTAGAGTCAAACTTGATCATTGTCGAGCCCTTTATTGTTTTACTCGGATATGTCATACTTTCTCGTATGACAAATTAATGTACATTTCATTTTATTTGCCATCTATTACATGAGTTTCTATTTATTGCTTATTTAGTACTTGCAACTGAGTTTTCCTTTCAGTTTCATCAACTACTATACCTACCATAGATTCTCTAGGCTTGTTTTCAACACATAAAATTATATTATCTACTATATCTGAGCACTTTCTGAAAATATCCTTGTTTCTTCACTAGATTCCGCAACCAAAGGAATGGATGGGGTTGGGATTTCTTGGATGACTTGATCCTGACGAGCGCAAGCGTCACAGCCTCCTTTTACCATCCAACATAAAAGGAGAAGCATATTTTGGTGAAATTATTATAATATTACCAAAGGTTTTATTACAATATTATTATAATAATATTCCTTGAAATTATTACCAAAGGTTTTAATATTTTGGTAATTATTAATTTTTTGCCTTAAGACCTTGATCCAATTCAAAATTCGAATAGAGGGATCAATTGCATTTTTTGTACTTGAATATCATTGGAATCTTGTTGTTTTTTTGCTAGCCATTACTTCATATTACAAGCACAATCATTCAAAGATTAAAAGTAACTTAACGCAATTCAAGCACAGGTAATCAAAATTTATGTTATTCAAATATAATCAAGCACAAGCATTCAAACAATCGCCACTCATATTCAAACATTCAATTTGCCATCATATCAACAATGGATAAATATACATGTTATCGAGTATTAAAGATGACTATGTATACAAATTCTGTAAGCATGTGGCTTGAACATTCTGCTTTGTTCTATATGTTGCCCACAAATTTAGCCCTTAAATAGACATTTCTAAATATTTGAACTGTGTGGATTTAGGAAGAATTTCAACTTGAAGATTAAAATTTATGTGTTGTTTTTTTATTTATCTTTTATCTTCTTTAATAGGGAGACATCATCCCTTTTGTATTCCTTGGTACTTCTTCCTAGATTTGAGTAATTTTGTCCCAATACCACATGTCTTTTGAGAATAGATTAATTCCAAAGGGTATTTCCAACTATATTTTAGTCACATTTGATGAATAATCTTCCATATTTTAACAAGACACTATGCAAAGTCCTACTAAATAATAAAATATTCATCTTCTCTTCACCCACCCACCATTGTTCCTATTACTTTTGTGAAGAATTCCAAGCACTACATTGTTGCTACAGTACTTCTTTGGATGGATTCTAGGGTAATAGTAGACTTATCAACATAATTAGCATTGAGAAAAAGTAAATAACATTAGGAAGAATAGACACACTAAAGTCTTATTGTTATCCTGATCAAGAAGAGTTTCTTCCAGGATGATAAGCTTAAAAAGAATATCACTTGTTACAAGAACAAAAAGATCCTTCAACACTGCTTTAGATGAATCCTAGGGATCAATAGACTTATTAACAAAATGAACTTTAAGAAACTGTTTATCATCATGAAGAAAAAGCATAAACCCAATCTAACATATAAACACAAATTGCACAGGAAATATCCACTAAACAAGAAAATGTTAAAATGAAATATTATGACCATCAACTAGCAAAACAAATATTGCTACGTATAGGGAAGTGAGTAATGTTATCCTACAATTTATGAGTCAAATTAGGATTAGTAAATGATGCACTTGGATTGGTCATGCAAATTGTATACACACCTGGATCAACTCCTCTTAATAGTTACTAACCTATGTTGTCGTGGCATCTTATAGTTACATTGGGCCTCCATGGGACCAATCTCAACCAAATCACATACCAATTCGACACCCATAAATCAAAGTAATAGGAAACAAATCCCCCTCAAGATGGCTTGGGAATTAACTATCCATAAATCCCAAGAATTGACATTAACAAGGTAAACCATTGACATTGGTAACAAATAATGTAAGGATTGACCTTCGCAATGAATGCCACGTACTACAACATTAGAGTCCAATCCAAATTACACCATCGTTCTCCTTCAAACACTATGCAAAGATGAAAGATACTTCATATGTTTCACTTCGACAAAGTAAGAGGCATGCCTTCATTCTCTGTTCCTTTCAGACTGGAAATTGCAATCCTCAATCCTTGCACTCCCCCTACCAAATGAAAATACCAAATATATTTATTTTACTATGCCTTCATTTGGGTGTGACAAATTAACTTACAATTCATTTTATTTGCCATCTATTACATGGATTTCTATTTATTGCTTATTAGTGCTTGCAACAAATTTTTCCTTTCAATTTCATCGACTATTATCCCCACCATAAATTAGTTAGACTTGCTTTCAAACACACAAATTTATATTGTCTAAGTACACACAACTTTCTCTCATTTCACAATATATTCAATTTCTTCTCGGCGTTTCATTTCCCAGTTTTGGAAGTATGCTAGTTTTAATTTATTTTTTGGTCACTAACTCTTCAACCAATGTTAATATTCTGGACGTGAATAGAAATAATTAATCATAAAAATAAAAACAATGAGAGAAATTTTGATATGTGACCAACTATTTCCTAATATGCATTTTATGTCAACCATCCGTTGGTTTTCCTTGTCTCTCTAGGGTTGAAAATCTACATTTAATAAGTTTTCATTTCCGAGCAAGATAAAAAAACGTGGCATTCATAAAATCATTTTAATTGGATATCTCTTAGATTTCACAACAACCATTTATTTCATGTATAAAGTGAAAGTCAACATAAGCCAAAATGTTGGTGAACATATAATAGACTTGATTTCTTAATGAAAGCATATGGGAATTTTAATAAACCCAAAATATTAGGCATATACTTTCAAAAAAATATAATTATGATTACAATCAAATCATGCATTGTCAAATTGTTTAATATTAATCAAAGACATTTTTTTTTTTTTTTAATCTAATGACCAAATAAAGTTAATAAAAGTTATATATTAAAACATTAATATATGCTTTTATATATGATAAATAAAGATTTGATTATCACATTATTGTGTTTCTTAGTTATAGTGGATTTAATTTATAATTATGATTTAAATAATCAAGTCCAATTATAAATAAGAAAATACAATTAAAAGTAAATAAGAGTCTAAGAAAAATAAAATATGATTTTAGCTTGATTTGAAAAGCATTGCCTCATTCCTAAAATTTTATATGCATTTTCTCAAGATACATACTTAAAAAATAAAATTAAGCTTGTAGTTAATCAATTATGATCTTCCACGGTACTCATAAACTCAATTATAATGTAAAGATCGAAAATTGGTGAGACCATCAAAGAAACATGTTGATGAAATGAAAGCAAACCAAGGAATGAAATAGGACCAAATAAGCTCTAATAAAGGCATACATAAGTTGTTATGCAACCAAAAACCCAAGAGAGACAAAATCACCAAAATCACCAAATCCTTAAAGCCATGAAAATCAAGCCAAAGAACAAGCATAGCGCAAAGGGTGAAATATGAAGGAAAGGAAACCATGAAATCACCAAGCCAATCAATCAAGATAAAAATAAAAAACAAACCAAAAGCAAGTACTTACAAAATTCTAATGGGGGTCCCTTTTGATTTTACAAAAATCAAGGGGAGTTGTTGGGGGGCCAACAGGTCCCCACCAGCATTTATGCCATCCGAAGGAGAGATGGCGTTATCTTTATTAGGATTATTTCTATTGTTCCCATTATTTCCACCCGTTCGATTATTTTTCCCCTTTTTATTCCCACCAAGTTGCTGGTTACCAGATGAGTTCGCCGATTGTATAGAGTGAACATCGAACGATTGGGTGGAAACGAACAAGGTGTGAGCCTGTCCAGGGGTAGATTGGCTAATAGACGGATTGTGCATCTAATTCGTAACCAAACCTACAGGACAAGTACTTGTGGAACCAACGATACCATCGACATGTGGTCCAGGAACGAGCTTGGGCTCATGTCGTGATCTCAGTGCGTCATGGATAATGTTGTACAAAATGCCAGATTGAACATAGACTAGGTCTAGCTGCTCGGCTTTAAAAATATCTTGTTCCTCAGTCATGATACCAGACAATGAAACGTCCTTCGAAATGTAAGGGAGTAAATACTTAAGGAACCATTCCAACAGAAACTCTGGAGGAATGTTGGCTTTCACTAGCCTCTTCCGCCGACGCCTCTTGAATATGATCAAAGATGTGTGTGGCTTTGTCCTAACGGAAGGTAGATAAAATTTCAGTGCCAATATCGTAACGAACCGGCAACTGAAAGTGATCTAGGAAAACCAAATCTAAATCGTTGAAACCTCTATATGTGCCCCCAAGCAACTCGACATACCATTTCGCCGCTGCCCCCGTGAGGGTGCGTTGAAATAGCCTCAAACGAATAAAATCATGGTTCAAGGAATTCGAGGAGCACCATAAGTGAAAAGTAGTGACGTGATCACCTGGATCCTCACCATTCTTCCCCTCAAACTTTGGAATGGCAAAAGGGAGCTTGGTAGGGTTGGAGTCCATATAGGATCATGACACACCGGATCATTCGTGAGCTTCGAAAGATCGGGTAAATTTAACCTTGCAAGAAACGGGAACTGAGGCTGTGAAGATTGATTATGAGCTCCTGAAAGAGACTGACTCTACGAAGATGAGATTGTGTTCATCGTATCCGACACCTGAGATGCCGACAAACTCTGATAGAAGTCGTGACCATAACCATAAGGATAATAACCTCCTCCGAACTGACTCATGTTATGATACACATGCATGTGCATAGAAGGGATTCCATGGGAAGGATTGGGATAATAGTTAGGACCGGTTGAAAAGCCATAAGAATGACCTCCATAAGAATGGGGTCCCATATAACCACTCGAGGTAGGAAAAATAGACGAGTGAGGGCCGTATGAAAATGGTATGTTCCCACTCCATGGAATCGACGAACTAGAGACATGGGGAGGATTCAGCATCATATAAGTGTTCGAAGGTACAGGCATAAAGGAATGCGGGTTAAAATATGGAATGTAAGTCGTAGATCCGATACCTTTCGTGAAACCTCCACTCTAAAATGGGTTCACGCTAACACTAGGGGCTGACGAAGGAGGTGGCCCTCCAACATACGGAGTAGATGGAGGGATATGACCACTCCCAAACTGATATGCAGTAAAAGGGGTTATAGTGCCCCCAATCCCAATACTAGAGCTAGCATGACTATTAGACATGGTGGAAGTAACAATTGACATATAACTGGGCATACCCAAATAAAAAGGGTTTGAGGTCGTAGGGACAAATGTAGAACCATAACCTGGCATCCCCAAAGATGAACCATATAAATAACCTGATGACCATACTTCACAAAAAGGGTTTGTGCTCATGGGTTGGTATGTTCCAGACCCAGGAGGAATTTTGTGTGGTGAACCTCCTCCCCATCCATCTCTAGGAGTGGATGGAGGAGAGTTTTCTGCAGTGCCACCAGATGGAGTCACGGGGACTCCCATCGTGCTAGATGTGGAACTCATAATAGGAGCTCTCTAAAGCTCATGGGATGTGAATAATGGACCAGTGGTAGTCCACAGACGTCTCTTATAAAGAGACTCTGACGGATCGCTAGCTGGTAAACCAACCAACCAACGAGATCGACGGAGAGGCGGATCTCGATCCAGGATGACTCTAAAAATTCAACAAATAAACGTCTCCTAATGGACTACTAGATCGTCACAGAGCATACACCTAAAATAACCTACAACCAAATGCACACAAATAGGACTGGCTCAAGGGACCTCCCGACACTACAGCTGGTATGTCTCACCTAGGAGAGGCTTGAGACTCCCAAACTATAACCGGAGGTAACATAATCAGTTATAAGGGACCCCAGACTTTATTTCCTGTATAGGGTCAAATCCCTATACCAACAACAACTGTGCTTTCCGACCCCTATCTGACTCGTGATACTCATAGAACAACCGCTGCAAGCACCCTATGTGATACCTAGGTAAAGCAACTATGGCCACCACGTATAACTAATGCTCAAGTGGACAGTCGAAGGTGGAATTCATCATATGGGAAGGGTAACTAAGCCCGAAACTCAAGAGGGCCAAATCCCCCAAAAGTCCCCAAATACGAAAAAATCCAGGAAATATATCCCACGTTCAGCTAGTATTGGAGGGCTATCTTCGAAACCAACCTCCCATGACCACGTGCTTAACTCCGGTTTGAGTATATCTTCCTGAGAAAACTGATGTATACCATGGGTTTCACCACTCCCTAGTCAGACACATAATGTTTGGTTCAATAGTCTTGGATAGTTAACTCACAGTGATATATTCCAAGACTCTAAACCTATACTAGTTGGTGCACCCTATAAAAGAGAAAATCGTTTCTAATCAATTTTAGATTAAGCGTTAATTTTAATGGCTGTGATTACTCAAAGGAATCATATGGTCGTGCAACTGATGATGTGAATAGACTCAATCAATGCACATCCAATAAACACTAGACTCGTTTAACAATGGGAAAAATATGCCACTAAATGACAATCAAACCAACGTTTCGTTTTAGAAATAAAAAATGCAATCTCTTTATAATTTCATGCTCAAGCAAGTCCTAATGAAATCACAAGCACTCTAATGCAAAATGCAATGACATAAAGCAAATTTTTTTCTATTTTCATAATAAATGAAATGAAAATGCAAAACAATGTTTTTGTATTTTTCAATATAGGTGAATGAAAAATGCAAGCAGAATCAGAACTCTTCAGAAAAAATGTAGAGCATGCAACGAAGACAACCCAACAAATCCCAAAAAGCAAGACTCAACCAAACTAATGAGCTATAAAAAACAAAAAATGGTTGGAAACCAAAAGCTCAAAAACTAAAGAAAGAGGAGTTTGTGGTCAACAAAAGAGCATGGAACAGTTAGGAAATCAGTCAACTAAGACTCAGGAACACCCAAAATCAACCCAGCAACAAACAATGATCATAAACAAGACAATCCTAGAGTTGTACGCAACTGTTCACAGAACAGTGGCATATATATGCTGGCTATGGTACTAACAATAGCGCATACACACAAGCTAACCAAGGCTGACTCGCGTACAGGGCAAGGTAGGTGGACCAAAATTGAATCAAACAGCCAAGAAAAATCAAGCTTTCTTATGCATATCCTAACAGCCAGTCAATGACACAGAAGCTTGACAAAACAGAAACTCAAAACAAGGAAAAATGCCTAAAATCCCCAAAATGGAGGTTTCTCCCCAACGGAGTCGCCATTTCTGTTACGGAGAAAAACTTCCTATGGCTCGGGGAAGACCACAACAGACATATGACTACCAGAAATCAACTCAATTCCCAATGCAATGCTATATAAATGTAAATGCTAAGATGTGGATGAAAGACCAACCTTCAACCAGACGTTTGATGTAGATCCCCGTTGAGCTTTCCAATCTCTACACTTGAACCTGCAGCTTAGTTTCAACAAAAAATACAAGCAAGTGCATATAATATATGAAAGATATTAGCATAAAAAATAGCATGGTCCATGATATAATAAGCAAATGTTACCCAATGTAATTTAACATCCATTTACAAGATCAATTGGACGAGAAAATGAGTATTTCTATTAATGTAAACAAGAAGTACATGATACAACTCTTGCCGACAACTCATCTGAACCGAGAACTAGGTCCCTCCACTTGTGCCTCCACCACTTCAATCCCCCATGTAATGGAAAACTCACGAGTAAAGGATAGAATCCTTCACAAGATATGGACAAAATACGTTGTAATAGACAAAATATACAAAGGGTTTCTTGCAACTCCACTTTTTCACAATAAGTCTCAACAATTAAAACTCCAACTCGAAAATTAAAGGTGTCGGCTTCTATCAAAAGTGCACCCGATTACAATTCAACTATGTTTTGTTGTGACGGTCATAGAAAACAATTGCAAGTACCAAAATACAAGTGAAGTTACAAAAATGACAATTTGCAAGTTACAATTGAATTTGAAGCTGAATTGATCTTAAAAGAGGAATGTTTTACCTCTAAAACCTTTGGTGATGATACTTTGATGAGGTGTCAAGGCAATTGAAATAACTAAGCCTCTTATGTATTTTACAACGTTGTCCACTAGTTGTTTCTCGTAATACAACCTCTTTACACAAAATATTTGCAGTAATAATTGCAAGGTAAGGTCCTCTTGATGCTAAGGACTATGAATGTGATCCAGGAGGATCCAAGAAGGCAAAATTTTGAAGTCCTCCAATCTCAGCAAAACCAACACCATATCGAAGGGTTCGTCGAGACAATCCCAACGGCGTTCGTTTCACCTCAAACGGACTCCGTATGAGAAAGTTATCGCGTTCTGTTCTATAAGGGAAACAGGCAAATTTGGCAAAATGGGGTGCCACATGGCACCACTGATAGGGTGACACGTGGCAGCACAGATCTGTCACAAGGTGACACATGGCAGTATGATCCAAGCTGGCATATGGTGACTGGACGTATGGATGGTGACGTGGCAATACAGACAGTGACTTGGCGGTTGACTGGGCGTGAGGTGGACCAATCCTAGGCCGCCACGTGGCAGCATGGGATTGGCCAATATATCTAAGGCAAAAATTATGGCCTCCATGAGGTTTGACCCTGTGATCTCTCTCATATAAGCGCTCCGCCTTCACCACTTGGGCTACATATCTTTATTGGTATGTTTGTTAAGGTTTGTTTATTTAAGTGTGGAAACGTTGGTAATGGAGAAAAAAAAAGGGGTCGGGGCATGGTTTTCAACGTGATAAGGCTGTTACAACCCACGAAAATCACGTGGGACGCGCCACTCCTTAAGCACATGTGTTATAACAAACTTTTAAACGTTACATGCCACCTAATGTATGTTGAGGCGCCACCACATATTGCATAACAAACTTTCAACGGATTACATTATATATGTTGGAGCGCCACTACATGTGGCATAACAAAACTTTGGGTTAAATTTTAAAATGGGTTTGTTATTGTTTATATGGTTTTAACCATATGCCATTTTAAAAAGGTATTTTTTTTAAGTATGTTTGTTTATTAGTTAATAAAGAGCCCAACCACATGATAACCAAACTTGGAGGTTTGTAACCACATGCCTATTTAGGCAAAATTGTTGTAATTTGAGAAACCATGAGGATCATGTGAGAGGAGTCCATATAAGCCTATATAAACTCTCTCATTTGCCATTGTCAAGCATGCTTTGGAGTAGAGACTTTGTAGCTAAAGGAGAGAAGGGAGATTGTGTAGCTCTGCAGGAGGAAGGTACGAGTGTTTATACTCGTTTTACACCGTCTTCAGGCTTCGGAGTTGCTGGAAGCAGTCTTATTGTGTTTTGGGCAGCGGTTCTCTTCCTGGACATTGTCACCAAGGTATCATTGTATCATTGCCATGTATTTTGCCTTTATGCTGAGATTATAGATCGGCCCTCCTATTGAGAAGCAGGCCCGGAGACGTAGTCCATCCTGGACGAACTCCGTTATCAACTTGTTGTCTTTATGTGTGTATTGTCTATGCTGTTTGGTTCTCTTCTTATGGATTTGTGAGTTTCATTCATGCTCTTTATGCAATTCATGTTAACGTCATAGAGTAGCAAAGATCTTGTTTTCGGATCATGTGGTATAAGAGCAGGTCTATTTGACGTTGGATTGTGAGTGTGGTTGCTCACGAGGGCTAAATTGCAAGCTGGTGAGGGTACATTAGAGCCTTACAATTCCGAGATCGGACGTGCACACCGAAGGAGGAAGATGGATGCTAATGATGCTCGCATCGAGATGGAGGAAAACTTTCACAAGGTCTTCTATATGATGGCCGACAAGGTAGACAAGTTGTTTGCAGACTATGAAGAACGCATGGCAAAAGAAAGAAAAGACAGTGAAGTAAAGAAGGAAGACAAAGAAGTGAAGGACGAAGCCAACGCTTCAGTTAACCAAGGGGAAGGTGGCGAAGAGCCTCCTGAGCCTCCCTCTTCACCTTCAGCTTCAAGCACAAGTTCAAGTGCTTCTTCCTCATCTCATTCTCAGCATTCCAAGGTCCCTCACAAAGAGCCTCAAAAGAAGCCCTTATTGAAGCTCGATGTGAAGTTTGATTTGCCCATGTTCAATGGGGAAGCGAATGCAGAGAAGTTAAACAATTGGATAAGGAAAATTGAGGTCTATTGCCGAGTCCAGCAGATCGAAGAAGAAGATGTGAAGATTCAGTTGGCTTCACTTCGGCTGACAGGCACCGCACTTGTATGGTGGGAAAGCAAGCTTCAGCAAGGTAGCAAACAAATGGGTAATCTTCTCTCATCGTGGTCTGCTTTTATTTCTGCTTTACGTAAGCAATTTTATCCATTGGGTTATGTTCAGAAGGCAATGATGGATTGGCAAAGTTTTAGACAAGGCAAGGGTCAGAGTGTTCAGAGTTTTACTGAAGAATTTAGAAAGAAAGCTTTAGAATTGAATATTGCTTTAGATTCTCTTGACACTCTTTTGAAGTACATTGGTGCTCTTCATCATTATCTACGCCATACTTTGTTGTTGTTGAATCCTACTAGTGTGGATGAAGCAAGTGTTCAGGCTACTCATCTTGAGAACAGGGGGAAGCATTTGCAAGAAGACCATCAGAAGAAGCCTTTCAAGCCCAACAACCACCACAAGTTCAAGAAAAAAGACAAGAGCAAGAAGACAGCTACTGCCAAGAAGGAAGGAGGAAAGCCCCATTGCAACCATTGCGATACTGATGGGCATGATGAAGAAAGTTGTTGGAAGTTGCATCCTGAACAAAGGCCAAAGCATTATGGAGGCAAAAAGAAGAAAAAGACCGTTGCAACAACGCAACGAGATTTGGGTTCCGACTAAGGTGACGAAACCATGATTACAACCGTGGGAATGCAAGGTAACAAAACTCCTCATACTGGTTCAAGTTCTATCATGTTTCTAAAGAAAATGATAAAAGAAGAAGTGAGTTGTTTCACATCAGAGTTGTGTCTAAGCATACAAAGATTGAAACATTATTTGATCCAGGTTCTCAAGTAAATTTGATCTCAGAATCAGTTGTTAAGAAGTTGGGCATACGGATCAAACCTCACCCCAAGCCTTATCCTCTTGGATGGGTATGTGATAATGCTAAGTTGCAGGTGACTAAGCAATGCAGGTTAAGGTTTGCTATTGCTTCAAAGTTGATTGATGAGGTGGACTTAGATGTTGTTCCTCTTGACATCTGTGGTATCGTATTGGGAAGCCCATACTTGTATGATCGAAAAGCAGTGTTCTTCCGTCATGAGAACAAGTACCATCTCACCAAAAACGGGGTGGAGTACATTGTGAGAGCTCACAGTATGAAGGCTAACACCACTCTGGTTAGTGCAGGACAGATGAAGCGGCTCATCAACACTAATAAGAGATACATGCTCATGGTTGTGAGAGCAAAAGATGCTGAGGCATCCGATGCTTTCAAAGGTTGTGATCCTTCTCATAAAAAGGCTATGATTGATATTGTGGCTAACTATGATGAAATATTTCAGGAACCTACAGGTTTGCCTCCCAAAAGGGAGATTCAGCATGAGATCCATCTCCAGCAGGATGCCCCTCTTCCTAATGTGGGCATGTACAGGTTGTCCACAGTTGAAATGGTAGAGATTAAGAAGCAGGTTCAAGACTTGTTGGACCAAGGAGTGATCAGACCCAGCTCATCTCCATGTGGTTCACCGATTGTGTTGGTGATGAAGAAAGATGGCACATGGAGGATGTGCGTTGACTATCGGGCTCTCAACAAGATCACGATCAAGAATCGATACCTGCTTCCTCGCATAGATGACTTGCTCGACCAGTTGAAAGATGCTGTGTTCTTTACCAAGTTGGATTTGCGCAGTGGCTACCACCAGATCAGAATTGCAGAAAGTGATGTGTGGAAGACGGCCTTCAAGACCAAGCAAGGTCTATTTGAGTGGTTGGTGATGCCCTTTGGGCTTTGCAATGCACCTGCAACCTTTATGCGGGTAATGAATGATGTTTTCCGGCCATTCTTAGATGATTTTGTCATTGTATACTTAGATGGTATCTTGGTCTTTAGCAAAACTTGGGAAGCACATGTGGGGCATGTAAAGCAAGTATTAGATACTTTGAAAAAGGAGAAATTGTATGTAAAATTGACAAAGTGTGAATTTGGCAAAACTTCATTAGTTTACTTGGGTCATATTGTAGGAGGTGGAAATTTAAAAATTGATCCTTCAAAAGTTGATGTAATTGTCAATTGGCCTAAGCCTACTAACGCTACTGAAGTGAGAAGCTTTTTAGGAGCTGTTCAATATTGGAGGAGGTTCATTCAGAACTTCTCATACATAGCATCTCCTTTGCATGCCTTAACAAGTGTAAAGAAAGCCTTCCAGTGGGGAGGAAAGCAGCAGAAAGCCTTCGACACATTGAAGGGAAAGATCAGCACCGCCCCAGTCCTAGCCTTGCCTGATTTGCAGCAGCCATTTGAGATAGAGACAGATGCCAGTGGATATGCCATGGGGGCAGTATTGATGCAGCACCGCAAGCCTATTTGCTACCATTCAGAGACTTTTACTCAAGCAGTGATCAACTACCCCACCTATGACAAAGAGTTGTATGCTTTGGTTCAGAGTGTCAAGAAGTGGAAGCACTACTTGATGGGTAAGGAGACGATCATCCATACCGATCATCAGCCCTTGCAGTATCTCCAGTCCCAGACTAAGCTCCAGCAAGCTCGTCATTTCAGGTGGATGGGATTCCTTCAACAATTCCATCTAGTGATCAAGTACAAGAAGGGTACTAGTAACAAAGTGGCAGATATGCTCTCTAGACCTCCTATTGTTGCATCTATTGTTTTGAAAAATGCTTCTTTGTCCCATGAAAGTTATATTGAGCAGTATGCTACTGATGATGATTTCAAGGAGATTTATGAGAAGCTAACCAATGGCACACAGGTGGAAGACTACTATTTGCAGGGAAAGTTGCTCTATCATTTGGGCAAGTTATGTGTTCCTATCAGTGAAAGAGTCCATGTAATACGAGAAGCTCATACTTCTCTTGTATCAGGGCATTTTGGGGTAGGTAAGACTTTGGCTCATTTGCAAAGACTTGTGTATTGGCCTCGCATGAAAGACATTGTAACAAAATATGTAAAGGGGTGTGTGATGTGCTCTACTTGTAAGCCCACTAATAGAAAATTGGGGCTGTACTCATCACTTCCTGTTCCTTCCCATCCTTGGGAAAGCATTTCCATGGATTTTGTGGGGGGTTTGCCTATGTCTAGGAGGGGTCATGACTACTTGTATGTGGTCGTGGATAGGTTTAGCAAGATGTGTATTCTTATGCCATGTAAAAAGCAGGTCACTGCAGATCAAGCTGCTTCTCTTTTCTTTCAGCATGTATGGGTTCACTTTGGACTCCCTACGTCCATTATCTCGGATCGGGACTCCCGATTCCTTGGAGTGTTTTGGACAAAATTATGGTGTATGATGGACACCAAGCTAAAGAGGAGCACCGCTTTCCATCCACAGACCAACGGACAGACAGAGATAGTCAACAGGACAGTTGTCCATTTGCTTCGATGCTATTGCAACAAGCATCCTAAGTTATGGGATGAACAGATCCAGTATGTGCAGCATGCCTACAACAGGGCTATGCATTCTTCCACTTAGAGCTCGCCATTTGAGACATGCTTTGGGTACTTGCCAAAGACTCCATTGGACTTGACTTATGGGAGAGAGGTTGATTCAAGCACTTCCAAGGATGAAGACAAAGCCCGCAGGTTCATTCAGAGAGTTCAACAGGTACATCAAGCAGTGCAAGAGCAGGTGGAGAAGAGTCAAGCCCAGTACAAGGCTCGCCATGACAAGCATAGAGTTGATCATCAGTTTCAGGTGGGAGATCAAGTGTGGCTTCACATCAGTAAGGAGAGGATGAAAGGAGAAGGCAAGAAGCTCAAGCCCATTAGATATGGTCCCTTCACCATCTTGGAGAAGATTGGGACAAATGCTTTTCACTTAGAGCTACCGCCATACATGCAGATCTACTCAGTGGTGAATGTGGAGAACTTGAAACTCTATGAGCCTCCCATGATCATGGATGAAAGGGAGAATGTCTCATTGCCATCAGTTGATGAATTTGCTCCTGAGTACATGGATGAGCTAAAGGAAGATGTCATCTTGGACAGAAGGACAAGGACTTCTTGCAGAGGTGATGTTGATTATCTTCGAGTGGGCATCAGAGGCACTCATCCAAGCAAAGCCAAGTGGATCGAGAAGGAGAAAGTGAGGGAGAAATTCCCTCACCTATCTGTTGATTAGTAAAGGCTTTTCGAGGCCAAAAGCTTCTTAGTGGGGAGGAATGATCCAAGAGGATCCAAGAAGGCAAAATTTTGAAGTCCTCCAATCTCAGCAAAACCAACACCAGATCGAAGGGCTCGTCGAGACAATCCCAACGGCGTTCGTTTCACCTCAAACGGACTCCGTATGAGAAAGTTATCGCGTTCTGTTCTATAAGGGAAACCGGCAAATTTGGCAAAATGGGGTGCCACGTGGCACCACTGACAGGGTGACACGTGGCAGCACAGATCTGTCACAAGGTGACACGTGGCAGTATGATCCAAGCTAGCATATGGTGACTGGACGTACGGATGGTGACGTGGCAATACGGACAGTGACTTGGCGGTTGACTGGGCGTGAGGTGGACCAATCCTAGGCCACCACGTGGCAGCATGGGATTGGCCAATATATCTAAGGCAAAAATTATGGCCTCCATGAGGTTTGACCCTGTGACCTCTCTCATATAAGCGCTCCGCCTTCACCACTTGGGCTACATATCTTTACTGCTATGTTTGTTAAGGTTTGTTTATTTAAGTGTGGAAACGTTGGTAATGGAGAAAAAAAAAGGGGTCGGGGCATGGTTTTCAACGTGATAAGGCTGTTACAACCCACGAAAATCATGTGGGACGCGCCACTCCTTAAGCACATGTGTTATAACAAACTTTTAAACGTTACATGCCACCTAATGTATGTTGAGGCGCCACCACATATTGCATAACAAACTTTCAACGGATTACATTATATATGTTGGAGCGCCACTACATGTGGCATAACAAAACTTTGGGTTAAATTTTAAAATGGGTTTGTTATTGTTTATATGGTTTTAACCATATGCCATTTTAAAAAGGTATTTTTTTTAAGTATGTTTGTTTATTAGTTAATAAAGAGCCCAACCATATGATAACCAAACTTGGAGGTTTGTAACCACATGCCTATTTAGGCAAAATTGTTGTAACTTGAGAAACCATGAGGATCATGTGAGAGGAGTCCATACAAGCCTATATAAACTCTCTCATTTGCCATTGTCAAGCATGCTTTGGAGTAGAGACTTTGTAGCTAAAGGAGAGAAGGGAGATTGCGTAGCTCTGCAGGAGGAAGGTACGAGTGTTTATACTCGTTTTACACCGTCTTCAGGCTTCGGAGTTGCTGGAAGCAGTCTTGTTATGTTTTGGGCAGCGGTTCTCTTCCTGGCCATTGTCGCCAAGGTATCATTGTATCATTGCCATGTATTTTGCCTTTATGCTGAGATTATAGATCGGCCCTCCTATTGAGAAGCAGGCCCGGAGACGTAGTCCATCCTGGACGAACTCCGTTATCAACTTGTTGTCTTTATGTGTGTATTGTCTATGCTGTTTGGTTCTCTTCTTATGGATTTGTGAGTTTCATTCATGCTCTTTATGCAATTCATGTTAGCGTCATAGAGTAGCAAAGATCTTGTTTTCGGATCAGAATGTGAGCATGTTAAAGAAACATACATGTGGAGAACACCATCAACTGACTATATAACATGGAGAGGTCAAAAACACCTCATTGAAATACAACAGAAAATCAAACCCATTAGGATATTCTTGTCAAGATAACCTTTCTTTGGCACTTTCTACTCCTGCAAACTTCCCAAATGTACAAATGGTGATATTTTAAAAACAATCTACGTTAAATAGCTTAACTAGTTTTTGCAGATGGTATATCTGCAAATATAGTCTACAATGAAATATAAGAGACAACCAATAAAATAGAAGTCTCCCTACTGCAAGCCCTTTTGCATATATTGGGCATCGCTATGAACAGTGTGTTTGGATCCAATTGGGGCCACGTATCAAGCGCCTTTTGTAAAACCAAATGCTACTACAACTCCAAATTTCAACTTAATGCTCTCAATTCAATCAACGGGGCAGGGTTGGCCAAAATAATTGCTAGTTTATAAAGCTCAAGCAATGTAACAACCAGTTACTAGAGACCAATGATATATCATACCAACACTTGCAAGGAACACATATTAATGCTTCCTGAGATCAATTTAAAGAGTAGATTGCAGATATAAGTTCCCAAATGCACATACAACACTTCTTCTATTGGAATCCATGAAACGTCTGCTAGAGATCTAATACTAATTTATTTTCAATTCAATAAAAATTGCAATGGAAAATTGATTTGAGACGTTCCTTCATAAAATCAAAAGAAATACCTAGATACCTTATTAACAAAGAATCGACTATCCATCTCAGTTCCAGGGTTCAAATCCCACACCACCCAAGAGCATAAATGGTGTAGCGAGTACACGTTTGAAATCATAGATCAAATGGAAAACCAATTGCAGCAACAATTGTTTGAAAAAGGGAAGAAGCTGCAACATCTTCCTCACCCCAAATATGATCTCTTTTAGAATTCTTAATCAAGTGGAAATAAATTTATTTGAGGTAGATCAATCTCCGTCACATATCATGTTGAAAGGAATGAACCCATCAATGAATGCTTTAATCGCACCAGAAATTTTGTGACACCGAGATAGAGATGTGACACTTCTGGTGGCTACCTGCATTAGTGAAATCATCAGAACCACAACATCGGAGGCTCCTTACAATAATGATGTGTTGAGGGATATCTTTTTTTATCCATCTCAAGTTGCGAGTTCTTGGCAGAGGAGAGACGACTTGACAGAGGAGAGAAGAAAATATTTTTGGCAGAGCAGTGGAGTAGGGAGCAGAATTGGTAGAGTTATGGCAGAACCTAAATATAACTGGAGACTATGCCAGAGTTGAGAATACTCTCACAAAATAAAACGCCCAACAAACATTAGGGATCTGATATCATTGTTGGAACACACAATGTTCAAGACAAATATATCGAAAATAAGATAAGTGTGAGATGCTTTTCATCATGGATATGTATATATAAATACATTCACTATGACCCTTGGTTTCATATTTCAAGGTGTCTCTTGGACTTATAACGACTCTTCCTATTTACTTGAGAACTAATATTAATTGTAAATATAAAATACAATAATAACCCTAATGGATTAATGTTTCCAACAAAAACTTTTAATGCTTAATTTTAAATTCGATTTGAAATTATCCTACATGGCATCGCAATCTTTTTATAATAATCACATTTTTATGGACATAACAAAATATCTTGCACTCCATGGAAAGTGAAGCATGTAGTGGTGGAAGAAAAAAAATCCTCTTGTAAGAAATAAGGCATTATCATTAGTCATATTTTGTTTACTACTCATTCACATATGACCAATGCAATCTAACCCGCATATATAAATATCACACCTTGATAAAAAATAATAGATTCTAGTCTAATATAAATGCTCACATGTTTGAAGGTTCTTTTTGCATTTTATCTAACCTCTTGTTGAATCCTTTTTCAATGTTTTTTTGGGATGTGTAGCTTGTTTTGCATTGAATATGGCATTTAGAGTGACATTTTAGTTGTGACCTTATTTTTTATGTTTTGGTTTATTAGTGAAGAGAATACAAAGGGAACAAGGAACAATAGGGACATGGATGTTGATGTTGTGTGAGGATAGAGAATGCATGCATTACTTACACCATACGGCCATCCCTTGAAAAAGGCTCTAAATTTTCTACACCATTCATTTTTCTTTATTGCATGATTTGGAATTTTCAGTATGTTATACTTGCAGTAACTTGGTTCCTTCTTTATTGACATTTATTAATTGGTGATTTTTTTGTTGTTATTTCTTTTTAACATACACACACATTTGATTTCTAATTACATTGGCACTCTATCCAATGCTACATTGAAATCAAATTCTTTATTATATCCAACATCTTTTAAAAATTACAAATACAAACTTATCAACATTCCTTGAAAAATGTGTGTACTATTATGTATTCATTAATCAATATATTTCCAGTAACTTTTAGTCAATACATTTTATATGTTTGTAGTGTTCCTTTCTTGCTTTTTTTTGCATGCTTACAAATATTTTGCAGCTCATGAGCCAAATATACTTCAAGAAATGTTTATGTCCTTACCATCTTATCTTTTCAAAATTCAAAGTTAGTAATTATATTTTGTTACTTGTTTTGCTAGATTCACTAGTCCTCATGTGCTTTTATTGAACAAATACATATTAAAAAAAGATTGCCCCAACAAAATTTCAATTGAATTAAAACAAATCTTTCCCCAACAAAATTTCAAGTAGATTAAAAAAATATTGCCCCAACAAAATTTCAAGTGGATTATTAAGTTCTACACTTATACATTTCACGCTAACCCAACCGAGGATGGAATCTAACAATAAAACATTTCGATCTCTCCACCTTATAACAACATACTTTTTGCACCTTTAAGGGCATTTCCTAGTTAAATTTATATACTAAAGTCGAGAAGAAGTCGTCACGTGCCCCTTGTTTAATTTCAATATTATTAATTTAAAAAATTCAATAACTAAACTTTTACCCTCACATTTTTCTATTGTCAAGTGGAAAAATTAGTAAAACCACACATGAAGGAACAAATTAATATTTATAGCTTAGGTACTTTGCTTTAAGTTCCAACTATTACATAAATATTTGTACAATGTTCAACTAATCTATATCTCAATCTAAATTTGAATCTATACAACAACTAATATGGATCTCAATCTGAGTCTGTTTACTCCAACAGATCCATGGCCATGATAAAGAGGAGTACATTGCTTTTCATTTCAATCAAACTTGCTCTTATTCCTCCAATCCCTACTCCCACCCATATCAATTTCTTGGTACTCACATTGAGGCGTGATCACTTTCGTGGCACTTACATTAAGGTGACAAGGGGTATCTTATCTAAAGTCACCTTTGGGTTCTCACATTTTTTAGTTGGGACTTTCACATTGAGTGAGAACCTAGGAGGTAACAGTATCCACATTTCATATGTACAATTAGGTGGAAAATTAATCCCACACAATTATTTAATGTGAACAAATTATTGCACAAACAAGTCTCTAATCCTCATCTGTATTTGTTATTGCCATTGTATGGTGTGCATCAATGGTGAATGCTATGGATGAATTTGAATGAATTATATATAAAATGATTTGTATTGTGTATCTTTAGAGATTGTGCATGAACCAAACAAATGAAGTATATGGTGGATGTAACACCCCATTTTTTATCCCAGCATGTAATGATGTAAATATGTATATAATGATGAAATGGAGAAAAATGGTTTAGTATGACCAAGATGAGGTAATTATGTACATTTTGTGTTTAATATAAAAATCACGACTACTGTAGAAAAAGAAGAGATGGGGGGCTATGATTCCATAAGAGGGGAAAGTGAGAAGGGAGTTTAAGGGGAGATGACCCTAGTGACTTATAATTTAAGTCATTATCCTATTATTGATTTTATCCTAAGTTTTATTAAACCCTCTCAATTAAAGTGCATTAGTCACAATCTTGGGTTAATTATCCTACGCTTGGGATTAGAAGGAGGGAAAGTGACAAATCCCATGTATGCCACTTGTATAGTTCTCATCACCCGTGCATGCTACTTGGCTAATTCTCAACATGCATAGAAATTATTGAGAACTAGTTCCTTCATTCATTATGTTGTCATCATGGAACTAGCATCCTATACCAAATCCTAGAGTTGTACGAGAGAACAATCAAAATTACAGAGTTGTAGATGCTTTTACCCCGTGGTATTGGTTTTGGGGAATTGAGTTCTCTAGTGAGAGAATTTGTCTTGCAATTGAGTTCCTTGGATTCCTGTCACGCATCGTTCAAATTTGAACCCGTCCAACCCTTCCAGCGGGTTCTAGCCTATCCTATAAGTGCTCAGTTAACATTTTCCTTAAAAAAAAATTAAAGTCCTATTTTTACCAGTCCAATTAAGAAGGGCATAATTTATAGCAACATTTCAAGGGAACAACAACTTTTTAATTTACCTATCAATATTAATTTCAATTTATGGACCCTTGGACGATGGGGAATCTAGAACTAAATGTCAAATTTCAAATGCCATTGGTATATTAGTTGTACCCTTGGACAAGGCATGTTTGGTTCGGGCCTATGGAGTAAGGTTCTCGAAGATAAATATCTCAAGGACATGGCAACAACTAAATAGATAAGAAATCCAACAAAATTGCTCGGGTGCGTCTAATATTTGGAATGGTTTCATAAAGTCTATTCCAAAGATTTGGAAATGGATCTCTTGGAAAATTGGTAATGGTAGTTAGGTCTTGGTGGGTGTGGATTCCTCTATGGGTGGTCATGATACTTACAAACTTCTCGTTTTTCTCATTGAATACCTCGCTGAATTTGGTTTTAGTACACTTGATTAGATAAAAAGGCCCAGTTGGTTAAGAATTTGTGACTCATATTGGTATCTTCCTGAGGATCTTGATGTTTATGGTTATGGAGCAGATCCATGGTCAAGTTATATTCGAGGTCTTAATAGTGCAGGAATCAGATTAAATGGGAATGAAGACTCCCTATGTTGTGGGAGGAATAGAACCAATAGTCGAGTGACAACAAAGAATGCTTACCATGCCATCTCTCTTGAGGAGTTACTTCTGAAGGTAGGTGGTGGTTTAGTGGACTGCGGAAGTGGAATTTACCCATGAAACTCAAATTTTTTGGTTGGCTCTGCTTAGAATAGTGTATAATGACTTGGGACAATCTACTAAGGAGGGGTTGGTCTAGTCCAAACTGTTGCATTCTTTGTAAGACTAAAGATGAATTGGTTCAACATATGTTTGTACATTGTACTTTTTGTAAAAATGTTTGGTTTGAAATTTTAGAGGATCTTCAAATTTATACATCATGGGGATCCTCAGATTTAGATGAAAATTTGCAAAACTAGGTTAAAAATAAATTCAATCATTATGAACTACCTATCTATATTTGCTTGGGTATTTGGCATGCTAGGAATGCTGCAATTTTTAAAACAAACCACTTTCTATACCCATAACATGTAGAAAAATTATGAGTATGTATAGCGAATGGTACAAAGAGGTAAAACCCATGAAACAAATATTCCCTTCTTTTCCTATATTGTTTGGTGATAGAGCATTAGGGTATTTTGATGGTACAACTATGCAAGGGAGATGTGGTGGTGGGATGTGGTAGTCCTAAAGTTTGTTCTGACTGATAAAGCACAAAGCTTAGGCACCTCGAAGTTTGGGATTGGCTTAGATTTTAGGATTGATTGTGTAATGGGTCAAGAGATGGTTAACAAACAGAGAAAGCACAAGACAACTAAAGACATCAAATTATGATAATTAGATTAGATAACTAGAATGAAACAAGAATGATGTTAGAGATGACTCAGGTTCAAATCTTACCGATAATGTGTGGAACAAATAGTTCATTCACACATTAACTTTAACACGCTATATTCAGAAAAAACATCCTAAACATAGAATCTTGAACACTGAATTACAGCATGAGCATTCATAATAAAAACATCATTTTAAAGATTTCATGACAATAATCAGTTTAAACAAAACTACATAGTACTCAGATTTAATGATAGTTAGAACATAACTCATAAAAGATAAAATCTTGTATTCAGATTGCAAGTCTCCAAAATTAACAAAGTATATGTCTTAAACTCTCAAAGTATGACCTCTCGACCCTCTTGTCACTCTCAGCCTCACATGCTGAACCCCCTTAGCATATTATTGTTGGTTGTGGAGCCTGATATTCCTTATTCATAGGTCGTGTTTCAGTCGTGTCTGTATCCCAGCCCATGACGAGGGGGTTTGGGGGGGCTTGTTGATGGGCTCTAAAAATGATTATTTTTCATAACTCTATTTCATAGCTCATTCACCCGCAATTTAATACATCTATCTTTAAAACAATTATCTTTTACATTATTTTATTGGCTACAACTAATAAACATAAAAGATGTCTAAATCATTACTTTTGATGTATTAAATACGATTTTGACGATGATCAACTAATGCTTGAGCTAGCAATTCCTATGTTTTGAAATATTATCCAATATTGCACAAATGCTAGAATTTACGTTTGGCTTTCCAATACTCAATCTCAAACTTCTTCCAGTACTAAGTTCCGCACTAGGCTTGATGATGAATTGGTTCATTGGTTTGAATTACTTCCGTCTTCTAATTCTTGATGATCCTGTATATCTGCGCATGCAAATCAAAATTATGGGTTAATGTTAAAGGTTTGGTTCATTGATTTACAATGTTTTGAATTTAAAATAATTGAACAGACAATACATCAAAATAATTATTATTTTTCCTTTTATTAAAAATATGTTTAAAATTCAAAATACTTTTAAATAAAACTTAATATTAATCATGGCAAATTAAATATGATAAATTAAATAAACCATGGCAATATAAATGTGAGATACTCATTATTTAAATAAATTAGAATCATGGCAATTTAGTAAATGAGGAATATGGTGCCAGCTTGGAAATCCACTTAAAATTTTCAAAGCATAAAACACATGGTAATCACAGCAACCATTTAAATGTTTAAATTTGATTTGTTATAAAATTAATGGAATATGACGTTGGTACAAAACAAATAAGATTTATTTTATGGGAATCACGGTTCATGTGGAGATAAGAAGTTATGGAGATATTAACAAATTAAACACTCACCCAACTCATGCCATTCAATCAGAGATTCCTGCACCATTCGGCATTCAAGCAAATATTCAAAGAACTTTATATATATAGGTTGTAAATAATAAGATTTTAAATATTCAAAGAACTTTATATATATAGGTTGTAAATAATATTTTAATTATTTTTAAACTAACTTTTGTAATATTTACTTTGTGAATATTCTTTTAAATTTTAATTAATTTTGTAACAAATTTTATTAATTATAACTTCTGTTTCAAATTTAATTTATTTTGTAATCTCTAAATAAAATGTGTTATTTTGTAGAATATTTAATAAATATCTTGTGAATAGATTCATATTTTATCTTGGTTTTTGTGTTTTTACATTACGAATACAAGGAATGGATTGAGTATAGGTACATTTAACATAGAGTTTGTTTTAGATCATTTTCACTTAGTTTATTTTCGTCTTTGTTTGTTTTCTTTAGCTTAGTCCAATTTTCCGCATTTTGTATTCCTGTACTAGTCTTCTATTTTGGTATCAATTTGTACTTATTTTTTATATTACATTTCCTTGGACTTTAATATTAGCTTCGATCATTGATGGATAGATTAATGACCTAAGTCATGAGATATGGTCACTTCCCGATGAATTTCTTCCCTAGGTGACGAGCTATTCTAGTTTGCTTAATATCTTTATTAATTGAGTGTGTTGTCGGCCTTAAGATTAGATTAGGTTAGACTAGGACCTCAATCTGGCGGGCATTTGAAAGTGGTCTTCCAAAATGGTGATTTGACACTTAGACAATTTTTGCACTTTCCTAGACTTGGTCCAATCTACCTGAAATACTGTTTTGGAAGATCCATAACTTCTTCCTCAAGATCTTTCAAGTCAATATGAGAACATGGTAAGGTAGAAAAAACAACAACCTAGAATATTACCATATGGTGCGGGAATTTTCTTCAACCCACAAACTATGGAGGGCATTTCCCTCGGGCCACTTAGGAAGTTTTGCTACTTTGGTGTAAAAGCAACGTGAAACCCTGTTTTGGCAGGCTATTAACTTTGTCATCAAACACATTCTGTGAAAACTAAGACCATGTCAAGATAACCTCTTTGACAATCTAGAGCATGATAGTTCTAGATAATTTTTATCATTCTCCCACGAGGTACGGAGGGCATTTTCCCAAGGCCACATGAACCAGTTTTCTAACACTTAGTCATTTTCAAGAATTTCTTGTAAGACCCCAACTTGGGTCTCCTTTAACTTTTATATACAGTCAGATATTTCATTTATGTTCAAAATTTCTGTTTTGTTTCTGTTGTGTTTTCTATTCCTGTTTTTGTTATGCTTCTATTCTCATTAGTAGTTTTGGCTGTAAAAAAAAATAAAGTGTTTACATTTACCAAAATTGAACAATTAAAATTATGTTTTGTCTACCTCTAACCAATTATTGTTGTGCAGGAGTAGCAGATATAATAACACAGCATATAAACTTTTGTAATTTACCTCTTTACATAATTTGACAAGGTAGAAATGATAAAATATACCTGCTGGAAAATACCTGTAGGTAGCTAGTAGATCCACCTTTGTTGTTGTCCCTGTTTGCTGTTTCTCCTTGCTTTTCCCTGCAGCCAAAAGCCTTTCCCAAAGTTTTGAAACTCAACCAGCCCAAAACAGTCTTGCCACCCTGCCAACTGGCGAGGTCTCGCCGACCACCCAGCTCCAAAGGTACCCCTTTGGAACCCCGAGCCCAAACCGAGTACAAGCCCAAGTTGTTGTATCCCTTCCAAAAACTCCAACAAGAACTCTCATTTTCTGCTCTCCCAATTCTACTCTCTCAAACTTCTCCAAAATCCTAAGGTAAAAAAGATCCCCCCCCCACTCTCCTTCCTCCTTTCTCCCTCTTATCCCCATGTTTGCCGACTCTTCCTCCCCATTACTACCCCTATCTTCATCATAAATTTATCCACCCCTTCCATCTACCATGTAAGTCCTCGAGCCCTCAACTTGGACTTGGACTCTTTTAAATATTTAAATTAATATTAAAAAGTGTTGGTTGGGGTCACTTCTCAACCGTAACTTCCAATTCAATTAAATTTAATCCTTTTATTTAATATAATAATTTTAAACATATTCTTACTCATATTTCAATATTTGACCATTTAATTAATAAATAATAAATGTTACATATATATTATATAGTTTAAATTTGCGGTTGGTTCACCCACCAACTGTAAGTGGTTTTACACTTACACGTTTTAACACATTAATTACTAGTCATCCCTTAGTGTTTCATAATTCAATGCTTCATTTATTATTAATTAATTTGTTTATTGATTAACTTAAAATACGTTTTTAACACTTTGTTTAATAATGGTGTATGACAACAT
This sequence comes from Larix kaempferi, assembly GCA_027924585.1. Classification (NCBI taxonomy): domain Eukaryota; kingdom Viridiplantae; phylum Streptophyta; class Pinopsida; order Pinales; family Pinaceae; genus Larix; species Larix kaempferi. The sequence goes on along the minus strand of BSBM01000541.1, from coordinate 3,773,238 downwards.
TTATAGTTTATGCCATGTCCTATATAACCTCGACACAACCTTTACAATTAAGTAATTATAATTTCTATCTTATCCTTATAATTTTAACTAATTAATTAACATTGTTTAGGATGCAATTAATATTAACCTATAAGTTATTACTACATTAATTAACATTACAATCACATTTAATATCTTTAACCAAGGTCTTAACTGATCAAGTTCATTAATATTCATTTAAGCATTACTAACCAAATTGCACTATTTACACCTAGTTTTAACCGTAACTTGTTTATTAATCAGTAATAATTAATCATTAGTGCACAATAATTAACATTAATCAACATTAATAACTTAATGGACAGTAATTAACATTAATCTACATTGTTAGCATTAATCATCATTATTAACTTTACTCGACATTATTAACATTGATCAACAGTAGTTAATTACTAAACGACAGTAATTAACATTAAGCGACACTAATTAATATCATTACTCAACAATATTTCATGTAATTCATAATATGTAGGCGAGTTATGTAAGTGTAGCTACTGCTTACATTCCTCACGTAAGTACACTAAAAGTAATAATTCACATACATCAATCATAATCAAGGAACTTATTATTTACTGACACATGTTTTAACATAGTTTGCAAGGTACAAGCCATTAACTAACTGAAATCCAAGTTACGACAGTTCATACATCACTGAGTTACGACACATACTCAATCAAGAGTTTTACACACATGTTGTTAGATCTTGTTTTCACCCCTACTTCAAGCTACACCTATCTACCTACATCATCACTAACTTCCACATCCTATCCTGTCCTCTGCTGGACTACCCTGAAATGTCAAGTCATGACCAGTTCCAACTAGAACTCGTAAGCGGAAGTGTCGACTACCTCGACCAAGCTTCCCCAGCAGGAAACCACCAGTCATCATCACACACCTTGGGGAGCGCACCGTAGCACAGCCCTCCCATGACTCTGGGTTTTGGGGATAAACGGTGGGTAAAGCCTCCACCCCCCTAATGGAACGAGGGACTATGTCTACTCGACATAACAACAACGTTGCACTTGTACTCGGTCCATCATCGTATAACCAATCTGGGTGGTTGAGTTTCCTGAAACCCTACCCCACCCATGTCATAACATACATCATAATAAACAGCATAATATCCACACGAAAGTAAATAATGCATCACTCGCATACCATTTTATCTTTCGAAGTCCATGTCCCCGAGGCCCTCCCACCTCGTAGGATCCAGCTATCACTTAGCCATTTCAACCTGTAAGTCAGTCCTCGACATACAATGTAGAATATCGTGCATAAATCCTCGATACGTACACATATATTTCCTCATAACATAACAACAATAAACTCATTCATTCGCCATGCACCTAGCATAACATTTATTATTTCAACATATAACTGTAGCGGTATCCACGTACCCATCATTCAGTAATTTCCATATATTTGACATAATTAACACATGATACATATCTAAACATGACTACCGATCATAATACTATCATCACACACACACACATATATATATATATCGGCAAAATAATAGAACTATATGTCCACAGTGTCGTCAAACCGACGAGGTCTCACAATCAAACAATACACATATAATAGTAGTTCAAGTAGTAATGTCAAAACGGGGTGTTACATTTCTCCAAAGTTTATCATGAAACCCTATTTTGGCAGACTTATAACTTTTTCCTCAGAAATGATTAAGGAAAATGGAGACCATGAATAGATAGCCACTTCAACAAGCTATAGCCTTATATGATGGTGCATACGCTTTTCTCAAACCATGAATTATGGCGGGCATTCTTTTAGAGCGGTTTTGAGTAATTTTTCCATAGTCAATTTCCAAAGTTTCACAAACTTGCCATTCTTTTCCAGAATGATGTTAGATTGCAACATTGAATTAATGATAGCACCAGAACACTATCATGTGTCTTTCCAGCTTCATCACACATGCCACATCATGATACATGCCATGCCATTACTTCATTTGTCTTTCACTGAGTTTTTCCTTCCATCATGTCCTTGGTTATTCCTTTGTCATTACTGAACTCCTTTGACATCAATGACAATCATATTCAACATTCTCCCCCTTTGGCATTGATGGAAACATCTAAACATTCTCCCCCTTTGACAACAATGACAACGGATAACTTATTATGCTCCTTTGTTGTAACCATCTTGATAGAGAATATCCTATCCTTCTTCTTCCTTTTGATAACTACCCTTCTTTTTCTTCTATTCCTCCTTTTATCTTGGACTTGTTACTACTCACTGTGTTTTAAGATAATCTTAGTTATTATCTTGTAGCAGGCCTTTGAATGAGAACCTAGATGATGAGTTCACAAACTCCCCCTTTCATTGTTCCTCCCCTTTGTCAACATTTTCTCCATTTTGTGATAGGGTTTATACTCTGCTCTTTGTCAACCATACACCAGTCTTATCATTTGACCATGATCATCTCTTCTTCTCTAATTCTCCTTGTGATTTTGTTACACTTCAACCATGTGCTTGTCACATAGATGTTTTCTGGACCAAATGTGTTTCTTCAATTTTGTCACCTCTACTTTACTTCTTGTCTTTGATGAAGATATCCTTTTATTCTTAGCAAGTGATATTAGTTACCTTCAAATACCAATTGTAATTTTCTGATATTTACTCCCCCTGAGTATATGATCCCTTCTAATGCTAGTTTCAGGGTTTCTCTTTTATGTCATGAGATACTTTAGAAGAGAATTTCATAATTTCTCTCTTCATCGGTGCGTCTTCATCTTGCTTTCCATCATAATGGATGTCATTCTCATCTACAACACTATTATGCTGAACATCGTCTTTGGAAACTTCATTGATGCTTGGAATATGTGTTTCCGCTGACTCTTTGTAGTCTTCCTTTCTTCTCCACATCTTTCCATGAGGTACCCTACTTACTGACCTTGTTTGTTTCTTGGATTCTGTGTTATGATATTTTCCCTTGGTTCTGCAATTAACAGCCTTGTGACCAAACTTGTGACAGCAGTGACAATATCCATAGAACCTTCCTTTATATTTGAGGAATATTTGATCTTCCTACTTCACAACTTCCATATTTTTCAATCTCTTCCTTTGTTTCTGAAATTTTATTGAAGCATTCTTCCTCAGCATACATTCTCTAGCCATATGTCCAAAATTATGACATCTGTAGCAATGACCAAAAAAGATCTACTGGACCCTGCTTGTCATTGGTATTTTAGGTATCATATCAGTTCTGTCTTTATTATGAGAGGAGGGAGCAGACTTCTGACTATCCTTCTCAATCAGGATTTTGAATGCAGCAGCATAGCTTCTTTCATTTCTATCTTGGAGAGTAGGAGACAAACATTCTGGACTCTTTTCTTTGTCATAACCTAATCCAATTTTATCACTTGATGGTCTTTGGCTACTTATGATTTCATCTAAAACCTTTGAACCGTTCTCAAACTTTGATTTAATAGATTCTTCATCAAGCTTCTTCCTAAGCAAAGTAACTTCTTCTTCAAGTCTTTTAGATTCTTGTATTTTCTCCTCGAGCTTCTCATTAATGGTTTGTTGGTCTTTTAGCTTCTTTACTTCTTCCTTGAAGTTAGCAACTTCTTATTTTAAGCTCTCAGCCTCTTTCATGTGGTATTCTAGCTTCTTTACTTCTTTCTTAAATTTATCAACTTCTTGTTTTAAGCTCTCGGCCTCTTTCATGTTAGCCACTGTTTGTTGTTTTGACTTATGTAGCTCCTTTTCGAGGGTCTTGACTTCCTCTTCTTTTGAATTTTGCTTTTCTTGGTATTCTGACAATTGTCCTTTCAAAGATTTTTTCCTTCTTCTACATTTTTCAATTTACTCAAGAGCACACATGAGTTCAACCTCTAGGTCTACCTCTCCTTCCACATTTGAATCATCTTCTACTTCTTCAAAAATTTTATTTTTTATTCCCATGAATAAGGTTTCTGCTTCTTCATCTTCACTAGAATCCTTGAGAATAGCAAAGCTTGCTTCTATTCTTTGTTCAACTAAGAAATTTTTTTCCAATTTGACCTAGAGTTCCTTAGCTGAGATGTATTTTCCTACCTTCTCTTTGATGGGTTGAGATAATCCATCAAGTATGGCCTCCATTTCCCTTGAGTTATTTTTCTTGGAGTATTTCTGAGATGTAGTCCTTATTCTTTGTGGTGGGATATAATCAAAGATTATTGAGCTCCATACACCAGATCCTAATGATTGTAAGTATGCACTCATTCTTTCGCTCCAATATGCATAATCTTCTTTATAAAGTACTAGAGCTCTGTGGGATGCAATTTCTTCTTGTCGATCCATAGTGGTTTTTAATAGGATCTTCCTTCCAATGGTTTAGACTGTAGTGAAGGATACTGCTCTGATACCAATTGTTGGAATATTGGTCAATACTGAGAGGGGGGGTGAATCAGTATTGTTAAGTTTTTACCATTTTAAACCACTTATTACATTTAATTAAAACATGGAATCAACAAGATACACAGGACATAGATTTTATCGTGGAAACCCAATTGGGAAAACCACAAACTCTTTCTATACTGCAAAATTATGTTTACAAAAGTTTTTGTAAGCTACAACTTGCTAGACACTTCAATGCCCAAGTTTCTCAGCTACAACACCCTGGTTTCTGCCTGCTACAACAGACAAGGATGCTACTGCACCCTTATTTACCAGCCACTACTGGAAGAGGCTACAACCCGCTAGTTTATCAGCTACAAAAAAAAGGATGCTTCGACACCCTATTCACCAACTACCTCCGGCTACAACCCCCTTCCAGGCCTGTAGCCTGCCCTAGCACCACGCTACCTCCCTAATTTGATTTTATAACTTCAATGGGATATACATCAGTTTATACTTTCTTTGTCCTCTTTTTCTGATCTTCAATCCAAGCTCCAGAGATTTCCCCTGTTCTTTTTATTCTTTCTCTGATATCTGTACTGCTTCATATCTTTATTTAAGTACCTAGCAGACACTCTCATCTTCTTCAATATTCCCCTAGCACCACCCAACCATCCTTTTTTTTTGTCTTCTTCAGTTTTCCAGAACTTCTTTTCTTTAATTATGTTTCTTCAATTCATTGGTCTCTAATTGATCTTCCTTCTTCTTTTTTCTGGGCTATGAAGACATCTTCCTTCCATCTCAAATGCTTTCTTATATATTATCTATCTCATCTTTTAACCATTGCATCACTTCAATCTGGGCTTGTGTCTTTTCATACTTGTGCCTCTTCAAATCTGGAAATTGTCTTTTTATCAAAACGCACCACTTCATAAAAAAAGCATACTTCTTGGTTTAATTAATTTGCTTTGATAAATAGCTGGTAGTTAATTTCCTCTATTTCATAACATCTTAATCATTCCTTATTAAATTGACTTAGCTGGGAAATTTAAACAAAAAAACTTGTTAACATGTATTTTCAAATTTATTACTGGCATATTCTGATTCTGTGTAAAACATAATTTTTCTTCAACTTGAGAGGTTTTTTTTCACACGTTTGGCCTCCAAAGATAAATATGACACCAAGGCTAGATGGCCAGTTCATCATGGAACATACTCATTCCATCTGTATAATTTATAAGCACAAGGACAATTTATGGCGAGCATTTCCAAATGGCCTTTCATATTTCTCGTGTTTAACACAGATTTTATTTATTTTAACAGGAAAACATAATTTTTCTCAATTTGGTAGGTTTGTATTTCACATGTGTGACCTCCAGAGAAAAATATGAGACCATGACCAGATGGCCAAATCATCAAGGAATAGACCCATGCAATCTGATAAAATTATCATCTCAAAGACAATTTATGGCGGGCATTTCCAAATGCCTCTCAACCTTTATTTAGACAGCAAACCAAACTTTTTCTTATTTTGGTAGGCTTGTCTTTCACACGTGTCAACTATAGAGGAAAATATGATCCTATGGATAGATAGCCAGTTCATCAAGGAACAATCCTATGCCACTTGATTAATTTTATCAGCACAATGACACCTCCTTGCGGGCATTTCCAAATGCCTCTTCAACCTTCATTTGCCTAGTAAAAGCAATTTTTTTCTCATTTTGGCAGGCTTGTTTTTCGCACGTGTGAAATCCATAGGAAGATCTGAGCTCATGGTTAGATAACCAATTCACCATAGAACAATCCTATGCCATCTGATTAATTTTAGCAACACATGAACACCCCCTTGCGGGCATTTCCAAATGGCCTCTTAGCCATGTGAGTTTGACACTTGGACAAATTTTTGACAATTTTTTGTCTTTAATATGTAAAACACTTTTTCCTTCACTTTGGCAGATCGATTTCTTTCATATATGATCACCATAACGAAAACTAAAAGCATGGCTGGATAGCTACTTCAACAATAAACAAGACCATGTCAATTGATGAACTTATTGACACACCCACAACATCTGGCGGGCATTTGAAAGTGGTCTTCCAAACTGCTGATTTGACACTTGGACAATTTTTGCACTTTCCTAGACTTGGTCCAATCTGCCTGAAACACTGTTTTGGCATATCCATAACTTCTTCCTCAGGCACTTTCAAGTCAATGTGAGAACATGGTCAGGTATAAAAAACAATAACCTACAAGATGACCCTATGGTGCGGGAATTTTCTTCAACCCACAAACTATGGCGGGTATTTCCCTGAGGCCACTTAGGCAGTTTTGCTACTTTGGTGTAAAATCAACCTGAAAGGGCCTGTTTTGGCAGGCTGTTAACTTTGTCATCAAACACCTTCTGTGAAAAATAAGACCATGGAAAGATAGCCTCTTTGACAAGCTAGAGCATGTTAGTTCCATATAATTTTTATCATTCTCCCATGAGGTACGACGAGAATTTTCCCAAGGCCACTTGAACCATTTTTCCAACACTTAGTCATTTTCAAGAATTTCTCCAAAGTTTATCCTGAAACCCTATTTTGGCAGACTTATAACTTTCTCCTCAGAAACGATTAAGGAAAACTGAGACCATGAATAGATAGCCACTTCAACAAGCTATAGCCTGATATGATGGTGTGTTCATTTTTATCAAACCATGAATTATGGAGGGCATTCTTTTAGAGCAGTTTTGACTAATTTTTCCATACTTAGTGAATTTCCAAAGTTTCACAAACTTGCCATTCTTTTCCAGAATGATGTCAGATTGCAAAACTGACTTAATGATAGCACCAGAACATCATCATGTGTCTTTCCAGCTTTATCACACATGCCACATCATCATACATACCATGTCATCACTTCCTTTTCCATTCCTTTGTCTTTCACTAAGTTTGCCCTACCATCATGTCCTTGGTTATTCCTTTGTCATTACTGAACTCCTTTGACCTCAATGAAAATCATATTCAACAAATTTCTATGTGGACGTAGCTTATCTTGGGTGAACCATGTTATATCGGTGTCTCTCTTGTAATGTGTTTTATGTGATTTATATTTGCATCTTGTTTATTGTTATTGCTCTGCATTCTGTTTTTCTAACAATTATTTCTTACAATATATAGATGTACAATAACAAATATTAGATCCAAAACTAATGGATCGAAATCCCTCAAACATAGGATATAGTTACAACAGAAAGGGTTTGAAGATCCACTTTACCCAAAATATAACATAACTAAAGTCTGAAATGATGTGTAATTATAATATAGAAGAATTATTATAATTCCTTGATTTGTGGAGACTGTTTTGACCATGGCATATCTTCATTCACCCTTCAATCTCAAGCTTCCAAATGGATGGAACAAGTGTTGAAGATGATAAATATGCTCCCATGAATCTTTTTAAACCATCAATCAACTTTAAAATATTTGATTTTAAGAAAAACTGTGTTTTTGAAACCTACAGGATTTTAGGCAGCCCTTGAATTCAATGATTGTTCTCACAAATATTTTCCAACTATGCATGACCCTCTACTTTGTTGATCTTGTTCCTGAAAAATTATCTGCCCTTAAATTTCGGTTCTAGGTATTTACCTTCATATCTGGAGTTTATCTTGGCTGAGGAAGACCATCTTTGGAAATGTGGATTTGCAATCTAATCAAGGTTTTTATATGTATTAATTGCATATGCACCAGCAATTTAATCATGCTACTAGTCAACACTTTACATAGAGCCTTGGCATCAACATTTAATCTCTTGGGTGCTTGCAAACTAACTTGTCTTTGGCATTTAGTCTTCGACATTGAGACATGTGCTTTATTTGTATAATATACAAGCAGTTGAATCCCAGGAAACTTCCTCCCTCGAAGTAAACATAGTTCACCTTCCCTTCGCAAATTCTTGTAAAACATGAACCCTCAAAAGTTGGACCTTTGCCATTATATGTACTCAAAGTAAGCAATAATTCAATATGTGAATTCTTCTTGATAGTTTTAAGCACTTGGCGATCTTGTGAGTACTGGTCATAACACTTAGAAGTTGGAATTGATAGTTAGCAATGACTATGGTTTGACACTTAGTAGATCGATTTGTATGTACGCTTTGACATTTGGATGCACCTGTGGGATACTTGGACAAATATTACTTGGGTGTATTCTTTGTAACATGTTTCTTCAAAATAAGCTATCAAAAATTGAGCATTTGTCATGAAGTTTCCCTCGGGCATTCATGCTTGGCAATAGTCTTCTCATCCTTAACAAATATATAGCCATAATGGAAGCTACTATCTGTCTATCTATTGTAAAGGAGGATAACTTGCAATCGGAAAATTGAGTGAATTCAATTGCCCCAACATACATCCATTTTACAATTTGATCTTTAAATGCAACTGAGAATTTACTTAACCTTCAACAACTGGCGTCGAGTCATGCACAACTATTGATCCATGGACACACTTGTTTTAACACTTGGGCGTTTGCTACTTACTGGGAAAATGGACGTGTCAAATAGACACATGATCAAATTTTGGACAATCAATTTAATTATCAACAATGCTCTTAATTTCTTGGCAATGTAAGTGGACATTATTCTTTGACCGGGACACTTGGTATGTCTCCTTTCCGTACTTTATATTTGACACACGATACTCACCTTCAAAATTGGTACTTGGTATTCAACTCTAAACCTTCGATCAATCTCCATGAGTACTCAACACTTGGCATTTACATTGGCGCAATTGCGTAGGATAAAAGACAACCAAAACGCCTCACTTTTCCGGAGATTTTGGGATAAAAACCGGTTAAAATTCTGGCTGGAAATTGCTATTTTTGCATTTTCAAGATTTTAGTAATTGGGATTGACTAATCTAGACTAATTGCCCAATTTTAAAACTACCCAGATTGTCGAAATTGCAATCTGAGCACTCCACATTGCGATTAGGACAATAATTGCTTTGCCGGATTCCGGCGAGTCAGGGGAGTTTTGTTTAGCCATTATACAACTCTTGGGAAATCAGTGTTATTTTAACGTTTGTATTTCAAAACTTTTATCCCACATTGATAAGGTGAAATATTCTATTGGTCTTCATAAATGCTCGTGGTTGCAAGATTTATTCGCGTGATGAGCACATATTGCCTTGTCTCTTGATTGGCGCTTCACGTAGGTGTGACTTGGTGCTTGGTATGAGTGCACATTGGTGTTGGGTTTTGACACTTGGATTAGTATGTTGGTCTTGGAGTTGGCGGTATAGTCTTTTGGATGAATTCGAAATAAAGGTTTGAGTTATGACGTCACTGGGATACAAAGTATATAATTTAAAAGGTTAAAATTAAAAGCGTATATGAATTAAAATAACATCCATTAAACCTTTTTAAAATATAATTTAAAACCTTTTAAATCACTTTAAAGTTTATTTCATCGCTTTGGAAACTATACAAGGTTATCAGCAATAATAGTCTCTAAATCTTGATCATAGGAGAAATCTCAGCTTGATGAAACGATCATGGATAAATTACTGAACTTGCCAGACTAAAGTTTGGAGTAAAGGGAGACTGACAAGTTAACAAAATCCAGGGCTTTGGCAGGATATTACTAGATGTAGAAATTCTGGCAGTGCCTCTTTTGGACTTTTCAATCAATGCGCTGCCGGAAACTAAAAATTTTGATTTGTAAATTTCAGTGCTAACATGATGTATTTGAAATTAAATCCAAATCATGCTTATAAAATTTGGATGGAGTGTGGAAGTGGGACCAATACAAGAGCAAAATTAATAGCCCTTTGGGGCTTATTATATTTTGCTACTAAAGTTGGCAAGTACTTCTTTGTAGGTTCTTGGTGACTCTATGGTAATTGTGAACTGGGAAAATGGTATTTCAAGACTTCAGGTTATCTCTTTGGACCACTGTTGTCAAAGGATTCTTTCAATGGTTGCAAACTTCAACGTGATCTCTATTCAACATATCTATAGGGAGCTACATCTTGTTGTTAATTGTCTTTCTAAAAAGGCTATAGGTGGTGCTGAAGGTCATCTATATTTTGAAGAGTACAAGGATGAGACCCTTGTTTCCAATGGGTCTTTGCCAACTTACTAGTGGCTATGCACAATTTTGGATGACTGTAATATGTTCTATCCACTATAATATTTTTTTAGTTTAGTAAGAAGGATTACTGTAGCAGCATAGTTAAGCATGTTTATGTCTTGCTCGGTAATCATATTTTGATGTTGAAGGTTATAGTTGTCAGTCTCCATACTCATTATGGATTTGCAATTATGCCATGATGGAAAATACTTTTTCCCTTTCAAAAAGATGTAAACGCTATTGATTTCTTTGATTCTAATAGAATATCAAGAAACAATTTTTCCTATGGATTTAATGAACCATCGTTGACTTTAATGAACCATGGTTGATTTTGTTAATCATGGTGGAATTTAGATACCTGTGGTTCACTTTAGTGAACCATACTTGACTATTGTTTACTTTAGTTAGATAAGGTTGACCATGCTTAACCATCATTGATGATGGGTAAGTTGATTATGGATTACTTTATTTGACCATGGTTAACCATGATTTCCCATGTTTGACTATGTGTGACCATGTTTGATTATTGTTGACTATATTTGACCATGGTTGAGATAGTTATACCTTGATTAATCATAAATTACTATGGTTTTACGATGGATGATGAAGGTTGACTATGTTTACTATGGTTGACTAAGTTTTACCATAGCTAATCGTGGTTAACTATTGTTTGAACACAATTGAATTTATTGAAACATGTTTGACCTTCATTAACCATGGCTTATTTAGTTAACCATGATTGACTTTAGTGAACCAAGGTCGACTATTGTTCACATTGGTTAGCTAAGATGAACCATGTTTGACTATTATTGACAATAATTGACGATAGGTATTAAATGATGGTTGATAATGTTTGACCATAGTTAAACATGGATGATTGTTGTTTGACAATGGTATAATTTAGTTAAACATGCATGACTATGATTGAATTTGGTTTACAATGGTTGAATAATTATGATCATAGTTTACCATGTTTTGTTATTGTTTAATGAGCCATTTTTAACTTTGGTTAACCATAGCTGAGCTCAGTTAGCCATTGTTGACTTTTGGTGAATCATACTTGACTATGGTTGACTTTGGTTAGATGAGGTTGACCATGGTCAATCATCGCTGACCAAGTTTGACCATGGTTAACTATGGTTGAACATGTTGACTGTGCATGACCATGTTTGAATTTTATCAACCATGTTTGATTATGGTTGATTATTCTTGATTGTGTTTGAACCTGATTGCAAAAGTTTCTCCATGACTAACCATAATTCGCTGTGGTTTGTTCATGGGTAACAAAGGTTGACTATGTTTGACCATAGTTAATTGTTATTAACTATTGTTTGACCATAGTTAATTGTTATTAACTATTGTTTGACCATGGATTACTTTAGTGTAACATGTTTGACTATGGTTAACCATGTTTGACTTTGGTTAACTAGGGTTTACTTTAGTTATCCATTGTTGACTTTTGTGAAACACGCTTTCGGTTAGGTAAGGTTGACCATGTTTAACTATGAGTTACCCTAGTTTGAAAATGGTTAACTATGGTTGACTATGGTTAAGTGTGGTAGAATATGTTAAATAATGGTTAACCATGGTTGATGATAGTTTGCCATGGTTCACTATGTGTGACCATTTTAAAATGCCATTAACCATGTTTGAATATCAATAACCATGTTTGATTATGGTTGACTATGTTTGACCATGGTTGATAAAGTTAGACCCTATTTAACCATAGTTGAACTTGACTATGGTTTTCCCATGGTGATGTGTCAAAACCAAAAAAAATTCGAAAAATTTAAAAAAAATTTTAGATAGCAATAAATGTTATTAATGCAGTCACTTAACTGTCCGTTTAACTTACGTGGTTGCAAGTGTGTTTGAATGGGCTTTGTTATGCTTTAAGTTTATTATGAGTTTTCTTAATTGTTGCTGATTGTGTTTCTGTTTTTCAACCGCAAGGGGAAATTGCCATGATGGACTGGTTTACTTAGCTTTCGAGCTAATGCAACAGATTATTATATTAATTAGTGAGAAATGGTATTGTTTTTAAATTTCTTTTACTGTGTAAAATAAATTTCTAAATACGACTTGTTCAGTCATTTTTCATAAATAAATGGGCATGCGTTGTATCTTTCTGTGTTGCATACTGTTTTTAATAAAATTAAATTGCGGCCACAGATGGAAAACTGGTCTTAAACCCTAGCATTTATATTAATAGTAAAAACTGGAAAGATAGGGTTTAAATAGTTCAAAATGCTACAATTTGGATTCTATCCTGTTGCTTGGTCTATTGTGTCTGATTAAGGTTCTGGTATTAATAATATTATAGAGTTTTAAGAAATCCTAGAATGGTAGTTGAGCTCCACAATCATGATTTGTTTATAGTTGCCTTCTCAAAGGTTACGAATACAATTCTGCTGCTACTTACGTTTTTTTAAAAGGAAAAGAAAAGATGATACCAAGTTAATGAGCTCGATAAATGAGCTAAGACAAGAAGAGACGGTTCTGTGGTTCGATTTACGACTCTGTTGAAACAATTAAACTCGATGTCGAGCTATTCTTGGTTATGTTATCTAACCTGTGTTTAAACCATATAATTTTTGTTAACTGTGGATAAATGTCTGTGTCGAACTTCTATTAGGTTTTTCCGTACCATGGTTTGGTTTGATAGTTAATAAATGTAGACGTTGTTTCTAGCATTAGTTATAACAAATCTGAAAGGCATTGATAATTGATATAAATACTATGATTTAAAAGGCTGTGTTTACTACTGTTTCTATGGTTGTTTAACGAGTTGTAAAACCAGAGAAAGAAAACTACGGTTACAAATTTCAACAAGTAACCATCGCTTACAGTATATCTACTGTACAGTATGCATTGTAAATACTTCCTCAGTAAGATAGTAACAATCAGAAAGAAAGCTGAAACACAGTAACTCTTTATTAAATCTACTACTGATATTCAGGGATTGCAAGTTTTTACTGAATTAATTACTACTCAGACATAATGAAGTTTAAACATATCATACAGTCATTTATACTTAATAAACCAACAGGAATAAGTAGCAGAACCTGTTGCAAACTGTGGACAACAACAGCACTGGGAGGCTGTTCCTCCCTACCAACTCCTGGAGAGTGCCCAGACAGCACTTCTCAGGACCCCCGAGCTTGCTCTGGTCTCCCTGGTTGGAACTAGGTGCAGCAAAACAATTCACTCAGCCAAACAGCTAAACTGGAACCAAGTTACTGCAGCATCCCCCTCAAACCACTTCCTTACTGTTTATCCCACTTCCTCAATGGGACTCCTGAATAGCATTCAACTGAATGTATTCTCCCTCCAGAACTATTGAACCCCCTAGCTCAGTTCATTGAGTACTATTTAAAAGATTGCCTAGGTCTTAGTTGGGTTAACTGTCATTAATGAGCTACCTGCTCAGATTCCACTTTCTTGGGGAATCATGACCCCAAAATATAGGGAAGTTTCCACCTGCAACTTAGGAAGTGTTTGAGGATGCTGCCACTTGTCTTTTGCCTTTCCACCTAGTTCCCTCCACCAGTTAGACCAGTAAACTCTTTTAACAGCTCTCCCATGCTGTTGTCTCCATAATTTATTTATTAATAATAAAATATTCAGAATTACATTCCATTTCTAGTGACTCTGCTGAGTCATCAATTTCTACTAAGCATTAAATTTAACATAATGTCTTAGAAATATGATAAAATAATTACATTATTTTCACAAAATTTGGGTATGTGACATACACACCCCCTTAAAATGTAACATCGTCCTCGATGTTACGTATTCCTCATCCTCAGCCACCTGTTGGAATAGATTTGGGTATGCTTCCCGCATCTTACTTTCCAGTTCCCAGGTAGCTTCTTCAGGACTAAGGTGCTTCCATTGCACCTTCAGCTGTCCAATGGTGCGGTTCCGCAGAGTAATTTCCCTCCTCCCGAGGATACAATCCGGTTCCACCAGAACTTCCCCTTCTGGTTCTACCTCCTACTTCCACCATGGAAGTTTGATAGTCAGCTTGGCGGTTCTCCAATGCTGCATTGATTCGGGGCATAGTTCCTGCACAGTCTCCAACAGTCATTTCATCTTGTACAGTATGAATATTGCTGATTGGCTTCTTCCGATTTGGGCAAACTGAAGCATAGTGTGGGCCATTGCACTCCCAGCACTTAACAGGTTCCTTTCGTTCAAAATTCTTAGTGTAGTTTCCATGATTGTTAGGAGCCTCCTTGCTGCCCTTGAAATTGTTGGAATGATTAGTAGTTCCATTTTTGTTTCCCTGGAAACTTTTACCATTAAAATGGTTTCCGTTCTTGTTATTCTTGAAATTTTTCTGGGGTACAAACTCCTTTTTCCTGTACTCAGGCTGATTGCTATTCTTTTTAGCTTTCCAGCTGGCTATCCCTTCTTTCTTTTTATTCTGTTCATAACAGAAATTAGCCTTTCGCATGGCCTCTTCCAGTGTTTTGGGGTTGTCATATTCAATTCTGTCCTTGATATGATATGGCAGACAGCTAAGAAACCGCTGTATTTTTGGTTTCTCTTCGACAAAATACGGCACATACCTTAACAGACTTAAGAACTTACTGTTTAAGTCCTTCATCGTCATAGATCCTAGCTTCAGTTCATAAAATTCCTTGGCCCTCTCTTCATAATACTGTTCGGACAGAAATTTCTTTTTGAAGTACCTTTTAAAAGCACTCCAATTGACTTCTTTTTCTTTAATCCCCTTGACCCTTTTCAGGTCTTGCCACCATATGTCCGCCTTTCCAGAAAGGTTGTAGATGGCCATTCGTGCCTTCAGTTGATTTGAATAGTTATAAATCTGGAAATATTTTCTCATCCCGGATAACCAAGATTCTGCCTCTTCTCCTGTTTCAGATTCTCCGTTGAATGTTGGGGGTTTTATTTTCTTAAACTCCCCGGAAATTTCTTCGTAAGGTCTGTACTTTTTCTTTCGGTTATGCAACTCACCTTCACTGCTGTCACTAGTAGTGCGAAAGCTGTGTTGTTCCTTTCTTTCTTCAGATGATGAACTGCTGTCAGATTTAGCTGGTTTCATCCTTTTAGACCCTCTTTGATGACTAGCTTCTTCTGAGTCAGCTCGTTTGCTCCTTCCTTCTGTCTGAAATTTTTCCATCAATAGCTGATTTAGCTGCTCTTGAGTTTTCAGAATCCTTTCATTATCCTTCTTGACTGTTTCTATCTCTGTCTTTAAACCTTTTATGGTCTGCATCAGTTCCGAGGAGTGAGCAATTACCTCCTCTGTCACAGGTTCTCTCGACATCTGTCTTGTCGCAGTGTTTGGAGATTCCTCCTCAGCATATTCTCCTAGCTTTTCCATACCTGCCTGTTAGATTCAGAAAAAGGAAAAATTTTCTGCTCTGTGTGATGAAACAGAAGATACAAGTTAGTAACATTATACAAATATATAAATTTTTCTTTTCTTTGGCACTGTTCTGCAGAATCTAGTGGAGCCATATTAAGGCCTAGTGTATGAACCATGCTCTGATACCACATGTCAAAACCCAAAAAATTTCGAAAAATTTAAATTTTTTTTTAGATAGCAATAAATGTTATTAATGCAGTCACTTAACTGTCCGTTTAACTTACGTGGTTGCAAGTGTGTCTGAATGGTCTTTGTTATGCTTTAAGTTTATTATGAGTTTTCTTAATTGTTGTTGATTGTGTTTCTGTTTTTCAACCGCAAGGGGAAATTGCCATGATGGACTGGTTTACTTAGCTTTCGAGCTAATGCAACAGATTATTATATTAATTAGTGAGAAATGGTATTGTTTTTAAATTTCTTTTACTGTATAAAATAAATTTCTAAATACGACTTGTTCAGTCATTTTTCATAAATAAATGGGCATGCGTTGTATCTTTCTGTGTTGCATACTGTTTTTAATAAAATTAAATTGCGGCCACAGATGGAAAACTGGTCTTAAACCCTAGCATTTATATTAATAGTAAAAACTGGAAAGATAGGGTTTAAATAGTTCAAAATGCTACAATTTGGATTCTATCCTGTTGCTTGGTCTATTGTGTCTGATTAAGGTTCTGGTATTAATAATATTATAGAGTTTTAAGAAATCCTAGAATGGTAGTTGAGCTCCACAGTCATGATTTGTTTATAGTTGCCTTCTCAAAGGTTACGAATACAATTCTGCTGCTACTTACGTTTTTTTAAAAGGAAAAGAAAAGATGATACCAAGTTAATGAGCTCGATAAATGAGCTAAGACAAGAAGAGACGGTTCTGTGGTTCGATTTACGACTCTGTTGAAACAATTAAACTCGATGTCGAGCTATTCTTGGTTATGTTATCTAACCTGTGTTTAAACCATATAATTTTTGTTAACTGTGGATAAATGTCTGTGTCGAACTTCTGTTAGGTTTTTCCGTACCATGGTTTGGTTTGATAGTTAATAAATGTAGACGTTGTTTCTAGCATTAGTTATAACAAATCTGAAAGGCATTGATAATTGATATAAATACTATGATTTAAAAGGATGTGTTTACTACTGTTTCTATGGTTGTTTAACGAGTTGTAAAACCAGAGAAAGAAAACTACGGTTACAAATTTCAACAAGTAACCATCGCTTACAGTATATCTACTGTACAGTATGCATTGTAAATACTTCCTCAGTAAGATAGTAACAATCAGAAAGAAAGCTGAAACACAGTAACTCTTTATTAAATCTACTACTGATATTCAGGGATTGCAAGTTTTTACTGAATTAATTACTACTCAGACATAATGAAGTTTAAACATATCATACAGTCATTTATACTTAATAAACCAACAGGAATAAGTAGCAGAACCTGTTGCAAACTGTGGACAACAACAGCACTGGGAGGCTGTTCCTCCCTACCAACTCCTGGAGAGTGCCCAGACAGCACTTCTCAGGACCCCCGAGCTTGCTCTGGTCTCCCTGGTTGGAACTAGGTGCAGCAAAACAATTCACTCAGCCAAACAGCTAAACTGGAACCAAGTTACTGCAGCATCCCCCTCAAACCACTTCCTTACTGTTTATCCCACTTCCTCAATGGGACTCCTGAATAGCATTCAACTGAATGTATTCTCCCTCCAGAACTATTGAACCCCCCAGCTCAGTTCATTGAGTACTATTTAAAAGATTGCCTAGGTCTTAGTTGGGTTAACTGTCATTAATGAGATACCTGCTCAGATTCCACTTTCTTGGGGAATCATGACCCCAAAATATAGGGAAGTTGCCACCTGCAACTTAGGAAGTGTTTGAGGATGCTGCCACTTGTCTTTTGCCTTTCCACCTAGTTCCCTCCACCAGTTAGACCAGTAACCTCTTTTAACAGCTCTCCCATGCTGTTGTCTCCATAATTTATTTATTAATAATAAAATATTCAGAATTACATTCCATTTCTAGTGACTCTGTTGAGTCATCAATTTCTACTAAGCATTAAATTTAACATAATGTCTTAGAAATATGATAAAATAATTACATTATTTTCACAAAATTGGGGTATGTGACATGATGAAGGTTGGCTATGTTTACCATGGTTCACTATTGTTTGACTACGATTGACTTTAGTGAACCATGTTTGACTTGGGTTGACTTTGACTTACCATGGTTAATTTTAGTGAACCATGGATGACATTAGGTAGCTAAGGTTAACCATGTTTGACCATTATTGACAATAGTTGGTGATGGATGTTAGATGATGGCTTACAATGTTTGACCATGGTTAACTTTAATTAGTCATGGTTAACTTTGGTTAACCATGGTTGGTTTTAGTTACCCATTGTTGACTTTTTTGAATCGTGCTTAACTATGGTTGACTTTGGTATGACCATGGTCAATAATCATTGATCAAGTTTGACTATGGTTGGCCCTAGTTTGAAAATGGTTGGCCATGATTCATTCTGTCTAACCATGAATAGCAACGGTTAACCATGATAAAGTATGGTAAACGATGGTTAAACATGATTGTTTTAACCATGGTTGAAATCAGTGAACCATTTTTTACTTTGGTTAACCATGGCTATCTTTAGCTACCCATTGTTAACTTTTATGAACCATGCTTGACTACGTTTCAATTTGGTTAGATAAGGTTGACCATGGTTGACCCTAGTTTGAAAATGTTTGACTCTGGTTGAACGTTTGACCATGTTTGACTATGGTTAATTATGGTAGAGTATGGTAGACAATCATTTTCCATGGTTGGCCATGTTTGACTATGTGTGACCATGTTTAAATGTCATTAACTATGTTTGATTATGGTTGACTATGTTTGACCATGGTTGAGAAAGTTAGGTCGTGGTTAGCCATAGTTAACTATGGTTTTTCAATGGGTGATGAAGGTTGACTATGATTACCATGGTTGACTAAGTTTAATCATATGAAACCATGGTTCTCCTTAGTGAACCATGTTTGACTTGGGTTTACTATGGTTAACTTTAGTGAACCATGGTTGACTATAGTTGACATTAGTTAGCTAAGGTTAACCATGTTTGACCATTGTTGATGATGGGTGTCAAATGATGGTAAATAATTTTTTGACCATAGTTAACGATGAATAGCTATTATTTGACAATGGTAGAATTTGATTAACCATAGGTGACTATGGTTAGCTTTGATTAACCATGGTTTAATTTATGGAACAATGGTTGATTGTGGTTAGCTAAGGTTGACCATGTTTCATCATCACTAACTATAGTTGATGGTTGGTGGAAAATAATGGTAGAATAAGTTTGACCATAGTTTACCAAGGTTGATTATTGTTTGACCATGGTTGATGGTGATTGACCATGTTTGACTTTAGCTACTCATTGTTGAATTTACCAAACCATACTTAAATATAGTTGACTTTGGTTAGGTCAAGTTAACCATGATGAAGTTCATTACAACATATTGTACAAATTTTACAAAATATTTATTATGAAATATTTACTTAAGATTTTATATTTTACCTTGTAATATTTTAGGGATCTATTTTGAGTTCTTTATAAAATATTATAAAGAACCTATGTGAACATTGTTTCATCATACATATCATTTGAAATTAAAAAATATTGTATTCATACTAACAAGAAAGAATCGATTTTCTTTAAAAATAATATTAGCAAAAGAATCGACATGCCTATACAACGTATACCCAACCTCTGCCATCCCCAGAGGCAATGCAGGGTTCCCTGCTTTAGCATCTTGCATTGTATCAACCACCAACATCCTTATGTTATCCACAGATCTCCTATCTATAAGCTTCTGAACAAAATACCCATCACACTCTTTGTTATTCAAACTTTCAAACACATTCAATCTTTTAAGTTCTTCCTTTCATAACTGCGCATATTTTTCATGTTCATCCCTGCCTTCTACGATAAAGATTGGTACATCCGTTTATACTTTGTTATTAATGCTGCTAGCACGTCTTGCAGACATCACATTGTAACTATTTCTTTCTAGAGTTCGCTTCTAATGCAAACAAAGCTTTGGAGATCTAAAATTTTGCACAGAGCCGAGGTGACGACGATTTCTGATTTTGGGTCCATTTTGATGGTATCCTCAATATGGAACTGGTTCTTCTGTGTTCTTTCTTTACAAAATCTATATCATCCAGGATTTGGTTGTCAACGGGTAAAGGAAGAGATCGAGTTCCATTCAATCTGCTATTCGAATGAGTGATTGGAACTGACGAGATTTTTCTCATATTCTCATATTTAACATGCTTTCAGCTTAATTTTCAATCACAATGCTTGCCAACATTGCTCATTGTGCCGGGGCTCTCAGAGACCAATTTATGGATGTTTTCTACCTGAGGCATGAGACTACAGGACTGAGTGACCAGATGAAGAGATATTTGTTCACCATACAAACCCTTGCGGAACTGCTTCTGCATATTGTATGTGAAGACCACATTTCATGGAAAGCATACTTGGAAGAGAGAATTTACAGCTTCACGATTCCAAACCCTTGATTTGCTTGGCTTCAAATGCTGTTCATGATAAGTGATGCACGTAAAATGCCATAGGGTAAAGTTGGTGTAATCTATATCCATTACTAACCTGAAAACCATGTATCATATGTAATCCATTAATAGCCTGAAAACCATCTATCAAAGCTGAAAAGGGTTATAATAGCAAGTTTCAGAGTTCCAAATTGGGATGAAGATACCATATATAGATTGTCAAGTTTGCATAAATACTGAAAGTGGTTTCAAAACAGCTCATATATCTTGATAATCCAGTTGTCTTTTGAAAATAGTTGGGTTTTCTTCATGGTGTGTTTCTACATCTTTTTATATCAAACCCAACTCATAGGAGCATCGCCAAACAAAACACAAGCAAATCTGGGGTGCAGTAATCATGTTGGGTTTTCTTCATGGTGTGTTTCTACATCTTTTTATATGAAACCCAACTCATAAGAGCATCGCCAAATAAAACACAAGCAAATCTGGAGTGCAATAATCATACAACTTCAGCAAATATTGGATTGTAACCAATCAAAACAAGGAGAATATTATGTTGGTATTGAATAGAGTAAATAAAGAGGTTGTATACTAGTAATTATCTCCCATTCTTGTTAAATCTCCATGCATAAATAGAGTTTTTTATCTATCAAAATCTCATGTGTTGTTATACTCTCACCTTCATCATTAATCATATTTTTGATAGACTAATTGTTGTATGAAAAAATTCATAAAAATATTATGATATTCCACCAAGATCTGTCAAATCTATTGGTTATTTCTCAGTCTTCCCTCCCCAACTTGGATCTCATACTGGATATCTACATAAGCATGAGATAATCACTCTAGATATCCACAAAACTATGAAATAAGAGGGCTTTCATCCATACATCAAATTTAAGGTATTTGCAATCAATTTTTTTTCCATGTTACCACACAAACTATTTCATTTCATATATTCTTGATGGAATGATAAGATTTCATTATGTAATTGTAATAGCAAAATTATTCTTTCATACTTAACAAAACTTTGAATCATAATTTAATTAAATCACCATTTGCATATCATCAAACATGCCACTAATAGGACTACTGAACTTTATGTCCTTCTTGATATCAACTTTTCCTCAACAATGAAGACACTGTATTCCTACATCTTAAAATTCCAAGACTCCAAAATTAGCTCGGTGATTAAGGCAATCTCATACCTCACTAATTCTAGTGTATAATCATGGAAAGGACGACTTTTAAGACATAAAAAATATTTAGAGATAATGGACCAGCCTAGGGAGATATTTTGAGAGGTGATATCAATATGATAAAAAATGCAATTCTTTTAAAACATCCTTAATATCGAGCATTTCGCTTTTTTCATAAAAATAATGAACTCTTCAACGTAGCATTCAACTCGGTGACAATGCTAGGCATTAACATCCGTTAATTTAACACCGGTTATAGGATTGACGGAATTCAATTCGTTTCCCTCCCAATATGCTCCAACGTCAGATACATAGTGTGGACATTTGGAGTGATCTATGCTCTGCATTTCCTTGACCAAAGTATTTAGAGACTCTAGCATATTAGCTTTTATTTCTATTTTTTCGTCGATATCACTATGATATTTCTATTAGAGATATTTGGTAATTGAAGTTATTTTCGAATAGCAAGTATTTTATTTTTTAATATTATTGTACTAAACACCAAGTGATACATTGGCATTTGTAATGAATATTATATATTATTTCGGAAATTATTGGGTAGAAGACATGTGTTGGCGTCTATAAAGAATTTTGGAAGTTGTTGTTAGCATTTAAACTTGTGGTTGGGGAGCATACCCATTTGAAAACAATGATTCGTTAGCTTTATGTTGAAAGCTTGGACCCCGCATGCCTTACATATATCAGAGATTCCTTAGGAATTCTTAAACCAACCTATCGGTCCTCCTATTGTTGTAATGCACTAGAAACAACATCCAAGAAGATTATTCCTCACATACTTGGGTAGTCGGGGAGCATGGCCAAGGGTACGGTCCAAATCCTCCTTGGTTAGTGCTCTAAGAGATTAAGTGGAGCATCATTGTTGGACCTTGCACATAAATCAAAGGGCTTCATCAACTTAACACTCCATGTGATTTATAAGCCTTAGATTCGAGAATATTTACCCTTTTATTCTCCAAGTTTGTATTATTTTCTTTTTAGTGTGTATCATTTATTTTCCTTAGCATTGCTAATTATATTAGATTGTGTCTCTATACTTTATTGAACATCTTGAGAAAGATATAATCATAAAAATATTGCTAGGTTAGTAGCTAGGACTAGATAGATCTTCTAAACAACCTTAGTAAAAGCTTGGCTAGGGTCTCCCCCTTGGTTAGCCTGGGCTCATTCATTTTCGAGCCTTGGAAACCTAAATAGTGGGATCCTTTCCATTAGTGACAAGTTGGGTTAGGATCCCATAGTTGTGTCGGATTAACATCTGATCCACTTTCACATCTCGTGGGTGCTAGGTTGTGCATTAATAGGGATCAATTTGCTCTAATACCCAAATGATGCAAACATCCCAAGTCTACTACTACTCTTTTTCGCTAATGTTTCCAACTTAACGAATCAAAATAATAGATAACAAGAACGTTCCTTTAAGGAAATACAACCTAGAAGCATAGATGATCCCTTGTCTCAATTTCAAATAGAATAATTACTTAAAAAGAAACATCAATCTACAATAGATAACATGATTATACAAAAAATCTCTAATATCTCTATTGGAATCAAACAACTACAACATTACATCCACAAGGCTACTCAAGCCTAATGAGCACTGAGACAACTAATGGCACACATGCCACATGATTGGTGTTTAGTCAATGTACAATTGCCTTGGGCATTTACAGCTCCTCTAAGCGTATGTTCAATGTTAATTTGAGTGTCTTAGCCTCCTTCCCGAGACTCCACCTCCTCCCATTTATCATTGAATAGGTCCATTTAAAGGCTCGACAAGGACCATGTAATGTTCAACAAAATTCCTAAAATAGCTCCACTAACTTTGTGTGTAGTTGACATCAAAGAGATCATAAGTTTCCATGTATTGTTCATTGCAATACCATTATGATAGTTCAATCAATGAACTCTTCAACGTGTTGGGGTTCAAAGAGTGTGCGCCCACATCACACGGTTTCCTGCTAGACTGAATTTTTGACTCATCTGATCAAGAGATTTTTGGACACTTGGCAGAAAAAACTGGATTGGGAAATAAAATACCCCACCCACTGATTGATGAATTCATTCTTACACTTGAGGAAAATGATGGACTCTGCAATATCCGTCATGAAAAATTTCCTAGCAATTAGGGCTAGCTTTTTATTATTGGTGTTTTATATATTTATAACATCAATTCCAGAACTACCTGTTCATGGTAAGTGGCATGTAGGTCTTGGTACTATCAAAGAATAACATCTAGCTTGTATGGATGGTCCTGACCAAGTAATTTTAATAAGATGCCAGTTCGCTTGGCATTAGTTCTTGGGTTTCAGGTTGCCCCCCTTTGATAAATTCAACAATGCATAGTTACTTCTGTCTCAATGGTCAATTAACTTCTAGTGCCTCTTAGTTATTTGTTGTTATTCATTGTATAGATTCATACTGTATTTTTGAATAAGTACACAATGGGTTGCTCTCTAACCTTTGAACTAAATGAATGTAAGGGTGCGGATTTCATGTGGCAACCATCCAAAGATGTAAATGCAAATGGTTTGACATTTCAATGGAACATTATGCTTTTCTTTTTTAATATTCTTCCTTTGACTATTAGTGTCATCCAATGAACCACATAGAAGAAACCGAGAGCTTTCCCATCACCACATTTGGACCACTTGTGTGGCCATGATGGCCCACGATGAGTTAACATGTACTAGGTGTAATCCAACCCTAGTGGGTCAATATCACCACCCCTCCTTTACCAACTGAACAAACCCCATTAATGAGCATGCACATATGACTTGACATGGTTGGGAGAAAATTACCTGCCATCATATAATTGTAAACTTGGCTTCCTCAACATGGCAAGGACTAAATTACTAGGTAAATATAATTTTGGATGACTTGACACGGTTAGAAGAAGAATCTTGAATAGTGGTTGATGTAAAATCTTCGAGATGAATTATTGGTCTGTGACAAGACTCTTCAAATCCCTTCTCCTTAGGATAATTCTGGATAAAGAAATCTCATTCCAGCACTCAAGCTATAAAACATGATGAACTTGTAAATGCGACACTTCATTACTTGAGAGAATTGAACTCAATACACCTTTTGATATAGAGAATATTGTAAGTAATCAAATTCTCTTTGATTTTCTTCTTTTGTATCTGCATAATTCGTAAAACATAATAATAAGATAGCTTTTACTAGTTCTTGCAACTTATTTTTTCATAGGACTTACAATTAAACTCCAGTGAGAGCTTCTCAGCTTGAACCTTGGACAAAATGGATCAATGTGAAATGACAAATAATTTGGCAAGGTATGAGAACATTTCCTAAAAATGGATAAGGAATCGATATCTACAATTCCTTAAAATACTAACTCCGTATCATTTTCGTTATAGGACACTGGACAAATAAGTGAATGGCATTTTCTTCTACTTTTTGGCACAAGGGGCATCTTGAAGGGCATTGAATGCCTCCTATTGATTTTTGCAATCAACAATGTGTTTTTTTCCAGTAGCTAGCTAAAAAATTTCGCTATGGGAAGGTTGTTCTTGTTCCAAATCTTCACCCAATTTAGTTTTTGGAAAGATCTCATGTTTCATCTTGGAGAAGAGGAGTGTTCTTTTCAACTATATATTTTCTAGATTTTGAGCTCTAGGATTTCTTGTATAAGGATCCTAGTGAGATCAAAGATGATCCCCACATATTCTATAAGAGGGAAGCCCAATACTCCTTGGTAATTTTTGAAAGTTTGGGGGACAATTCCAAGCAATCCATTCTCCCTCTTGACTCAATTCCCAAGAGGAGAGATCCTAGTGAGAGAGTAAATCCTATTATCAAAAAGCTAAATTCTAATTGGTTGTAGACCTTGAATAGTACTTAAAGGTGGATTTTCTACTATTTTATCTTCCCATATGGAGATATCAAACCCATTTCTTAGTGACTAGGCAAGAACATGTGTTATTATTTGCATTGCAACTTTTTGCATCTTCCATGTCAAGGACCCCTATAGTCTACTAGGGTGTGAGTTATGCACCTCTAAACATTATACGTTTGAAAATATTACTTTTGAAGAACATCTTTCCATCAAGACTTGTGTCCAAAGAAAATCCTCCAAGTGATTGTGGCTCCAATGGCTCTATCCACTTTAACTAAGTCTCTTGTGGCCAAAGTGCCCTGTGAGAGGGTGTCGATGGAAAATTATAATTAGTTTTTTGGTCTCGTTCAAAACTCCTCTAGGAACTAATAGAAGATTGGAATAGTTGAGAGCGCTCACTTAATTAAGATGAGCTTTCCATGAGGATTTAGCTATCTAGTCCCCCATGCTAGAAGTTTCTTTTTGATCTGCAACAGTGTTGGGATCTGTTCCTCTAGTTTGTGCATTTCAAGTGCAATCGAAGTTCCAAGGTACAAAAAGATTGCTAACTTTGATCTCATGAAAATTCTAAAAGATGATTTATTTCCCTTGGGAATGTGCCCAATGTGTTCCAACCATATATTAGTTTGCATTTTCCCTTATTTACTAAATCACCAAAGGAATCTAGAAAGGAGCAAATGATTGATTTGAATATATTTTCTAAGATGATAGAAGCACCCCCAAAAGGACAGTATTGTTTACAAACTAAAATGAGAATAATTCACATTCTTTGCTCCTCTATTCATACTTTTTGTAGAGATGCTTTGATTTTCAAGCTTTGTCAAATGTTTTCCCTAAAACCTTTTCCATTATGATATACAAGGGGGAGGGGTGGGGGACTTGTTAGAGCTCTCTAGAGGCTTTAAAGAATGGGGATGAGAATCCATTTACTAAGCGGGCTCTCCAGGGAGATTCTATACAAACCTTGACCCAATTGATAAAAGGGAGGGAGAAACCAATTCTTTATATTTTCACAAACAGTAATTCAAGCCTTACCCTATCAAAGGCACTGACCATGTCTAGGTAAAAGGCCATGCTTCTTTCTCCTTATTCTACTTTAGATCCCCAATTGTGGTACACTGGCAAGATCCACCCCACTCACTTGGTTTCAAATTGAACTTTACGTTTATGGGAATCCTATGTACAACAAGGTGGCACAATTAGGTCTTCAATCTCAAACCATATCTCATTCATGACAAAGTAACTATGACTATAGCTTGGGTGCTTATATCCTTATCCCCACTTGATTTACTCTTCCAAGTCAACATATCTTGTATTCCCAATCACCTCGAAGTTGTCCTCAACTTCCCTTTCTATAACACTAATACATGTGAAGGTATTGCATATCATCTAGTAATTTGATAGGGTGTGAGGCAATGCATGCACCTCCACCTTTTCAACTAAGACAAACCATCTACTTGCTAGGTAAGTTAACAAGTCATCAAATGCTAGAGTAAACCCTAGCTTAAGGGTGAAGGGTTTCTGTTGTTTTTAGTAGAGTATGATTGAGGTGAGAATCTAGTTGTCTTCACAAGTGCCTCTCAGACCATTTCCAAGTGATTCTTCATAGCTTATATTAGGGATCACACTTCACTCAACAACATGGGAAGCCAAATTTATTTTTTCTTTCCTTCAAGCCTATGCTTGCAACCAAGAAGCCATCCCAACCCTCTCGTCTCTTGAATGGAGAGAGCACACATATATTTGCTTGAAGACCCTTAGAGATTTCATTGGAGTCGATGTGACTTTCCACCTCACCACATCAAATGTTAATGTAAACCATAGCCTATAAGTGAAGAAGCTTGGTTCCATTTAGTAGGGAATAAGTGGGATGAAAGTTTTGAGTTGAGAAGTACTGCTCAAACCATTTTCAACTAATTATCCATAGCTTATATTGGGCTCACACTTCGATCAACAAGTTGGGAACCCAACTTTATTTGTTATACCTTTGAGCCTAAGCTTGCAACCAAGAAGCCATCATAACCCTCTCGCCTTTGGAGTGGAAAGATCATTGAAAGCTTCACTTGAAAATCCACAAATATTTTGTTGAACTAGGTGTGAATTGCCACTTCAACTCATCAAATGGTAGAATAAATTGTAGCTTAAGGGTGAATGGATTTGGTTGCATTTAGTATAGTATGAGTGGGGTGAGTGTTTACAAGCACACCATGGGATTTTTTTGAGTGATTACCCATAACTTAGATTAGGGTTTGCACTTCATAAAACAAGGTATGAACCCAGTCTTTTTTTCGATGTCCTTAAATCCTACTTAGCTTTCTACCAAGAAACCATCCCGGCGGGGGGTAGGGTTGCTCATTGGCCCGCTGTGACAAGGCTTGAAGGGTAGGCGACCCCTGGGATAGAGGCTCTCCCTTGGCATAAAGGGTCTCGGGACGTCTCGGCCCCTGCTGAGTCACATGTTTTTGGTATATCTGGCTTGTAGGCTGTTGGATATACCCTTGGGAGGTCGTTGTTCCCATGGTTAAAAAAAAGAAACCATCCCAACCCTCCCAAATCTTGAATGGGAAAACTGCTTGAACCTTCACTTAAAAACTGATGAGGCATTCATTGCAGTGGTTTGACTTGTCACCTTGCCTAGGGCATTATGGAAGGAAGTGTCATCTTCCACTACTATGTGAATCATTCAGATTGCTCATTAATTAGGAATTTAAGTGCTACCAAGGATGTATATGTATTCTAGAGTAAACTTCCTTCATCCACTATTCAAATCATGAACACTATTGAGGATTTGAATAATGCCTTGAGTAGTTTACATTTGTTTCTTTCATTCAATTTTTCCCTATGGCATCTATCAGCCATTAAACCTTTCCCTAAATTCATTTTGTAATAGGAATGTATGTGCTTTTAGTTTTTAACAAACATGTAACAATTGCCTTCCTAGTGTTGATACAAGCAGAGATTTAGCATCGTGGTACCAAAATGGGGAGAAAATTGAAGAAGGAATGCAAGGAACCAAGCATACTTGAACCCGATCTCATCTTCATTTACTCATCTCCCAATGTTTGTATGTAGTATGACCACGCATTTGACGATTTGTTTAGAACACACCAGAGCTACCTTGTTGTTGAAACTACCTCCCAACAAAGAGGGAAAAGAGAAAAAAAGATCAAAAGAAATGAAAGAAATAATAGACTCCAATTGTTTGAACTATAGGGTGCAATGGTCACAACCACGAAAATCATGACAAGACACAAATGTTTGTATGTGCAAATATAGTTCATTGAGTAATCAAGATGGAAAACACCAATGAATGAAGCATATACTTAGACTATTAGATTTTTGTATCTCAAAGGTACTTCTACATTTATTGTGCCCAGGATGTAGGAGTTCAAGCAAATGTCTCACTAAAGTGACTTTATAATGTAACTTTATAGAGTGATTTTATAAAGTCAAGTTGGGGTCTTTTATTATTTTGGGGTAAAGTGAAGTGATTTTATGACATTTGAGTGACTTAAGTCATCTCAATGAGGGAATAAATCACATCCATTGATCTTGTGAGCCAAGATTTGAACTTGACCATAGAAGATGAAGGGTTAGGGAAGTTACCCTAAATGAGCTGATAAAAGACAAGCTTAAGGAGAGAAAGGACACACTTTCCAAGAGAGAAAGAGAGTTTGAGATGAGAAGAAGAGAGGTGGGGAAGCAAGGAGGATTGACATGGATCCCAAGGAGAAGGGAACACATCCCATGGAAAGATAGAAGCATTTAAGAGCAGGTCCGTACAACAAGAGAGAGAGGGTCATACTATATTGAATAGAGGCTCGTACAACAGTGAATGAGAAGGTCGTACAACAAGGAGAATGCACATAAATTGATGCACTCCTTTGACATGCATTTAGAAGTGGTGTTTTTTGTTAGTATTCCATACATCATGTACTTTTTTGTGCACTATTTTCAAGGAGGGATTTGCTATCATAGAGTTCGTACTATGCAGGCCATACTATTGAAATTTGGGCACAGATTTCAAGGTAGAAGTCTGGGCTTGTTTTGTGTGGTATTTGGCACATCTTCCAAGGAGGGTTGTAGGCATAGTGACTGAGATAAGTATTGTGTATTTTTGTTGTAATTGTTATCTCCTCAAATAATTTTTTTAATTTATTTTCATTAGGTGATAGGAAAGTCATTAGATGAAGCATTAGTACATTTTTTAAGAGTCTTTAAGAAGAGCTTTGGACTTATATTTTATAAGTGCTCTTGAGTCAGCACTTCATTTGTAACAAATCTCAAAAGACAGGTTTCGGTGGCTAAGGAGTATGTTTTAAAGTTCTGTAAGCCACCGAAAGCACTCACTTTCGGCAGCTAAGACCACAATTTCGGGGCGCTCTAAGCCATCAAATGCACAGAGATGTGCAGAATGGCATTCTTTTTGCACATATCTAAGTTTTATCATTCTAAAGGGCACGAGGATGATTTCTAAACAAAGATTATAATTAAGAACATCAGATTTAGTGCTATGTCCCAGTTCTGAAGGTGTCAACAAGCTAAAAGAGATAAAGTTTGTTGCTTATTTTTGGGCAAAAGATGACCTGTAAGTCAAGGTGGCAATTTCGACCTTATCCATCAGCCTTTGAAGGCTTGTTGCAGTTGTCGAAGACATGAAGACTATCAAGATGGAGGCGAGGAGATTTACTGCAAAAATGGCATTTTTACTATGCTGAGTCATCATTTTCAAATGATGATTCTGAGCGACTGGAGAATCATTTTGCAAAGAGAGGTTTTTGCTCATAACAAACCAATATACAAAAACCTCTCTCAGTTTTCCAAAATCTGTTTCGATTTGAGAGATATAGGTAAATCTCTGAGAAGCGTATTTCCAGAAATTTCTGCATTTTCCAGCCACCTCACAAATTCGGATTTGAGATAGGAAAAGAGGTTATCAAATCCATATTTTGAGGATCTTGAAACTGATTTGCAAAGCTTATTTAAGCTCATTGAAGAATCATTGTAAAGGGTTCGATTTTGAGTTCTAAACTATATTGCTGTTGTGATAAAGACACTTTCTATAATATATTCAGTCTGCAAGCTTCTTTCATTGTTATTTGTCAGATCTTCTTTTACATTTCTGTTCTATGCTTATGAGTGTAATTTTGTTCTTTATCTATGTTTACATAATCCATTGGTGACTGTCATCTTACCATCTGAGTAGTGAGCAAAGGATCATAAGTAATTATACTAGTTTTATTGGCCCATCATATATATATGGTTGTGTGTATGTGTTCTGGTTAATAAAATCAATTTCTTCATCCATATTGATATATTACCTATCTGACAGTAGCTCTTGAAGGCCTTGTTTTGTCTGAATGTACTTAAGACTATCTTGAGTATACCATTCAGTGAGTTAGATATTCATTTTGATCCAATATTACCCATCATTGAGTGAACCATTGAAAGAATAGTTAAGTTACCAGGCATCTTCGAGCTACAACCTAGAAGAGTTTCCTGGAGTGATAACAGTAATAACTTGTTGTTGTATACTCAAAAATTATTTTTCCTGTGAGCTCAATAAAATATCTCTTGATTGGTTTTCCCCTTGTGGGTTTTTCCAGGATCTTTGACCAAAATATCTAGTGTCAAATGTGGTGAATGTTTTCTGCTATTCAAATTTATTTATGCTTCTATTTTTAGATTTACTTAGCATTTGTATTTTTGCGCATAAAGTACAATAACATGTGTTTGAGTTTAATACATTACTATTGAAGCTTTATTTGGAGGTTGAAATTAGCGTGTTGCTAATTGTTTGACGTAAGGCCTAGCTGAGTTTGCTAATTGAACTGTTAGTGTTTTGACATGTTTTTAACATGGTATCAGAGCTAGGGATTTGAGGTTCAGTGCACAGTGTGTGTACAGCTGTTGAGCAAGTGTTTTGTTGGTTGGTATAGCTTGGTTCAGATTTTGGCACTTGGGATGCAAGTGGTTTACAAAAAGGGGCTTTATATTGGAAGAAGTGGGGAAAGGATGACTTCCAGTATCAGGTATGAGGATCGGTTGGAGGGGATCTCCAACTACCTATAGTGGAAGGAAAGGATTTCAATTGTTCCGAGAGAGAAAAAACTGTGGTTGTTCGTTAGTACCAAAATGGTACTTCCTTCGGCGGATCCCATTACTTTAGACATTCATGAGGTGAAGGAAGCAAGGACACAAAGGATTCTCCTAGATGGAGTGAGGGACCACTTGATTCCGCATTTGGTTGAGAAGCAAACAACCAAGGAAATGTGGGATACACTGAAGAGCTTGTACAAGAACAAGAATGAGAACATGAATATGGCCTTGAAGGACAAACTTCACAGCACTCGGATGGACAAGGGAGAGAATGTGGCCTCTTATCTCACCAAGCATAGGCAAGTGAAGGATGAGTTGAGTGTTGTTGGTGAGATCATTTCGAACTCAAAGTTGGTGCACATAGCCTTGAAGGGCTTCACCAAAGAGTGGGATGTGTTCGTAAAGTGTGTGGTGGGCAGGGATAATTTTCCATCATGGGGAGATTTTGGGATGATTTTACATAGGAGGAGATCCAGAAGGGGCTTAGAGTAAATACCAGGGGAAGGAAGAGCATGGTATTGATGAAGATAATGTGTCTCTTGTTGTGAAGAGAAAAATCAAGAAGAAGTGGAGTGGGGGATCCACTTTCGAGAAAGACATGATCAAAGTCAAATGCTTTTCATGTCATAACTTTGGCCACTACGTAATCCAGTGTCCAAACAAGAAGAAAGGCAAGAAGAAAGAGGTAGAGGAAGCAACTGTAGCATCACTTGGGGTAGAAGAGTATTCTAGGAAGTTTGAGAAGGAGTTTTCATTAGTCTCAGTTCTTTCGAGTAATAGTGTGGCGGAGTGTGAGGAAATAGGTGCATGGTTTGTGGATAGTGGGGCATTGTACCACATGACAGGGACAATAGCTATGTTCCTAAGTATTACAGATATCGACTAAAAAATGAATGTGGATAGTGGGGTCGACACCATGCATAAATTGAAGGGGGTTGGATGTGTTACATTTCATTTGGATTCAAGAGTATATATGGAGGTGTCTAGAGTGTACCTAGTACCAAAGCTGAGGAAAAACTTATTCTCATTGTCATCTCTGGAGGATGATGGATATGTAATCATGTTTTGTAATAGACATGTAATTATCTATTTGAAAGGAGAGAGATAGGATGCAGCACGAGTGCCTGGAATTTGAGATGGCCAAATGTATAGGTTACTAGGACAGCCTGTATATGGTGAGTCTAGGTGGATATTAGGTTTGGTAGTGGTGACTAAGATATTTGGGCATGGAAACTTCATCTAGTTCAATCAGGAAACCAAGATGGTATGATATGACACTGGAGGATGATCACAAGGGTGAGGTGAACTCTTGAATGGCACAGGTCTTTAGCACTGGATCTAGTGCAGGTGGCGGAGAGTCCTTATGGTTCAGAGGGAGAAGCTTCAGTAGCGAATAGAGAGATGCGGCTTCAATAGTGAATAGAGAGATGGGGTTGGAGACATGTCTAGGTGGAAGTGCCAGAAGTACCTCCCTCATTAAGAGGTAGTGTCAGCTTTTTGTAGCTTGGAGGTACTTATGCATTTATTGTGCCTAAGATGCAGGAGTTCGAGCATTTGGCTCACTGAAGTGACTTTATAAAGTGTATTTTTAAAGTGATTTTATAAAGTCAAGTTGGGGTCTTTTATTATTTTGGGGTAAAGTGGTGTGACTTTATGATATTTGAGTGACTTAAGTCATCTCAATGAGGGAATAAATCATATCCATTAATCTTGTAAGCCAAGATTTGATCTTGACTGTAGAAGATGAAGGGTTAGGGAAGTTACCCTAAATGAGATGATAAAAGACAAGGTTGAGGAGACAAAGGGAATGCTTTCCAAGAGAGAAAGAGAGTTTGAGCTAAGAAGAAGAGAGGTGGGGAAACAAGGAGGATTGACATGCATCCCAAGGAAAGATAACAACATTAAAGAGAAATTCCATACAACAGGAAATAGGGGGGCATACTGTACTGAATAGAGGGCCATACAATAGTGAATGAGAAGGTCATACAATAAGGAGAAGACACATTTTGAGGTCGTACAATAGTGAATGAGTCCTTTGGCATGCATTTCAAGGTGGTGTTTTCTATAAGTATTATGTACATCCTATACTTATGTTGTACACTGTTTCTAAGGAGTGATTTATTTTCATAGAGGGTGCACTGTGCATGCCATGTTGTTGAAATATGGGCATAGATTTCAAGGCAGAAATCTAGGCTTGTTTTGTGTGGTATTTGATACATTTTCCAAGGAGGAGTGTAGGAACAGTGACTGAGATAATTATTGTGTATTTTTTTCTGTAATAACTTGTTGTTGTATACTCAAAAATCTTTTTCCTATGAGCTCAATAAAATATCTCTTTATTGGTTTTCCCCTTGTGGGTTTTTCTAGGGTCTTTTGACCAAAATTTTTGGTGTCAAATGTGGTGAATGTTGTCTACTGTCACACATTTATTTCCGTTGCTATTTTCATATTTACTTAGCATTTGTATTTACGCTCTTAAATTAAAGTAGCATGTGTTTGAGTTTAATACATTACTATTGAAGCTTTATTTGGAGGTTGAAATCAGCATGTTTCTAAGTGTTTGACGAAAGTCCTTGCTAAGTTTGCTAACTAAATTGTTAGTGTTTTGACAATTTTTTAACATAGACAATAAAGCAAATATTAGGTCATACACCCCAAGCACATCCCTCAAGTCTACATACAATATTTTTCCACTCGAGATAATGTTGAAATATATAGTGTTTGTGAAGGGGTTTTCTCAAAGGAATGACCCAATTAAACTAATTGAGGGAACTGTAAAGAGGGAAGGTCATTTCATAAACACCCCTCGAATATTTATCCCACTTCTCATTTGTAGGAACTAGTGAGGGATGTTATCATGATGGTAAGCAGGTTATATGGAAAAAATGTTTTATGAACTACATGAGCATTGGGTGCCTTTGATACACCAAGTTCTCAACAAAGGTTCTAGATTCAATTGTGCAAAAATATTATCAAGAAACATAAACATGACTGTTGAGAAATATGTGCAAAACCTAGAAGACAAGTGCCCTTATTTTCACATGGTAGTGCTTCAAAATTGTAGTTTGGTCCATGAATGACTTCCTAAGATTATATGATATGTAGCACCTTCTCTTCCACCTTTTTTATTCTATCATCAAAATTTGTGGAAGTTTAAGTAGTCTGAGCGGTATGAGCATCTATGTGAGGTCTTTCTTGCTCCTCTTTATGAACACATATTTAATATGCCATACCCAAGATTAATGGTTTAGGGTTTTATTGAATGAAGGAAAATTAGATGAAGCTTAGAATCCCTTCCAGGGCATGATGGATGGAGTCCAAAACACTAATGTTCGGGCATATGATGTACTAATAGAGGAGTTTGCTAATTTGAAGGTAACATTGAGAGGGCCAAAAAAATACTTCATAATTTATTTGGGAAAGGGAAATCCATAGAGGAGCTTGAGGCACAGCTTGGTGGGAAACCACAAGAGTTAAATGTGATTGTTGAAGTGAAGATAATGATGGAAGTTTACAAGGCCAAGGTCAATGTAGCAGTGTAGATTAGTCCTATACATTTTGAGATATGATTGCGATGAGAACCTAATGTGACAACTAGTGATTACGACTCAAAAAATGGAAAGGAACTATGCCATGTCCATGGATTGAAGTGGAGGGTACTACTACCAACACCCATGCTTCTTGTATTTTTTTTGAGTACCCAGATACCGTTAGAGTCAATTTACAAATCAAGTCAAAAGTGCAATGCTCATGTTAGATCACTAGCCACAAAACCCATTATAAAACTTTTAATGTTTATTTTTAAATTCAATTTTAAATTATCTTACATGGCATGACTTAAAATAATAAACACTACAACCAAGTCTTCCTTTATCGCAACTAACCAAATTCTTTTACTAGCACATGGACTCACATATTCCTTGCTTTAAATTAAATGTTTTCTTAGTTCAATGTTTATATCACTAAGTGTTGACCATTAACCTTTCTCTCAATGCAATCTTCTTATAACAATATTATTTTTATCGAGATAACAAGAGACCTTGCACTCCATGGAAAATGAAGCACATAGTGTGGAAAACACAAAATCCTCCCTGGAAAGAATAAGGCATCATCATTAGTCACATTTTGTTTACTACTCCACACAAACTAATGCAATCTAACCCACATGTATAGTTTTCACGCCTTGATAAAAAATAATATAGTCTAGTCTAATCTAAATTTTCACATGTTTGAAGCTTATTTCTGCATTTGATCTATCCTCTTTTGAAAGCCTTTTTCGATGCTTTTGTGGGATGTAGAGCTTGTTTTGCACCAAATATGACATCTAGAGTGACATTTTAGTCGTGACCTTCTTTTTTTATGTTGTAGTTTATTAGTTAAGAGAATAGAAAGGGAATGTGGAACAATAGGGACATGGATGTTGATGTCGCGTGAGAACAAAGAATGTATGTGTTGCTTACACCATATAGCTATCCATTGAAAAAGGTTCTAAATTTTCTACACCATTCATTGTTGTTTATTGCATGATTTGGAATTTTCAGTATGTTATACTGGCGACAACTTGATTCCTTTTGTTGATACCAAATCTATCACAACATTAAAAATTTAACAAGTTTGGTAAGTTAGCCTATAATTTAAATTTTCTACCCTCCATGATGATGTTATTGGCATATTATTTTCAACCTTGGTCATAAAAACACTATTTGTTTTCACCTTGATTGAAATTAAATTGGGGCATACCTTGTGGAGTTACAAGGAGATGTTATAAAATATGTTACTTGGCACATGCACACACTTGCTTACTTTGTTTGAATGTCATAATGCTAGTTTGAATGAAGGGTAAGTTTTATTACATGTGGATTATGAGTTTTAAATTTTGGATGTATGATCTAATTTCAAACTTTATTATATAATACATTCCATTGCATGTAGTTTGTTATACTTCTATATATTTGTTTCTCAGGCCTTTATTCTAAGTTAATGGTGATGTTTGAACAATGCGAATGGTGGTTATACATGGTATTTACAATGATTTGTTTTGCAAGTTTTCATGCATTATTGTTAATCCATACAAGCATATCTATTTATTTTTCCACGTAAGAGATGTTTGTGGAGATGTAATATGCACAATAAACAATTAGGGATGTTAACTCCAATTTTCCAACATAAATTTGATTGGTTTCCAACTTTATCAAGACAGTGGTTTATGAAAGCTTATGAGATGTTCTAGTTCATCAACAGAGGAATGTAAGATATGGATAATGATGTGTAGACCATTATATATACTTTGAACCCACTCTAATGTGCCAAGTCAGATTTGATATAAAGTTTTGGTAGCTGGTTGTTAAATCTGGTTCATGACTTTCTTCGAACACTATGTATGCAACCTCTTCATTATCAAAATTGAAGCATGGAGAGTACAATTCACATCACCATATTGAAAGGAATAATTATTGGCACAATATAACAGTAGGAATTGACTTATATTTCATATTTTTCCACACATGAGTAGCTCCACAAACACCAATTTGAATCTAGGAAAACTAGCTCGAAATTCACTATAGTGATGGTCTTGGTTTCCAACTCTTCCTAAACACTCCCTAACCCACTCGAATTTGTCCCAAACTGCTCCAAATTAGAAAAAACACTCCCAAATATACCCTAATCATTCACTAACATCCTTTAGGGTGCTTTAATGAAATTTTAATACACATTGCATTAAGATTGCATAACCATACTAGCATATTTGCACATATATCTACCGAAAACTTGAACATTGAACACGATATGGAGAAATGCATTGTAAATATTTATTATGAATGGATGGAAACCGTAATAATATTGATTACAATAATAGATGGCTCTTACAATAGCTTGAAACCCAAGAAATACATAGATAGAAATGCATAGGTGCGCTCTCCTCAATAAAACCCCTAGATATGATAAAATGACTATATCTTGGGTATCCAGAAACCCTTTTCAATGAAATAAAAAAGTTTCCCCCACTAGAAATTTTTCTCTGGACGTAATGGAACAGGTCTCATAGTCTACAAATGCACAGAACTATAAGACCTAGAATATTGATCTCGACCCACCAACACCAGTTCCAATGAAATAGTTGCTCCAACTGCATATCAAGATACCCAAACACAATGGACCTAAGAAAGAGATTCAATAATATGTTTTTAAGATACCCAAATGGTGTATTCTCTTCCATAAGTGTACCCTCCAACAATGGAAACAATGGAAACTAAAACTATATGAGAGCAAGTGCACCCTCCACACGAGAAAACTAGAAAACCAACACAATTAAACACTAGAACATAGATGAATCTTCATATATACAATAAAACTCATAACATACTCTGATCAATGAAGCTCGATAGAAATATCTGGATGATTTATCTCAACACCTAAAATGAATCCCAAACGAAGAGATGTGGATGGTCTCTTCTCTCACACCAGCTAGAGTGTAATCTTTCACCACAGAAACCAATCACCAATGCAAGGGGCACACCTCCCAAGATTGAAAACCTCAAGATCTCTCCAAGTCATAAATAAAATTTCCAAAAGATCCCCAATAAGCTCCCTCACCTTCCTTTAATAACTCTTCATTCACATTTTCCCTCCTTCTAGAGTTCTCTCTTGAAAATATTAATAAAAATGATTTTTAGGAGAGAATGACTGCTTGTGACTAATTCCACCTCATTCTAGAGTTTTCTCTCAAAAATAATAATAAAACTCAATTTTATGATAGAATAATCCCTTATGACACCTCAACTCCCTCCAATTGGTAATGTGGGCCTAGAGGGGAGTTACTTTGAGATTCTCTTCATGTTTGTTGGGAATTACACTCCTTGGAGTGCCCCTCCATTCCCAAATTCGACCTCATTAGCTATTTTTAGTCACTAGGGAGTCACATTGAGATTCCCTCCTCATTTGGTGGGAGTTACATTTCCTTGGGATTCTCACCCTCCTCCTTGGAATTGCCATTGACATTGGGATTCTCACCACCTAATAATTATCACCAACTTTGGGATTATCATCAACATTGAGATTCTCACCCACAAATGGACCCTCGTGGAAATGTTTCTCTTGTTTTGGAGTTCTCCACATGTCATCCTGGACCCACCATATCCCTAATATGCCCTCCTCATGAGCCTTCATCAAATTTTTCCCTTGGACCTTGGTTTTTCCATATTGCCTCATGACTCAAATCACCACTTTACAATTCTTATTTATTTTTTTTCCAAGTGAGTTTAGACCATTGAAATCCCTAGTCCAATAGAGTGGTCCATAGTGAAATATTGGGGACAATGCAAATCCTCCCCGCCCAAGATTGTTTTTCCTCAATCAATTTGAATATGGTTGTGGTAGAACCTGTTCTTCTTCCCCAACTTATGCACAAACAATCTTTATGCATCCTTCCTTAGTGATGACAATTTATAAAGTTGTAACATCAAGTGGATCAAGTCACTGACTCTATATTAATCCACAAATTGAATCACACTAAGACTGAAAATGATATCATGGTTCCAAACCAATCAGAAGAAGGTGAAGCATCCTCGGCTCCATACATGGTCCCGCAAGGTACTGACATAGGAAACATTATGTCCACTTTCAATGAATAAATCAACTCAATACTGCAACCACTCAACCAACTCCTCAAATAATTGATCTGTTAGGAATCCACTCATATGAAATCCAAAACTAGCTCTCACCCTCGGGTCTGCTGTTGAACTATCTAGCATTGGAATTCCAAGATCCCAAGCAAATATCAGAAAGGGACCACCATGTTGTTGTTGCGCCACTCTGATCATAACCATCCAACTATCATACTCTGTCTACAATCTCCTCTCCTGGATCTCCAAGCTAAAAAATATGTAAAGGATGAATCTACCACCATGGATAGTGGCTTGCATAGGCATCCATGTGAGGTCTACAATCTTGCTTCCATTCTCAATCCTGAATATTGGAAAAGGAATTATGTCATGATCATTGATCATGATTTTGGGTTTCTCATGAACTCTAGTCATCCCCTCAAGAGATAGATCCGTATCCCATACTACACTTTAACTGACCTAACTGAAGCAATTGAGTCCAAGAATGATCCCAAGGTCCCAAATGAACCTGAGAACTGTAGAGTGCCTACTACATCCCCCTCTGCACTGCCTAGTATAGACACAAAGATCCTTTTGAAGCCTCCCAATCCACCAAGCAGGAAAGCACTGTGTCCATCCCTCATAAGATCTCCCACTTAGGAAACTAATCCACTACTCCACATGGATAGACGCTTGAAAGTGATAGCTGGCTCTCTCTCCTATGCCAGTTGTTAAACTATTGAAGCAATCAATTCTTGGACCCCACTGTCAATGCTACACCCCTCCAATCATCACTGTCACTCCGAGGAATGCCAGGATCCCACCACCAAATTGGAAGTTCACCACTCCCAATGATAATTAGAAGCTCTATGAACCTTTCCAATAGAATATGAAGCTCCTCTTGAGCAATTTGCACACTGGTCCCATGGCTCACATCAATGTAACTTGTCCCATCCAACTGAATCAGGTGGAGCTCCCGTGTTCTACTATGTACTGCTCTATCCAACACACTACTGGTTTAAGCTAAACTTGTATCCCAATGTGACTCCATATCTGTCACACACACACACATACACACATATATATATATATATATATATCTCCACCCAATACATGGATGCATGTGCTCCCATATTGGCTGGTCCATAATGCATGTGCTCAACCACATCCTCTATCTCTAAGCCTCTCTCCAACACAAGTGGTTAATGATCCTCAAAATGCAAAACAAGTTCTTGGCCAAAATCCTCTGTGCTAATCCTCTCCTCAAGCACCTACAAATCTTAATGCTCCTCATGCTCAACCCTCACATGAGGTTACTCCATCAATTCATGAATTCCACTAGCCATATACAACTATTTATTTATTGTGTAGGAGGAAGGATGTAATCCACCCAACTTCCCACAAACCTGCTCAACCTCCATTGACTTGTCTTCAACAAACTTGAGAGCGAGTTCCTTGTCCATGAACAAATATAAGTAACCTGATTTCATCCTTTATAGTTCCTGTTTAATAATGAAAATTTGGGCACTAGTGTCCCTTTCAACAAGGCCTTTATGTCTCTCATCCAACTGAGTCCTCCACATAATGTCTTCAATAAACTTATGTGGACCATCAGTCCTTGTCGTGATCCGGATTTATGTGGGAACGAAACAAAAGATAGCATATACAGAATCATATACAGAGATATATTGCAAATAACACAGTGTTACAGTAAACACATATTCTATTAAATAGCGGAAATAGAACAGACTGTAAAATACAATAGCTAGAATGGTGGTAGCTATCTCTGAGGAGAGATGTGGCCGCTATGCTCATTCGTGCCAAGATGAATACAAAGAGAGGCCGAAAGGGCCTATTTATCATAAGCATGAGGGAAAGAATCCCAAAAATCCAAAAACCTAACCCTAGAAGATGAACCGTCATAAATTTTGCGGCCCCAAGGTGGTTAGTTGAACAATCAACTTCCTGGGGTCATAACTTTTGCATACGATCTCTGTTTGGGGCGCTCGGTAGCCCGTTGGAAAGGTCTATCCGAGATTTACAACTTTCGACTGGGCTCAAATGCATGTCGTTGGCAACCATTTGGTCCCCCAAATCGCCAAAAAATGTCATTTAGGGCCTCAAAATGGCTCCGGAAGTTCAGGACCCGAAAAACTGCTAAAAATAGTAATTTACCAAAATTGCTAGAAGGCTGTTTTGAGCCAGTTGGAAGAGGTGGGCCGCCACCGATATCCACCTGGATAAATCCTCCCTCCTTAGGAAGCAATGGTCTCCATTGTGTTAAATCCCTTATCATATGTCGAGCTGTGTGTCGAGTTGAGCTCTTGGTGCGACATTTGCTGAAGTGGAAAGGTTGCCTTACTTTGACATCTTCAGAGGGTTGTAATTGTTGTTGATGGATGCGCTGGAGCTGTTCAACAGTTTTGGTTGTTGTGGTATCCTTGGTATGCACTGGTGTGGATGGTTTCTTTTTGGAGGGCCCCCTTGAATGCGTGGCCTTGCACTGTAGAGGTACTCGAATAGGCGATGCTGCACTAACTTTGTGTTTTTCTTGCTTTTGCTGAGTAGAAGGATAATCTGCAGAGGTTGTGGATGTCTCTGCGATTTGATGTTCACCTTTAGTGGCAATTGTGAATAGGGAAAATTTCCCAGTGTGGGAGATTATCTTCCTTCCCTGCTCGTTTGGGGTAGGTGCAACTCTCTCTGGTATCCGATAGAGTTGTCCTCCCAAAGTGACAATGACGCTGCGAGGTCGTGATTCATATACAGCATGACGCTTCCACATATATGGTTGTCCTAAAAGAACATCACATACTTCAAGTGGGGCCACATCACACAATACCTCATCTTTGAAGGGCTTGATGCCATATGGTAGGCGACATTGGTGACTGACACGGATCCTTCGTCCTTGGCTTAGCCATCCAATGGTGTATGGTTGTGGGTGTGGCGTTATTGGCAGCTCCAATCTCTTGATGACTTCTTTTGAGATCAGGTTCTTTTGGCTGCCGCTGTCCACAACAAGGTGTAGGGGAATTCCCTTCACCCACATCTGTGAGTGGAAAAGGCGCTCCTTTGCCTCCGACTCTTCAGGCTCCTCTGGCTGAATCTGTGTGGTGGCAACAATGGCACTGGGTTCTGCATCAATAATCTGCTTCCCTTTTCGCACGGCTGTGAAATTAGGTTCTGAGTCAGAATCGGAACTGGGATCTGATTCCGAAGCTTTGATCTCAGCCACCAATGACTGTTTTGAGCGACAATCATCAGTGTTGTGCCAGGGGCTTTTGTGGAACTCGCACCACTTCCCGGTGTCCTTCTTTGTCTTTTCTTTACCCTTCTTCGCCTGTGGTTGGGACTGGTTGTCCTTTTCCTGCCCCATGTTCTGCGAGCCAGAGTTTCCTTTGCCCTGCTTCTGCGCAGGTCCGAAGTCACGCTTGTTCTTTTGCTGAAATTTCTGCTCAATTTTGACAGCATATCAATAGGCGGATCTGAGTGAAGAGATTTCCAGGAAATCCATCTCTGTTCGGATGTACCGGTGTATGCCACTGCGATATTTCAGTACTAGGTGCCGCTTGGAGTCCTTGATACCTAGCTTTGTGCGCAAGGTATGAAATTTGTTGGTGTACTTCGACACCGTTTGGTCCCTCTCTTGATGCAGAATGGTCCATTTTGTGTACTGGTCATCATAGTTTCCAATAGGGTAATATTGTTCCTTGACGGCATCTATAAAAGAGGCCCAAGTGGGATTGGAATATTCAAACAATCCTGACTCGTCTAATGAGCTTTGCTCACAATAAGTTTCCCACCAATTTTTGACATGGGGGACGGCCTTAAGGAGAGCAAAGATGATCTTTGCCCTGTCGGAAAATTGGTGGACAGAGAAATACCCTTCTAGTAGATTCAACCATTTATCTAGGGCATCGGCATCGATTTGGCCTTCAAATAAAGGGATATCAAAATTAACTTGTACCTTGAAGGGAGTCGTATCTCCGAAATGGCTGCTCGTTGAGGGTGCATTTGCCGCTGTTGGCATGCGTTGAAGGATCTGGGCGAAATTATCCATCATCTCGTTCCTCTGTCGCGCGAGGGCGTCCTCGAGCAACAACTTGATAGGATCTACTGCTCTGTCGTCTCTCTTTTCTTCCGCCATGGGAGGCCGTTTGGGGCAGCGAGAGTGGTCTTCCCCAAGTGAAACTAGTTCGAGACCCAACTCTCTGTATCCTGACCTCGTCGGGGACATGCACCGAGAAACAATCAAAGAGCAGACCACTCTGATACCACTGATCCGGATTTATGTGGGAACGAAACAAAAGATAGCATATACAGAATCATATACAGAGATATATTGCAAATAACACAGTGTTACAGTAAACACATATTCTATTAAATAGCGGAAATATAACAGACTGTAAAATACAATAGCTAGAATGGTGGTAGCTATCTTTGAGGAGAGATGTGGCCACTATGCTCATTCGTGCCAAGATGAATACAAAGGGAG
This sequence comes from Larix kaempferi, assembly GCA_027924585.1. Lineage (NCBI taxonomy): Eukaryota > Viridiplantae > Streptophyta > Pinopsida > Pinales > Pinaceae > Larix > Larix kaempferi. The sequence goes on along the minus strand of BSBM01000541.1, from coordinate 3,729,514 downwards.
GCCGAAAGGGCCTATTTATCATAAGCATGAGGGAAAGAATCCCAAAAATCCAAAAACCTAACCCTAGAAGATGAACCGTCATAAATTTTGTGGCCCCAAGGTGGTTAGTTGAACAGTCAACTTCCCGGGGTCATAACTTTTGCATACGATCTCCGTTTGGGGCGCTCGATAGCCCGTTGGAAAGGTCTATCCGAGATTTACAACTTTCGATTGGGCCCAAATGCATGTCGTTGGCAACCATTTGGTCCCCCAAATCGCCAAAAAATGTCGTTTAGGGCCTCAAAATGGCTCCGGAAGTTCAGGACCCGAAAAACTGCTAAAAATAGTAATTTACCAAAATTGCTAGAAGGCTGTTTTGAGCCAGTTGGAAGAGGTGGGCCGCCACCGATATCCACCTGGATCATGTCGATAGTTGCAACATCTTCTCCTTTATGACTAAAAGTTGGTTCTCCAATTCATCGAATGCCATATTATCAACATTGTGTATGTTGTCACATAATGGATTGTCCATCTCCTGTTGATCATTCAATCTCTCATTTATTGCTTTAGCCCTTTCATTGTCTTCCTCTAACCCAACATCCTTAGTATGGCTAGGTAAAGGCTCAACTTCTGCACCTTCTTCTCTTGGTAGAAATGAGATTCATCTTGGTTGCCTTGCTTGGGATGCAACAACACTGCCTCCCTAACTCCCGGTAACCACTCATTGTCCAAGGTTTGTGTCTTGTTCACATTTTTTAGTGGCTGATATACAAAATCAGAATGCCTGTGGCATGAATCCACAACGCACAATTCATCGTTAACACCAAAATTTTGAGTACCAACATTAAAAAATTCTACAATACCATCATCCTTACATGAAATGGATGCTATATCATGTTGCTGCAAGGAAATGTGACTGTGTCATGTCCCAAATTTGGCATTGGGTCACAATGGCCTAATCACATTGGCCATATTCATTAGAGTTTGTCAAATTGATGTTAAGGGTCAAATAATTGCCAAGGAGGAAAATTACTAGTTTCCTATGTTTGGGGTGGAAGCTTTGGGATTTGGAATAAGGGGGATAATAAATGATGTTTGAACATTAGAATGACATAAATATTTAATAAAGGAGCTAAATAAATATATACAAGTGAAAATCAAAGTGGCATTTCATCTTAAAGACACATGGAGGAAGTGGGACCCACATATGGCTAGATTTCCCCACTACACTTGGCATCATTCTCTCACCAATTCGAATTCAAGGTGAATGGTAACATACTTGGGGGAGTTCAAAAGGTATTATTCATGGCATTACTCATCCAAGGTTGAAATATAGAGGAAGATTAACTCCCATGGAAGAGGAAGAGGCAATTTGGAGCTAGTGAGACACTTGGGATAGATTCCCTAGCTCTATGACAACAATGATGAAGATGCTATGACACCTATGACACAAATCAGACCCGAAGGCTGACATATGACATATATGACATGTCAAGGCTAAAAATAGACTCCAAGAGGGCGCTCAAGGGTGTTAGGGCAGCTAAGATGCTTCCACATGTGATTTGGTGGAAGTGGGAGACTAGGAATTGTTGTACAAGTGGCGTTCTTTGGAATCTCTTCCCAACTTGAGTTGGCATGAGTATCTTGGAAGTAATTAGACCCATGGAGGACTTAGAAATTTATAAATGTCAATAACAAAGAATGAAACTAGCTTTTGATGATTTGCAGAATTTGCAATTGCATTTGTGAAGAGGGAGAGCTAGTGGATGACTAGTTTCTTGCCTTAGCCAATTTCGAGGGTGAAAGATTCCCATCCAAGTTGGTAATTGGAAAGGCCATTCAGACCTTTCATTTGGAGCTTTAATGGAGTATTTATTTGCAGGTGTAAGCTACAGGGCATCTCATGGTTTCTTCTATTGCAGCTCACTCCTTCAACCATTTCCAGTTTTGATGGCATATTCTTGATCCTTGAGGGAGGGCATTTTTGGTGAGCTATTGTACTCTTTGGGGGAGCTTATAATGCCCCAATTATTTTGTAATATGAATTAAATACTCTGTTATTCATCTCCAAAAAATTTCAGGTCGAAATTCCAAGTAGAAATGTGTAAATCTCATTTTTAATGAAAGAACAGTGGCATTTCCCCACTACCTTGTTGTGAACCAATGTAATGCTGATGATTTCGAATGAATCGATGATTCTATGATACATTTGTGATTAATAGACTTCCATGGATGTATTTTACAAGTTTCATGTACTGTACTTGAGCATTTGAAGTATTTTTACTCAGTTTAATTGCATTGGGAGAAGAAATAGTGTCATTTCCCCAAGGGTCGAATGGGGTGATTTTTGCAGCTGAATGGGAGAAGGTTGGAACAGATATAATAATCAATTAATGGTGCATATGAGACCTTAATAACATCCTTAATACATTCCCTACCTCTGTTCAGAAATTTGAGTGGGTTTGGAGGCATTTGGAAAGCCATTTTCAGTACTTATCCCAGGGGGATTTGAACCCCAAATTACTAGTAAAATTGCATACTTGGTCCAGAATATTAAGAGAGTATGCAGAGGTCTTTTGGTGGCCATATATCATCCCTGAATATCATATTAAAGTCCTAATATCATTCATACACCTTCCTTGAAGATTTGAAGGCATTTGGAGTCAATTTGAGAGCTAGAGACCAATACTAGTCAAAGGGAAATCACTAGCAAAGCTACCTACATTGGCCAGAATTGAAAGAGGATTTGCAGAAGAATTTTTAAGGTCCAAAGGCATCCCTGAAACACATATTTATGTTCTAATATCATTCATATACCTTCTCAGAATATTTGGGATCATTTGGGGCAAATTTGGGACCTAGGCATCAAAACTAGTCAAAGGTCGAAATTGGGAAAAAAGTGGAAAATTAGGCATTTTAAGAAAATTCCTAACAAGGGACATTACAAATTGCTACAAAAATCAGAATTGTTATCATACATTTGGGTTACAATCTCATCATTCCCATGCAGTCCATCTATGATTGCATGCTCCTCCACTTTGTCATAAACCTGAAGACTCAAGGTTGCAATATGTGATTCCTTTTGATCCAAACTCTCGTATGGATGAAGAGATTTTGTGGACATGGCTTCATTTTACTCCTCATGGTCATTTGAAGGATGAATAATGACAATGGATTCACTACTTCGTGATCCAAACTTATCATAGGAACCTTGGGTTGCTCTATTTGTAAAGAAACCGAACATCCTCTCCATAATTTGTGATGCGGAGAATTTTGGTAGAAAGGATTTACATTGCTGCAAGTTATGCTCTAACTATTGTTATGTCTAAACTGGTTTCTTTGAGACCTTCTCCCATTTAGGCCTCTTCTCTTCAGGTGGCAAGTTTGGAAGGAAAGTGGGTAATAATCTACCATCAACAAATCTAGCCATTGGTGAAATTTTCTTCTTCTACACCTAATGCGCTTCTTCTTTTGAAAGTTTTGATCTCAAATTTTATTCAAAATTCCTCTTGAGTTCACACAACTATGGATGAACATGATTTGATACCATTTCAATATCCCCAATAAAAAATTAGGAATATTAACTCCAATTTTCTGACAAAATTTTTATTGGTTTCCAACTTTATCTAGACAGTGGTTTATGAAAGCTTATGAGATGTTCTAGTTCATCAACAGAGGAATGTAATTATAATTTAAGATCTAGATAATTATGTGCATACCATTAAATATACTTTGAACCCACTGTAATGTTCCAAATCAGATCTGATATGAAGTTTTGGTAGCTGGTTATTAAAATGATCTGGTTCATGACTTTCTTCGAACACTTTGTATGCGACCTTTTCATTATCAAAATTGAAGCATGGAGAGTACAATTCACATCACCATATTTAAAGGAAGATTTGTTGGCCCAATATAACAATGGGAATTGAGTTATATTTCATATTTTACCACACATGAGCAGCTCCACAAACACCAATTCAAATCTAGGAAAACTAGCTCAAAATTCACTATAGTGATGGTCTAGGTTTCCAACTCTTCCCAAACACTTCCTAACCCACTCGAACTTGTACCAAACGGATCCAAATCAGACCAAACATTCCCAAATAATCCCTAATCATTCATTAACATCCTTCATGGTGCTTTAATGAAAGTTTAATACACATTGCATTAATATTGCATAACCATACTAGCAGATTTGCACATATATGTACCAGAAAATTGAATATTGAACACAATGTGGAGAGAGGAACTATAAATATTTATTATGAATGGATGAAAACAATAATAATACTGATTACAACAATAGATGGCTCTTACAGCATCTCAAAACCCAAGAAATACACAAATAGAAATGCATAGGTGCGCTCTCCTCAACTGAAACCCCTAGATCTGATAAAATGACTATATCTCGGGCATCCGAAAACCTTTCTCGGTGAAATAAAAATTGTTTCACCCTAGAAACAATGATCTGGACGCAATGGAATAGGTATTAGAATCCAAAAATGCATATAACTATCAGAACCAGAATATTGATCTCGACCCACCAACACCAGTTCCAATGAAAGAGCTGCTCCAACCGCACATCAAGAGCCCCAAACATAATGGATCCGAGAAAGAGAGTCAAGAATATGTTTTGAATCTCCCAAAATGGTGTAATCTCTTCCACAAGTGCGCCTTCCAACACTGAGAACAATAGCAACTAAAACTGTATGAGAGCAAGTGCACCCTCCACACTGAGAAAAATAGAAAACCATCGCTATAAAACATTAGAACACGGATGAATCTTCATATTTGCAATAAAAATAACAACATACTATGATCAATGAATCTCGGTAGAAATATTTGGATGATCTCTCTCAACACCTACAATGAATCCCAAATGGAGAGATATGGATGATCTCTCCTCTCACACCAGCGAGGGTCGAATCTTTCACCACCGAAACCAGTCACAAATGCAAGGGGCACATCTCCCAAGCTTGAAAGCCTCAAGAGCTCTCCAATTCAGAAATAAATTTTCCAAAATATCCCCAATAGGTGCCGTCACCTTCCTTTTATAACTCTCCATTCACCTTTTCCCTCCTTCTACAGTTCTCTCTTCAAAATATTAATAAAAATGATTTTTAGGAGAGAATGACTCCTTCTGACTAATTCTACCTCATTCTGGAGTTTTCTCTAGAAAATAATAATAAAACTCAACTTTAGGAGAGAATAATCCCTTATGACACCTCAACTCCCTCCAATTGGTAATGTGAGCCTAGAGGGGAGTTACTCTTAGATTATTTTGACAGAAGGGCCTGTCTTAACATCCCAATAAAAACGTAATTTTTTTACCAATAAATTACAAGTTGCTCAACAAATATAGCCACGCTTATATAAACTAAGTATGTCAATGATTTTTTTATATAGGAGACCTCCACACTACAAACTAAGCATACCTGCATCTGAAACAAGAATTTGAGAGATAAATTGTATAGGATATAAACATTTTAGGAAAAATCCAAACACTGAAAATAACATGCATTGTTTTTGTTTGAAACATAGTAGATGCAATCTATAATATTTAACATAATAAAAGAATACGTACCATACACAAATGGATGGTAGAAGATTAAGAAAGCCCGAGACACATGGAATTGTAACAAAAATTAAAAAGAAAAATGATTCCTCCAAATATATTGACACTCACAAAGCCATCTTGATTCATGATCTAGAACATTCCAGGAACATAATTTTCACTTGGAATAAGGTTTGAGCTTCGTGAGCATGGAAAAAGATAATGATCCTTAAAGAATTTAACGCTAATAGAACTTCTCAATTTTCTTAGGTAGGTAAGATTGAATTAAATAATCATTCAATGGATTGGGTAATTAAATGAAATTTAACTACTTTAAAATTATCTTATTCAAGCATTTAAATAATGGTGAGCGCAAGATTCTAAGACGTTTATCTACGGATTTAATGTTTAGTATTAACTCTATCATAGCCCAACCGTTTAATTTAAGCTTTAGCTATATTTCTAATCTCCACATAAGTCACATACTATCACATAATTAAATATGGTTTATAGTTTAGTTATAAATTGGATTTTAATTCCATTCATTTGATCTAGCCAATTGTAAGGTTGAGATTGTTGATTTTGAAGCATACTATCTTCACAATCAACACCATCCTTGTTGGCATTTATTAATCTGTGATTTTTTGTTGTTATTGCTTTTTAACGTAGACACACATTTACTTTCTAATTACATTGGCAATCTCTCCAATCCTACATTAAAATCTAAGTCTTTATTATATCCAACATCCTTGAAAATTTACAAATACAAACCTATCAACATTCCTCAAAAAATGCATGTTCTATTATGTATTCATTGATCAAGATATCCTTCGTGAATACATTTTATATGTTTGTATTGTTCCTCTTTTGCTTTTGATTTGCATGCTTACAAATATTTTGCATCTCCATAACCAAATATGCTTCAAGAAAGGTTTCCCTCCTTACCATCTTATCTTTTTCAAAAGTCAAAGTTAGCGATTATATTTTGTTACTTTTTTTCAACAAAGAAAAACCACATATATGATATTCATATTGTGAATCAAGATATAGTTTACATACTCTATCTTTAGTCAAAAAGAAAAAAATAGTTCTTTACACAAAGGAAACCAAGCACCTCCTTCCTTATCTTTTTTTTTTGTTTGCTCGAATCTCCCTTACTTGCGGGAGTGGTTTGTGGTCTAAGAAACCACTACTCGAGGGCATCTAAGTCGTCAAAATCACCTAGGGATCGCACCCATCCTGGACCGCATCGACCTCAACTTGGCTGGGTTTTTGGGTGTTGACTCCCAACTAAGTCACCCCTAAGGGAAATTGAACTTGGGTCGCCTTACTGACGAGACCCACAACTTAACCGAGTGAGCTAGCAGGAATTGACCGCACCTCCTTCCTCATCACATCCACATTCTACAAAATTTTCTAGAAGAAAACATTAAAACTAGAACATGTAACCTACATCCCATAATCCCATATGAAGCCAGCCTAACAAAAAGACAGAATACAACCCTCAACAAAATAAACACACAAAAAAATAGAGCTAAAAAACCAGAATAAACCCCCTATGAGAAATAGAGTAAATAATGTATTCTTCAAAACATAGGACACCTTTCTCCAGCCCTATGGATTCCTTAGAATTCCTGACAACCACATCATTGAATTCTCTAAAAATATGTTGGAAAAGAATATCCTGGAAGCTTTCCTACAATTGTATGACCCTCCTCTGTGAATCACCTAGATTGAGGACTGAAAGAGAATCCCTACAAGAGCCCCACTCAATGTTTTCTCTAGAATCCCTAGCCACTTACAACATGCCAATATTCTTTATGGAAGGAAATTTTAAAAGAGCCCATAGAGTGAGCAATTCTTCCCTGGTATTTGATCCACTACCCCGATCCATCTTGATCATGAAAGAGTGGGACCTATTCACATTTAAAACAACCCCAATACCACACATACCAGTAAAACCCTAACAAGCCCCATCAAAGAAATCGATAGGAACATTTTCAATAAATGCTAGTTCTTTTGTCATTTTGTTAGAAAGAGACATTGATCCAAGGTGCCCCTCAGGAAGAAATCCCATAACTTTTGCGTAGACTAACATTTGGTTTCAATCCCTCAAACAACACTTTGTTTTTATGGAGCTAGATACCCTAGTTGAAGTAACAAGGGAGTTCCTTGTAGTAACAACAATATTCACTTTCAACTCGTCTTTCTAGGCTGCAAACTAAAGACATTGCTATCCACTTGCCCTGAAAAACCCAGAATATGTTTGTTGTTTAAAAACCCAAACTGTTCTATGGACAAATGCACCACAGATAATCTTTAATCCTTGAGGCAATAATCTTTGCTATCAGTTTATAGACATAGGCATGAACTCATTGAAAGATCACATATTTGACTTCTTAGGTATCAAAGCTAGATTCACTAGTCCTTGTATGCTTTTATTCAACAAATACAAAAAATATATAATTACCAAAACAAAATAAAAAAATAAAAAAAATGATGATACCTCAACAAAATTTCAAATGGCGTATTAAATTCTACATTTATTCACTTCACACAATTAACATTCTCCACCTTATGACAACGTACTTTGTATACCTTTAAAAACAAAAAGACAATTCCTATGTCATATAAGAATTACATTTAAAGCTGAGAAGAAACTGTATGTGTTCCTCGTTTAATTTCAATATTATTAATTTGAAAAACTCAATAACTAAAGTTTTACCCTCACATTTTTTCGGTTGTCAAGTACACACAAAGGAACAAATTAAGATTTATGGTCCAACTGTTACACATATATATAGTTGTATCTCTGTACAACTAATCATCTCGTTTCGAATCTGCTCACCCCACCACATTGCTTTTCATTTCGATCTCATTCCTCCAATCAATGATCAAATTTGAAGGGTGGGTCTTAATTTTTATTGGAAGGGCATTTGTTGTTGGAGCCCTTCAAAGATGAAGGGCAATTTAAATAATTGTACTTCAATTGACAAGTATAAATTAACTAAACCCTCCCCCCCAAAAAATGCAAAACATAAAATATTTCCCATCTAAATCTTTACAATCGTAAACAATTGAGCACTCCTCGATATCTACATGATAAAATGGTATCTTTTCAATAAAACTGAATTTGAACACATTAATTTGGCATATATGTAACATTAATTTTACAATTCATTAAAATAACAACTATTTTGTTGTATTTTTCTGGGTTAGACCACACTTCACTATACAGAAAAACTACTTAGACTATGCAATAACCATATTGGGGCATCTACATGATGTTATGCATATTGCAAGACGTTGTAACTAGATATAGTCTTAAAATAAAACTAAAATCATGAGAAAATTACTTACTGTTAACTATGTACAAAAAGAAGCCACTAAGCAAAATGAGGCTATAATAAACCTACAACCAAATCTACATATAAAACCAACCAAAACCTTAATTCAAACCGGAGAGAGGGAAAGCATCCAAGCTTGAGAGATGTAAGAATGATGGACATTAGGCGCCTAAGAAAAAAGAATACATAGCTCAAAAAAACATTAAAAAATAATCCTCCATACCAACCAAGTTAGCAACACTAGCATCATTAGGGCTTGGGCATCAAATTTTGTTGTTCAACACTTGTTGCGACAACATACAGGTATGGGATGGAGGGGAAATGGAATCAATCCTAAGTCAATTGGAGCCTTGCGACTCGCTACATGTTTGAGTCTCGACAATCTACCTTTTAAATTGAACTAGAACAACAAAAGAAGTTTGTTAATGGTTGGATTTGCGAAAATTCTAGATACATGAGTAATTAAGAGCTCGAGGCTCTAAAATTTGATGTGTTTTTTACCAATCCACAATTTGGTGAATTCATAGTCACTGGCATGAAATTTAAGTTATTTAATGAAAGAATTAATGAATCTAGCTCTATGTCGAAACTGTTTTCCATGCTAATGCGGGCCACTTCCCTCCTTATTGTCTTACCAAAAGGCATGATAATGAGGAAGAAGACTTAAAATTATTGACTTCACCATCAAAGAAGCATTACAATCACATTGGTAAGGAGTTATAAGAAGATCACAACAATCCAACGTGTCAAATCTCAGATGATAGTGCAAATTAAAGACTTATATGGTAAATTTAATATAAGACTTACTTATAGTTGTCTCTTACTCTTTGCGTCTTGACACATTTAATAATTTATGGTTGTCTCTGCGCCTTGAACCAATTGATATTATAAGGTGAGGATGTGCATGCATAATAATCCTTAGTCATGACTATGCGATGAGGATTTAAATGGAAGAGGATGTAAAGACATGTAAGTTTTATACGTATTTTGGTGGCGAGTGTCGAAGAGAAACGTGGTGAGAAACCACATATTTTTGGAAGGACGGAGGGAGATTACATGATCATGATCATGATCATGCCACTAATCAAATTGAAGACAATTCCCGAGCCAAAAATTGTTTTTTTAAATTTTATTAATAACCATTGTGGTACTTTGTTCCAAATGTTTTTTTCTAACTCATTGTCTCTCCATATTGTGTGCCTAGTGCCACCTCTCTATATCAATGCATAAATCAACCTCAACTTGGTTTGTGGTTCTAGTTGCATGCCATTGAGTGTTGTTTAGAGTTGTCGCGAGTCTGTGACATTCATGCAATAAATGAAGTCTTGTAGCGGAGGACTCATCAAAGGGGAAACTTGAATTTCATTTTGACGAAAAACTAGTGGACATTGGTATCCAGGTTCACATAGGTAGTAGGCACAATGTTTCGGCCTTGTTTTGGGCCTAGTAGTGGTTCTATTATTACAGCCATAGTCATTGACACATTGTCACACCTTAGATCTCAGCCCGAAGTGAGTCGGGATTCAGAGTCAAATCTCAGTGGCTAGTACCTCGTAGTCGTCAGTCATCACTCGTCACCTTGCAAAGCTAAGCAGTGAGTGCATGACATGAGTGAGTGAATGATTATAATTTATGATATTTCCAATATTTTGAATGACGAGTCTAATTTTATAGAATAAGAATTTCAACATATAAATTGAAATTTATATGGATGGATAATTTCAAATGTTACTCTTCTTTGAAATGCTGATATAAATTAAGGATAAAATTTAAATTTAAATTTTATTTTGAAGGACAATTTTAACTTTACACTTCTAGGAAAGACTATTTTGAAATGCTGATATAAATTATATCATTCCTATTGAAAAGATAAAATTTGGATTTTAATTTTATTTTGAAGGAAAATTTTAACTTTACACTTCTAGGAAGGGCTAAAACCCTTTGGAAGGGCCGCGAAGGGTTCACCTCCAAATTTCCAATCCCTATTCCCGCCCTTTATATATCGCTTTATATATATATATAGTTGTATATCTGTACAACGACTAATCTCGAGACAATCTGCTCAACCCTAACACATCCATGGCCGGGACAATGAGGAGGACATTGCTTTTCATTTCAATCAGACTTCCTCTCATTCCTAAAACTCCCGCCCTTGTCAATTTTCTTGGTAAAGGCTTCCTATATTCCTCCTCCTATACATTCAATGCTGAGACAGAGAAGCACATCAAAACACTCTGTAAAACCAACAGGCTTTCAGAGGCAGTGGAAACCTTCAAGCAAATGCTTTCAGCTCAATCTATTCCCGACCTCATCACCTGCACTTTTCTACTAAGTAGCCTAGTGCGAGCGAATCGACATGAACTAGCATTGTCTCTTTACAAGCTTATGATTGGATTAGAAATTGCTCCAGATCTTGTAACTTTAACGGTTGTCATCAATTGTCACTGTAAAGCAGGTAGAATGGATTGTGCTTTCAATGTGTTTGACGAAATGATAGAACGCGGGTGTGTTCCAAATGTTATAACCTTCAATACCCTCATGAAAGGGCTTTGCCGGGAGGGCAGAATAGAGGACGCTGTCAATCTTTTTCTTCAAATGCTGGGCAAAGAACAGGTTCCTGATGTTGTTACATATAGTACCTTAATAGATGGGCTCTGCAAGATGGGGGAAACCCGCGAGGCGTTCGGTTTGTTGGCTGTTATGCTGAAAAAAGGTCATGAGCCTAACACAATCATATTTAATACTCTCATGAATGGACTATGCAAAAGAGGCGAGCTCCAAGAGGCCAAGGAACTACTGTATAAAATGTTAAAAAATAATTATAACCCTGATGTCTTTACATATAGTGGTCTGATTGATGGCCTTTGCAAGGAAGGCAAGTTTGATGAGGCGAGGAAGCTCTTCAATGAAATGCCCGTATATCCCAATGTTGTTATATATGGTGCAGTTATTGATGGTCTCTGTAAGGAAGGCAAGATGGACGAGGCTATGAAGCTCTTCCATGAAATGCCTAGTAAAAACATAAATCCTAACGTCATCATATACACTGCTGTTATTGATAGTCTCTGTAAGGAAGGCAAGTTGGATGAGGCTACGAAGCTCTTACATGAAATGGCCAAACAAAACTTGTGCCCTAATGTTGTCACATATAATGTGTTCGTCGATAGTCTTTGTAAAGAAGGACAATGCCAGGAGGCCACCGAGGTGCTTCACAAAATGTTGGTTAAAGGCTACACTCCAGATGTCATCACATACACTGCCCTTGTTGATGGTCTCTGCAAAGAAGGAAAGTTGGACAAGGCTAGGAAGCTTTTTTATGAATTGCCCAACAGAAATATATGTCCTAGCGTTGTCACATACACTGCATTTATCGATGGTCTCTGTAAGGAAGGGCAATGGCAGGAGGCTACCAATTTGCTTCATGAGATGTTGGATAAAGGGTACACTCCGAATGTTATTACATACACTGTTCTCACTGACGGTCTTTGCAGAGAAGGCAAGCTTAAACAAGCTCTCCGGTTGTTAAATGTTATGGTGCAGATAGGCCACCAGCCTGATGAAATTACATACATTACACTTATAAATGGATTTTGCAAGGTGGGTAATCTGGAAAAGGCTAAGGAGCTCTTTCAAGAGATGCCAGAGAAAGGTTGCAGGCCTGGCGTAGTTACCTATAGTACAATAATAGTTGGACTCTGCAAGCATGGCACGATTGAGGAAGCTCAACAGATTTTCTCTGAGATGCCAAAGCAGGGTCTCAGCCCTGATGTGGTTACCTACAACGCATTGATGGATGGACTTTGCAAACATGGCAGGATAGAGGAAGCTCACCAGATTTTCTATGAGATGCCAAAGAAGGGTCTCAGCCCTGATGTGGTTACATACAACACATTGATGGATGGACTTTGCAAAGTGGGTAATCTTAAGGAGGCAATAAAGTTATTTCAACAGATGAAAGATAGCAGTCTTGTCCCTGATGTGATTACATATAGCACCCTCATGGATGGATTGAGCAAGGAAGGCACGCTCCAAGAGGCAAATAAACTATTGGATGGACTACGCAGGGAAGGCACCGTCATGGATGGCACATTCCAAGAGCTAAATGAAGAATGGGATGAAGTGTTAAAATAGGTTTGATGCCATTATTTATCAGTAACCGGCAACTTCTCTAAAGAAAGGACAATTGCATAAACCAGAACATATGGAAACGGGGATCCCATAGATCCACATGTTATGTATCTTAGATTTTCACCATTCATAGCTTTGTCTATGAGCAAAATATAGACATCACCAGGTTATTTTCAAATGTGATTCTGTATGAGCAGATGTCTAGTTGATTAAAACAGGGGAAATTTTAGGGGCAAATTATAGCCCAGGGGCGAAATTATAGGGGTCACCAAGAAACCCTGGGCGAATTTTTAATATGAAACGGGTTTTTTGAAATTTAAGAAATTAGTCCACATTTTATGAATCCCCACATGGTGAAAAATCGGATAGCCCACCTGGCGAGAGAGGGAAAACGCAATTTAGCCCAGTGAAAGAGGGAGGAAATGGTTGGTTCGCCCCCGTCATTCCTGTAATGGAGTCCAAAGGTAGTTTGTTCGCCAGTAAATTTTCATTCATGGAGGTGTAAGCAGTTTGTTCGCCCATGGTTTTCATTCACAGAGGGGATTACTAGTTTGTTCGCCCCGATTTATGGACCATAGGGCATTTTCGCTGGTTATTTCGCCAGAGGGCCTCGCTTTGAAGGAGGAGACAGACCACGTTTTGGAGACCGGGAAGGATACTGTGGAGGCCCTCCTTGTGGAACTCCTGGAGAATTTGGTGATAAGGTTGGGGCACCTACAGAATTTCAACCTTCATTTAGGGTAAAATTATTGTTGTTAGTTTTGTTTAGATCTCTCTCAGGATTCTATTAGGTGTATCTTGCTTTTTGTTCTTAGTTTGTGTATCTGAACTTTTCAGGGCTCCGGTGGAAGGCCAGGGTTTGGTCGTGGAGGCGGTAGCTATGGTGCTGGACTAGCTCGTGCAGCCCTTGAGTAAACCCTTTAAATTTAGTTGGAAGTTCTTATAGATGTTGGTTCCTAAAAATGTTTAAAGTTATTTCCGAAATTTACAGCATCGAATACGTTCGACGATTAATTTATGATAAATTTTCCATCCTCCTAAGGAAAAAAAAAATATAAAATTGTATTGTTTGTATGTTTTAAGAAATTTTTAATATTGCATATTTGAAATGTTTTAAGAAATTTTCTTTCTTTCACACGAACATTAAGTCCACTAATTGTCTTCACTGATCTTGAGCAATTCCAAAATGAAATTGGAAATTCAATAAGATATACCCTGTACAATGACCATCGTATTGACACCGGGAGCTATAGGCAAGACCAAAGCATCAACCAAAAAAAATCCCTGCACTTCCCATGTCTCGCCACTGGGGTCAACCACCGAATGGCCCTTATCAATGCCCATTCTACAACTACCCATATGATGTGCAGAACACAAGTGAGTTGATACATATCTCAAGCTCCTTTAGGTTGGACACTCCATAAAATTCTCAATCTCATGGATACTAGATGTTCTGGGCTTCAAATGTTCACTAGAGCAATGGTGGGTACCAACTTCCTCTTATCTAGCTGCAATCATTATTCTCAACACCATATTTACGCCTTTCCCAATATTATTTTGATCATATGGGTCTAAAATGTAAGTGATATGCCCAGGAAAGTCCATGGTTCCTGAACCCTTATCCCTATCCAAGGAAAATATATGAGAAATCCTAGAAAATATGGACATTCTTTCCTTATTATCTCATATTACAAGATTTCGCAAATCATTATTCTGAACACCTTCTCTAATCCTTTCCTAAGATTATTTTCGTCACATGGGTCTAAACTGTAAGTGGTATGCCCAAGAAATTCCATGGTTCCTGAACCCTTATCCTTGGCCAAAGCAAATATATGAGTAGTGATATAAAATTGTGAACCTAAAGGATCACCCAGATTTGCAAGACATGCTAGTTTACTGCAATTTCATATTGGAAAAATTCCTAAAAGTGCCATAACATGCCCATATTTGAAAGTTATTTCGGTATACTATTGCTTGATAGTTAAAAAAACAAGACCTTTCCATAATTACTCATATTGTTGTTTTTGATTCACGGAACTATTGGTTTATGCATGGATCCACCTAAAGTATGGAGAAACTATTGATTAATGTTGTTCTTAGTCAACAACATCAACTCAGAATGCCATTTTACAGTGGTTTAGGGGATTAGATATGCCCATAAAATACTAAATTGTGCTCAGATTTTTGTTTAAGGTTGTCTACATCCTCTTTACTATTTATTCCACACACATGCGTGCCCAAAACTGCAGATTTATGATTGTTTTAATGCTGATTATTTGATTAGAATTCTCCTAGAGGCACTTAGAAGTATCCACAATACAAAAATGGCCCCATGATTTGCCCAAAATTGCTTGTATGGGGTTGCTTGATGGTGAAATTTAAACCCAGTAGTGCTCAGAACATAGTCTTCTTTGTGCTCTCAAAGCTTCTGCCTCATGTGGGAGGGAATCAGTTTTTAAATTTTTTCCCTTGCAAATTCATCCCTTTTCTAGATTTCTTTGTCTGCAAGCATCCTTGAAATCCTCCTTTTCCATTTCAGCTCCCTTCCTCACTTATCTTTAATATTCAAGCTCAAAAGCAGTTCCCTTAATCTTTATTTACGATAGGTCATCTAATTGTTTAGCAATATCTTCCTTTTCTCTCAAAGCTTCTTCCCTCTGGTGAAGTGCCTCATCTCTTTGTCTCTTTAACTCATCCTTTTTGGTGAGTTTCTTATTTAAAATCTCGTTCAAATGGTTTACTGACATTTTCAATTCTTCTTTTGTTGTTTTAGCAGGCTTCCTTGCTTGTATTTCATTTTCAAGCTCAAAAGTAGTGGCCTTATGGCTTCCTACAACCACTTCAGTTATTTTTTGGAAATATTTGTCTTATTTTTCCAAGATTCTTCCCTCTAACGAAGGGATTCATCTCTTTCTCTCTTTAATAATCCCTTTTGTTAAGTTCATATATCCTTCAAGCAATTTAATGAGTTTTTCAAATCTGTTGTTGTTTCGGCAGCCTTCCTCGCCCATCTTTCAGATGAAAGCATTGAAACATCCACCTTAAGGCTTGTCTCTTTTCTCTTAATTGCATCTTCAATCAATACTAAAGCTTCATCTAATTGTTCAACAACCTCTGTTTCTAGTCTTCAAGCTTGTGCATTTTGATGCAGTTTGCCATTCTCTTGCCTTGCAAATTCTTCACTTTTATTGATTTCTTCATTTGCAAACACCTATAAGTGATTAAATATAATATCTGAATCTGCTTTTTCCATAGATGTTGGGAGTGAGATCAAAGAGGGAGCGGAAAGAGAGAAGTGGGAGCGTGAAGTGCCAATTTTCAAAATACTCCTAGAGCAAAGTGTTCCAGGAGCATTTTTTTAAATATAACATATATTTTAATTCATATATATTAAAAAGCCATGCAGATTGGTGAATTAATTACAGAAAATATGAACACAAAGAACTTTAGAGTATATTAATGATAATCATTAAAGAATCAACCATTTAGTATGCAAATAGCATCAAAGTAGCATCTTAATGTTTTTCGTAGATGCTTGAGAAGAAACATTTGACAATAATGAAGCCTTTAATTTATGCTCATTAAGAAGATATGTACTATAAAATGATAGTTTCAGAGTATAAGTAAACTATTCAATGATGACATTGTAAAAAGGAAAATATCAAATGCAAAGCTCTTGTTGCATTTATATCTTTACCCCAGGACAAACTTGTAAGTACGACAGTCTCCCAAGGGGAAAGGGTGACCAGATTTCGATGGAGCTCCTCTTCTATTGGTGTGGCCAAGATATCCTCTTCTATGGGTGTGGCCAAGATAATCTTATTTTGTAAAGTGAACTAATTCTTTCAAAATCAATCCACATTCCTATGCTTGTTGCACCAACTGCCACTATTTATTTAGGTCATTTTCCTTGTGAGTAACATGAATTTATCCAATATTGCTAAGCACAGAGCTTGCATTTTTTAAGAACATCTTCAATAGGTGACGGTGCTTTCTGTTCAACATGGAAAAATAGAGTTTACCAACTATTAAACTTCTTCATTCAGTTGTGTCTAATGTTCCATTAAAGACTCATGAAAAGAATCCCTTAATTGAAAAAACAAATTATTTCAGTGTGTTAATTTTGATGGGAAGGAGACTCTTCAAGATTTCAGAAACTTACTTCATAACTGTTTTGTCATGTTCCTTCCCATGGAAACCTGCATGAGTAAAATTGTAAACAATTCTATCAAACCTTCTTGTACTTATGATATGGTGTGTCTCCATTGTTTTTGCATCAACATTATGCAGTATCATTGCTCCAAGGCTCTCTGAATTTGACAATATTTTGTGGGTTGAATTATACAAATTTAGCATTGTTTTTGCATAAGGGCATAAACATAAAGACTAAACTGAATGCAACAAAGTAACATCAAATATTCAGTATACAAATTGCTAGCTCAAAAACATAGAAAACTTGGAGGTAAAATTTTAAACCTCTAGTATCAAGAGAGGTGGCAACCATGTTTTCCGCAGACCCTAATGCATTTTCCAAATCCAAAGAAAATGAAAATCCCCTTGCCAACTAATAATATATGATGTGAGTTGGAGTAGTGCTTTATAGTCTTCTCCAAAATGGGACTTCTCCATAGAGATTTAGACCTGTTAATATTTGGGGCAGACACAACAAAATCCATATTTTAATAAAATAGATACTTGACAGAGCTTTTAGCAACTAATCACCTTCCATCACAAGTCAATTACAAGATGACATCAAGAATAAATTCTAAACCATGGGAAATTTCAATATTTCATCCTGATATGTATGTAAGCTATGAAAGCATTAAAGCTCTCAAATTGACATTAATCTTAGCTCTCAACAATCACAACTTAGGCTCCAATGTAAAACAACATACAACTATGAAGCATGAGAGATTATCCTGGGATTCTCTCCACCCTAATATCATTTCAATACTTCAGATGTGTTGAAGGCTAAAATCATAGGTACATAATAGAAAAATGTATCCTTATGGTCAAAACCCTTAGCTTTGAAGACTCAATTTTAGGATTATTTGTGCCATCCAGGAAAACCTTTGAACTCTACTGTATTGAAATAGAAAATATAGCACTACTAACTTAGACAAACCCTCAACCATTACATTTAATATGTTACCATTTTAGAGCTTCTCTTTTGCTTGATTAGTTGTCTCATTGTTATATGCTGATCCTTTTGACACTTACTTGTCTTACCACTGCTATATAGGAAGCGTTGTTCTTGTCTGACATCACGTATCATGACAGTCATTCCATTGTAACAATATAGTATGTTAGTAATTTTCATCATGTTTCTCAAGCTTTCCTTTTGTTGTAGGATTTTACACCCTGAGTTATATCTTTGATATATATGTTTTCACTTAATTTTAGAACTTGTTTCAACATTTTATAGCTTTAGAGCAGATTTGTCACATTATGTGGTTTTAGTGAACAAAATCAATGTTGTTATCTGCAGGTTAATGATGGTAATTATGATCAGGCCATTACTATCTTTAACCAAGCAAGTCATTCTCTTATGTTTGGATTCCAGGATTAGGAGACACTCCAGGTTTAAATTTATTATTTATTTGTTGATGTGAGTATCTATTTATCTGACATGCAAATACTTAGGGATAATCCGAGTTCTCATGAGGCACTCATTGGAAGAGGAACTGCATATGCATTCGAGAGAAAGCTTGAAATAGCAATTACATATTTTTCAAAGGTGGACAAACTTGATGTATCTTCCTATAGTTATATGTTGTTAGGGTACACACATGTTCACTGATCCTTTTTATGAGATTCATATTCACTGATTTTAGGCCTTATTTTTTGAAGGAAATACAATCAAATCCCACAACAGGAGAAGCAAGGAAGCGGCGTGGATAGGCAAGGGAAGCTTTAGGAGAAAGTATAGAGGTATCTAAAATTTGTTATTTTTATTGATAGCTAATTTCTTCCTGCTACATTTATATTTTTAATGGACTTCAAATAAATCTACATGGATGATTTTAATGTGTGTTCACAAATCTCATACCATATCTAAATAGAAAAAGCATAAAAAAATTACAACCAATATACATATTTTCCTTTCTTATTTTAAACAAATTAATTGGAAATGCTGAGACCGAGAATGGGTGGATGATAGATGATTCCTCATATCATGTCACAGTCTCCTTGTATCTTATTCTAAGTTCTAACTTTGAACATACCATATGTCTCTCATCCATTCAAATTCATTTGTCATTTTCCATCTATTAACCTATTAGTATTATGATTGAAAGCCCAGTTTTCCATTTTTCCAGTGATTTCAAGTGATTCCAGTTTTTCAGTACATTACCTAAAGCCCAGTTTTCCAGTGATTTCAAGTGCTCTCAAGTGATTTCTGTTGGTTTTATTTTTGTTATGTTTTCATGAGGACAGGGGTGTTCCAAAGTACCTTGAGCATCTCATTTTTACAGGGTACATAATACCCAATGAAGTTTGCAAATATTGAGAGAATATAGGGGATGGCAGGGGAAGTTCCCAATGAAGTTACCATATCAGAAACATGGGGATTCTAGGAGATGTGTACCCATCCCCTTGGGATGCATCCCCATGGAACACTGAAAAAGGTGTTCCATAGAATAAGAATCATTTTTACCTAAGTTACTGAGTATTGGGATACCATCCTAATCTGAAGAAGTATTGAATGCTCTTGAAGTAAATTGCAAGACAGAAAAGGCTCAAGATCTGTCAATCTTCTAAAATATCTGACTTTATACTTTTAGGCATGAAATAAGATCTAGAGGATTTCTTGTACCTTTGGTTGTGCCATTATGGACTCACAACCTTCTTTGCAGTACCCACAAACATGCCTTTTGGAACAGTGAACACTTGAAAACTTTCTGGAAGTTTAACTTTCAGCAACCTTGAAAAATGTTGACATAACATTGTAAATATTCAGAGTGTACTGTTTACAACATTTGTAGCTAGATTAGAATGAGATAACGAACGTTTTTTGGGTTCTTGCACAAAAACCCGTGAAAGATTCTGTTAAGAATAATTTCTAGTAATGTCAATCAGGCCATAAACGATTACCTTTGCTTGTATAGAAATAGATTTGAAATTGTTGAAACCTAATTTACCTTAAACAACTATAGTTAGCAAACTATCCAAAGCAGCTCATATCATACCATTGGCACTTGTTCATTGATAATTTTCGTTTGGTATACAACCATTGGCGTACAGGCTATTAACAAAGCTAGAACTGTCCATAAATTTTTCAGATTAATTATGATTACCAATAATTTTTTCATGTAAGACATATTGGGATGTTTTATTTTCAATGTGACCATTCTCAGGCATAACCCACTATAGCTGGAAAAGCACAAGCTGTGAAGCAAGATAGATTAACGCTGAGCTGATAGTGTTAGATTTACTTCTTGCTCATCTATTGATTCTCCTCTAGCATTGGCATGCTTCAGTAGATCTTTCTCTCAGTTTTTTGTGTCCCTTCCATTACAAAATTTCTTTTTCAATTCCCTTCTTAGTGTGTTTGTAGCAGTGTTGCAAGACTAGCCAATTAAACAACGGGTCAAACACCAAATAAGAAATCACCGGGAAAAATCAGTGTTTACAAGAAAGATTGTTTGATTAGAAAGTTGTTGGAAAAACTCATGAGTCAGTTGAGTCATTCCCGATTTATTTCCAAACAATTACTGTCAGGACACAATTATGTCTATAAGTTGAGTTTTTGGGGGTCATTTTGCTTCTTTTTTCTTGCAGCTTTGGATTCCATGAGTGAGAACTTCGCTTTAGTGTGTTGGTAGAGGAGAAATGTGGTGTTTAATCTGTGGCAAAGATACGCTTTGGATTCGGCAATGATTTCAAAATTTATGCTTTTTATTTTTAAATGTTTGTTGATTCTTTGCTGAGATGGCTGATTCTTTCCTAAGATTCCCAAGACAATTGTTTAGGACCCTAGTGTAGTTTTTCCTGAGTTCTGTAACAATGGTTTGTAGACCACCTTCCTGCTTGTAGTTGTGATTGATACATCTAGTTCTGTTCAAGTAAAATAGATGTTATATCATGACAACTGATACATTTCAGTTATTGTTATTACATTTTTTGTTTCATGCTACTGATTGTACCCTCAAGTTCCATAGACCTATTTCATGGTCATTTGTGGACTTCGTTAAATGATCTTTTCTATTCTCTCTTAGAAAGTGAGGGTACAAAGTTTTCTCTGCTATGTTTACCTCTTCCCATAATATTAAATGTTCCTCTTCTTCTATGCCATGGTATCTTTGGTCCGTTGTATTTCCTTTTAAAGTGTATTTTCCTTGTACTTTTGTATGATAACTTATACTTTAAGTGTATATGTTGGTCTTGGGTTCCCTGTTTACTGGATTTCACAAAAAGATAATTTAGGCCCTAAAGTTCTTATGTGTGCAATTTACTTATCTAGGTTTTTTTTTAAACAGAAACAGGTGAAAGGATTGTATTAACAAAGGCTGTGCATAGCCATTCAGTGCAAAAACAAAATCCAGCTCTCTGCATCAAAAGAGGGAAAATTGTAGAGGCTTATAGAGTTTATCCCCTGGAGTTCTACACTTTCAGATTTCCTAAAAACTCTATATTTACTAGTGGGGTAAACCCTCACAAACTGATTACATAATTTAAGGCAAAAAAACATTCAAGGTAAACAGCTGAGAGAACCTGCAAACAAGAGACTGCCATTATCCATAATTCTGTTGATGAACTGAAGCCGCCTCAGCCATCTCCATGTTTACTGTTGGGGCCTCCTGAACGCAGCTGCATTGTGTTTTGTAAACGAAAGCAGAGATTTCTGTTTTGACACTGTCAACTTTCCCCATTAATTCAATGATGTTCCTGTCA
Source organism: Larix kaempferi (assembly GCA_027924585.1). NCBI lineage: Eukaryota > Viridiplantae > Streptophyta > Pinopsida > Pinales > Pinaceae > Larix > Larix kaempferi. The sequence continues at coordinate 3,707,614 of BSBM01000541.1, read as the reverse complement.
ATATCCTCCATGTGCGATTCCAGGCAGGAGAGCCTGGAATGAATGTATTTGTCTTCCAGAACAAGCTCATCAATTTTATTTTCTGTGTTGCAAACTGCAGCGTACGTCCTCGACAGATAAACCTTGATATCAGAGGTGAGTCGACTCAGTGTGACTATTGCCTGCCTGACACCTTCCATTTCACATTCAGCCGAGAGAAAACCGCCTTCGAACAGCACTGTGGGTTCCTGAGAGAGACAGAGGCTTTGCAGAGCCGGGCCGAGAGCTGAGAATTAAGGGCCATCCATATTGAATACAAAACCACCGACTGTCGCCTGGGGTGATAAATGCTTAAGCGTGGGGACTATGCAAACCACGAGGGGAGCACGTGGAGTGATGTGAGGGTGCTGTGCCATGCCTTGGCGGTGGAGAGGGTGAGGACCATAGCCAACATTGCCACGAAGATAAGGGTTGTTAAGCCCAAAGTTTTTCCAAAGTGGGAGATGCCTTGACCGCGTTTTCATTATGGTATAAAATGATATATTAAAGCTTTGTTTAGGGAGGTTTGCCCTATGCCTGGCTTGACTCCATCATTAGCCAATGTGTCAGCAATATCATTGTGATCTCTCAGCACATGGTAGTAGAGTGTGTCCTTTGGGAGAGCAAGATGCTTAATTCTTTTCTGAATTCTCTGGTTTTTATCATTCTTGAGGAGATTGCCAATGCACATAGCTTGAATAACATGCCTGGAGTCCCCAAAGACCTGAAGGCGATTCATGTTAAGGGCGGCCGCTAATTCTAGAGAGTAGTACAAGGAAAGCCCTTCCGCTTGATTGTTGGTGTTGATGCCGAGTCCCCAAGAGAAGTCTACTAATTTATTTCCTCTAGGGTCAAAAATTACCCCCCTTGCACCTGCCGCCCCCGGGTTCCCCTTTGAGGCCCCGTCAAAGAAGATTGTGAATCTTGCTTGTTCCTTCCACCATTTTCCAAAGGATTCTTTGTCTTTTCTTATTTCCCACTCATGACAAACAGGAGGGGTTTTGGACTGAAGTGAACTCACCATAATGAACCTTTGACTCCATTGAAATTCTTCCCAACTTAAGGCTTCCTTGGCGCAAAGCGCCGCTCCCTTAAATTTCAGAGATTCGGAGATGAAGGTTATTGCTTTGTTTGCTAAGCTCATCTCTGAACTTTTTTTATCTTCGAATATTCTTCTATTTCTTTCCAGCCATATTTGCCAACATGTGTTCATGGGGACAAGCTTCCAGATTCTTGAGAAGGTAGGTTTGTTTTTTGAACCTCCCTGAACTCTGTAATTCCATTCATCCAACATCTGTTTCATCTGTCTTGGGAAGGGGAATGTGTCAGTGGATCAAGGACCGTATTCCAAACCTGTCTAGCAAAGGTGCATTCCAGAAAAAGATGTTGTGCATTCTCCTCCGCGTTTTGGCACAATGAGCATCTAGAGGGGCCTTCAATACCGCGTAGCTTGAGATTGTCGGCTGTCAGCTGTTTGTTGTGAGCAAGAATCCAGAAAAAGTAGTTTATCTTTGGAATGCTGTCTCTATTCCAAACTTTCTTCCATCTTGTTTGAAAAGGGTTCTTGTTCCTGGTGAGCATTGCATAGCCATCTTTGACTGAATAATTTCTAGCTTTGCCCCAGCCTCTGGTGTCCTTGGATCTGATGCTTAATGGGGATTTCCCATTCAAGAGTTGTGTGAAAATTTTATAGCTTTCAAGTAGATGACCTGGAGGGTTCATATTTTTCCAGTCTTTCCATTTCCCTGAGGGTGTCCAGGTAGCCATATCCGCCAGCTTCATTATCCCTGCATCTTGAAGCCAGATTTTGACATTCTGGATTGCTTGAATCTCACCTATAGGCTGCTCTCCATTTATGCTATCAGTCCATAGGTTAATTTTGGTTCCACTACCTGGAATCCAATACATATTGTCTTTAATTATGTCTGCTGAGGCGAGCATAAGTTTCCAAATGGCAGTTCCTGTGTTCTTCTTCATATTGTTTAGACATCTCTGTCTTGACCCTCTGGTGTATTTTTTCTTAATTGCCTCTTTCCACCACTCTTTTTGACCTGATACCAGTCTCCAAACAATTTTGGCTCCAAGTGCTTTGCTCATCGTCGCTGGATCCCGGATGCCCAAGCCTCCTCTTTTCCGGTTCTCCTTGACGATACTCCAATTGACTAGATGGAACTTTTTGCCTTGAGACCTCCCTCCCTGCCAGATGAATTTTCTGATTTCCAGGCATATATCATTCATAACCGTCTTGGGGGCCAAAAGAATGGCTCCAGTGTATATGGGAAGAGAAGAAATGACTGTTTTAATAAAGGTCACTCTACCAGCTAAGTTGAGCCAGCGAGATCCCCAAGAATTGATCTTGTTCTTGATTTTTTCCAATATCGGCTGCCAAGTGGCAGAGGCGGTTTTTTTGTGAGTGATAGGGATACCTAAGTACTTGAAAGATGTCCAGTCAAAGCAGGGTTTGAATTCTAAGATGAGGGCTATATTTCTAAGAAGGAGGTTTCCGCAATTCCAACTTTATATATTGCATTTTTGGCTATTTGTTTTTCCCCCGGAGGCATGAAGGAAGAGATCAAGGGTTGACTTAAATCTGTAAGCAATGATGGACGAGGCACTACCCATAAGAATGGTGTCATCAGCAAACTGCGCGTGGTTGATGGGAGGAACGTTTTTGGATATTACAATGCCTGGGAGGGAGCCATTCAATTGCTGATTATTAAGTTTTCTACTCAAGGAATCCGCCATGATGACAAAGAGGCTCGGGGAGAGGGGACAACCTTGTCTCAGCCCCCTAGTCAAGCGGAAGAAGGAAGAAGGTCTGCCATTAACTAGCGGGGTGATCCAAGGGGATCCAATACATGCTTTGATCCATCCTATGAAATCTTTCCCGAACCCAAATTTTGCCATTACTGTGAAAAGAAATTCATGCCTTACCCTATCAAAAGCATTTGCCATGTCCAATTTTATAACCATACCTGAATCTTTTCTTTGAATGCTCGAGTGGATTGCCTCTTGGACAAGAAGAATATTGTCATAAATTTGTCGTTCCGCCATGAATCCGCCTTGATTTGGAGATATGATTCTAGGCAGAAGCCTTTTAATTCTGTTGGCTATGATTTTGGTAAGAATTTTGTAGGAGGAGTTACATAGTGAGATGGGGCGGAATCTTCCTATGGAGAGGGGATGTTTCTCCTTGGGTATGAGAGCTATGAATGTTGAGTTGGTGGCCCCTCCAATTCTTGCTCTTCCCCTGGTCCAGTTGAGCATTCTGACCAGATCTTTTTTGAGCCAATACCAAAATTTCCTATAGAATTGAATGGGAAGTCCGTCCGGGCCCGGTGCCTTTTCTGGATTCAATGACCAAACTGCTTTTTTCACTTCTTCTTCGGTGATCTGATCCATTAATCTCTTATTGTCAGAATCTGAAATAAGCGCTGGGATTTCCATGCTCATTTGATCTAGATCCTCTTTAGAGACTTCCTCATTTTCATTATATAACCTTTCAAAATAAGCTTTAGCTTCTTGGAGAATGTTGTCCTGTCCTTCTATCTTTTGGCCATCCTCTCTTGTGAGACTCAGGATGTTGTTTTTCCTGTATCTTTCCTTGCATTGAGCATGAAAGAATTTGGTATTCCTGTCTCCTGCCTTTAACCAGAGACATCTTGATCTAAGCCTCCATTCTTCTTCTTCTTTTCTGGCTATGTTCTGAATTGCCTCATCAAGATTCTTTTCTTCTCTAAACATTTGCACTGTGACTGTATTCTGCTCCATTTTAATTTGATGTTGTTCCATTTCCTTTTGAAGTTTATCAAGTTCTTCTCCAGTTTTTAGACTGTTTTGCTTTGCCCAGGTTTTCAACGCTCTTTTGATTAACTTTAATTTGGTCTCCCAAATGTAGCCAGGGGATCCAGGAATGAATTGCTTCCAGATTGAGACAACTTCATCCATGCAAGTTTGGTTTTCTAGCCAAGTCGGATTGAGCCTGAAGGGAAGAGGGCCAAGATTGCCTGGGGAGGAGAAAAAAAGGGAGATGGGCCTGTGGTCAGAGGTGGCTGAGGCTAGTATTTTGGATTCAGGGATTTTGGGATTGAGGAGAAAGGAAGAGCTGATTAGAAAGCGATCCAGGCGAGCAGCAATGTGATTTGGGCCAATCCTCTTGTTGTTCCAGGTGTAGGCACCATGCTTGGGCTTAATGTCTATTAAATTCCATTCTGAAAGCAGATCTTCCATTCTTTCTCCAAATGGATCTCTGATTTTTGACCCACCTTTCCTCTCCAACGCTGAGATGGTGACATTGAAATCACCAGCTAGGATACAAGGGCGATTTGCTAGGGTGGGCCGCAGGTCAATTAGCTGGTTCCAGAATTGTTCCTTTTGGCCATACATGATCGGCCCATAAATATTTCCTATCCAAAACCTTTCATTACTTGTAATATCTTCTAATTTGGTAAAAATCCAGTGTCGATTTGTCTCAAAAGAATGACATTTATACTTACCTTCATCCCATAGGGATATAAGTCCTCCAGATGCTCCTGTTGCGTTGACTACAATTCCTTTTCCTTTGGGCCATACTTTCTTCATAATGCTGATGCAGTCTTCCTTTTGCATTTTGGTCTCCTGGATTGTGAGGATTGTAATATTCTCCATTTTTTAAAATCTTTTTATTGCTTCTGCTTTTTGCTTCCCGCCTAATCCTCTACAATTCCAAGAGACTATTTTCATTATTTTTTGATTTGAAGAGGACCTGCTCTGTCCTTTCTTTCCTCCTGAATCTGTTTTCCACTAGATATTATTCTGACATGCTGGTCCAAACTGGTTTGCTTGCCCGCCGCCCTCTCTCTGGCTACTTCTTGTTCTCTGATAGTCTTGTTTAGTCTTCTTCCTCTTTTGGCTATGGGTTCTTGTTCGTCTTCTTTGCTCTCCGAAGTTTCTTCTTGAAATAGTTTTGCTTTGGCTCTTGTTACTGATCTTCCTGAATTTAATGAGGGCTCTATTCCATCCACTGCGTGCTGAGAGGAGGGTGGGTTTTGATTTATGTCCTCATTATCGACTTGATCCTGATCTCCCTGATGTTCTTCGGATTGCTTTTTTTGCTCCTGTTCTTCTTCATTTTCTTCACTACTCAGAACCTGAAATTTGTTGGGATGCTCTTTGGTTTTTGGTGGAGATTTGTTCGCTGCACTTGCGTTATTTTTGCTCCCTTTTTTCTTTGAGACTTCATTCCATTCTCCTCCTTGAGTTTCTTCTACTTCTGGGGTTTTTCTTTTGGGGCATAGCCTCGCAAAATGCCCATATTCATGACAGACCTTGCACTTAAAGGGAATCTGCTCATAGTCCATTGTTTGCCTGTGACTCCATCCTTCCATAGCTAAGTCTATAGCTTCTGGGAGACCCTTTTCCAGGTCGACTTCAACACATATTCTTGCACAAGAGAAAATAGGGGGTTTTGGCTCTGATTTGTCGATATATTTCCCCAGCGAATTGCCTATGGCTTGTAAGTCTTCATCATTCCAACAGTGGAGGGGGAGGTGCGGCAGTTTTACCCAGACGGGGACTGCCCTTGGGATGTCTTTTTCAGGGTCAAAAGAAAGATCCCATTTATTAAGGTACATTCCTCTTGGCCCCATGAAATATGGTCCATTCCTGAAGATTAAGTCTCGATCCTCCTTTTTCTCAAAGTAAAAGACAAAAAACCCTTTCCCACAGAAGATTTGCTGCACCTCACCTTGGATTAGTGGTCGCCAATTTTTGCTGAGCCAAAATTCAATCGAGCGGGGGGAGGGCCAAAGTCCTGTGAAGTGTCCTACCGGTCCTTTTTCTGCTAGCGCAATGGCTTTACATTTCGAAGCGGTTGAGGTAAGCTTCACTTCTGGAACCTCTGCTCTTTTGACAAACTTGGAATCAGGTTGGGCTGATACTTTCGTTGTGGCAGGCAGAGAAGCAACCAATTCCTTGAACAAATCGACGATGGGAGGACGGCCCGCCTCTGGGCCGTTGCGGCCAGGATCCGGCGACGGCTCCATTCGAGCAGGCGGAACTGCAAACCCTAGCAACTAGCTTCAGTCCAAACCCTAGCAGCTCACAACTTTCTGAAACACTTCGCATGAAATTAGTTAAGTGTACTTATCTAGGTTAGTTGAATTGAAATTAGTTTTTTTTTTTTTTTTTTTACAGAAAAACAAATCCAGTGGAAGAGCTGCCAACCTTGTTAGGAAAGAGCTCCGTGTACAACCAGCACAGTATAGTGGTGATTCTGCAGATATGAAACATATTGTTCCCTTTGGATCAAGTCAGAAGGTTGTAAGGGATCATAGCATTTGACATTCTTGAAGATGGAATTGAAAGTGTTGTGGTTACACTTTAATGTTGTATTCATGGCAGATTATCTTTGTTATTGAGATCTATTCTGATCTTTGCACTGTTCATGATGTGGATTCGAATTAGGATTTACAAAAAAAAAGAATAAAAAAAATCGAGTGGAAGAGATGCCAATGTTGTAAAGCAAGGCCAATGTTTACAAGCAGGACATTATGGTGATGATATTGAAAATATGAAACAGATTGTTCCCTTTGGATCAAGTCAGAATGTTGTAAGTGATTATACCATTTGACAGTCTTAAAGATGGAATTGAACAAGTTGTGGTTGGACTTTAATGTTGTATTAATCACAACTTATATTTTTTATTGACATCTATTCCTATATATACAATGTTCAGGATGTGACGAATTGAGTGTCATGATTTTATGCCAATAATTTTTGTTTAAAGCGCTGTGTTTAAAACTGCAAGTGCATGACAATAAAGAAATTAAAGAGCAGGCATTAGTTTCGGTTCCACCGGATAGGAATTATGTTTTGGAGTCCTCAAATTCTGACTCAGTGGAGGATATCTCATATGATTATCTCAAAACAATTCGAACAGCAAAATGAGGGATTCGCAGGAAACATCACCGCTCTTGGACGCTTCATGAAGTGGTTAAACTGGTGGATGGTGTTTCTCATTTTGGTGTTGGAAGGTGGTCTGACATTAAGAAGCTTGCATTTTCATCGTCTGGGTATCGTACTTCGGTTGACCTTAAGGTGAATTATAAAGAACTTGGTAATCTGATAGATATCTTTCCATTGTCTGTTTTCTTATGCATTTTATTCAGCAAAACAGCTGATGGTCATATGCTTACTTCATAGTATATACCTTGCTTATAGTACTGTATATATTTGTCAGGATAAGTGGCGAAATCTCCTAAGGGCTAGCTATGCACAATTGCAGACAAACAAACAGGTCTGATCACAGTGCTGTTTACTGTTCAATTTTTAATGTTTTGTCATATTTGTCTCCTCTCTCTTCAAAATTAAGTTCTTTTCTATTTGAAAGACCCTTTTGAAGGGAGTGTCAGATGCATTTCTCAAACTTCAATTCCTTCCCTATGGTTGAATGAGTTTGGAGGAGGGCATTTTTCAAGAACATTGGCTTCTGTCTTTAGGTAGGCAAAATGGTCTTTATTATAATGATCCTCAACAAGGCTTGTAATTGATAAGGAATGATAAAATCAATAATTACTAAATTTGTAAAGGCAGTTTGCTGTTAAAAATACATGAGTGAGTGCTTCCAAGGGATTTTTGGCACCTTTTTGCAACTCAGAATTCAACTTTCCCTACTTAGGCTTTCTTGGATCTGTTTCCTTATGAATGTTTTTGGATGTGATTTATCAATTACAGTGGTCGGAAAGACATCCGACTACACATTCTTATAGTGACAGGTGGATCAGCTCCAGGCGGATCCAGAGCAGGGCACCTCCTGCCCGTTGGATTACCTCCTAGTCCCAACTCAGCATCCAAAGATCTATCTGGAGTCTCTTTCCTTCGACCTTGGATGGTAGGAGGACAGGGCTCCCTCGCTCCTATGACCCCGTAGGATTGTACAACAGGATCCCACTATGGTGTCCGATGTCTGCGACAGCGAGCCAGTGCCTCGGTCGCCCCTTGCCCTTTGTCACAAGGCCCAGGAGACCTTGAAATCATCGCTTTTATCCTCAGATCTCTCTCTCTCTCTCTCTCTATTTACTTGCACTGAGATGTCTAGTTCCAGTTTCGGACATTCTTACGTTGTATAACCACACCCATATATACATATTTCGGTGTTGGCTAGACCTAGTGATTAGCTTAGTCAGACACTTATTTAGGCTGTACTTTCCTTTAGTTATGTTTACCTTGCTTTCAGTATTATCTAGGAGCTACTTTTGCACTCCCACATTGTATTCACATTGGATATATCTTTTAGTTCTATTGACCTACTTTTGTGGTCATTTGCTAGACATTAATAAAATTATCTTATCTTATCTTATCTCCATGATGGCATGAACCAATCAACTAGCAGTCAAGGAAAAAAACACCAGATCATATACAAACTTGGAAGATGATTCCCAGCCCTTAAGGGCATAACCCCAAGTACAAACCAGATATGATTTAATCTTATTACATCATATTTGTCCCAGCTACCAACCTGCCCTGTTAGCTTCTCTTTACTTGTCAATTCACCCAACTAAATCTGCCTGCTGTTATATCAATCAGCATGATAAAGCTCTTAAACTTTTAAACACAAAGAAAAGATTGGATACATGATAAATTTGGACTTATGTAAAATGATTTTTTTATTACAATGGAGTCATCTGACACAATGGATTTTGTCTCGTTTTATGTCATTGGCTTGGTAGTTGTGCTACCGTTATAATGTACCTACTTTATTTAATAATATCTATTTCTCAAATTTTAGTCACTTATATGAACATGACTTTTACATTAAATTATTACCACTATTGGAGTGTTATACTCCAACAGCCCCCTCTTAACACTACAATATCAAGAATTACATCAAAAACATAAAATGAAAATTTTCTTTTCTTTAAGCAGCTTCTCTTCTTGGCATTTCTGGAATTTTGCAGGTACTTCATCATGCTGTTTCATCACCCTTGTAAGAGTAGAATTCCCAAATTCCCGAATCTTCTAAATTCCCAAGGTTTCAAATTCCCAAATCTTCTAAATCCCCAAGATTTTGAATTCCCAAATAGGCAAATTATTGATATTCCTGAATTCCTGAATTACTTGGACAACACTCCATGCTGAGTTAAGCCTTCTTTGATTCCTCCATGTTTTGAAAATTCAACCACATGGAATAAAAATTCACAATTTACTTTTATCACCATATTTCATTGCCTTTGATTCATTCAGGTTAGCAGCAATATTAACTTAAAGAGTAAATGCTCCACATCTGGTCTCAAATAAACTCATCAAAATCTCAACATGTTCTCAGAATGATTTTTTTTTAATGTATAATATTTCTATTTCTCAAATGATAATTTTTTTTGTTTGGAAATAACAGACATCAATATATGATTAAAAAAAATTGTTTCATGCTCCTCTTCTTTCAACAAGAAAATAACTATTCTTCCTAGTAAACATTCTATCTCCGCCCTCTTTTCTTTTAAAGATTAAAAAAATTGTGATATTTTTACTCAAACAATCACAGAGATACCTCTACTTCTTGCCTTATATGGATTCGTATTTCTCTATCACTTTGTACTCCGTATTTCTCCACTCTTCTATGTGTATTCTCGTCTCTTTTTTCTTTGTGATACTGGTGGACAATGGCTTTATTTTGTACTTTCAAATATCGTACAACAACACTTTCTTCTTTGGCAGTTGGTGATTAGCTTAATGTGTTGGATGCACGTTTTCAGGTTGGCTCTCCTTCATGGCAACTCCATAAATGATATGGCAGACAATTGTTATATCTTGATTTTTCTCCTTGAACCTCTTAAATTTTATCTAAATCTTGATCACATTGAAATTCAATCACTTTATATTAATTTTTGACTTTATTGTTCACAAGAGCTTCCCGCTCTGATACCATGTTAAACTTATAAACACAAAAAATATTAGATACATGATAAAAATGGACTTATGTAAAATATTATTTTATTACAATGAAGTCATTTGACACAATGGGTTTGGTCTCCTTTTATGTCGTTGGTTTGGTAGTTGTGCTACTGTTATAATGCACCTACCTTATTAAATAATATCCAATTCTCAACTGATTAGTCACTTATATGGATGTGACTTTTACATTTCATTATAACCACTATTGGAGCGCTATACTCCAACAAAACCAGCTCTACTAACTACTCAAATCATCATGAGCATTAAGCTCTAAATCAGAGCTGCAAATACAGAACTTTAGGACAGCAATATACATTTCATATTAAAATAAGAATGAAGTACAAATACATACGTTCAATCCACTAGCTTATCACAAGGTAGGATTACTCCACAACGCTCTTTAACCCTTAACCACAAAATGCTAGCATCACAACCATTGTCAAACCCTAACATCGAACTCCTCCAAGCTAGGAATCCCACTGAACCAAAGTTGGCTGCTTATCACTTGCATTACACACATGTACCCCCGAGTATATCATCACATCACATGAAAACTACTTGCCCAAGCAAGTCATCTCACCAAGCTCCATCAAGCATGACATCACATCAAGCTCTAAGTCCTCCAAGCCGAACATCTCACCATGCTCTAGGTCTTCACATTGGCTCTCTGGTCTTTGTTAGGGTTCACAAACCCTAGCCAACTTGCATCCCACAAGTTCAAGGTTTACAAGACAACTCTAGCTCTAAACTCCTAGTGTTCATGTCCATCCTAGGATTTGAGTCTGCAAAACCCAGGTTTTCAATTCTTGCATGAACACAAGCACCATGACCTCAAAGGAACATCAGGAGTAAAATACAAGTCTTCATTCAAGCAAGGTATCATACCAAGCTCAAGATTCCTCCACTCATCAAGCAAGACTACTCAGCTAGCACTCCATGATCCTACCTTAGCTTCTGTTAACCCCCATTTTGCAAGAGAGTGACAAAGGAATTTTCTTGACTTATGATAGCGAGGTTTTGTTGTTGATGGAGCCGGTCTATCCTATTTTCATTGATGCAGGAGTTTTGTTTCATATTGAGGCTAATAAATGAACAGCTCTGCCTGTTGACAACAGTTCTGATATGTAAAGCATGGATCTGTCCACCTTTTAGCAAGGGTCTTGCTGCATTGTTGGGTCTGTTGAACATCCTTGGGTTAAAATGATATTTCTCCACCTGTGACAGCAGTAAGAATGCTTGTTGGGCACACAAACAAATATAAATCTGAGTGCTGGGCTATTCCTGTGGATCTAGGTCATAGTTCTGGGTGTATTTTAGCAGCAAAATTGAGCCATCGTTGTCAAATTTGGGTTAGAACTTAGCAGCATATTGTACCTAGAAGCGAAGAATTGGTGAATACCGTGAGTAGCTCGCAAGAAGGAACCATCAGATCTGTGGGTCATCCAATAGAAACAAAGCATTTCTGAGCATTCTTCAGTTATTAACATCTTGTTTGAAAACCTGTGTTATTCAAGAACCTGGGGTTAGTGCATCTGAGCTCTACAATCTTATGGAAGCTCTGGGAAAGGTGGCACAATGGCTAGGCTCTCAAGAATCCGTGCAACAATTAATTGAAGATGTAAGGAATGTTTCATCTAACTCAGCCAGTCAGATGCATCGTCAGTTGGAGGACAAGATCTGTCTAGCAATGGGAGATGTCTAAATTAACCATGTTAACAATATCTATATGCAGTCTTCCTGTAGGGGATGGTCTCTTACAGTCATTTCCTTGCATTCTTGTGTGGTTTTTCCTGTAGTAGAAGAGACCAGTAGATAGGGCATTAAAATCATGAGCAGTTTCAAGTGACTAGTATGAGGTGAAATTGCCATCACAAAGAGGATTTTATGGAAGAGGTCATACTCAGCAAATTTTAGCTTCTCCCGGAGTGAAAATATTTGTCCTGTATCATGAATATAGCATGAAGGATACACATGATCCCTATCTTCAATTCACTGAAGAGACCTGTAGGGAGTAAATTGGGGTCATATATGTGAAATGAGTTATGGATGAGTTTTCTAATATATTGAAAATCAGAGTGGGCATTTCACAGGTCTATTGGATGGAGATCTTTTCACCTAACAAGCAGTAAAAATATCTATGATATGTTCAGCCCAGATTTGTAGATCTATGGCATGTATCCAGCGTTCAAGTATCAGCTGAAATTGATGAAAGGGCTGAGCAATGGATGGCAAACTATGCATCCAAATCGAGTTGATGAGGATGTTTGTCTGGCATCAAGTGTATAATACAGCTACAGTAGAGGTTCAGATTGGCTTCACTAAGAGAGTTAGAACTCTACAGCTCAGGATGCTTTGCTTGTACTGTTGGAGATACCTGATGGGAGCAAATTAATACTGCAGATTCTGTAATCCACCAGATTCAATGATGGATTGGGCCTCGAAGCAAATCTATTTGCAACGTCTTCTCGCAGCTTGTCTGGCTATGGTTGGTGATCGTGGCCACTCCTTGGCATAGCAGCATATCTAGTGGCGGGTCCATCAAAACCTTTCCTGTTCTAAGTCGAAGTGTGAGGCCAGGGCCATTGGTTATGACCAAGATCGGTAAATATGAAATAGGTTCTGCATATTAAAACAGGATTCTGTGAGGAAATTTTGAAAGAGTTCGTCCAGATCACTCAACCACAGCCTACAAAGAAATTAACACTCTGTGTTGACCTTGAAGAACAAATCTCCATTTATCCCAGTTGGCTAATGTAGTCAACCCTCTTGTCATGGAAAGACTTTCAGAAGAGGATGACTACAATAACCTCATAATCAGTGCTCTTAATTAAGGGTGCAAAATGTTTATTCACTAGTTCTATATTTAAGATGCATTATGGTTAAATGTCCAATTATAGGCATCAAATAGGATGAATAGATTATTCAGTGGTCCTATTCTAGCTTTGTAGTTGGATATTCAATGATTAATAGTCACATGCATTCATATTTTGCATGGATTATCTCTTATTTGTATGGGCACATCTAATGCCAATAGCTGAAAAGTTTTATATATGGTTCAATTCACCTCACCAATAGTATGATCTAATGGGTGTTGCAATGTGAAAGTGAAAAATGGGTGTCACAAGGTTTCTCTTGCTAAAAAGATTTGGGTTCCAATCAAGCCCAACTGCCATCTTGATTTTCCAAGTCAATGTACTAAGCCAAATACCGAGACGAATGTTTAAGCCATTAGCCAACTAATAATCAAGTGTTGACTGTACCTGCCTCATGAACCAAGGGATGTATATTGCTCACAATGTGTCAACTAAATGGTAAAACGTTTGTGCATATAAACAAAATAATCTATGTTCCCTCAGTGAATGTGGGAAACATATTTGCAATTATATAGATCCAAAGGATCCATGGAGAGAAAACTAAAGTCAAACCAGTGTTATAAAAACTGGACCAGTTCCAGCAAAACCGGTCGGTTCGACCGGTTCAGAGGTGTCACCAGTTCAAACCGGTGTTTCAAACAGGAAATGGCCAGTTCCGTACGGAATCAACTGTTTCTGACCGGTTCCGGCCGGTTTTCCAGTTCCGGTTTTGACCGGTTCAGTACATAACCATACAACGACATTTAAGAGCCCATTTTATAATTTTTTTTTAAAATAAACAAGTTGGTTGAGTGGGGAAGGTTCTAGATAACCCTAAACTCCTAAGAACGCTATAAAAGCAACCCCAACCGCTCTATTTCTCTCACACTATTCACTTGAGTATTTTGAGTTAAGAATCATTCTTGACATTCTTGGGAAGTGTAGCAGCCTTGAAAGGGTATGCTAAGTACCTACAACAGTCCTGGTTATATCATCATAAATAGAATACCCCTAATAGTAGTTATCTACAGCAGTAAAGAGACTTTGAGCAGCCCTGGCCCCTAACAACAACTCCGAGCTAACTGTGTAGTTAAAATAAACTTTTGTGGGCATATTCCAAGGTGGCAGCCTGTTACAACAACCTTGAAACAACCCTTTCAACAACAACAGTTTCCTCAACATGTTAGACATATGATTCAAGTGAAATATGCTTAGTATGGCACCTAGCAAAATACATACAGGAGCCCTTTTCTCAAATTTGTGTATAATGGTTTTGATTCACATGGTTGAACATATATATATATAATTTTTCAAAATTTGAACATTTAATGTATTTTTGGTGGACCGGTTTTGTGATCCGGGTTTTTTCCCGGTTTTGGTTCGGTTCTGGTTCTCAAGGTCGGCCGGTTCGACCACCGGTTCAGTTTTTATAACATTGAGTCAAACACGTCTATGCCATCAATACGTTCAAATTCGTCATAATATGTGGAAGTATGTGATGTTATGACCCCAATGTGCCTTCTCTTCTTAATGGGAAAAATTGATTTTATTTCATGCAATTCCCTTAATGAGTTACAAAGTTGAGAATTCACCATTCACCATTAACAAATTGATTTGATTTCAACATTAAAATCCATCTCTATTTATGCTTTGAAGTGAAATCATTCGAAAAGGATAACCCATAATAAATCTCACAATTCATTCAATTTATTAGTTACTAATTGTTTATACTTCACAGTGGCCTGCATTTCACTTTTGTGGTAATTTGTTGGACATTAATATAATTATCTTATATCTTATCTTATCTGCTTTGTTATGGGCAGGTGATGAGAATCTTTGTGGAGGAGAGGTGCTTCCATCTTATCTGCCCAATGTTAATGCTAGATCTCATTCATTTTAAACAAATGGTTTCGATATATAGTTGCCTTTATTTTGCATATTTAAATTTTGAATTGGACATCTAAATGTACACATTGTAATAAGATGAAATGAGTTTGTTAATGCCATTTATGTTCTCTTTAGCATCTTACAGGATATGGATTGGATAGTAGCATTATGTTTCTCCAGAGCTGCTTGGATCAGCTGAATTTGTGCGAAGGAGATGTGCAGAACATGCAGTTGAAGTTGGAACTCCTTTCTATTGTAGTTAAATATCTGATGCACCAACCAAATTTCAATACAGTGTTTTGTGAAGCTGTGAAGAATACTCATACAGGTGAAATCTCCCATGCTCTATTGGAGCTTTGACCATGTTCCAATTAATTCATTGGTCTTCCCTCCATTCAAAAGATGCCTATTATTTTCACATGCAATTTTATTCATAACCCCGATTGAAGCTAGCATTGTTGAGCACCAATAGAATGCAAGGGAGGAGAAAATTGTTTTGATGAGAACAATTCTACCTACTAGATTGAGTTAGTGGGTGCCCCACTAATGGAATTTTTTTCATCATGCTTATAACATTTTTCCACATTGATGTTGCTTTTCCAAGCAATAGGGACATGCCAAGGTATTTAAAAGAAGTCTAATCCTCAATGCTTGGAAATTTTAGAAATCTGGCTATAGAGTGAAAGAGCTAAGGTTTTAATTTCCAAGCATATATTTGACTCTTGTTGTTGTTGACTTTGCCTCCTGCCGCACATAAGTATTTTTTTAGGATTGTTTGAAATCTCTCAACAATAATGTTGGAAGCACCCCCAACTAGCATCATGGCATCAATAAACTATTACTAGTTTATTCCTCTAACCCCCTTGGCTATGCTTATCCCTTGGATTTTCTTTGCAATTATCTCTTTATACAAGTTCCTATTAATGAATCTACCATACTAAGAAACACATACAATAATTGATAAGATATATAATGAATATATTGGATAATTACAAACCAAGCTACTCTCATTCTGAATTATGTTGGGATAGAGTCAAGGACTTCTTTAAAATGATTTAGAGTTGGAAAGGGAAGTTCTGCATGATTTTTTTGCTTACAATAGAAAGGGACAATAGAACACTTGTCAGTGGTAAGTGCTTGCAACTAATGTACTGGGCCATAGAATTGAGATCAAGATGCATAACATAAATTCCATTGAGAAGGCAAGACCTAAGGATAAATGTGTGAAAATGAATCTTGCAGGTCATTGCCAAGTATTCTTTATGTAAAATGAATGGAATTTTGCAAGCATATGACAAGCTACACTTTAACCAAATAAATGAAGTGTTGTGAGGCAACATGAAGATTATGACTATTAAGATCAAGATTTTTGCAATGCTAGATGCAAAAAGGGAGAACCCAAGTATCCTTGTTGCAAAGAAAAATTCGCACTCAACCATAGGTGTAGAACCAAAGAACTATATAATTGCAAGGGATATCAAATGGGGTATATTTTCCATCAGAGACCAAATGGGGTATATTAGTTCCTCATTACCAAATGGGGTATATTTTCCAACATGATTTGTGTTGATTCAAGATTTGGCTCTTCTTCCATGTAAAGGGATTCAAAATGTGCATTGGCATCTTCTTTAATGGCTGCAAAATTGTTTAAACTTGAACCAATTTTTCAAGACTTTATAAGTTTTTATAGTTTAGTGTATGATTCGCCAATATTTCACAAGATTTTCTAATTCCGTGAAAGATTCGCCAAAAAATTTACAACTTTTATCATTTTGTGAAATATTTGCCCAAAATTTACAAGATTTATTAATTCTGTAAAAGATTCGCCAAAAAAATATATATACATATGATATTTTTTATAAAATAGCCTTCACACTTTTATGTGTATCATGGGGATTCACCCATTTTTTATACATATAAACTTAGGGGGGGTCTTAAAATCATCCCTGGATTAAATTATTTGATGTTTTTTTTATGGATTTGATATAGTTTTGATAAGTTTGAAAAAAAATCCCATATGTTAGCTTTTGGTACAACTTAAAGTAATGACTGTTGTTAATGGGCAAATTAGTAGGGCTAATTCCCAGTAAACACAAATAAGAATAGTGTCCCAATGTCACCTCGGTCATCGTTCTATCTTCTTTGGAAGTCGAAACCTCCAAGGAGAAGTATCCTTATGGAATCTTGTAGAACACTAAGACAACCACAAAATGTATTCTCTATGCAATCCTGTAGTTAGATCAATGCCTAAATGGAGTCAAATGCATTCAACCTCAACCGATGAAATGTAGAAGACATGCACATATATATTAGAATAATCAATACTGGATCAAAAGGCTGTATTGCCAATAAACTAACCCAAATATACATTAAGAGATAATCGTCACTGTCATTCAATTTATTGTGATACAAGCATGTAACATAACAACTCATAACCAGTGAACTAAGTAATGAAATGTAACAAGATCATTTATTGTGTAAACAAATTTTGATTAATAACCAAAGGCGCATTAAGTTGCGTTTCCAAGGTAAATATTAGTTTTATTCATTGATTAAGGCATGCACAAAGACGTATCATTAGCAATATTGACCAGTTGTGAGCATGTTAGTGTAGAGAGTGTTGAAATTTTGTCAAGTTAGGGTTTTGTACAGAAAAATAACAATTCATCATATTCTAACGCGGAAAATACATTTAATAAACATTTACAAATATCGAATATTAAATAGTGCAGTAGTAAAAACTATCATAACATAAATTTCATGTCTTTAGCACTCTCAGGTCACTGTGTTAAAGTACTTTTAACACTACCTGTTAGGTCACTGTGCTAAGTTAATCTTCAGCAGCATGTAACATAGAATAACTAATAATAAAAGAGAAGATACTTACCTGTGTGTGGGACCCTTCCTATAAAATACTCAGAAGAGTTACTTACTTTCAGTAAACACTGTGCCTCAGAGAGGCCAGTCAAATCTGGAAACTATCAGACCCTACAAGAGGGTAGTACAAACCAGAGAGAGAGAGATGACAGGTTGAGATAAAACCAAGTAGTTAATGACAGTCAGAAACACAGTGATAATCACAATCAAGACCACCATAATAAATGTCCAAGCTGTCCATACAAACTGAGGCCCTCACAAATGAACAGTCAACAGGCATATGAAGTGACAGTCACAATCGAGACCAACATAATAAATGTCCAAACTGTCCATACAAACTGAGGCCCTCACAAATGAACAATCAACAAGCAGATGAAGACCATAGAGACTCACGACCTCCACAGGTGAGCATACAGTAGGGTAAATAAGACCCTAGGGCCTCACGGCCTTCACAATTATGCCACCAGCAAACTGAAACAGACCCTAAGGCCTCACGGCCTCCACCAATAAACAACCAACAGTCAGATCTAGGGCATACTGTTGAATCTTAGGATCACGACCTTCAAAACAAGTAGGTGAGGGGAAGATCGAAACTCTGAACCAATAGATCGGGCATCAGGTAGAAAGATAATAGCAGATTGGGTCTCAGGCTGAATAATAAAAGTAGAACGGATCTCAGGTAAACCACGAATCAACAGATCGAACCTTGAACAGAGCAGATCGGTCTTCTATATATCAGATCGTATTTGGTTCAAGGCTCAGTCAAACAGAACAGAGATCAAACAAGGTAGATCGGACTCTCAAGAGACCCTAACAGTCCTCGCAATAACCTTCAAGAAAATCACGGATAGCATACAAGGAACCCAACAAGCCTTCAACAGATCCTTAGTATAAGAAGCAGCAGATCAGGTCTCTTTTACAGCAGATCAAATATCAAACATGATCATGGGTAGGAGGATTGGGCTCCTCAAAGAAAAGATCATCACAAAATACAACAGCGAACCCTAGCAGCCAAAGAGTCATCCTTCAGCAATGGTCTAAATCAGTTCTGAGCTATTTTGCAAGTGGGCAGATTCCAAAACAGTTGAGAAGACAGCAGTTAAGTGCTAGAAACCCTTGACGTCAAGATATGGAGATAAGCTAGAGCTGAGATATGTATTGTATATTAATTGATAAACAAAAGACCTTTATTTATAGGATAATAGGATTATTAAAATAATCCTTTAAATTAGGAAACCATAGAATTAGGAAAAATTAAAAGATAAAAAATAATAAAATATTATTTCATTAAATTAGGGAGAGGTCACTTGAAAATAAAATAAAAGATAAATAAATAAAAATAATAAAAGATAAAAATAAATAAAAATAATAAAAGATAAAACTAAAAATATAAAACATATAAAAATAAAAATAAATAAAAGAACCTCAGAAAGTGGACAAACCCATAAGATCAAAACAACAAGGGTGGTATAAATAAAAGGTGGGTCAATGACCCTATCAAAGACAGGGTACCACAAGACTTAATAAACAACAAGGTACAAGGACCAAAAGTAAAACACCCAAGGTGGAAAGGTACAACCAGTCATCTCTCTCTCAAATGTACAAATGTTCCATATACTACTGAAAGTCCATCATCATTGTATAAGGAAGGGTTCACACAAATGATGTGATCATGTGGTCCTCTCAACTGCTCCTTAGGTCAAATGTTAGTAGCTTCCACAAGGGGTGGCCAGTCCCTTGAGAAGACCAACCAACTCAACCATCTCGAAGACCTAGGAGAAGAGGACTTCACACATCATAATCTTGGTAATTGACCAAATGCCTCCATTCTCAAGGAATGGCTTCTTAGCCCAAGGCTAAGCCTCAGTCTTAGACTGGGACATGTTGATCAACCATCTGGTCCATGACCAAGATCTCCATTCTCCCAGAGAATGATCCTCAGCCTCAAGCTGAGCATTCAGTCCTAGGCTGAATGTTGATCAACCATCTGCAGGACCTAGGAAGTCTCTGTCTCAACCTACAGGATCTGCTTGGTCATCATGACCAAGAAACCGTCTGGTTCTAGACCAGAATACCCTAGAGACAAATAGGGGCCCTAGCCACATGCTAGGGACTTTGCCATGGCATCCATCTGCTTGGTCCTCGACCAAGAACCCCAGGAGACAGCTGGGGGCCCTAGGGTACCTTCTAGGGTCTTACTCATTACTCTGCCTGGTTAACTTGACCAGGAACCCTAGTTAACTGACTAGGGTACCATTCTCTCTGAGAATGGGTCTCGCAGTTGCACTGAAAAATTAACAGAGAGTGCACAAAGGTCATCAATGACAATCATGAGTGTCCAGTATTTATGAGATGTATTCTAGCTTATCATATTTCAAAGGAATTTCATACCAAGACAACCAACATGTAAAAGCACTTGTAAGTTCAACAACCAACATTTACTATGAAACCTAGGAAAGGAAACATTCACTAAATAAATATCCAATGTGGCATTATGTTTATCAAACTGAATGTAGTTTTACCAAGCCAAGTTTAATGCTTACACAGTGGATAGCCACATAAAATCAGATTAGCATTTAACCATTCATGAGGAGATCACAATCAACCATTTAAAGCATGAAATCTAAGATCAAGGTAATTTCCAGTTTTGTATGCATTGAGTGTTAGGGTCAAAAATGTATGAGCAAATAGGATCGTCAAATACCACTATAAATAGGAAATGAGCATAATCAAAGCAACCTATAACCTTTCAAGATGATGATCAATTATAATTCAATTTCACAGTTATCAGATATATGTCAAATACAACACTAACATGCACTAAACCAGGTCTGTCCGCAAATTTCAGATTCAAGTTTCTTAACAACAAGTAATAGACTAGGGTTTGATACTGACTTAATTACCCTTCTCTTAACTTTTCTGTGTTATGTATGCAAATATCAGACCTCTATGCATGCAAATTAGACCTATCTCAGACCTCTATTTTATGAACAAAACTCAGACCTATTGCACAATAAGTATGCTAACATAAATACTTGTTAATACCCAAAAGGGGGACCTCCCTTTACTGTTCTTTGTGTGCATGTAACAGGTGGAAAAAGAGCAGAAAAGGAGGCAGCCGAAAGAGGAAAGGAGGACTGTTAGGGAAGTAGAGAGGATGTGGGGAAGAAGAATGTAAGGAAGATGGAAGAGGAAGGATGGGGGAAAGGAGCAGGGAAAAGGAGGGAGAGAAAAGGAAGGGAAAGAGGGCTAGGTTAGGGCTGCAAATTGCAAAAAATTAGGGCTTTTAAGGATTTTTAAACTTTAATTTTATGAAAAATAAAAGTAAAAATGACCTAAATTAAAAAACTAAAATTTAATCTAACATAATATGTACAAAATCACAAAAATTAGGGGTTTTTGAGAGTTTTTGAGAATTTTAAAATTTTAGGGCTTCCTATAATTTCGCCCTAGGGTTTCTAGGGGCAAAAGGGTAGGCCGAATTTATAGGAGGAAGCGCCGAAATTATAGGGAGGCCAAAAAAATTTAATTGTGTTATTTTTAGATTTTTAAGGTTTTTTTTTAGGAATTTTTTATATTTTCAAAATTTTAGGGCTTCCTAAAATTTCACCCTAGGGTTTTTAGGGTTAAAGAAGGTAGGGTGAAATGTAGGAGAGAGGGCCGAAATTTTAGAAAGACCAAAAAATCAAAAAAATTAAAATTTTGATTTTTAGGGTTTTTGTCATAAAATTGCAGACTTAATTCTAACCCTAATTCTACCATGAAAATGCAAAATTTTAACCCTAAATAATAATTACAAATGTACAAAACTCAGATTTTAGGTTAAAAAGTAGAGAGAGCAACTAGGGTTTCAAAATGCAACAAATCACCAAACCTAGGGCATCAATGAGAGGAGCAAGCCTCATTGAAATAATACTTGGCCAGCTTGGTCAGCTAGGGCTGACCTCTACAATCTCTAGAATTCATAGAGAAAGCCTAGCTCGAGCAAGACTTGAAGACCTAAAGCTCAAGCTTGATTGCAATCGTGATCAATGACGAAAATAACATGCAAATCAAGAGAAAATGAAGCAACAATGGCTTTCATCCAACCCTAACAAGCATCACTTTCATACATTTGATAGAGAGACATCAAACAAAAAGTATAGATACCTCCAAGTGCATGTGTTAAGCAAACAACTCTAGCCTCACCTTAGCAATGGCATGGACAAAAGAAAAAATTCCAAGAAATGCTTCAAACTTGCAAAATAACCTTCATCGAGGAGGGCCTTCCTTCAAAGAGCTCTAGTTAGGGCAAATAGAAGACATAATGATTTTATCCCAAAAGTTGATATATAAAAATGAAGTCAGGAGATTGTATTTATATGATCTCACACTCACTTTTACATAAAGTAAGGTAAATTTAACATTAAAAATGTCAACTTAATTTTAGAATTAAAATAATATAAAAATAATCCAAAGATGGCCTATTGTAGGCTACCTGGGGTATTTTACCCCTTACGTGCAAAAATATGCTAAACAAGGCCAAATTTGACGAAACAAAAGGCCAGACTATACAGGGGGGTCATCATGTCCCAACTGACCCCAACAATGATGAAAACCCTCAACGCCCCCCCCCCCCCCCCCTTTAGCAAGCAAACAGTCTTCTAGGAGGATGACGTCATCCTATGAAGGAGGGCCCAGAGGGAGGGTGCTGCTGAACTGGAGGACCAAGAGGGTGCTGGATGTGCTCCGAAAGATAAGAGTGAGTTTCAGTGCTGGAACAACTGCCGTTGGAGTACTGAAACAAGGTTGGGGTCATGTGACCCAGTGACCCACCCTTGGAAGACCCAGACACCAACCTTAGGGTTTCAAACCCTTTCATGAGGCAGTTAGTGATGCCATTAAGCCATAGTACTTCCAGAAGAGAAACCAGAGGGTCTGGCCATGCCCCTACCTCCGAATGAGCTGGCTAAACACTCCTCCTGGTCAAAAAAAAAAGAAAAAAGGACACCCTCTCCCCCGAGCGCCTCTGCAGGTACGCTGGTGCTAGTACCATCGTGACAGACTGTACTTCATATACTTATTTAAGGTTTAGAATTAAATACATAGCACTTGCTGCATACATAGCATTTTCTCGGAACAACCTTTAACCATTTGATATGCATATTCTGTACCATGAGAATGAAAGTTTGCATTAGTTCAAAAGATAAAATATAATATTTATGGTGATGAGTTTAGGTTATTAGGACTAATGTATAACGTTTTGTTTTAGGTTATAAAAAATTGTTATGATGTTTTAAGATAATTCGGGGTTATTAGAATTTTAGTCATTAATGGATTTTATGCTTAAGAGAATTTGTGTTAGACTATTGTACTTTATATGTTGGTTAATGGCGTTTTATGTAAAGTCTAGTTATCTCACCTGGAAAAAAGCTAAACTAGGATCATTAGTTATAAAAGGGCTTTTAGGCATTATAGTGGGGGTATTTTTAAAGTGTGTTATTGCAAGTAGTTTGTAAGAGAATGGTTTGGCAAGGAGTATTGTCCTCTTGGGTTATGATGTTTAAAGATAACTTGTTTCAAGGTTACCTATTAATACTCCATGTTTGTCGTTAGAATTTTAGTCATTTCATTTTTTGTTATTTAACAAACTTTATTTTAAGATAGATATTCTGTAAAGTCTAGTTATCCTATCACATATTCTAAACAAAAGTTTCTAACCACTTACCATATTAGTGATATGCTAGTTGTTGTCACTTTTACCTCAATAGATTTGAAAATCAACCCCTTTAGAGGCCCATTTAACCCAATCAAGCCAATCTGTAATTAGGCATTGGTTTTCCCTCTCAACCAATAAAAAAATCATAAAAATCAGGTTTACTTTTCTATTTTAGCAATCCAAATATTTCTAACAATAAAATCAGAACTTTAGATTGCAGTTACATCTTGAATGCCTTCATTCTCTCATCTAAATTAGGACTGTATTTTATGCTTATAAAATATGTGATTCTTAGCCTCAAATCTTGTAACCCAACTGCTTTTGGTCTCATAATACTATTGTTTATTCATTATTTCATAAGCTGATATATTGCATGAGTAAGTCTAGAAATAAATATTCTATAAAAAATCTCAAAGACATATTTACCTAAGTCCATATATCCCCTTTCCATTTATCATTTGTTGGACTTAAATTGCCATAAGGATGCCCCCCATGAGCTAGAAAAGAGCTAATATTAAGAGAGAAAGATAAGGCTATTGAGGGGATAGTGGGTAGCTTATCTAAAGTTACTTTTGAGTTCTAACATTGTATGGTTGGGACTTTCACATTGAGTGAGAACCTAGTGGGTATCAGTATTCACATTGGATACCTACGGTTGGGTTGAAAATCACTCCCACACAATCATTTCACATGAACAAATTATTGCACAAATAACTAATAAGTCTCTAATTGTTATTTGTATTTATTATTGTCATTGTATGTTGTGCATCGATGGAGAATCCCATGAATGAATTTAAATGAATTATATGCAAAATTATTTATATTGTGTATCTTTATAGAATGTGCATGATTCAAACAAATGAGATATGTTTTATATGCATATTTAATTTTTGTGAGAACTCTGTTTGGTATTTAAAAGAAATTTTGTTAAATTTGCACCTTGTTAAAAAAAAGGCAGTTGAGTGGCATGAGCAAGCAATAAGGGATTTATTGCTTATTGTTGTCCATATCTATTAGACGATGACCAATCCATAAGGATTGTTCCATCTCAGATGTGGATTGTTTCTTCCATTGTAGTTGTATTTGACAAAATATCTCAAAATGAAGAAACAACATAATTGTATATTTTATCGCCCAAGCATTAAATGAATCTAGAAGGCACAATTAATCAATTTAATAATTATAACTCTGTCGATGATCATAACTAATTAGTCAAAAAAATGTTGATTTGATGCAAAATTATGTGAAATTCATCAAATCTTCAAAAATTCCAATTCCCGTGACACACACTACCTTAACCACATATTCACGAAACAATTATGTGAGAGTCACTACACTTCTTCCATGGTGTGAGTATATGTTAGGTATATATGGTGTTTATGCTTTTTAAAGAAAAAATTAATTATGCTTAGTCAATTCACATTCTAGAGGGTCAAACTATTATTTTAATGTATGTTTCATCACTTCTTCCATGGTGTGTATATATGCCAGGTGTATGGTGTTTATCCTTTTTAAAGAAAAAATGAATTATGCTTAGTCAATTCACATTTTAGAGGGTCAAACTATTATTTTAATGTATGTTTGATTAACATGAGTGAGAAGTTGACCAATAAGCAATGTAAATAGATGGGTTTTTTTTCTTTTTCGGTTTTCGCGAAAAAAATCATACTATTGATATTCATTTTTGAATCAAATAGTACATGATGTCAGTATATTCATTTTATGTCTAGTTATTATAAAATTTGATATTATTTTTTTTTTTTAATTACTTTATGTTGGAGTTGGTTAAACATTCTATATTTTGAATTTTTTTTACCATTTTTGTATCGGACCATAAAAGTCACCACTTTTCAATATTCAAATTGCATTTTTAATTGTAGAAATGGATTCAATATCCTTAAAAACCCTTGGGCACCATATTATGTAATTATAACAACCTATTTTGTATAATATTTATATTTATTTAAATTGATTATTAAAAATAAACTATAATAATTAGCTGAAAAATAAATGTATACTTCACATCTTTATATTGTTTTAATATGCTTTAAATTAGACGAATTAGACGTAAGATGATGTATTTTAATGTGTGGTTGCATCTTTTCATAACAATAATGTGTGGTTGAAATATGTAATAAAAGATGTAGTTTATATTTCTACAAGTTTAATTTTTTTTGCCACTCAAAATTAGTTCATTGGATCCACTGCTAACAAAAATATTGCCAAATATTTTATGATTGGAAATTTAAGAATTAGTAAGTAACAACAAGGATCCTTAAAAATTTTACTCCTAATATTTTTATGTTAAAAAATATGATAATTGACTTCCTTGAATGTTTGTTCATAACTATTACTCATACATATACTATATTCATGATACGCACAATAACCTCAAAACATACAAAGATTTGTCTTCAAATCAAATTATTGAATAAATTTGTTGATTGATCTATGTTGCTTCCATGTTTACATTCATTTTCCAATGAATATTTATCAATAACTATAAAACCACACAAAGTTTTATATCGTTAAAATCAATCATTAAATAGATTTATTGACTAGGTCACATCTCTTTTAATGATTGTGTTTGCGATCCATACTAGGTCACAACTCTTTTAATGATTGTGTTGGCAATCCATGTTGCCTCCCATGTCTACAAACTTGGTAAGATGGCAACAGAGAAGCACGATCCTAATATGCAACTCTATTTGACAAGTTCACAAAACTAGGTAAACTAAAAAAAGCCTTGAAGATATTTTGTAGAATTGAATGGGTGGAATCACACCAACTAGGGTGGAATCTTTCACCACCGAAACCAGCCACAAATGCAAGGGGCACATCTTCCAAGCTTGAAATTCTCAAGAGCTCTCCAATTCAGAAATAAATTTGCCAAAATATCCCCAATAGGTTCCCTCGCCTTCCTTTTATAACTCTTCATTCACCTTTTCCCTCCTTCTACAGTTCTCTCTTGAAAATATTAATAAAAATGACTTTTAGGAGAGAATGACTCCTTGTGACTAATTCCACCTCATTCTAGAGTTTTCTCTAGAAAAATAATAATAAAACTCAATTTTAGGAGAGAATAATCCCTTATGACACCTCAACTCCCTCCAATTGGTAATGTGGGCCTAGAGGGGAGTTACTTTGAGATTATTTTCATGTTTGGTGGGAGTACACTCCTTGGAATGAGCTTCCATTCCCAAAGTCGACCTCATTAGATATTTTAGTCACTAGGGAGTTACATAGACTCCCTCCTCATTTGGTGGGAGTTACAATTCCTTCGGATTCGCGCCTTCCTCAGAATTGTCACCAACGTTGGGATTTTGAGCACCTTGGGATTATCAACACATTGGGATTCTCACCCACAAATGCTCCCTCATGGAGATTTTTGTCTTGTTTTGGAGTGTTCTACATTTCATCCTGTGCCCACCATCTCCCTAATGTGCCCTCCTCATGGGCCTTCATAAAAATTTCCCATTGGACCTTGGATTTGCAATAGTGCCTCATGACTCAAATCACCACTTTACAATTCTTTAATTTTTTTCTAAGTGACTTTAGACCATTGAATTCCCTAGTCCAATAAAGTGGTCCATAGTGAAATGTTGCGGACATTATATTTGAACAATGCAAATGGTGGTTACACATGGTATTTACAATGATTTGGTGTACAAGTTTCAAAGTATTCATTGTTTTTTTTGTTTTTTTGACAGAAATGGGTAGGTTTTATATTAATAAAACAGTGGCAAGGCCACCAAAGAGTTTACATCTCCAGAAATATAGTAAGCCACACAGTCTTCCAAACTTTAAATACAAATGCCTGTGACTAGCAGAACCAGGACTTTAAAGTTTTTAACAAAAAGATTAAACAGAGAAAAGTCAGAGACTAGACTGAAATTTACGGTGCTTGGCCCTTGCCCCAGAAGACGATTTGGTAGCCATTTGGCTCATGCCATGGCCTGAGTTCTCAGCATCCCGAAGCTTTGCCAAAGTGCCCTCCATACTCTGCAGCCTGAGATCTAGATTTTCAAGAGCGACCGTGACCTTCTCTTCCAGAGCCTGCAGAGCTGCCGTGAAATCCGAGCGGATAGGACCAATATCCTCATCAATTCTTTCAAGGCGTTGCCCCCCCCTGTTCATCAATCTGTTGCATAAAATTTCCTTGACATCTAACCCGACGTCGCAAGACCCTTACTTATGCTTCCAATTCCATCAAATGATTTGGGGAGGAGGATGCAGAGTCACCAGAATCCGCCATACCACCCAAAATACACAGGCGATAATTCAGAAAGATAATACACAGGGAGGGCGTTACACAGAAAACCGGAGATCTTCTCCACTCGGGAGAATGAACAACCACCTTCAGAAAGAACTGAGCCCTGCTTCCTGAAACGGGTCGAAGAAGATTGCAGCTAAAAGGCTAGATAGCATTCATATGAAATAAAAGGAACATCATTACCCAGAAATTGGAGCATGTCGAAGGACGTTTCATCAGATTTCGAGGAGAGCCATTATCCGAACCCGTACTGTTCATTAAATAACAAGGCATGTTTCCAACGAACCAATGAGCTTTGTCAGTAGAGAACCTCATTCTAGT
The DNA here is from genome assembly GCA_027924585.1 of Larix kaempferi. Lineage (NCBI taxonomy): Eukaryota > Viridiplantae > Streptophyta > Pinopsida > Pinales > Pinaceae > Larix > Larix kaempferi. The sequence goes on along the minus strand of BSBM01000541.1, from coordinate 3,679,758 downwards.
TTGGACAGGGAGGGGAAGGTCTGCACGCCTAATTGAAATGCGATGATTACATAATAAAACCTTTAGTGAGCCCATCAGATTTTGTAAAATCTTGCTCCATAAATTGACTGCTCTGTAGTACAAAGGGTGGTACGCTCCATCATCAGCAAAAGCAAAGACGACATCATCATAGAGAGAGCAAGGCGTGCGAATTGAAATGTTTTAATGAGCATGAATGAGGATGACGCTGTATAGAAGATCATGTTGTAGTATGCCACGCCGCAATCGGAGGAGGCCACCAACGGGCAGCAGAAGCATATGACACTTGGCCTAGGGCCTATTCTCCATATTACCAACCAGACCAGCCTCGAGTCCAATCCCAAGGATTTATGGGATAGGAAACAGACTAAGCACATCATTGAGTTTAAAGACCCCCTTGCCCAGGGATATAGCTTCATTTGCTGCTTTGTCCGCTTGTCCATTATTCATTCTTAAGACATGGAAGAAATTTATAGATCGGAAAAGGGGAATGAGCAAAGAGATTCTTCGAAGGACTTGACGAAGGCGATTAGAGGAAGGAAACTTCTGAGAGTTCATGAAATGAATAATCAACCTGGAGTCCCCCACAACCGTAAGAACCTGAATACCATGGAGGAGAGCTTGGTTTAAGCCTTGCCAAAGGGCCAATGCTTCCGCCATATTATTAGATTCAATTCCCAAATTCCAAGAGTATGTGAAATTCAGATCTCCTACGGGGCCAAAGAGCACCCCTCCCCCTCCTGCGTCCCCTCAAAGTATTCATTGTTAAGCCATACAAACATATCTATTTATTTTGCCACGTAAGAGATGTTTGTGGAGTAAAAAATTTCTTTCTCTTATCTCTATTAAGTCTTAACTCGGTCATTTCCCTATTTCACCTATGCATATGCTCTGCAATAAATTCTGCATCTTCATAGGCATTGACTGTGGCCATAGTTCTAATAAATTTTATTTCAAGTCTTATAAAGGATAAAGAGCATTAAACACAATTGTTTCATGGGATTTTTCTGCTGCTATGTTGAAATATTCCTTTTCCTGAATGTTGAAATATTCCTTTTCCCGAATGCCCAGTCCATCATTTACTTTGTAAGTACGAAATTTTATAGAACTCTTAACTAACCAGAATTCACTATTAAGGAGTCATGGATGTTATTTTACCAATTCCTGAAATCGAAATTCATTATGCCAACTCCTATGCATTGCCATGTCAAACCATTTTTTAATTCAAAATATTCTCGCCTTCATATTCTTCCTTTTCTGGAATTTTATGCAAAAGACAATGACAAGCTTGTGATAAGAGTTCTATAGGAACAGTTTTTGATCGATTTTTACTCTGATTGACTCAGTAATTCAAAAACACCTTCTCTGAGCATTACCCAAATAATACTCGTTTCCAGGTCTTTATTTTTACCAGTGCATAGCGTTAATCCCTTTGGTCAATATATTAACCCTTCCCACTAGTTATGATCTTTAGATTCAATTTGATTTGTAATTTGCTTTGCTCAGTCAAGATTTGAAACAGTAGTATCATATGGCATTTGTCTTTGTTTTAAAAATATTATACTTAGGTGAATTCAAGTGATTGGTTGGGCTTACTTATAGATCATCATGCATGTACAAATTCTGGATATATTATTTTGTTTTTTTAAAGAATTGTTTATAGAATTAAGAAAAGAAAACAATTAGTGTTATTTTGTGAATCATGCTTTCTTGTTTCTATAGATGAGTTTTTTCAGTAGGGGTTCAAGGAAGCCTCCTACAAGATATAGAGGTGGGAGGAATAGAGACCATCATGTTTGGAAGAACAATTAACAGAAGAAGATTTGATTTTTTGTTCATTTCAATGCAAACTACTAAGAGTTTGCATAGCTTGTGCAAACCAATCATCTTTTTCTTGGTACCCCTCTCCTTCCACAACCAGGATTGCATCCTCATCCTATTATTGTCAAAATGCCCCAAGAACCTCCTACTCATAATGATGCATGGGACTTTCCACCCCCTTCACCTCCTCCAATCCAAGCTGGTTGGGGAAATATGCCACTTCATTAGTCTCCAAAAATGCCTATAAGCCCCGCCTCTTCAAAGAACAATGCACATTCCCTTGTTCATGATAAATCCTCAGAGCAAGATCCTCACCTTAGCCCATAGCACCAAGTTGACCCACCAGTTCAATCAGAAAAGTGAAAGGAGAGAGTTGTATTTGAGGAAGAAAGTTCTGTAAGAACAATCTCTTCACATAAACTACAGGAGAAAATCAAGCAGACGTTGGAAGAAACTGTAGCTAGTTTGGGGCCTTTGCAGCCTTGTCCTTCATTCTCCTTTTCAAATTTGCATTCTGAAATTCTCTATATGGTTGTTTTGATGTTTCATATGGTATTTGGACAGTTTGAGAATGGTTGTATTTATGGACAGAACTTGTTTTTTTGGACACTATTGTTCCATGGTTGAGTATTTTGCATGACAAGTTTTGTTTTTTTCCTCTATCCTATGGTGTACAAATGCTATCATGAGTATGGCTCTTCTTTTTTATGATTTGCTGGCATAAGCGTTTGATATATGTGTGTGATGTTTTGAGAATACATGTGCTTCAATGGAGGAGTTTTGAATATTTGAAAATTATGAAAGAGGAAGTTACAAGTAGTTTTGACTTATATTTACTTGAGCTATAAAAACAACATTGCCAATATAAATAAGGAGTGTTGAACTTATTGTCGAAGGTATGCAAATTATACTTCCTCTTTGAGATTTTTCACATATATCCTTTCGTTTCAGATGGTGTTATATATGGTCCATGACAACAAGAGTTTATTTGGGTAAAAGTTCCGAAGGTTTTGAATCCATCATTTTAAAGAAACAAGTAAAATTTCATTATTTAGGTCATCATGTTGATTTTGTCATTTGAATAGCATATTTTTAAAATATCGATTTTTATAAATATGTAACAGTTTTCAGTTCAAGTTTCCTATTTCTTATGCCCTCATTCTGGCTAAGCAATGATTAAACGCGGGTCATTTTGTTGGGGACATATTCTTGGTCTGAACCTTCGTAGAATTTCATAGGAAATCGTTGGGACCTATCACTGTGTAATGAGAGAATAAATTAATAAAAAACTCTTTTCTTCATATTGTGTCGTGTCACCTCATGTTCAGTTTCATGGATTATGTATTTTTATATTTTATATTTTATTTTTTTATGTTATTTTATTGCATGTCTTAATTGATTAAGATCTTCATTAATGTGTTTTATTTCTCTTTATACTAATTATGTAATAAAGTGTTAGTTATCTTTTATTTTCCTGTAATATTTTATTAAGTGTTTCCATGTCCTAAAAAAAATTAAAATTTAAAAATGCAATCTTTTCATTATCTTTTTTTGTTTTAAATTAACTATCTCAAGCTTAATAGATCATTTATGAAGGTATAGACAATGTTTTAATTTATCGTTTAGTTATAAATTGGATTTTAATTCCATTCCTTCGATCTAGCCAATTGTAAGGTTGAGATAGTTGATTTTGAAGCATACCATCTTCATAATCAACACCATTTTTGTTGGCATTTATTAATCCGTGATTTTTTTGTTGTTATTTCTTTTTAATGTAGACACACATTTACTTTCTAATTACATTGGAAATCTCTCCAAGCCTACATTGAAATCTAAGTCTTTATTATATCCAACATCCTTGAAAATTTACAAATACAAACCTATCAACATTCCTCAAAAAATGTGTGTCCCTATTATGTATTCATTGATCAAGATATCCTTTATCAATAAATTTTATATGTTTGTATTGTTCCTCTTTTGCTTTTGATTTGCATGCTTGGAAATATTTTGCATCTCCATAACCAAATATGCTTTAAGAAAGGTTTCCCTCCTTACCATCTTATCTTTTTCAAAAGTCAAAGTTAGCGATTATATTTTGTTACTTTTTTTCAACAAAGAAAAACCACACATATGATATTCATATTGTGAATCAAGATATAGTTTACATACTCTATCTTCAGTCAAAAAGAAAAAATTAGTTCTTTACACAAAGGAAACCAAGCACCTCCTTCCTTATCTTTTTTTGTGTTTGCTCGAATCTCCCTTACTTGCGGGAGTGTTTTGTGGTCTAAGAAACCACTACCCGAGGGCATCTAAGTCATCAAAATCACCTAGGGATCGCACCCATCCTGGACCACATCGGCCTCAACTTGACCTTTTGGGTCTCGACTCCCAACTAAGTCACCCCTAAGGGAAATTGAACTTGGGTAAGCTTACTGACGAGACCCACAACTTAACCGAGTGAGCTAGCGCGAATTGACCGCACCTCCCTCCTTATCACATCCACATTCTACAAAATTTTCTGCAAGAAAACATTAAAACTAGAACATGTAAACTACATCCCATAATCCCATATGAGGCCAGCCTAACAAAAAGGCAGAATACAACCCTCAACAAAATAAACAAAAAAAAACAGAGCTAAAAATCCAGAATAGACCCCCTATGAGAAATAGAGTAAAGAATGTATTCTTCAAAACATAAGACACCTTTCTCCAGCCCTAGGGATTCCTTAGAAATCCTGAAGACCACATCATTGAATTCTCTAAAAATATGTTGGGAAAAGAATATCCTGGAAGCTTTCCTACAATTGTCTGACCCTCCTCTGTCAATCACCCAGATTGAGGACTGAAAGAGAATCCCTACAAGAGCCCCACTCAATGATTTCTCTAGAATCCCTAGCCACTTCAAATATGCCAATATTCTTTATGGAAGAAAATTTTAAAAGAGCCCATAGAGTGAGCAATTCTTCCCTGGTATTTGATCCACTACCCCGACCCATCTTGATCCTGAAAGAGTGGGATCTATTCACATTTAAAACAATCCCAATACCACACGTACCAGTAAGACCCTAACAAGCCCCGTCAAAGAAATCGATAGGAACATTTTCAATAAACGCTAGTTCTTTTGTCATTATCTTAGAAAGATCCATTGATCCAAGGTGCTCCTCAGGAAGAAATCCCATAATCTTTTGTGTAGACTAACATTTGGTTTCAATCCCTTAAACAACACTTTGTTTCTATGGAGCCAGATACTCCAGTTGAAGTAACAAGGCAATTCCTTGTAGTAACCACAATATTCACTTTCAACTCGTCTTTCCAGGCTGCAAACTAAAGACATTGCTATCCACTTGCCTTGAAAAACCCAGAATATGTCTGTTGTTTAAAAACCCAAACTGTTCTATGGACAAATGCACCATATATAATCTTTAATCCTTGAGGCAATAATCTTTTCTATCAATTTATAGACATAGGCATAAACTCATTGAAAGATGACAGATTTGACTTTTTAGGTATCAAAGCTAGATTCACTAGTCCTTGTATGCTTGTATTCAACAAATATAAAAAATATATAATTACCACAACAAAATTTAAAATAAATTAAAAATTTGATGATACCTCAACAAAATTTCAAATGGAGTATTAAATTCTACATTTATTCACTTCACACAATTAACATTCTCCACCTTATGACAATGTACTTTGTACACCTTTAAAAACAAAAACAATTCCTATGTCATATACTAATTACATTTAAAGCTGAGAAGAAACCGTTTGTGTTCCTCGTTTAATTTCAATATTATTAATGTGAAAAACTCAATAACTAAAGTTTTACCCACACATTTTTTCAGTTATCTTTTTTTATAGAAGTAAAAAAACTTCTTGCTATTCAAAGGATGAATCAAAGAAGTTACAATAATGTCGAATAATGCGATAGTCACGGATATTACAGACGGTACAGAAGATCGGTCCCTGACAAGTTTCCGATACAATAGGCATAAAATAAAAAATAGTTCTAATAGTTCATAAAATTGATGGATAGATCTGAACTAAACCCCCAAATAAAAAAGGAAAAGAAACAACAAAAAATACCACAGCCACCTGTAAATGGATCAATAAAGTCTCAACTCAGAGTCTTCGATGAGAATACTGTCCTGGTAACCACGAAGATGTGCCCATCCATTATCCAGACTTAGGCCTTCTTTGGATAGGGAATCCGCTTTCTCATTGAAATTTCGAGTGATATGAAAAAAATGAACAACCTCAAACCACTCAATCAGATTCCTAATATGTCTTTGCTAATGAATTAGAAGAGGAATCTGAAGTTGATGTTTGCCTTTGAGCCAGTTAATAATGGCTGAGGAGTCCCCAGTTAGTTGAAGGGAAGGAATCTCTTTTCTATTGGAAATCACCAAAGCTCTCCAACAGGCAAGAATTTTTGCCCGAGTATTTGTGCCAACATTGCAACCCAAACTCAACTCAAATTGTAGACCATGATTTGTCAATATGTATACTCTAGCACCACAATTGCCAGCTTGTTCAGCTCCATCAAAAAATACCACCAGTAAATGAGAATGGAATGAAGGGATCCAGGGAGTCACCGCCTTAGTCTTTGATATTCCCAGTTTAGCACCAATAGAGAAACTAGAAATATATTTGACAGCTCCCACCATAGAAAAATTGGTGTCTCCAAGTAGGATGGAGCAACGATACCTCCATAATACCCAAATAAAAAGTGACGGAAATATAATATTCTTGTGCTGATGCCAGTGCCAATAAAGAAAATTTCCATCCAAAGTGAATTCAGTCCATTGTCCCACAACTTGAGATCGAAAAGTGACTTCATCCCACAATTGAAGTGTCACCGGGAATTGAGCAAACAAGTGGTCCACTGTCTCAGATGCAACAATGCAAAATGGACAAACCATTGGTCCCACACCTCCTCTGTGCCAATAATTCTCTCTAGTAAGGACACAATTGTGAAGTGCCATCCACAAGAAGCACCGAATTTTTAAAGGCACCTCCCAATGCCAAATAGACGTGTGCCACCATAGTTGAGTAGGGTAAATGGATGAGTCGGCAATAGCCAAATAAGCTTGACTGGTTTTAATCGCACCAGTAGAATTTTGAAAAGACCAATCCAATTTGTCATTCTCAGGACACAATGAAATGTCGGCATGAGTTAGTTCTGAATTGTAATTGTCCCAGGCCCTGGAGTTCGAAACAGAAAGTACAAGTGATTCCGCATTGATCCAATAATTTCCCACCTCCACCACAAATTCACTAGAACGAGCCTGGTTAAGAAAGAAGATACCTTTCTGCTGAAGAATTTGTAATGTATGAACCAGAATTGTAACTCGACACGTGGTGCCCACAATGGGGTTGATCCCCACACGGATCCGGAACCTGTTGCCAACACGCCAAGCCAGCCAACGTTTAAGTATAGGAATGGTCTTAACTAATCCAGACCACACCGAAGAAGCCTGCCTGCATTTTCTTGAGTAACCTCTGATCCAATTGCTGACCGAAAAACATTGAAGGTATTTGTCTCTTATCACATTTCCCCACAAACCTAAATCGAATAACCCCCGCCACAAGCTTTTCAGATGAAGAGCATCGATGACCCAAAATAAATTTCGAATGCCCCAACCACCCTTCTCCACCGATGAAGAAACTCTCTCCCAATCCACCAGATGGAAACTATGTCTCTTTAGACAATAATTCCACAAAAAATTAAAAGAAATCTTCCTCAGCGAATGCAGAATGGTAGAAGGAACATTGGCCAGTGTGAGCCAATAAACGGGCAGGCTCAGAAGGACCGAGTTCAGTAAAATCAACCTGCCACCAAGTGATAATTTCCGAAAGGTCCATGAGGCCAATCTGTGTTCAAACTTTTGGATCAACCAGTGCCAGTACACGATACGATAATCACTAGGTTTTAGAAAATACCCTAGGTAAAAGCAACCCAGCTTAATATCTCGAGTCTCTAGTGGAATAAGGTTCTTGATCTGTTCATGAAATGCCACTGAGTAATTAATAGAGTAGAAACCAGATTTTGGAAAACTGATGCACATACCTGTAGCCAAGCAGAAGAGATCAATTATAGATTTATAGTACAACCACTTGTCAATATGCCCAATGTCGAACATCAGAACATCGTCGAAAAATAGAAGATGTGTAATAAATTGATGTGCTGAGACTTTTATCCCTTTAACATAGCCTTTCGACTTCGTTTGGAGGACAAGTTGGCTCAACCCTTCAATGACTAAAAGAAACAACCGTGGAGAAAGCAGACAACCCTGACGGAGTCCCCTAGAAGCCTTGAAGAAGGAAGTCGGGAAACCATTTATTAATACAACAAAGTTAGCAGAAGTTACACACCCCATTATCCACTGAGTAGCCAAGTAATCCAGACCAGAATTTAGTAAAAGAAGCCTGAGGAATGACTAGTCAACCATGTCATATGCTTTAACCAAATCCAATTTCAGTACACTCGCCTTTTGACCATTAGAATTCGCTGAATGTAATGTCTCCTGGGCAACCCCTATGGCATCAAAGATCAATTTCTCATGCAGAAAGCTGAATTGTTCCTTTGAAATCCCTCTTGACAGCCCCTTCTTAATCCAATTTGTGATAGTTTTAGAAATAACTTTGTAAATTAAATTACAAAGTGAAATTGGTCTATAATCTTGAAAGGACTCAGCATTTGAAGTTTTAGGGATTAATGCTAGAAAGGTAGCATTTACCCCTCTCGAAACTTTACCACTGCACCGAGCTTCTTCCACCAACTTCACCAATTCAGGACCAAGAAACTCAAAAAATTGAAGGAAAAATTCACCGGACCAGCCATCTGGTCCAGGACTTTTTTCCTTAGCCATGTCTTTCAGAATGTCTTCAATTTCAGTAATAGTAACCGATCTCCCAATAATAGTTGTCTCCTCCTCAGTAAATAACCTTGGCATAACAGAAAGTATTTTAAACTATGCCTCGAAACGATTAAGTCGTTTTGCAACAGCATCCAATCCCTTTCTGCTATTCCGCCAAGTAGGTAAAAATGGGGAAGGAACTACATCAATCAAGTGATCTAAATCCACCATGATTCTAAATCAGTCATTACTACAGGCATCTTGAGCCCTCGAGCCCCATGACTCCCGAGCAACTAGTGTGAAATTCAAGTCTCCAGCCACAATAAGAGACCCAAGGTCTAAAATCCCACTACTCCTGAGATCAGACCAATAACCCAGCTTATCACCAACAACCCCATAACAATTAAACAAATGAAGAGTAATATTAAGTTCCCGGCTTCGACCAGCCAGAAGAATGCCACCCCCAGTGAAGTAGGGTCGAAAATCAAATAGTGAAGAATTCCAAGCTGAAATTAAGTCACCTGAATTCCCTTCTGCATCAATATAACAACAGACCCAATCTGGAAGTAAGTTTCCAAGAAAGGCTCGAGCCTTAACCCCAGCCACCAATGTCTCTTGTAGTAGTACCACATCCGGACGAACTGAAACCAGTAAATGACGGAGAGCTAACCTTTTTGGGGCACTCCCAACCCCTCTGATGTTCAAGGACAAAATATTCATGGAACAACAACCAAATCTGCGGCCCTTGCTCTAAGAGGCCTACAAACAGAAGAAATCAGATCTGAAGAAGAAGAAGCAATGCTGGTGGAGGATGTGGGGTCAGAACCAATCACTAGAACAGGGTCTTCAATCCCATTTGTAGTTTGTGCCAAATATTTTCTCCGCCTTCCCCCCTTTTTCTTCCGAATGGTAACATTTGGGTTTGAAGCAGCCATTGGAAATGGAGACTCCGAGGCACCGCTAAAGAGTTGAAGAGGGTCTCTAAAGAGCCCATCCTAGGAAGGAAATGGAGAGGAGTGGCCAGAAATCGGTGCCAAAGAATGTGTAATGGACGAAATAGAACCCTCAAAAGGACGAAGAATCTCTAATTCATCCCGCAACAACTGAGTATCGGAGATATGGACAAGTGGGGAAATAGGGAGAGAGTTGTTATCTAACCCCAAATCCGCAGACACCACCGTCTCTACCTCCTCAATCTCACTGCGCAAATATTTCTCATCGGATTGACAAATAGATGTTAAGGTAGAATGTCTAGCAACGCCAGGAAATTCTCGTTCTAAATCAGCTAAAATAGAAAAGTCTTCGTCTGACAGAGACTGGATAAAGGATGGGAAATGAGTTTTAAGTTTTCCCATGAGTGAGGAGGAAAAACAAGAATCAAACGAAGGCATATCTATACCTCGGGACCGGGCAAGTGAAGAAGGTTCCTGCAACAATGATGAACCCCAAACAGTCTCCACTTCAGAAACCAGAGTAGTAGCCAATCTACAGTCATTCCGAAGATGACCTGCTACTCGACAGGCGAAGCATCGAAAGGGAGTGTTACAGTAGTCTAACTGTTGGTGTATAATCTTATCCCCCCAACGGATATTGATAGCATCCGGTAAACCTAAATCCACATCGATCTCCATTAAAATCCATGACATTCTCTTATCCACACGAAATAATGACTTATCATCAAAGAAAATAAATTTCCCTATGTGATTTGCAAGGTTAATCAAGACCTCACGCGACCATAACTCCAAAGGAAATCCCTTAAGAAGGACCCAAAAATGGTTGCGTTGAAGAATCTTTGTTGATGGGTTGAAGTTTGAGCGCCATCTCTTCAGACACAGTGACCCCCTACCGAGCATCCAAGTCTGCCCCAAAATCAACTCTGCATGTGAATCTTCGAGGAAGTGAAACACCACCCACCTATTGACCAACATATGAACTCGAGGGCAGTAAGTGAGAATGGTTTTCCAATGGGTATTTACCCATGCCAACAAATCTTCCCTACTGATATTGCTGAAACAGATCATGTCGACTAATGCCCTCGTCGAAAGACTGATGACCCTACCCAGCTGAATATCCTTTCCCATGGTCATATTCACTTCTTCACTTCATTTTTTAAGGGCTTTCAATGACCGATGAATCTTTTCCCTTCCTCCCTTGCTCCTGGACGAGCCACCACCACCTTTTGGAATGGTCACCGGTTCATAGCATGGTCTGCCAGAATCTTCACCAGAGTAGTATTCATCAGAAGAAGTAAAACCACGGAGTAAGGGATCTGCAGAGTGCTCCAATGGAGAGTCACATGGGACCTCGAAAGTGGCCCTAGTTGTCATCAGGTAATGAACCAAAAAAACCACCAGCAGCTGGCACAAGACAAAATGTGACAATGAAGACAGAGAATGGGATCCTAGCCCACCCAAGAAACCTCGAAATAATTAGAGTCAGTTCCCAAAAACACTAGAAAACTAAGTAAACCGAGTAGAGAAGACTCACACAGAATATAAAACCATTAGAATACTGTCTTATTGACTTTCCCACTTTTTTTAAGCGTGGTTGGTACTAGAGACCCCCAGAACGGGATCTGGACTCCACCAGTATGTAGGGATTAAACTCCCAGTAGAGAGAGAGTATGCGCAGAGAATTCATAAGACCACAATAGCCCCAGATATGTCAGGTATAGATACATGAACCCTAGAACCTCCATTATCGAACCAGGTGTTGTAGGTTGTTGCAGGGTTTTCCTTCAGATATGTTCACAAACATTGATACCTGTGATCATTTTGTTTTCAGTCTTCAGTGCACTGCAACAACCTCCCTTACCTTGAGGTCATAACCAAATAACCAAACATGACATCACACATGAAAATTATTAGCATAATGGTGACAATTTCCCGCATCATTGCCATGGCAAGCTCTCAAGCTTGTTCATGGTGAGGAGGGGTATTGGAAATATTAATTTCGTTTTAATTTATATGTCAAGTACACATGAAGAAACAAATTAAGATTTACGGTCTAGCTGTTACAAATATATGTATATATATAGTTGTGGCAAGCCCTAAGCATTGAGCTGCAGAGCTTTAATGCTGCAGCGCAGTGAGCTTAAGGTTCAAATCCAACGGACCCTAATCTCACTGAGCTGCAGCATTAAATGCTCTGCAGCTCAATGCTTAGGGCTCGCCTATAATTGAACAACTATATACAACAACTAATCTCGATCCGAATCCGCTCACCCCACCACATTGCTTTTCATTTCGATCTGAATCTGCTCACCCCACCACAACTAGTCCCGCCCTTTATATATAGTTGTATATCTGTACAACGACTAATCTCGAGACAATCTGCTCAACCCAACACATCCATGGCCGTGACAATGAGGACATTGCTTTTCATTTCGATCAGACTTCCTCTAATTCCTAAAACTCCCGCCCTTCTCAATTTTCTTGGTAAAGCCTTCCTATATTCCTCCTCCTATACTTTCAATGCTCAGACAGAGAAGCGCATCAAAACACTCTGTAAAACCAACAGCCTTTCAGAGGCAGTGGAAACCTTCAAGCAAATGCTTTCAGCTCATCTATTCCCAACCAAATCACCTGCAATTTTCTACTAAGTAGCCTAGTCCGAGCAAATCGACATGAATTAGCACTGTCTCTTTACAAACATATGATTGAATTAGAAATTGTTCCCGATCTTATAACTTTAAATGTTGTCATCAATTGTCACTGCAAAGCAGGTAAAGTGGATCATGCATTCAAAGTGTTTGACGAAATAATAGCACGCGGGTATGTTCCTGATGTTATAACCTTCAGTACCCTGATGAAAGGGAATAGATGGGCTCTGCAAGACGGGGAAAACCCGCGAGGCATTCGGTTTGTTGGATGTTATGCTGCAAAAGGGCCATGAGCCCAACACAATCGTATTTAATACGCTCACTAATGGACTATGCAAAGAAGGTAAGCTCCAAGAGGCCAAGGAACTACTGTATAAAATGTTAAAAATTGAGTATAACCCTCATGTCATTACATATAATACTCTGATTGATGGCCTTTGCAAGGAAGGAAAGTTGGATGAGGCTAGGAAGCTCTTCAATGAAATGCCAGTATGTCCCGATGTTGTTACATACAGTGCAGTTATTGATGGTCTCTGTAAGGAAGGCAAGATGGATGAGGCTATGAAGCTCTTCCATGAAATGCGTACTAAAAACATAAATCCTGACGTCATCATATACACTGCTTTTATTGATGGTCTCTGAAGGAAGGCAAGTTGGATGAGGCTCGGAAGCTCTTACATGAAATGGCCAAACAAAACTTGTGCCCTTATGTTGTCACATATAGTGTGTTCATTGATAGTCTTTGTAATGAAGGACAATGCCAGGAGGCCACCGAGTTGCTTCACAAAATGCTGGATAAAGGCTATACTCCAGATGTGATCACATACACTGCCCTTGTTGATGGTCTCTGCAAAGAAGGAAAGTTGGACACGGCTAGGAAGCTCTTTTATGAATTGCCCAACAGAAACATATGCCTTAGCGTTGTCACTTACAATGTATTTATTAATGGTCTCTGTAAGAAAGGGCAATGGCAGGAAGCCACCAATTTGCTTCATGAGATGTTGGATAAAGGTTACGCTCCGGATGTTATCACATACATTGTTCTTACTGACGGTCTTTGCAAAGAAGGTAAGCTTAAACAAGCTGTCCGGTTGTTTAAGATATTCCCTGTAACTTTTAGTCAATACATTTTATATGTTTGTATGTTCCTTTCTTGCATTTTTTTTGCATGCTTACACATATTTTGTAGTTCATGAGCCAAATATACTTCAAGAAAGGTTTCCCTCCTTACCATCTTATCTTTTCAAAATTCAAAGTTAGCAATTATATTTTGTTGCTTGTTTTGCTAGATTCACTAATCCTCATGTGCTTTTATTCAACAAATACCTATTAAAAAAAGATTGCCCCAACAAAATTTCAAGTGAACTAAAACAAATATTCCCCCAACAAAATTTCAAGCGGATTAAAAAAATATTGCCCCAACAAAATTTCAAGTGGATTATTAAGTTCTGCACTTATACATTTCACACTACCCCAACCTAGGATGGAATCTAACAATAAAATATTTCGATCTCTCCACCTTATAACAACATACTTTTTGCACCTTTCAAGGCATTTCCTAGTTAAATTTATATACTAAAGTCTAGAGGAAGTCGTCCCGTGCCCCTTGTTTAATTTCAATATTATTAATTTAATAAATTCAATAACTAAACTTTTACCCTCACATTTTTCTATTGTTAAGTGGAAAAATTAGTAAAACCATGCATGAAGGATTAAATTAATATTTATAGCTTAGGTACTTTGCTTTAAGGTCTGGCTATTACGTAAATATTTGTACAATGTTCAACTAATCTATATCTCAATCTAAATGTGAATCTATACAACAACTAATCTGGATCTCGATCTGAATCCACTTACTCCAACATATCCATGGCCATGACAAAGAGGAGTACATTGCCTTTCATTTCAATCAAACTTACTCTCATTCCTCCAATCCCTACTCCCACCCATATCAATTTGTTGGTACTCACATTGAGGCATGATCACTTTCTTGGCACTTACATTGAGGTTACAGGGGGTAGATTATCTAAAGTCACCTTTGGGTTCTCACATTGTTTGGTTGGGACTTTCACATTGAGTGAGAACCTAGGAGGCAACAATATCCACATTTCATATGTACAATTAGGTGGAAAATTACTCCCACACAATTATTTGTTGTGAACAAATTATTGCACAAATAAGTCTCTAATCGTCATCATGAGCATCAATGGTGAATCCTATGGATGAATTTGAATGAATTATATAAAAAATGATTTGTATTGTGTATCTTTAGAGATTGTGCATGGACCAAAAAAATGAAGTATATGGTGGATGTAACACGCCATTTTTTACCCCAACATGTAATGATGTAAATATGTATATAATGATGAAATGGCGAAAAAATGGTCTAGTATGACCAATATGAGGTAATTATGTACATTTTGTGTTTAATATAAAAACCATGAACTTACTGTAGATGAAGAAGAGATGGGGAGCTATGATTCCATAAGAGGGGAAAGCGAGAAGGGAGTTTAAGGGGAGATGACCCTGGTGACTTATAATTTAAGTCATTATCCTTATTATTCATTTTATCCTAAGTTTTATTAAACCATCTTAATTAAAGTGCATTAGTCACAATCTTGAGTTAATTATCCTAAGCTTGGGATTATAAGGGGGGAAAGTGACAAATACCATCTATGCCACTTGTATAGTTCTCATCACCCATGCATGCTACTTGGCTAATTCTCAACATGCATACAAATTATTGAGAACTAGTTCATTCAATCATTATGTTGCCATCATGGAACCATCATCCTATACCAAAGCCTAAAGTTGTATGGGAGAATAATCAAAATTATAGATTTGTAGATGCTTTTACCTTGTGGTATTGGTTTTGAGAAATTGAGTTCCCTGGTGAGAGAATTTGTCTTGCAATTGAGTTCCTTGGAGTCCTGGCACGCATCGTTCAAATTTGAACCCGTCCAACCCTTCCAGAGGGTTCTATCCTATCCTAGAAGTGCTAACTTAAAGTGTTCCTTCAAAACCAAATTAAAATCATATTTTTACCAGTCCAATTAAGAAGGGCATAATTTATAGCAACATTTCAAGGGAACAATTTTTTTAAAATTTACCTGTCAATATTAATTTCAATTTATGGACCCTTGGACGATGGGGAATCTAGAACTAAATTTCAAATTTCAAATGCCATTGGTATATTAGTTGGACCCATGGACAAGGCATGTTTGGTTCAGGCTTATGGAGTAAGGTTCTCAAAGTGATCTATATGGATATAGGTGTCCACCCACCTATTCCAATGGCTCAAGACAGTTTTACATTCTGGCAGTTTTCTTGTAATTTTTCTACAGTTTTTCGGGTCCCAAACTTCTGGGGCCGTTTTGAGGCCCTAAACGACGTTTTTTGGAGATTCCCGGGGGAAAATAAATGCCAATGGCATCCATTTTTCATCAATCAAAAGTTGTATATCTCGGATAGGCCTTCCCAACGGGCTATCGAGGGCCCCAAACGGAGATCCTATGCAAAAGTTATGACCCCGAGAAGTTGATTGTTCAACTAACCACCTTGGGGCAGCAAAATTTATGACAATTCATCTTCTAGGGTTAGGTTTTTGGATGTTTAGGGTTCTTACCCTCATGCTTATGATAAATAGGCTCTTTTGACCTATTCTTGTATTCATCTTGTCACGAATGAGCATAGCCGCCACATCTCTTCTCAGAGATATAGATACCACCATTCTAGTTGCTTTTATTTAACAGTTTGTTCTATTTCATTCATTTATAGAATCTAAGTTTACTATATCGTTGTGTTTCTTGCCATATATATATGTATGTGAAAATATATATGCTCCTTCATTTCATTCTCACATAAATCCTGATTAGTGGTATTAGAGGCTTATGCTCTTGTGATTTCTTAGTGCATGTCCCCGACGAGATCTACATATCGAGAGTTGGGTCTCAAACTAGTTGAGCTTGGGGAAACCCTCCTCATTGACCCAAGCAGGATCCCATGGCGAGAGAAGAAAAGAGAGATGAAGGAGCAGGAGATCCTATTAAGTTGTTGCTCGATGAAGCCCTCGCGCGATAGAGGAACGAGATGATGGATGATTTCGCACATATCCTTCGAAGGATGTCGACGGCGGTGGATGCACCTTCAATGAGCAACCGTTTCAGGGGTGCGAATCCCTTCAAGGTACAAGTTAACTTTGAAATTCCCCTATTTGAAGGAAAGATAGATGCAGACGCTTTAGAGAAATGGTTGAATCTATTAGAGGGTTACTTCTTTGTTCAAAATTTTTCCGATAGCGAATAGATCACATTCGCGCTCCTTAAGTCCCTTCCCCATATTAAAGACTGGTGGGACGGGTACTGCGAGAGGCATGCAAGAGACAAGTTTGAACTGTTTAGGAAAAACCCCACTTGGGAGGCTTTTGTCGATGCCTTCAAGGAAGAATTCTACCCTATCGAAAACTATGCTGACCAGTACACCAGATGGACGACTTTGCTCTAGGAGAGGGACCAAACAATCCCATATTTTACCAACATCTTCAATACCCTACGATCCAAGATGGGTATTCGAGACTCTGAATGACACTTGGTCCTAAAGTACCGCAGTGGCCTACATAGGTACATTTAGACAGAGATGGATTTCTTGGACATATCCTCACTACGAGCAACTTATAGATACGCCGTCAATATCGAGCATAAGTTTAAGCAAAATAATAAGCGTGATTTTGGGTCTGCAAATTAGAAGCATAAGCCTGGAAAAGGTGGCCCCAATTCACAAGGAAAAGGACAGAGCAAGGACGACCAAAGCCTTGACAACCAACCCAAGCCGCAGGAAAAGAAGGGTAATGGGAAATCAAAGAAGGACACTGGAAAGTGGTGTGAATTACACAAGGGCACAACACTTATGAGTGATGCTAAAAAAAAACCTTGTTGGCCGAGACAAAATCCCCGGATCCAGACCCTGACTCAGAACCTGATGGAGAGAAAGAAAATGGAAAGTAGATCATTGACGTGCAACCTAGTGCCACCATTGCAACTGCAAAGATTCAACTAGAAGAACCAAAGGAGCCGGAGGAAGGGGAGCACCTCTTCCATTCACAATTGTGGGTGCAAGGAATTTCGCTATACTTCATTGTTGATAGTGGTAGCCATAAAAACCTCATATCATCCGAGGTCGTAAAAAGATTAATTCTTTCAACAGTTCCACATCCCCAACCATACAACATCGGTTGGTTGAGCCAAGGACGGGACATCCGTGTTAGTCAACAGTGCTTCCTTTCCTACGAGATCAAGCCCTTCAAAGATGAGGTAATGTGTGATGTTTCCCTGATTGAAGTTTGTGATGTTATTTTAGGACAACCATATATGTGGAAACGTCATGTTGTGTATGAGTCTAAACTTCGTAGTGTCATTATTACTTTGGCAAATAAGCTCTACATGATACCAGAGACACTTCCCACCACTGCAGTGTCCCTCATCACAGCTAAGCAATGCAGGAAGGTAATCTCCTAGATAGGGAAATTCGTCCTCTTCATGGTTCGTTCTGAAGGTGAAGGAAAGATTGCAGCAGCATCCACCACCTCCATGCATAACCCCTCTACGCAACAAAAACAGGTGGACAATATCGTGGAAGCATATAAAGACATCTTCACCACACCCATCGGGGTGCCAATACATTGCTTGGTCAAGCATTCCATTGATTTGATACCTGGTTCTCCTTTACGTAATGGGCTAGTATACAGGTGTTCCCTCATGGAAAATGAAGAAATCAAATGCAAAATTCAAGAATTGATCCAAAAGGGGCACATTTGACCTAGCTTGTCTCCTTGTGGGAGCCCAATTGTGTTGGTACAGAAGAAAGATGGGACATGGCGAATCTATATTGATTACTGATATCTAAACAAGATCATAGTCCCGAATCGGTATCCCATTCCCTGTATCGACGAACTTCTTGACCAGCTCAAGGGTACCAAATATTTTAGCAAGATTGATTTGAAGTCTGGCTATCATCAAGTGCCAATTGAGCAAACCGATGTTTGGAAGACTTCCTTCAAATATCGGGAAGGCCTTTTTGAGTGGTTGGTCATGCCTTTCGACTTGACTAATGCTCCAACAAATTTCATGAGGATGATGGACGATATCCTACAGCCATTCACAAACTCTTTTGTGGTCATATATCTGGATGATATTCCCATCTACAGTAGAACATGGGAAAATCATCTGCGGCATATACACCAAGTCCTCATCACATCGCGTCAGCACAAATTATATTCTAATTTAGAGAAGTGCTCATTTGGAATGAAGAGGATTCAATATCTGGGATACATCGTGGACGAACATGGTGTTCATGTGGATCCATCCAAGATCCAATCCATCCATGATTGGCCAACCCCGACAACTCTCACAGAGCTTCGCAGCTTCCTAGGCCTTGCCAAATTCTATCGTAGATTTATGTTGGGCTTCTCTAATATTGCTTGGTCCCTTAGCCAAGTGACCAAAGGGGGATCTAAGGCCAAGTTCAGTTGGTCCAAGCCACATCAACAAGCATTTGAGGAGCTAAAGCAACGCTTATGTTAGGCACCTTTCCTTTCCTTACCGGATCTGTAACAACGCTTTGATATTGAAACATATACTTCAAACTACGTTGTTGGTGCAGTCCTCACTCAGCATGGCCATCCAGTGGCATATCACAGTGAGACACTTTCAGATACAGTCCGCAAGTGTCCCACCTACAACAAGGAAATGTATTCCATTGTCCAATCCTGTCGCTAATGGAAGCATTACATCCTTGGAAAAGAGACAGTTATCCACACTGATCACAAGCCCCTGCAGTTCATGCAAACCCAAGGGAAGTTACAGAATGACCGCCACCAGAAGTGGTCCACTTACTTGCAACAATTCCACCTGAATATTAAATATAGAAGGGAAGCACCAACTGAGTTGTTGATTGCCTCAGTCGGCTTCCAGTAGCCACACTTACCACAGTGCTCCACTCTTGTGGCCATGCAACCTCATGGTGGCCTCAACTATATAGAAGTGATCCTGATTTTTCTCCCATCTATTGAGCCCTATGTGCAGGCACATCCATAATAGACTTTCATCCTTAGGAAAGCTTGCTATGCCACCTGGGCCATCTCTGCTTTCCTTCAAGAGAGCGTGCGAAGGTGATTTGAGAATCTCATTACAGTCGGGTGGCAGGGCACTTCGGCACTGAAAAGACAATGGCCATATTGCAAAATTATTTTTATTGGCCTAATCTCCGACAAGACATCGGCCGATACATAAGATCCTGCACTTCCTGTGCCATCGCGAAACCTGCCATAAAAAGCAGGGGTTGTACACTCCTCTTCCCACTCCTAATGGGCCATGGGAATCCATATCCATGTATTACATGTATAGACTACCTTCAACCAAGCATGGAAATGACTGTGTGTTTTTGGTTGTGGATCATTTCTCTAAGATGGCCATTCTAATAGCTTGCAAGAAGAACACGTCTCTGCTGAATCCACTGGTAAGATCTTCTTTGAGCGTGTTTGGAACTTTGGGTTCATTTTGGGCTGCCACAGCCTATCATTTCATATCGGTACAGCAAGTTCCTAAGCACTTTCTGGTCTAGCCTATGGTCATTGATGGATACCAGGCTCACCAAATCAACTTCCTTCCACCCCCAAATCGATGGACAAACAAAGGTAGTCAACAGGATGATTGTGCATATTCTGAGAATGTACAATTCTAAACATCCCCTCACATGGGATGAGATCCTTCCTTATGTTCAACATAGCTATAACAGATCCCTTCATATCTCTACCAACCACAACCCTTTTCAAGTGTGTCTAGGTTTCCAACCACTCACACCAATTAATGTAGCTCTTCCCATTGCATCCACACGTCAAGAATATTCCCATGCTCATACTGAGGTTGATAAGGCCACCATATTTGTTGAATGAATCCAACACATCCGCCAACAGGTCCATGAATTTTTGGAAAAGGACAACTCTAGGTACAAGCAACGACATGACCAACATCAGGTCCCACACAAGTTCCAAGTGGGTGATAAGGTTTTGTTGTATTTGTAGAAAGAGAGGCTCACAGGACCCAATCGCAAGATTCGTCCAATTCGATATAATGGGCCATACACCATAACCAAGGAAGTTGGTGACAATGCCTTCGAGCCAAGCATTCCTCCATTCCTTTGCCTGCACCCAGTATTCAATGTGGAGCTCCTTCATCCATATTTTCCACCATTGTTTGACACCTTGGAGGTGGCAGATAAATTGACACCTATAGAGGTTAATCTTGACTGCATGGAACAGGGAACCATTGACCAGATAATGGACACACAGGTTAAGGGAACCCACCAGCAGAATATCCAACTATATCAGGTTGCAAAGCAGAGAAACTACTTCACCAAGGCAAGTGGCTCACCAAGAGTCATGTACAATAGAAGTTTCCCCACTTGATGGGGGAAATCAACGCAATGGATACCATTACTTCCTAAGGGGGGAGGACTGATCCAGATGGTTATAGGTGGTCACCCACCTATTCCATTGGCTCAAATTTTTTTTTCATTATGGCAGTTTTCTTGTAATTTTTCTACAGTTTTTCGGGTCCCGAACTTCCGGGGCCGTTTTGAAACCCTAAACGACGCTTTTTGGATATTCTGGGGGGTGAAATGGTTGCCAAAGTCATGCATTTGCTGCCAATTGAAATTTTTATATATCGAATAGACCTTTCCAACAGGCTATCGAGTGCCCAAACATAAATCGTATGCAAAAGTTATGACCCCAAGAAGTTGACTGTTCAACTAACCACCTTGGGGCCGCAACCTTTATGACGGTTCATCTTCTAGGGTTAGGTTTTTGGATGTTTAGGGTTCTTACCCTCATGCTTATGATAAATATTCTCTTTCATCCTCTTCTTGTATTCATCTTGTCACAAATGAGCATAGCCACCACATCTCTTCTCAGAGATATAGCTGCCACCATTCTAGTTGCTTTTATTTAACAATTTGTTCTATTTCATTCACTTAATAGAATCCGAGTTTACTGCATCGTTGTGTTTCTTGCCATATATCTGTGTATGTGAATATATATATGCTCTTTCATTTCATTCTCACATAAATCTAAATCACAAAGATAAATATCTCAAGGACATGGCAGCAACTGAATGGATAAGAAATCCAACAAAACTGCTCAGGTGCATCTAATATTTGGAATGGTTCCATAAAGTCTATTCCAAAGATTTGGAAATGGATCTTTTGGAAAGTTGGTAATGGTAGTTAGGTCTTGGTGGGTGTGGATTCCTCTATGGGTGGCCATGATACTTACAAAATTCTCATTTCTCTCATTGAATACCTGGCTAAATTTGGTTTCAGTACACTTGATTAGATTAAAAGGCCTAGTTGGTTAAGAGTTTGTGACTCATATTGATATCTTCCTGAGGATCTTAGTGTTTATGGTTATGGAGTGGAACCATGGTCAAGTTATATTCAGGGTCTTAATAGTTAAGGAATGAAGACTCTGTATTTTGTGGGAGAAATAGAACCACTAGTCAGGTGACATCAAAGGATGCTTACCATGCCATCTCTCTTGAGGAGTTACTTCTGAAGTTGGGTGGTGGTTTAGTGGACTGTGGAAGTGGAATTTACCCATGAAACTCAAATTTTTTGGTTGTCTCTGTTTAGAATAATATATACTAACTTGGGACAATCTACTAAGGAGTGTTTGGTCTGGTCCAAAAATATTGCATTCTTTGTAAGACTGAAGGTAAATTGGTTCAACATATGTTTGTACATTGTACATTTTGTAAAATGTTTGGTTTGAAATTTTAGAGGGTCTTCAAATTTATACATCATGGGGATCCATGGGTTTAGATGAAAATTTACAAAACCAGGTTAAAAATAACTTCAATCATTATGAACTACCTATCTATATTTGCTGGGGTATTTGGCATGCTAGGTGTCACCTACCCAATTTTTGAGCATAATTATTTTCTACTATTATCCTTTTTGCAAAATACTTTGTGTTAAATTATAATTACAAGTTTTGTAATTATGACCAATTAGGTCAAAGATGAATGTAATGACTCATTATTATTATTTAATAAATAGAAATGGGAGACAAACACTCAAGAAAGCTGTTACAAGAGTGTCCACTGGCCCACTAGGAGGAATGGAAGCTACTGGAAGGATTGGGACAGATGGCAGCATTAGCACTCTATCATTAGCTGTTGGTATGGGAAAACTCCCCCTAATTTTGTGGCATTTACCCCTCCAGGTGGAGGGAGGTGAGCAGGTAGCTCACTAATGACCAATAATTACAAAAATACCTAGGTAGCCTATAAAAGGCAATTCAAATTGAGCAGGGAGCTCTTACAATGTTTTCTGCATAAACATTCCTCATGCGCATCAGGTGATGGCTGAGAGATTCGAATAGGGAGGCTGTGGAGAGTGCAAGTATAAGTCTGCAAATGTTATGAGAAGGACAGACCAGAGGTGCTAGTGCTGGTCCCATTGATTACTAAGCCTGTAAGGATGGATAAATTTCTTGCTACTGCAAGTAGAGATCCTAAGTTTCAGAACTTTCTTCCTCCTGGTGGATTAGTGGATAGGCTCGGGGGTCCTAAGGAAGACATCTTGGCTGCTTAGGAGCAGATTGGGTGGAACGGGCTTCTTGAGTGATTTGTTCCTCATATCACACTCAGGTTCTATTCTTTTATTTTTTTTAGGTTTCAAATCATATGAATGCTCTAAGAAAATGGCTTAGAAATGTTATTAATGACCAGTAGCAGTAAAATGTTAGATCCTGATTTATTTAAATTTGTTGAACTGATAAAATTGACTCCTCTGCATTTTTCCCCATGCGTGAAGCTGCATCGTACTCCAGAATAGAGAGGTAGCATTAAATATGTTCATTTAAAAGTAAAACCTAGCATGCATCTAAATACATAAACCCAAGAGACCACCCATGCACTGACTTATATTCCTATGCATCTTGTTATTTAGTAGCTACAAAATTAAATCTCCGCATGCACTGAATATACTGTTCAAATCTACATACTGAAACAACATACCAGAAACTAGTCATAGCAGTAGGTTCTTTTATGACTTCTGAAGGTGGACATTGTGTTAACATCTAGGGTTTACTGACCATCAGTTATTTTTTCAAAGAAACCAATATCATGCATTCTATTTAAACCACATACCCATTCTTTTACTTGTTATTTGAATCTGATTGATCTTATAGAAATTATTGTCATCACTGTATTATTTTGTGCAAAAAAAAAAAGAGTACTGTATTATTCATTCATTTTCTCCAGAGGTCCAAATTGGACAAATACAGGGAGATAGAATTAAAGTAGACCAACTATTATATTAATAGGAAAATTAAACGAACTGATGAATACACTGTAAATTCTTTGATTCTGTATTATCAACTGCATGTGGCAGAATTCACTTCACATAATAGCATGTTCTTAAAAGCAAAGAAAAGAATAGCATTATTGAATTGACAGAGTAAAATACAGCATCTCTACACCCAAACCAGGGTTGATCTGTTCTCATCATACTAATATTTACAAACATTTAACAGCTGCAAAATCAAATATTTGCATTATCATAGATATCCTAACTATAGAATCAAGATCTATTATTCTTGCATTTTAAACATCATTACAGACCAACAGATTTCATTATCATTATCAGGATAGGATTTAACATCAACACAGTTGTTTTCAAACCCAAGCTAATACCTTTTTATTATCGGCTTAACCCAAGTATGCACAGATGCAAGTCAAGCCAGGTAGATCATTATTGGCTTATAGCCACTATTTAAATAAACATCTTAAATAGGCTTTCTGGTACAAATTCGAAAACACCATACGTAGACATTAAACCCTAAACAATGAACATTTCCATTTAAAATTATGATGGCAGTATCCTACAGATTGCCTCATTGTTTACCGAAGGTTCCATTAAAAAACCCATTCTTTTTACACTACTCAGTTATTGCCGAAACAACCTTAGTCAACACTGCTATTCCCTACAGCTCCACACTAGGTTCTTCCATCGATTTAGAAGTGCAGAACGATAACATAAAACTTTGAATACTGTGAAATCCCTTGCAACAACGAGGGTTCAACCCTATCAAGCTCGCCGAGCCAAGGGATGGCCGGCCATACACTTTAAGAAATATTCACATCATCTACACTAACAAACAAAACATAAACAGTAACGTTTTCCCAATGCTGCAGGCGAAACAAAAGCCACTGCTGAGAAGACATACTTCCAACACACTGCTCATCAAGTCCGATTCCAGGAGAACCACGAGGTAGGGGTACCACCGAATCTTACCGGTGGATTCGCTATATTTCTTCTCCCCGTCAACTTTCCCGGCACACTGTTGTTCGCCGAGAGATACCTTCCAAACGACCATACACTGAGTTAAATATCAATCATGAAATAATGATGCATGCAACAAGAAAACTTTAAACTTTTGCAACTTTACTGTACCTAAGTCGTGACAGAAGATTGACGAAGCCAGCCATCCATCCACTGCGAAGGAGAAGCACCCAACTCGAAGGCCACACTGTGGGATACCTTTTGAAACTTACAACTCGATTGAAACCCCATACTTTCAAGTCACTACAACGCCCCAACAGACGCACTCATCCAACCTGTGGATTTCCACACTATTCAACTCCAGACTCGGCCTCCATTGATAGCATTCACTTACAGTTTGGAGGTTGCTTCCGGTCTCAGGATCGAGCCCGAGGGAGGCTAAAACATCAAAACCCTAAGTGCCTCTCGGTCGGTTGGCCTCACCCAAACCCTACCACCGAAACGAATGCCAAGAAAATGTTACAATATCCCATAAGTTATGTTAGGGTTCTCTACGATCCCAATGCATAGAAATCAACGAGGGAGATCTAAGTTCCATGAGCCACGTTGGAGGGTGGCAGGTGCGATAATAACTCACCCCTCCATCTCCCAAGCCACGAAGTTGCCAACTCTGTCGACACCGAGGCAGGAGGCCCGATACAACTCAGCATCAACGAACCTTCTCACATGCTAGAGACCCTTCACAACGTGCACGTAATATCTCCATTAACACGGTGGCCAGGCGAATTGATTACAAACCCAATCATTTACTACACCCTTGAATTCGTACGCAGGCTTTATACAATGCCATCATTCCACCTGCCAACCATATGGATCAACGTTTAATTAGCATCGACTTTATGAATTATACCAAGGCATAACATTCACCGGTAGCATGTATTCAAGATCTTATATGTTCCATTTAATCGATTTAAGCACACTCATAGTATAAAAACATCCACCTATATCGCATTCTATCCTAAGGTATGGATTGATTCCGCCCCAACTTAATATAAAATTCATCTTAAGGTTCATTATAAAGCTCTTCAAGCTTTGTTCATGTCATAAGTTATATGAATACACCCTTAGGGTATAGTTGCCCCATAGAACCATCGCATGCATTGCATGGTAGGGTATTAATGCATAATGCATCACCATTATAATTGCCCAAGTAATAGGGAACTTAGAATCACCTTATTACTCTCTCTATGGTATGCTTAGGACCATGTGTCCTTGTCTTAAATTTGTCATCGTCAAAATTTATAGAAGAATTGTTTTAACAGCCACAAGTCATTCATGGAATGATAACAATTGAAGTCATAAACTCCTAATGAAGAACATTCATAACAATCACACTCTGAGACGGACGATTTCTACATTTTTGAGCTAGCCAAGTTCATCTTACAAAATTGGAAAGAAACCATACCTGTAGCGTCGAAATCATAAGCAGTTTTTATTTATATCACGGTTATTAAACACTCTGAATCTTATCACTATCTCTTACCTGCGAATCTGCGCATGAGGGATGAGTACAATGCTTTAGCTGAGTAAGCTAAGTAAGCCTCGGGGCACCTCGTGGGACCCCTTTCATCATCATCCAGAAAAATTAAACTGTCAGTACTTGTCGAGGAGAATTCTGTTTCCAAATGTATCGAAATTTTCAATCATTCAAGCATATAAATAAATGTCATAATTATTAATTGGATTCATGACGTGTCACCGACACAGTACACCATCAGAAAAAAAGACACAGCAGTTAAATTGTTCCGACCAAATGACGAATTTATTAATTACTGCTTTAATTAAACATTTATTATTTCCTCATTTTATAATTATTAGTATTTAATGACGATTTAGAAATTTTAAATTTTTATGAAAATAGTGGGATGTTACACTAGGAATGGTGCAATTTTTTAAAACAAACCATTTTTTGTACCCATAACATGTAGAAAAATTATGAGTACGTATGGAGAATGGTACAAAGAGGTCAAACCCAGGAAACAAATGTTCCCTTATTTTCTTATATTGTTTGATGAAAGAGCGTTGGGGTATTTTAATGGTACAAATATACAAGGGAGATGTGGTGGTGGGATGTGTTAGTCCTAAAGTTTGTACTGACTGCTAAAGCACAAAGCTTAGGCACCTTGAAGTTTGGGATTGTCTTAGATTTTAGGATTGATTTTGTAATGGCTCAAGAGATGGTTAACAAACAAAGAAAGCACAAGACAACTAAACACATCAAATTCTGATAATTACATTGGATAAGTGGACTGAAAAAGAATGATGTTAGAGATGACTCGGGTTCAAATCTTACTGATAATGTGTGGAACAAATAGTTCATTCACACATTAACTTTAATGCACTATATTCAGAAAAAACATCATAAACATAGAATCATGAACACTGAATTACAACAAGAGCATTCATAATAAAAACATCATTATAACTATTTCATGACCATAATCAGTTTAAACAAAACTGCAGAGTACTCAGATTTAATGACAGTTAGAACATGACTCATAAAAGATAAAATCTCGTATTCAAATTGCAAGTCTCCAAAATTAACAAAGTATATGTATTAAACTCTCAAAGTATGACCTCTCGACTTTCCTATCACTCTCAGCCTCATGGGATGAACCCCCTTAGTATATTATTGTTGGTTGTGGAGCCTGATCTTCCTTATTCAGAGGATGTGTTTCATCTGTTTCTGGACCCCAGCCCATGACAGGGGGGTTGGGGGGTGCTTTACCCCCCAAAATAGTCGCCATGGGGGGTCTATGGGGGCAAGAGACTAATTTGGGATCCCCCCTGGTGGGGGTTCAGGGGAAGCGTCCTCGTACCGAAAATTTCAGAAAAAATGCATTGTAAAACGTTGTCATTTCATAGTCATGACTTGGTTAATAATAGGTGATTTACGGGCCCATGGTATTGGGTGTGCCATAGTATTTTCCCATGGTAATCCCTCTTTAAAAGGAAGGCATTGAAATACAACTGGGTATTATAGCATTGTAAAGATCTCTATGTTGTGTGAGAGAGACTGTGAGAGAGTGAAGAGGAAGTTGCAGCGGATGTGTTGCAGGTTGTATCCCTTCTTTTGTTGGATGGTATAATAATAAGGACTGGAAATTTTTGTTTGGACGTAGCCCATCTTGGATGAACCACTTTATATTGGTGTCTCTCTTATAATGTGTTTTATGTGATTTATATTTGCATCTTGTTTATTGTTATTGCTCTGCGATCCTATTTTTGTAACAATTGGTATCAGAGCCAAAGGTTTATTTGGTAGATAAACTCGTAGGAAAGAAGGGTTCCTGGTTCGAGTGGGAGCAATGGCGAAAGAAGGAAATTTTAAGGTCAAAAAATTTAACAGCCAAAACTACCAATTGTGAAAGATGCAAATGGAGGACTATCTTTACCAAAATGATCTATTCCTACCGTTGGGAAGAAAAACAAAACAATCGACGTCAATGAAGGATGAAGAATG
The DNA here is from genome assembly GCA_027924585.1 of Larix kaempferi. Lineage (NCBI taxonomy): Eukaryota > Viridiplantae > Streptophyta > Pinopsida > Pinales > Pinaceae > Larix > Larix kaempferi. The sequence continues at coordinate 3,651,594 of BSBM01000541.1, read as the reverse complement.
GTAAGTTCTTGATAGAAAGGCATTGGGAACAATATGACTATGCATGGCTTCGTCGATGGATTTCAATGTTTTAAAAGAAAAGATAACAGAGGGTCTGATGAGCACATTGCGTAAGCTGTATGAAAAACCCTCGGACTCCTACAAGGTATTTCTAATGAAGCACTTGTTTAATATGAAGATGTCAGAAGGTGTATTTGTTGATGATCATTGAAATGAATTGAACATGATTACAAATCATATAAGTTCTGTAAAAGTGAACTTTGATTATGAGCTTAGGGATCTTCTAATATTGTGTTCATTATCAGAAAGATGGAACGGCTTGGTCATGGTTGTAAGTAACTCTGTCTCTGATTCAAACACTTTGAAATTTGATGATGTTGTTGGTGTTATTCTTAGCGAGGAAATACGAAGAAAAATCACAGGTGAGACATTAGGTAATGCATTGACCATGGAGAGTAGTGGAAGAAAAAGGAAGAGAAGAAATAGCCCAGGTAATCGAAGCAAGCCCAGGAAGGGCATATCCAAGTCCAAATTGGAAAAGATAGAGTGCTGGAATTGTGGAAAGAAAGGACATTTGAAGAAAGACTGCATATCTCTAAAGAAGAAAGGAGATGGACAGCATGAGACTACTCAGGAAGCAAATGTAGTAGGTGATGTGTTACAAGATGCTTTGATTCTTGCATTAAATACTATACTAATGATTACTGGGTAGTAGATTCAGGGGCTTCATGTCATGCTACACCCCATAGGGAATTATTTCATGATTATGTCCCAGGCGATTTTGGACATGTTTTATTGGGTGATGATGAACCATGTAAAATTGTTGGAATGGGTAAGGTACGGATAAAGTTAAAGAATGGTGAATGGATGCTGAAAGATGTAAGGAATATTCCTACTATGAAAAGAAATTTGATCTCAACAATGTAGTTGGGAGATGGTGGTTTTTTATTTATGTTTGGAGAAACGTGGTGGAAGATCACTAAATGATCAATGGTGATAGAAAAATGAGACATGATAGGTACGTTGTATTTATGTCCTCATAATACTGACTATTCTATCTCTTTAGCTTCCACACGAACAGATACAACATTGTGGCATTGTAGGCTTGGCCACATGAGTAAGAAGGGGATGCAGATTCTCCACTCAAGGAAGTTGTTGTCAGATCTGAAACATGTAAGTTTGGAATTCCGTGAGAACTCTATTTATGGAAAACAAAAGAGAGTCAGATTCTCAGGGTTGGGAAACAGAAGAAGAGTGAAAAGTTAGAGCTTGTACATACATATGTATGGGGACCGAATCAGGTACAATCTCTTGGTGGCTCTCGTTATTATGTTACTTTATTGATGATGCAACTAGAAAAACTTGGGTTTATTGCATAAGACATAAATCTGATGTGTTTTCTACTTTTAAGAAATGGAATGTTTTGATTGAGAATGAGACAGGAAAAATGTTGAAGTGTCTTAGATCTGATAATGGAGGTGAATACTGTAGCAAGGAGTTTTATAGTTACTGTTCATACCATGGGATTCATAGAGAGAAGACAGTCCTAGGAACACCACAAGAAAATGGTGTGTCATAAAGGATGAACAAAACAATCATGAGGCATGCAAGGTGTATGAGATTGCATGCAGGGTTTCCCTTACAGTTTTGGGCAGATGTTGTAGATATCGTTGTTAACTTATTAAATAGAGGGCCTTCAAGTGATTTGGATGGTGGTATTCCAGAGGAGGCATGGACAGGAAAAAATGCAAATTACTCTTTTTTGATAACTTTTGGTTGTGAAACATTTGTCCATATTGATAAAGAAAATAGAACAAAGCTTGAGACTAAATCCAAGAAATGTAGCTTTATTGGATACAGAGTTGATGATTTTGGTTATTGTTTATGGGATTATGAAAATAACAAAATCATTAGGAGTAGAGATATGGTATTCAATGAAAAATTCATGTATAAGGATCAGTTGCAGAGAAAGAAACATGAAAATGAAAACACAAAGTACACAGTGCTTGATGAAATCAAAGAAAATTAAGTTCCAAAGGTGCCGGAACATCAAGAGCAACAACAGGTACCTCACAACTCCTGCAAGTGTTATAAGATCTACCAGGTTAAGTAGACCCCCTAAATGACTCTCTTCTTCACTGTATTATTTATTGATGACTGATTCTAGTGAACCAGAATGTTATGAAGAAGCAATGTAGGTGGAAATTAGAAAGAAATGGGAGCAAGACATGAATGAGGAGATGGACTCATTGGTAATAAATCAGTCTTGGGATTTTGTTCAGTTGCTTGTTGGTAAAAGAGCATTACAGAATAAATGGGTTTACAGGTTGAAGGAAGAAGATGGAGGAAAGAAGCGGTACAAGTCCAGACTTGTTGTAAAGATGTTTTCACAGAAGAAAGGTATAGATTTTGATGAAATATTTTCTCCTGTTGTTAAAATGATTTCAATTAGAACTATTTTAAGTCTAGTGGCGATAGAAGATTTGTGTCTTGAACAGTTAGATGTAAAAACAACCTTTCTCCATGAGGATTTGGAGGAAGATATTTATATGTAGCAACCACAAGGGTATGAATTCAAAGGGAAGGAGAATTTGGTATGTGGGTTGAAGAAGAGCTTGTATGGCCTGAAGCAAGCTCCAAGGAAGTGGTATCTGAAATTTGATAGGTTCATGACAGAATAAGGTTATAGTAGATGTCATTCTAACCACTGTGTTTTTTTCAAGAGACTAGATAATGGAAGATATATTATCTTGTTATTGTATGTGGATGACATGCTTGTTGCATGGTCTAACATGCAGGATATAAATGTGCTGAAAAGGAAGTTAGTTAATTCATTTGCGATGAAGGATTTGGGTGCTACAAAGCAAATCCTTGGTATGAGAATAACAAGAAACATGAAAAATCACAAATTGACATTGTCTCAGGGTGAGTACATACAAAAGGTGTTGGATAGGTTTAGAATGTAGAATGCAAAATAGTTAGTACACCTTTGGCCATCCATTTCAAACTAAGTAAGGAGATGTGTCCCAAGACACAGGAAGAGATAGACTACATGTCCAGGGTTCCATATTCATCAACAGTTAATAGCTTGATGTATGCCATGGTGTGCACAAGACCATATATTGCACATGCAGTGGGAGTTGTGAGCAAGTATATGAACAATCCAGGTTAAAAACATTGGAAGGTAGTACATTGGATTCTCAGGTATTTGAGAGGTACTACCACTCATGCATTATGTTTTGGAGGTTTAGGCATTGTTTTACAGAGATATGTTGATGCAAATATGGCAGGTGATAAAGATAGCAGGAGGAGCACCACAAGGTATATATTTACTGTAGGTGGAACAACAATAAGTTGGATTTCGAAGCTGCAAAAGGTTGTTGCATTTTTAAAAATGGAAACGAAGTATGTTGCTGCTATAGAGGCTACTAAAGAGATGATTTGGTTACAGAGGTTCATAGAAGGATTGGGTAAGCAGCAAGAGAATAACAGGTTGTACAATGACAGCCAAAGTTCCATTCATCTAGCAAATAAATCTGCCTTCCATTCTAAGACTAAACATAGATAGCTCAAGTACCATTTCATACAGTCTGTTCTGGAAGATGAACTGTTGAAGCTGGAAAAGATACACACTAGACAGGATCCTACAGACATGTTAACAAAGATGGTAACCGGAGAGAAATTGAGTTCCTGCTCGGTTTTAATTGGCCTTCAAGCATGAAGGTGAATATGAGAAATTTTCCAGATCCAAGGTTTAGAGCATAGTCCGACAAGTGCAGTAGCAGTGGAGTTATTGTGATTAGTCTTCAAGTGAGAGATTGTTGGTTGTGGATCCCGATCTTACTTATTCATAGGTCGTGTTTCAGCCGTGTTTGGACTCCATCCCTTGAAGGGGGGGGTTTGGGGCGGATTTCCCCCCCAAAATAGTCTCCATGGGGGGTCCAGGGGGCAGCGACTAGTTTGGGAGCCCCCCCGGTGGGGGTTCAGGGGCAGCGCCCCCATAGTGAAAAATTCAGAAAATTTTAGAAAAAAAAAAAAAAAACCTTATAAAATGTTTTAATTTCATAGTCATGACTTGGTCAATAATAGATGATTTACGGGCCCATGGTATTAGGTGTCCCATAGTATTTTCCCATGGTAATCCCTCTTTAAAAGGAAGGCATTGAAATATGGTTGGGTATTGTAGTATTGTAAAAATCTCTATGATTATGTGAGAGAGACTGCGAGAGAGTGAAGATGAAATTGCAACGGATATGATGCAGGTTGTATATATTCATTTGTTGGATGTTTGATCCAAATGGATATAGGTGGACACCCACCTATTCCACTGGCTCAAAACAGTTTTTCATTCTGGCAGTTTTTTTGTAATTTTTCTACAGTTTTTCGGGGTCCCGAACTTCCGGGGCCGTTTTGAGGCCCTAAACGACGTTTTTTGGAGATTCCAGGGGCCAAATGGTTTCCAATGAAGATAATTTACTTTTAGTCTAAAGTTGTATATCTCGGATATACCTTTCCAACGGGCTATTGAGCACCCCAAACAGAGATCGTATGCAAAAGTTATGACCCCGGGAAGTTGACTGTTCAACTAACCACCTTGGGGCCGCAAACTTTATGACGGTTCATCTTCTAGGGTTAGGTTTTTGGATGTTTAGGGTTCTTACCCTCATGCTGGTGATAAATAGGCTCTTTTAGCCTCTTCTTGTATTCATCTTGTCATGAATGAGCGTAGCCGCCACATCTCTTCTCAGAGATATAACTACCACCATTCTAGCTGCTTTTATTTTACAGTTTGTTCTATTTCGTTCATTTAATAGAATCCAAGTTTATTGTATCACTATGTTTCTTGCCATATATCTGTGTATGTGAATATATATATCCTCTTTCATTTCGTTCTTACATAAATCCGGATCAGTGGTATCAGAGCCTTCTGCTCTTGTGATTTCTCAATGCATGTCCCCGACGAGATCTGAATATCGAGAGTTGGGTCTCGAACTAGTTGAGCTTGGGTCAGAAAACCCTCCTCGTCGACCCTCCATGGCAGGAGAAGAAAAGAGAGATGATGGAGCAGGAGATCCTATTAAGTTATTGCTCCAGGAAGCCCTCACGCAACAGAGGAACGAGGTGATGGATAATTTTTCACAAATCCTTCGAAGGATGCCGACGGCGGTGGATGCACCTTCAACGAGCAGTCGTTTCGGGGGTACGACTCCCTTCAAGGTACAAGTTAACTTTGACATTCCCCTATTTGAAGAAAAGATAGATGTAGACGCTTTAGAGAAATGGTTGAATCTATTAGAGGGTTACTTTTCTGTTCATAATTCTTCCGACAATGAAAAGATCACATTCCCACTCCTTAAGTCTCTTCCCCATATTAAAGATTGGTGGGACGGGTACTGCGTGAGGCATGCAAGAGACGAGTCTGAACTATTCAGGACAGACCCCACTTCGGTCGATTTTGTTGATGACGTCAGGGAAGAATTCTACCCTGTCGAAAACTATGATGACCAGTACACCAAATGGACGACTTTGCACCAGGAGAGCGACCAAACAGTCCCAGAATTTACCAACATGTTCCATACCCTGCGTGCCAAGCTAGGTATTCGAGACTCTGAACGACACTTGGTCCTAAAGTACCGCAGCAACCTGCACAGGTACATTCAGACAGAGATGGATTTCCTAGACATATCCTCACTAGGATCAACTTATATATATGCCGTCAAGATTGAGCAAAATTTTAAGCAAAAGAATAAGCGTGATTTTGGGTCTATAAATCAGTAGCAGAAGTTTGGAAAATGTGGCCCCAATTCACAAAGAAAAGGACAGAGCAAGGACGGCCAAAGCCTCGACAAACATGCCAAGCTGCATGCAAAGAAGGGTAATGGAAAATCAAAGAAGGACACTGGAAAGTGGTGTGAATTCCACAAGAGGCCTTGGCACAACACTGATGAGTGCCGCTCAAAAAAATCCTTGTTGGCCGAGACAAAATCCCCGGATCCAGACTTTGACTCGGAACCTGATGGAGAGAAATAAAATGGAAAGCAAATCATTGACGCGGAACCTAGTGCCACCATCGAAACTGCAAAAAATCAACCAAAAGAGTCAGAGGAGCCAGAGGAAGGGGAGCGCCTGTTCCATTCACAACTGTGGGTGCAAGGAACTTCGCTACACTTCATTGTTGATAGTGGTAGCTAGAAAAGCCTCATCTCGGCTGAGGTCGTCAAAATATTGAAGCTTCCGATGGTTCCACATCCCCAACCATACAACATCAGTTGGATGAGCCAGGGACGGGATATCCGCGTTAGTCAACAGTGTCGCCTTTCTTATGGGATCAAGCCCTTCAAAGATGAGGTAATGTGTGATGTTGCCCCGCTTGAAGTTTGTGATGTTCTTTTAGGACAACCATATATGTGGAAATGTCATGCTCTGTATGAGTCTAGACCTCGTAGTGTCATTATTACTTTGGAAAGAAGCTCTACAGGATACCAGAGATACTTCCCACCACTGCAGTGTCCCTCATCATAGCTAAGAAGTGTAGGAAGGTAATATCCCAGACAAGGAAATTTGTCCTCTTCATGGTTCGTTCTGAAGGTGAGCGAAAGATTGCAGCAACATCCACCACCTCCATGCAAAACCCCTCCATGCAGCAGAAACAGGTGGACAAGATCGTGGAATCATACAAAGACATCTTCATCACACCCACCGGGGTGCCAATACATTGCCCGGTTAAAAATCCCATTGATTTGGTACCTGGTGCGCCTTTACCTAACGGGCTAGTATACGGGCGTTCCCTCATGGAAAATGAAGAAATCAAATGCCAGATTCAAGAATTGATCCAAAAGGGGCACATTCGACCTAGTTGCTCGCCTTGTGGGAGCCCAATTGTGTTAGTACAGAAGAAAGATGGGACGTGGCGACTCTGCATTGATTACCGAGCTCTAAACAAGATTACAGTCTAGAATCGGTATCCCATTCCCTGCATCGACGACCTTCTTGACCAGCTCAGGGGTGCCAAATATTTCAGTAAGATTGATTTGAAGTCTTCCTATCATCAAGTGCCAATTGAGCAAACCGATGTTTGGAATACTGCCTTTAAATCTCGAGAAGGCCTTTTTGAGTGGTTGGTCATGCATTTCGGCTTGACTAATGCTCCAGCCACTTTCATGAGGATGATGGACGATATCCTACGGCCATTCACTAACTCTTTGTGGTTGTATATCTGGATGATATTCTCGTCTACAACAGAACATGGGCAGAGCATCTACAACATATCCACCAAGTCCTCAGCACCTTGCGCCAGCACAAGTTATATGCTAATTTAGAGAAGTGCTCATTTGGCATGAAGAGAGTTCAATATCTGGGATACATCGTGGACGAACATGGTGTTCATGTGGATCCAGCTAAGATCCAAGCCATCCATGATTGGCCAACCCCGACAACTCTCACAGAGCTTCGCAGCTTCCTAGGCCTTGCCAACTTCTATCGCATATTTGTGTTGGACTTCTCCAATATTGCTTGGTCCCTTAGCCAGGTGACCAAAGGGGGATCTAAGGCCAAGTTCAGCTGGTCCAAGCCACAACAACAATCATTTGAGGAGCTAAAGGAACGCTTATGTTCGACACCTGTCCTTGCCTTACCAAATCTACAACAACCCTTTGAGATTGAAATAGATGCTTCAGACTATGTTGTTGGTGCAGTCCTCACTCAGCATGGCCATCCAGTGGCATATCACAGTGAGACACTTTCAGATACAATCCGCAAGTACCCCACCTACGATAAGGAAATTTATTCCATTGTTCAAGCATGCCTCCAATGGAATCATTACATCCTTAGAAAAGAGACATTCATCCACACTGATCACAAGCCCCTGCAGTTCATGCAAACCCAAGGGAAGTTACAGAATGACCACCACCATAAATGGTCCACTTACTTGCAACAATTCCACTTGAATATTAAATATAAGAAGGGCAGCACCAACCGAGTCGTTGATTGCCTCAGTCGGCCTCCAGTAGCCGCACTTACCACAGTCCACCACTCTTGTGGCCATGAGACCTCAGGGTGGCCTCAACTATATAGCAGTGATCCTGATTTTTCTACCATCTATCAAGTACTCACCTTCAAAATTGGTACTTGGCATTCAGCTCTAAACCTTCGAGCAATCTCCATGAGTACTCAACACTTGGCATTCAGCTCTAAACCTTCGAGCAATCTCCATGAGTACTCAATACTTGGCATTTACATTTGGGCAATCAATGTTATTTTAACGTTTGCATTTCAAAAATTTTATCCCACATGGATAAGGTGAAATATTATATTGGTCTTCATATATGCCGGTGGTTGCAAGAATTATTCACGTAATGAGCATATATGGCCTTGTCTCTTGATTGGCGCCTCATGTAGGTGTGACTTGGTTCTCGGTATGAGTGTTTGAGTCTTGACTCTTGGATTGTTATGTGTTTAGTCTTTTGGATACATTGGAAATAAAGGTTTGAGTTAGGACGTCGCTGGGATACAAAGCCTCTATTTTTATTTGCCAAACCTTTTTTTTAAACCATAAGGACCATGTTAAAACTTCTTTTTAAACCATAAGGACCATGTGAACGTAAGGTTTACAAAATATATAATTTAAAAGGTTAAAATTAAAAAGGTATATGAATTAAAATAACATTCATTAAACCTTTTTAAAATATAATTTAAAACCGTTTAAATCACAAGTTTATTTTATGGCTTTGAAAACTATACAAGGTTATAAGCAAGAATAGTCTCTAAAGCTTTGATCATAGAAGAAATTTCGGCTTGTTGAAACGATTATGGATAAATTACTGAACTTGCCAGACTAAAGGTTGGAGTAAAGGGAGATTGACAAGTTAACAAAATCCAGGGCTTTGGAAGAATATTACTAGATGTAGAATTTCTGGCAGAGCTTCTTTTGGAATTTCAATCAATGCGCTACCGGAAACTAAAAATTTTGATTTGTAAATTTCAGTGCTAACATGATGTATTTGAAATTAAATGCAAATCATGCTTATAAAATTTGGATGGAGTGTAGAAGTGGGAACAATACAAGAGCATAATTAATAGCCCTTTGGGGCTTATTACATTTTGCTACTAAAATTGGTAAGTACTTCTTTGTAGGTTCTTGGTGACTCTATGGTAATTGTGAATTGGGAGAATGGTATTTCAAGACTTCATGTTATCTCTTTGGACCACTAGTGCCAAAGGATTATTTCTATGATTGCAAACTTCAATGTGATCTCTATTCAACATATCTATAGGGAGCTTAATCTTGTTGTTAATTGTCTTTCTAAAAAGGCTATAGGTGGTGCTGAAGGTCATCTATATTTTGAAGAGTACAAGGATGAGACCCTTGTTTCAAATGGGTCTTTGCAAGCTTACTAGTGGCTATGCACAATTTTGGATGACTGTAATATGTCCTATCCGCTATAATGTTTTTTTAGTTTAGTAAGAAGGATTACTGTAGCAGCATAGTTAAGCATGTTTATGTCTTGCTCGATAATCATATTTTGATGTTGAAGGTTATAGTTGTCAGTCTCCATACTGAGTATGGATTTGCAATTCTGCCATGATGGAAAATACTTTTTCCCTTTCCAAAAGATGTAAAAGCTATTGATTTCTTTGATTCTAATAGAATATCAAGAAGCAAATTTTCTTGTGGATTTAATGAACCATCATTGACTTTAATGAACCATGGTTGATTTTGTTAATCATGGTGGAATTTAGATACCCGTGGTTCACTTTAGTGAACCATTCTTGACTATGGTTGACTTTGGTTAGGTAAGGTTGACCATGCTTAACCATCATTGATGATGAGTAAGTTGATTATGGATTACTTTATTTGACCATGGTTAACCATGATTGCCCATGTTTGACTTTGTGTGACCATGTTTGATTATTGTTGACTATATTTGACCATGGATGAGACAGTTAGACCTTGATTAATCATAAATTACTATGGTTTTACCATGGGTGATGAAGGTTGACTATGTTTACCATGGTTGAATAAGTTTTACCATAGCTAATCGTGGTTAACTAATATTTGAACACGATTGAAATGATTGAAACATGTTTGTCTTTCATTAACCATGGTTTATTTAGTTAGCCATGATTGATTTTAGTGAACCAAGGTCGACTATTGTTCACATTGGTTATATAATATTATTTCGCACACATTTGTTCTTTGGCATTTCTAGGCTCATATTGCTTCTTGGATCTTATGAGGATGTCTTCAGTGGGCTGCATGTTATATGTTGATGATGCCTTACTATGTGAATTGCAAAAATGTTGCATGTGTGTGATATTTATGCATTAATAGACATTGAGGGAAATTCTAAATTGTTGGGATTAATTGGGGCATGGCAGTCCTCCTCTGGCTCAACACATCACTTGATTGAATCCATTTACATCATTTTATCATTATTTTTAGTCTTTTGTGATTTAGTCCCCGACTTGTGGGTGACAAACCCTAATTTTAAGTTATTTTATATTTAGTAAGGTAGGATCTAAAAACTCAAATTAAGACTAGGATGCCTCATATAAATAGAGGTTCCTAGCTCTCATATATATAGCCAAATGTTCAAATATGGTCTTACTTCTTTTTCTCTTGGTATATTGGAGCTCTTGAGGATATGCACACTTCTCTTTTTGGTACATCTTTCTTGTGATGAAGGTTGGATGATGAAATTTCTAGGGATTTCTATCTCTCAAGGCTGATCCATTGAAAGATTGTTATAACTCAAGGATAATGAAATACCTAAGACCTCTCTCTTGCTCTTTTCTTAGTGGATGTTGGTAAGATATTTTAATTTTCTTATTTGACGTTGATCTTGTACACCTTAAGCAATGCAATTTATGGTTTTTCTTACATCTTGTTAATCTCGTGTGAGAAGACTTTCCTTTTGAAGGAGCTCTCCATAGTTGAGCCTTTTAGTTCATCTTTTTCCCTAATCAGGATAATGCTACTTTGACCTATCTAGGATTACTGGTCTTTTCCCTAATTGGTAAATATTCAATAGCCAAATTGAGAAGGGACATTAACCTTGATCTCTTATTGCTCTATGGTTGAGGACTAAGGTATAACACCCTTCTCATTTATGTTGTATATATTACAAAAATACAAAAAAATATAATATTTGTAAAACCCCTAAAAGTATAAAAATTCATGTCTTAAAGACTATCTTGAATTTTGAAATTGTGCTCCATTGGAAAAATGCACCCTAAGGGATTTCTTGGTGGAATTTTTTAGGAATCCCTTTCCTATGGTTAGATTGAGAATTTTACCATGAATTTTTTATTTAGGGCATTTTTCAAATCCGGTACAATAGGTACATCAATGTAATATCCCAAACTGATATTTTTTCTTTTTTATGAAGTTTTGTTGCTTTCTAGTAGTCTTTATGGCTCAGTATATGAAGGGAGTATGAATGCATGTACTGAACTAAGCTTGCATGCGCTTTCATGTAGATGCATTAACCCAAATAATCGGAAATTCTATAAAATAGGGATAGAGAGTGTGCATGTATGTACCATCATATGAAGGAGTGGATATACGTCGAGATGATACCAACATGCAAGAATTGTGTCGATGGTTGAACAAGATACTGTCGTGCTTCTCCTCCAATAATGCACCCTCTTCAATGGTAATAAGGAAGTATGGATGGCATACTGATGGAAGATGAATCCAGAAGGTGTGTACTGGGGTTATAATACCCCTCTAATCGCAATGGAGACTGCATGCAGACCATGTAGTGGCTCAGAAGCCTAAAACATGAACCCCTCCTATGAGAAATTCACACATTCAAGGAGGTCGTCTTTTGGAATCTAGAGATGTTGATAACTTGCTTGGAAGACAAAATAAAGATCCCCTCTTCCAAGTGTAGGGTAATAATGTTGCTCTTGGAATATTGGAGCCAGGATGTAGAAGAAAGGAACCATGTAGACTGAGATATGAACCGATCTCAACTTGTGCAATTCGTTCATGCAAAGAGAGTGAATCCCCTTAGCCTGATATGTAACTCGAACCATGCAAGAAGTTGAAGAACGATACCTAACGATGAAAGCAATGTTGAATATGCATGATCCAACCTGATAGTGACTAGGGTAGATAGATTTTGCTGCTGAAATACACTGAATAGTTGAGTGTGTGCACTCAACCCAAAAATAGCTCACTGAGCTCTCCAAATCGACTTCTCAAATCAATAATCATATAAGCAGACCTTACTCACTCACTTTACCTTTCTTTTATAACATTCACTTGCCTGACCTAACTTTTGCATGACTAGGTCGTTGTATCTACTAATTTCCAGTTTACTTGCATGCAGTACTTCCGGAGTGCATGGAGGCTCAATGAAGGAATTTCAATGCATGCAAAATGAAATATAGCTCGTATTCCATGCATGCAGGTGGCCCCTAGTTCATGTGGCCCCTATTTATCTACTAATGATATAATAACCATACTTAAGATCTTCTTATGGTGTAAATGGTATCAATCCTTAGCTAATTCCCTGAATGTCAGTTCCTGCTTGAACTTATAGGAATCATATAGGTTAGCGGGATGGTCCTCTGTGCTTAAGCAGAAGAGGACATTACAATCCTCCCCGCTTAATTTCTTGTCCCCAATCAATTGTAATGTTGGGTGATGTAATACCTATTCTCCCTCCCAAGTGGCCTCTTCTATAAGCAATTATTTCCATTTAACCAAGTATTCTCTAATGATCTTGATCCTTAGTTTTCTCTCTCGAACCTCTAGGATTCATTCTGGAACCAAAATCAGTTTCCCCTCATCATCAAGGGGGGGTAGCTCAGATGAGGTCACAATTTGTTGACCTACTTCCTTCTTAAGGTTATACACATGGAACAAGTTATGAATCTTGCTTTCTTGTGGTAATTCGAGATCCTATGCTATCTCTCCAACTTTCTGGATTATCTTGTAAGGACCATAGAAGAGAGGCTTAAGTTTCTCTACTCCTTTCTTCTTAAGGGACGATTTTCGGTAAGGTTCTAGACGTAAGTATACCAGGTCCCCTCCCTCAAAACTACGTTCAATCCTGTGTCTATCTGCATATACCTTCGCTGATTTTGAGCAACCTGTATGTTTTCCTTGAGTAATTTTAGAATATATTGACTCTCTTGAATCCACTCTTTGGATTTTGGAGCCCTGCTATCACCAAATATTAGATTTGCAAAAGATAAGGCATCATAACTGTACAAGGATTTGAAGGGAGTCATACCGATGGTCATATGGTGGGTAGTATTGTAACAGTATTTCCCTAAGTGTAGCCATTTAATCCATGTCATATGCTGACCTGCTACATAATTCCTCAAGTATCCCTCAATCCACTTGCTAACTATCTTTGTCTGTCCGTTGCTCTGTGGATGATAACTCGTGTTCATAGCTAATTCTGTCCCCACCAACCTGAAAATTTATTGCCAAAACGCTCCAGTGAACTTGCTCTCTCTATCACTGACGATGGTCTTAGGTAACCCATGTAATATGAATACCTCTTTGAAAAATAGCTCGGCTAGCTGTGCGGATGAATAGTCATAAGGAATGGCAAAGAAGTGAGAGAACTTGGTCAACCTGTCCACCACTATGTACATACAGTTACCATGTACCTTGGGCGACCCTGTAATAAAATCCATGGAAATGCTTTCCCATTTTTGCTCGGGAATGGGTAATGGTTGTAGTAAACCGGATGGGTGAGTATGCTCTGTCTTGTTCTGTTGGCACAAACTACACTCCATCACATGCTACATGACATCATTCTTGAGGCCCTTTCATGAGAACCTCTCTCTAATCTTCCTGTAAGTCTTAAGAAATTCTCATTGTCTTGCTAAAGGTGAGTCATGAGAAGCTTGCAGAATAATTTTCTTAAGTGAAGACTCGGGGACCAAGTAGATTCTGTTTTTATAGTATATGATGTAATTTATTACTCTGTACCTATCATCTTGAATCTGTCCATCCAATATTTCTCAAGCAAACTTATCTTTGGAGTACTCAACCAAAAGATGAGATCTCCAATCCGACGAAATGCTCATAAGGGATAAAGTGGCTGGTCGTCTAGAAAGTGCGTCTGCTACCACATTGCTTTTTCCCTTTATGTATTCGATCTCAAATTCATAGGCTTGAATCTTACTCACCCATTTATGTTGCCTCTCATTTAATTCTTTATGTTCCAGCAATTATTTTGAGTTGTTGTGATCTGTCTTAATCTTGAATCTGCCACCCACTAGGTACTACCTGAACTTGGTTAGCGCATGGAGAATGGATAACATTTCCTTGTCATATATTGAATAGTGGCGTTCATAGTCCTTGAGTTTCCTGCTCTCAAATGCAATTGGGTGATTGTTCTGCAACAATACTTCCCCTATACCCTCTCCTGAAGCATCACATTCTAATACAAATGGCTGTGTAAAATCTTGTAGCGCTAGTATTGGGAACGAACTCATTACCTTTTTCATTTTTTCAAATGTAAGTTGTGTTGTCTTTGACCAACTGAATTCCCCTTTCTTGGTAAGATCTATGAGAGGTGTGGTCATTTGTGAAAACCCATTGACATACCTCCTGTAGTAGGTGCAAAGGCCCAAAAATCCTTTCAACTATGTCACATTTCTAGGTGTAGGCCAATCCAATATGGCTCTAATCTTTTATAAATGTACCCGTACCCCATTTTCTCCTATCACATGTCCCAAATATAACATCTCTTACATACCGAACTCGCATTTGGACATCTTGGCATATAGTGATTGTTCCTTTGAAATTCCAAGTACTTCATCTAAGTGTTTTAAATGATCTTCCCAAGTCCTACTGTAAATCAATATACAATCGAAGAATACCATAAGTTACTTGTGTAACTAAGCCTTGAAGATGTTGTTCATGCATGACTGGAAAGTGGCAGGTGCATTAGTGAGCCCAAATGAAATCACTAGAAACTCTTAGTGTTTGTAGTGACAACGAGAAACGGTCGTTGGAACATCTTGTTCCCTAACCCGTATCTGATGGTAACCTTCTCAGAGGTCAATCTTGGAGAAGTATTTTTCCCCCTGTAGTTCATCCATCAATTCATCAATCTTGGGGATTAGATACATGTTTTTAATTGTTTTATTGTTAAGTTCCCTGTAATCAATGCACATGCATAAGGTTTCATCCTTCTTCTTCACTAGCACCACTAAGGATGCAAATGGACTGGAGCTAGGTTTTATGTAACCTAATTTGAGCAATTCTTTAATTGTACTTTTAATTTCATCTTTATATATTTTGGGGTGTCGGTAAGGGGTAGTGATGACTTCTTGAGTCCCCTCCTCTAGGTCAATAATGTGCTCAAATCCCTGATCTGGAAACCTGTTGCAAGGTCTCTGAATACCGTTTTGTGATTCTGCATTAGTGCATGTATATATGTTGTATGTTGCGTGGCTTTATCTAGTGGTTTCCTGAAAGTAACCAATCAATCTGCTTCCCACTCTATGTCTCCCTGTGGGAGCACAACCTCCATCCTATGTGATGATATTGATCTGGGAGGGTAGGTATTCATCCCTCTCAAAACCACTCTTTGCTCATCTGTTCCCTGAAATTCCATCTCCACGGTTCGGTAGTTCGTAGAATACTTTCCTATCATATAAAACCACTGAACTCCCAATACCACATTTGTGTCTGGTACGTCAACCACATAGAATGTTTCAGTCACTATATATTTCCCAAGAGTTACTTGCAATTTCGGGATCCTTTGACCACACTCCATGGTGTGCTGGCCTGCTATGGCTACTGTAAATCCATCAAATCTCTCAGTCGGAATACCCTTTATTTTTATCCAGGCAGCGTCAATAAATTTGTGGGATTCCCCACCATCTATCAACACTCCAACCCTGTTTCCTTGTATGACACCTTTGATCCGAAGATTGTGGTATCTAGGAACCTCAGATAATGTAGCAATGACACCTCCCGGTGTCCCTGTTTGTAGGACCCCGGTCTTAGTTAATCTAAGTTCATAAATAAATATCCTTCTAACATTGTTTACATAGCGTTTCATATCTTTGTTTTGTTTGTGTTTTTCTAATTTGGTTAAATTTCGTGTCTTTAAAAAAATATAACACATTTTCATTTGCAAGTCTAATTTATTTCTAACATTTACTACCCTTGTGTAGGTGTACAGTATATATATAAATGCATTTTCTCATTCAATTTAATTTCCGTTATAACATGAAGTAATGAATATTGACAGAGTTGGAATGGGTCATTATACCTGTAAGGAAAATACCTGCAAATAGCTAGTAGATCCCTTATGTTTTTGCTGCTTCCTTTGCCCTGTTTCGCTGCTTCCTTTGCCCTATTGTAGCCTTTCAATCAAACTCTTCCCACAACCCTGAAACTCAACAAGCCCAAACTGAGCTTCCACCCTGCCAACCGGAGAGGTCTCGCCGACCAACCAACTCCAAAGGTACCCCTTTGGACCCTTGAGCCCAAACCAAGTACAAGCCAACCAGTATTTCCCTTCTGCAAACTCTCCAACAAGAACCCCCTTTCTTTGCAGCTCTCTCCTCCTATCTCTGCTCCCTCTCCTATCCAAAATATGCAAGGTGAAGAAGACCCCTTCTCCTCTCGACCTTATTCCTCCCCCCATCACCGACTCTTTTCCCTCATTAATACCCTTATCCTCTCATTAATACCCCTGTCCCCTCATTAATGGGGTCCCAACCCCCTCGTGCCTACTTAGTCAGGCTCCCTTGAACCAATCCATGGAAATATTATTAATTTAATACTAAATCATTTTAATATTCACCCCTCTTTATGAGGTTTATCGACACAACTTACAACAATAATTTTTAAACATTTGTTTCTTATTCAAAGTACAATTTGTAATTAATAATTAATGTTATATTATTTTTATAATAAAGTTTGGGATTGGGGTTGGTTCACCCACCAACCGTAAGAGTTTTAAACTTACACGCTTCACCAATTCAATTAATTAACAATAACTATTAATTGATTAATTACTATTAACCTAATCATTTAATTAATGATTTATAATATTTATAATATGTTAATTCCCTCTAATTATAAATTCAACTAATTCAATTTATCAATTATGAATAATAATCCTATCAATGTAACTCATATCATGATCAATGTGTAATTATATTAATTAAATAAAATTAACTAAGATTTAATCGACTCATTTACCTAGTTCCATATTAATTACACCTCAGTTTGTAATTAATCTAATTAACAATCACTACTAAAGATAAGCATAGTCTCATTAAAATTAATTAACATCATTAACACATAATTAATTAAAGGGATCAAGTTACTATTAACTTTTTTTTTAACATTATAATTACATTTTAACATTTCATCCCTTAGTGCTGGTTAATTAAACTCATTAACAATCAATCAAGCATTCTAATCAATTGCATTAGTCACTACCTAGGTTAACCATAGTTTTGTTTATTAATCAACAATACTTAATCATTAATGTACAATAATTAACATTAATCTACATTGTTCGCATTAGTCAACAATAATTAATTATTAAACAACACTAATTAACATTATTATTCAACAGTATTTCACGCAATCATAAATATGTAAGTGAGTTATGTAAGTGCAGCTACTGCTTACATACCTCGCGTAAGTACACTAACAGTAATAAATCACACACATCAATCATACTCACGAAATTTGTTGTTCACTAACACAAGTTTTAAGCATAGTTTGAAAGGTACAATATTTCACCTAATTGCATCTTATTAACTTACGAACAATTCATACATTATTGAGTTACAACACATAATCAGTCAAAGGTTTTCAACATACAAAGTTAGACCAAGTTTACTTA
Source organism: Larix kaempferi (assembly GCA_027924585.1). Classification (NCBI taxonomy): domain Eukaryota; kingdom Viridiplantae; phylum Streptophyta; class Pinopsida; order Pinales; family Pinaceae; genus Larix; species Larix kaempferi. The sequence continues at coordinate 3,633,748 of BSBM01000541.1, read as the reverse complement.
TCAACTTCAAGCTACACCTATCTACCTACATCATGACTAACTTCCACATCCTATCCTTTCCTCTGCTGGATTACCCTGAAGTGTCAAGCCATGACCGACTCCAGTTAGAAGCCGTAAGCGGAAGTGTCGACTACATCGACCAAGCTTCCCTAGCAGGCAACCACCAGTCATCATCACACACCTTAGGGAGAGCGCCATAGCACAACCCTCCCGCGACTCTGGGTTTTGGGGATAAACGGTGGGTAAATCCTCCACCCCCCTAATGGAACAAGGGACTATGTCTACCCGACATAATAACTGCGTTGTACCTATACTCGGTTTGTCATCGTATAACCAATCTGGGCGGTTGAATTTCATGAAACCCTACCCCACCCATACATCATAATAAACAACATAATAATCATGCGAAAGTAAATAATGCATCACCTGCATACCGTTTATCTTTCGGAGTCCATGTCCCCAAGGCTCTCCCACCTCGTAGGAACCAGCTATCACTTAGCCATTTTAACCTGTAATTCAATCCTCGACATACAATCTCGAATATCGTTCACAAATCCTCAACATGTACACATACATTTCGTCATAACATAACAACAATAATCAATTCATTATTTTCACCATGCACCTGTTATAACATTCTTTCGTTCCACAATAAATTAACCGTATCCACGTACCCATCATTCATTAACTTGAATATATGAGACATAACTAACACATGATACATATCTAACATGACTACGTATCCTAGTACTAACATCACACACACACACATATATGTCGGTAAAATAATAGAACCACATGTCCATAGTGTCTCGAAACCGACTAAGTCTCATAATCAAGTAAATACAACATATAATAATAGTTTAGGCAGTAATGTCAAAACGGGGCGTTACACTATTGCCTCGTGTACCTCTCCTTGTTCCCGATATTGATAATCTTCATCCTCTCCACTGTTGGAGTAGAGCTCTATGTAGTGATCCTTCCCCTTCCCCGAACATCTGTGACCTGGTACCCATGGTTCTTGGCAGCTGAAACATAGTTTCTTTCTTCTAAGGTCCTAACGGGTATCATTATCCATCCACTCTTTCTTGGGCCATTTTATTTGGAAGGATTTCTTCTCCTTATATTTTATAGGAAAATTGGTTATGGGAGGAAACTTATTTTTGGGAACCAAATCCTGTAAATATCTGGTACGATTGATGGCATATGATAGGGTGGTGGGTCTATAATCCTTAATCCATCCCTGTAAGGGCTCGATGAGATCCTCGGTAAACAACATAATCAACCTGTTCTTTGAAATGTCTGTCACCACGAATGCTACCCTTTTGAACTTTGATATGAATGCATCTGGACTTCCTATCTGCTTGAGCTGTGCTAGCTCTCTAAAATGCACCTCCGTGTCTTTCCCATCAAAGCGCTTGATGAGCCTTTGTGTAAAATCTATGTACTAGGTTATGGTATTGTGACCCAAGGTCGCTAACCCATCGTACCACCACTCATGTTAATCCCCATCCAAATGCAAAGTAGACAACTTAATGGCATTTGTCTCTATCATGGGGTTGAGTTGGAAGTAAGTGTCCAACTTCTGCACCCAATTCCGCGTTGGGCCACTCCGAGTCCCCTCAAAGGCAGGAATAGTCAGTTTCCCTGTCGTGCGTTGTAACTCATAGTTCTATTTGAAAGGCCTGTTATAAGCTCTCGACCTATTCTTACTTTTAAAATGGAAAAAATCTGTGAAGGTCATGGCTGACTGGAAGTCATCTCCCAGTGCTTTGTACTCTCTTAAATATGCCCCCATTGGTTCTTCCGGCTCCCCCATTGGTTCTTCCGTCTCTACTTGTACTATGGGCACTGCTGTCAGACTATATAAGAACTGCGACATGGTAGGTCGAGATGACCTATTGTAGAGATGGGGGTGGCTCTGCATATTGGTATGTAACTGTTCCCCACTCCTACTTGTGGATACCCTGTCATTGTTGGGAAACATAGGACTGTGTGGGGTGGGCCTTGAGTTATCTATCAATTTGTTGATGGCACTCACCATTTCTTTATGTCCTGAAGTTAGTTCCTTCAAAGCGGAAAGGAGGCTAATGAAATCCATTTTATCTTCCTCTGCCATTGTTTCTTTTCCTTTACCCTTTCCAAACTGAGTCTCTGTATCTCCCAGTTCTATATCCTCTAACTCTTCTTCTTCTCTTCTTCCACTATTACTAAATCTCTGCCTCTTGTAAGTAATATTGTGTGGGTCCTCTATATTCATTTACTATTCACAATTGCATGCTCCCACAGTTGGTGAGGAACATGCTTTGATACCACTGTAATATCCCAAACTGATATTTTTTTCTTTTTTATGAAGTTATGTTTCTTACTAGTAGTCTTTATGGATCAGTATATGAAGGAGTATGAATGCATGTACTGAACTAAGATTTCATGTGCTTGCATGCAGATGCATTAACCCAAATAATTAGAAATGCTATAAAATAGGGATAGAGAGTGTGCATGTACGTACCATCATATGAAGGAGTGGATATACGTCGAGATGAGACCAGCATGAAAGAATTGTGACAATGGATGAACAAGATACTGAGTGCTTCTCCTCCAATAATGCGCCCTATTCAATGGTAATAAGGAAGTATGGATGGAATACTTATGGAAGATGAATCCAGAAGGTGTGTACTGGGGTTATAATCCCCCCCGATCACAATGGAGACTGCATGCAGACCATGCATAGGCTCAAAAGACTAAAACGTGAACCCCTCCTCTTAGAAAGTCGCCCATGCAAGGAGGACATCTTTTGGAATCTAGAGATGCTGATAACTTGCTTGGAAGACCAAATAAAGAGCCCCTCTTCCAGGTGTAGGGTAATAGTGCCGCTCTCGAAAGATTGGGGCCAACATGTAGAAGAAAGGAACCCTATAGACTGAGACACGAACCAATCTCTACTTGTGCAAGTCGCTCATGCAAGGAGGGTGAATCCCCTCAACCTGATATGTAACTCAAACCCTGCAAGAATTTGAAGAACGATACCTAACGATGAAATCAATGCTGAAACTGGATGATCCAACCTGATAGTGACTAGGGCGGATAGATTTCACTGCCGAAATACACTGAATAGTTGAGTGTGTTCACTCAACCCAAAAATAGCTCAGTGAGCTCTCCAAATCGACTTCTCAAATCAATAATCATATAAGCAGGCCTTACTCACTCGCTTTACCTTTCTTTTACAGCATTCACTTGCCTCACCTAACTTTTGCATGACTAGGTCTCTTTATCTTCTAATTTGTAGTTGACTTGCATGCAGTGCTTCCAGAGTGCATGGAGGCTCAATGAAGGAGTTTCAGTGAATGCAACATGAAATATAGCTCATATTTCATGCATGTAGGTGGCTCCTATTTATCTACTGATGATATAATAACCATGCTTAAGATCTTCTTATGGTGTAAATGGAATCAATCCTCACTTAATTCCCTGAATGTCAATGCCTGCTCGAACCTATGGGAATTAGATAGGTTAGCAGGATGGTCCTCTGTGCTTAAGCAGAAGAGGACATTAAAATCAATCAAACCAGCAAGCTTTGAAGGCATAAAAAAGCAAGGAAAAGGTAGGGTTGACCCTTGGCGGATTGGACATCTGTTGGAGAAATTTCAGGCAGGTCCACCATCTATTTGAGGGATGATTAGGGCTTAAACCAAATTTGGATGAGCACTTTAAGATCTAATTTAGGGGTTCCTTTCTCCCTTTTGAAGGAATTTCACTTTCCCTAACCCTCAAGGTACATCTTATATGGTAGTTTGGCATTGTTTGAGTTGGTTTCCATCCATTTTATGAAGTGTTATTGATTGCTACAGTTTTACAAAAGCAACAATATATTGAAGTTATCTATCTTGAAATTCATAATAAAGTGTTATATCTCCTACTCTCTTGGGGTGTCTTATTTATCCTTCATTGTTTTGACTCCATAAGGCATTAGTCTAGCCAATAGGTTTCTTGTGAAGGGTATTTGTGTGTTCTTGGAGTGATTGAAAATATATTTCACTAATATTAGGGACTCCCCCTTGGTCTTAGGATTTGACCTAAAGTGTTAAGAAGGTAGGTTGTGGTGACATTGGGCACTAGCTTCTCCCATGCTTACCTGGTCAAGGGTGCTAATTTGAGCGATAACACACTCTATATGTAATATGTTGGAACCAAAGGCTATGTAGGTTCATCACACCTTTGGATCTTCTGGAGATAGTTAATCAAAAGACAAGAGTCAACTAGCAGAGTAGTCGACCAGAGACTCAACCTAGTGTTCAACTGATCGGTCGAATGAATGGTCAACGAGGACATGGTCAACTCGACTAGAACAGACAACTAATCTATCAGAAATTGTGAACTTCATGGGAATGGTTAGAATCAAAGGCCCCTATTTGTGGACTAGATCATCCTCACTTCAAGGGAGTTTGTTAGATCTAGAGACTATAAAAGAATGACCCTATGGGTTGTATTGATATGTTGCAATTGATGTTGAATAATGCATTGTGATGTTCTAATCACAATGAGTTTTGCTTAAGTGCTATAATGGTGTCTTTAGACACCACGCATCTTCTTGGATATTTATCCCTTCTACTACTCTTTCTTTTATGTCCTATTGTTCAATATAAAGAGGTTCCCCAATATGGTATCAAAGCTATTGGTTTTGACCTAGCCTGTTGTATCTGAATCGTGTTAAGTCGGATCTAGGGTTGATTGACTCTGGGATGAAGATTTGTCAATTAATACCTTTTCCTTTGAATTTGGATCAGATCTGTTTGATATTAGAAGGATGGCTTCCAAGATAGAACCAGTTATTCAGAATGGGCATAACTATGCAATATGGGTGCCAAATATGAAAAAATTGTTGAAAAGCAAGGGAATATGGAAATATACTAAGCTCGCTATCTAGATCTGGATGATGACCAGGCTAAGTTTGTCATCAACGAAAAGAAGGATGAGGTTGTTGGCATCATTTCGACCTACATTTCAAGGGAGATTCGCTTTCATACAAGCGACATCAATTTCCCTCATGTCATTTTGAGTAAGTTCAAGTCATTGTTCGAAAACGTTAATGGAAGTAATGTAATGTATATAGAGAAAGAGTTGATCTCTCTAGAACCCCAATCCTTTGAAAGGATTGAGGACTATTTATCTCACATCAATGAGTTGTAGTTGAAATTTGGTGAATCTAGTCAAGGTTTTCCTAAGAAGGATGGATAGCTCATTGAACTGGTCCTGATGAATTTGAGGACACCTTATGATGTATTATGCTCTTCATTTCATGCCAATTGCATATCACACAAACAAGATGGTAAGGATTTCACCTTTGATATCTTTTGTGATTTATTGATCAACCGTCAATAAAAATTGCTTGATGAAGGAAAGCTTGGTAACAAACACCAAGATCACTTGCTCAAAGGCAAGGTCAAGCATAATTATAAAGAATGTAGTCTACCAGATCATTGACCAGAATGTATTGACCAACCTACTAAGGGAAAGAATGACGAGTTGACATTGACCAAGAAGAATAAAAAAATGAAAACCTATCACTATTTTGGAAAAGTGGGACATGTGGAGAAAACCCCCTGGAAGAAGACAAAGGACTTGGAATAAAAGCTCAAGCATCTTGAAGAAGGTGCATTGACTGGTCATTCGATCAAAGAACTGCATATAGCTTCACATTTTTGGTTAGTACTTCCCAGGAATTACATGCCCACACCTCTCAGATTGAATGGATAATCAATTCTAATTGTTCTCATCATATGGATAAGGATTCATCTGTGCTCTTTTCCTTAAGTGGAGATCCAAAATAGAATAATATTTATGTAGTTGATGATTATGCTCTCATAGTTGTTGGAATTGGCAATGTTAAATGCAAGCATGGTCAAATATCTAATGTATATCATGTACCTAACTTGAGCACAGATTCGTTGATTGTGGCACAAGTTACACAGACTAAGAAGACTATTGAGTTCTGGTCATATCGCTTTATTGTAAAGGATCTGAGGCTTAGAGGGGAAATTGTTGCTTCAATATATTTATATCCCAAAGACATACTTTACAAGTTCTGTGACTCTCCCAAGAATGATTTTCGGTTGAATACACTCATTGCTCAGATAAATGACAAAATTTGAATTTGGCATGAACAGCTAGGAGCTCTAAAATTTCCAAGTTTGAAGATGATGGTAACAAATAATATGGTTACTAGTCTCCCAAATATTGTTCCACTTGATAGAGTTTGTGGATGATGTGTGCTTGGAAAGCATCATTAGGCACCCTTTGATTCCGAGGAAGCATGACAAGCACATGACCGACTGGAACTTGTTCACATTGATCTCTGTTGCATGAACAAACTCTCATTAGCAGGTGTGAAGTATATTTTGACCTTCATTGGTGATTTCTCTAGATTTGCTTAGGTATATTTCTTAAAGAATAAGAGTCATGTATTTAAAAGATTCAAGGAATTTAGGGCATTGGATGAGAAGCAATGCAACCAACCTATCAAATGCTTGAGACCATACAATGGTGGAGAATATGTGAGTCAATAGTTTGAAGAATATCTCTTGCAAAATAGTATTTCTTGGCAGAGATCTATCTCTCACACCCCTCAACAAAATGGAGTCGCAGAGCAAAAGAATAAGACTTTCGTAGAAATGGCCTAGTTCCTACTGTAGATCAAATACCTTCTGACTAAATTTTGGGAAGAAGTTGTTTATTGTTCAAACTATATACTAAACCTTGTCCCAAATAGAGTTGTCAATGACATGACTCCAATCACGAAGTGGAAAGAAAGGAATCCCTTTGTCAGACACCTCAAAACCTTTGGATGTGTTGCTTGGGAACATATCAGTGATAATTGCAGGAATAAATTGGATGCAAAGTCATGTATGCATCATGATGGGCTATTATGATGAATGAAAATCCTATTGATTATTTGATTCAATCAAACAACATATCATTTTAAGCATAAATGTGATATTTGATGAGAATATTTTAGGTACTAAGTTATTGAAATCTTCTTTTGGTCTATTGCACATTGATCATATTGACATTACTGAAGAATTTGGATTGATTGTACCCTTCTTTGAAACTTTGACAAGATAGTCGAATTCTACTACTGAGTCGACTGGTAGTCGGTCTACATTGGATGAGAATGTCAACACACCTACTCATTGAAATAATCATCACTAACTTGAATCACCACCGAATTGTCTACCTCGGTGGGCTGCTAAAACAATTGAAGTTACTGGACCTAATGCTGGAGATACTAGTATTGGTTGGAAAACTCGCAGTCATAAACAACATGGTAGTGTTGCACTAATGGAATGTGTTCTTGAAACCTTTGATCCGGACGCTTATCCTGATGCTCAGGGAATTCCTGAATGGGAAAACATTATGGATACTGAAATATATTCTTTGTAGAAAAATACTACTTGGGAAATTGTTCCTCAACAGCAAGGAAAGAATGTTGTGAAGTGTCGATGGGTCTACAAGACCAAGTTTTCTTCTGGCGATGTTGTTGAACGTCACAAGACTCGATTGGTAGCCAAGGGATTCTCTCAGAAAGAAGGCATCAAATACATTGAAACCTTTTCTCCTATTACAAAGATGAACTCTATTCAACTGATTCTTCCCCTTACTCCTCATTTTGGATGGGAACTTCATCAAACGGATGTTAAAAGTGTCTTTCTTCATGGAGATTTATATGAAGAAATTTATATGGAACAACCTCCTAGTTTTGTGACAGATCCTAGTCTTGTTTGTCAACTAAAGCATTCTTTGTATGGTTTGAAGCAAACACCCTGTGCTTGGTATGAGAAGATTGATCATTTCTTTATCCATCTTGTCTTCATATGTTATGAATCTAAACATAGTATTTATGTATTACATGTTCATGGTGATACTTTGATTGTGGCATTGTATGTTGATTATTTAGTCATAACATGTAATAATGTCACTCTGATTTTGAGTTTGAAGAAACAACTTGCAAATACCTTTGAAATTACTGATCTTGTCCTATTGCATTTCTTTTTGGGCATCCAAATTTTGTAAATGAACGATGGTGTATTTCTTTCTCAACCAAAATATGCTTTGGATATTTTAAAATGATTTAAAATGAACAATTATAAGTCTTGTGCTACACCTTATCACTCGAGCGTTAAATTGTATAAGGACTGTGATTCTCCTTGAGTCAATGTCACTCTTTATCGGTTGTTGGTTGGTAGCTTGATTTACTTAACTCACAGTCAAATTGATCTCTCATTTTCTATTAGTATGGTTTCCTGGTTCATGCAAGATACTCGAGAAATCCACTGGAAAGTTGCAAAGAGAATTGATTGCTATATTACAGGAACTTATCTATATGGTATTAAATATTGTCGCAGTATAGAACCGTTGGTCAGGTTTATTGATTCCAACTAGGGAGGTGACATTGACAACTGAAATTCCACTTCTAGCTATGTGTTTTGATTTAGTTCTAGACCCTTGGTCTAGATGTGTAAGAAACATAAGGATGTAGTCTCAACATAATGATTTCCTTAGATTGGAACATGTTCAAGGTTACCATGAGCTCTCTGCAAAGATGAAGACCTATTTTTCTACAACAGTGGAAAAATAGGATGCACATTTCTATGTTACGATTGTTGATTATGTGCATGTCAATTTAAGTACTAATCTCTCGTTATTTTAGTTCCAAGATTACTAATATTTTTAATATCAATGGAAGGATATATTTGTCCTATTATGTTATCAATAAGAACATACAGATACTTTTCTCGTGAATGTTGGCTACCACTCTTGCACGATAACAATCTTATGTTGCATATCCTAAGATGTGAGACAAGAATATGGATAGAACCGAAACAATAGTGGGAATGCAGAGTATGCCAGGTGTGCAGGAAAGGAAAGAGGTGGAGACCAAGCAACACTACCCACTCCACTGTGGCGCATATAGACTCATCAGGCATGGGGCAACAACTGGGATGCCATATTATGGGAATCAAAAGTAGAGGACAAAGAAACAAGAACATCAAGGGTAATGCGCTTGAGGGGCAGGATGCTCCAACCAACCCAATCAGAGTAGGTCATATATTTGAAGTCCATACCAGATAAGTAACACAACAACTCTATTAATACCCACCTCTAGGATGTACTCTCTTCCTGTTCTCCTTCTTCCTCTCATTCCAACTCTCTTACTTCAGTGTGATCATACATAAAACCATTCCTTTTTCTCCATAAAAGAGAAAGTTCTTTAACACATTTTTAAATATCACATTGTCTATAATTTTTTTATCATATGCTTGAAACATCTTGCTTAAACATAAATGTTGAATTATATCTAAACTTAAATGTTGAGTTATATTTAAAGATAATATTTAGACCTGAGTCTTCTATCTCTAAATAAACTTAAAAATTCACAGTAAGAATAATTCCAAAAAAAGGGAGAATCTTTATTTATAAAAAATCAATCATGTAATAAAATTTTATAACTCAATCCCTAATCTTCTATTTATTTTTTGTCTTCATATTTTGGGCTTCATATGAATGAGTTTAAATTGATTAAAAGGTTTTGGTTTAATGGTCCGAGTAAACTTTCTTTTGTTAGATTTAACGTTAAGTCGTTAAATTATATCTTCACGAGGATATCTAATGCAAATTTTTATTTCTTTTTGTTTCACATTAAGAATTAGGTTAAAATATCAATATAAATCCATGTTAATTTTTTATTTATCAAATAGTTGAAAATAATCAAATCACTTAATATGTAAATTTGTTTATCATTTAAGATGAATCTAGACTTATTATTTCCCACAACGAGTGCCATCTCCATGTTGACACTGGTCGAGGTGATGAGCACCACTTAGGGTGACGCATGCGTGAGGGAAGGTTGGCCGACATGTGGCAGCCACTTCTTGATGGTCTAGCGAACAACTACTATAGGCATGATCTAATATTTAAGAGGAGAGTACGGTTTACTGCTCTGAATTGCATCTTGGCTACACCATCCTACTCATTCCTTTGTGTGGACATTCATGGCTCCTTGGGCCAGCTTCTATCATGATGGAAAGGTCCATCCAAAGGGAAAACGACTTCTATTTTGAAAGAGATATTGTTGGCATTCTCCCTACATCTGCATTGTCAATCCTAGTTGCTATTCTCGCCTCGATGCTAAGCCTGCTTTTGTGCCTCTTACTCTCATCCTCTGTGCGTGGAGTTGTTGTTATCTGGTCTTGCCCCTCAGCTTGGACAATTACACCATGGTTCACACGAAGGTGACTAGTAGGAAGACCTCCAATGGCCCTAGGCGCTCTCACATGCCCATGGCCCTCAAGGACAAGGACAATGTAAAGGGATTCTTTGAAAACGTAGTAGGTCATCAGGCCAAGGAGAAAAAAACACATTTGGAAAGGAAATTGTGCCAGGAAATTCAGCGTCCCAGTGCTCAGGAACTTGTGGAGGAATCCAACAATTTGATAAAGGACTCAGGGTCTTCTCAAACGCGAGAGACTCGACATACCAATACCTTGGGGTTATTATGGTCTATGAAGTCCCTCTTCATCCTTTCCCTTGAATAAATTCTATAGGGCAAGGTGCAGGAGACATGGACGCTCCGTCCATTATGACTTCGTTTGATAGTCTAGAGCTCGGGATGTAGTGCATAGCCCGCAATCAGGTCATTGTGAATGAGCATGTCTCCACAAAAATTGATGCCCTTGCTCGTGATCTTGTGAGGAATAAATTAAGCAGGACACCTCTAGACAACCCCTCATCCATGCAATTGGTCTTCAGATGTTGTCCCGAGGCGATCAAGAGAGCGACCGAACTGGAAAATTCAGGTGTTGGACCGTATTGCATCACTATCTCTTCTGATGATTAGGGCTTGTTTCTATTTATCTCATAGCATAGTTTCTGGAGAGTGAATGAAGTTACCTACATTTTGGTTTCAATGGGTCATGACCCTCGGCCTGTGGGGGATAATTGTTGAAATATTGTAAATTCGAAGAATATTCTATTTGTATTTTATTATTGTAATTTATTCGGAGATGTTTTATTCCTCCGTTGGGATGTCATTATTGTATTTGATTATGTAAAGTCATTGAGGTAAATCCTCCCTTGTAAGTCGGGGCAATAGATCCCCTTTGAGTCATTTGTAATGGGGTGTTTAAGTCCCTAGATAATTTTCCCTAGTCAACATTAGGTTAATTTGTTAGGGGCCGACCTAGTTAGGGAAAAAGTCAAGTGAAAGATAAAGTATAAATAGAAGTGTTGTGTTCCTCATTTGAACACACACACTCACTTGTGGATTGCGCAGAGGAGAGAGAGAGAGAGAGAGAGAGAGAGAGAGAGAGAGAGAGAGACGTGTAGGAGAAGGAGCTCTTGCTTGGAGATTTCATCTTTGTACTTTTTGGTCATCTATAAGTGAGGAAGTTTTGTTGGGTTTTCTACCCCATGAGGGTTTCCCAGGATAAATCTGTGTCTATCTTGTGATTGCGTTTCTTTCAGTAATCATGCATATGCTATTGTTGTAAATTTGAATTGTTATCTAGCTTAGCATATCGAATCTTAACATGGTATGAGAGCTAACTTAAATAGGACAGCTTTCACAAGGTGAAACTCTCTCTCTTCTCCCCCTAGCAAGAAATTAGGGTTTATGTCAAAGTTGGAATTTTGGAAATCTGATTGCATGGAAATATGCACCTCTTCAAAAGTGAAATTTTGAGTCCTAGATCGAAGTTTTTGAGCGGGTAGAACCCCGTGATAAGTCAAACCCTAATTTGACTTTTGGACCAGAAAAACTAGGAAACCAGAAAACCAGAAAACCAGTGAACCAGAAATCTGCTGCAGATCTAAAATTTGCAAGTCAATTGTGAGGGGTAAAAATTTGGAATATCCAGAAATCAAGTGTACTAGTCAACTCACCTCAGTCAAGCACATCTCCTCGTAAGGTCGGTTTTGCATTTTGAGTAATTTCATTTTTTAGTGACCTCCTGGATAAGATGGCCCCAAGCACTAAGCTTGAGGATAATCTAGAAGCCATAGAGAATTTCTGAGCATGGAAATATAGAATTGGCCTCATTCTCGAAGAGAATGATCTCGCCAAATACATTAAGGATGAAGTTGCAAAACCTGCGGAAGATGAAGCTAAGGAGAAGCACAAGAAGGACCTGATTAGGGTAAAGAGAATCATTGTTGATTCTATCAAAGACCACTTGATTCCTCAAGTGTCATCCAAGAATACCCTGGAGGAGATGTATGATTCCCTAGCCAGAATGTATGAAGGAAAGAACATAAATAGGAAGATGAATTTGAGAGCTCAATTGAAGAGTACCAAGATGAGCCAAGGAGAATCTATCCAATACTACTTCATAAGGGTCTCCTAGTTCAAGGAGCACCTATAAGCCATTGGAGACTTCCTTGATGAAGATGAACTAGTTATGACCGCACTCGATGGTCTCTCTAGACCTTGGGATTCATTCATCCAGACTATGTGTGCCAGAAAGGAAAGCATGAAGTTTGACATTGTATGGGAAGATTACATCCAAGAGGAGGCTAGAGTAGCCAATAGAGAAGCTCTACTTAAAGAAGATGATCAAGCCCTAGCCACCCATACCAAGAGAAGAAGAAGTCAATCTAACTTGAAGAATGAAAATGACAAACAGTCTCAACCTCCCAAGAAGTTCTAAAGGACAAGAGGAAACAATTCAAGAATAAACTACTCCAACTTTTAATGTTACTATTGTGATTGTTGATGTATATGTAACTTCGGAATGTATTTCACCTATGTATATTGTACTCCTATAGAGATGTTATTATTCCTCTATACGGAAGTGTCGTCATTTGTATTGACAAGTGTCGCAAGTGTCGTAACTTGCTGTGATGGGTTATTAGACCACCAAGTGTGGGGTCGGCCCTGATTAGTTTAACCATGGGTTGTTAGACTGAGTTAGACAAGTCAGCCCTACTAGGTTATTGGGCAAGACAGGTCATGTATAAATAGAGATCGAGAGATCTCTATTTTGATCATCTCATTATTCACTTCTCACTCACACACTCATTGGAGAGTGGCACACTTGTGGAGGAGGAGAAGATACTGCTAGGAGGACTATCTCTTGTGCTTGGGTTGTATCATTGCTCTATCTATCTCTGAGTAAGTTGCGGGGTTTTTCACCTTCTTGGTTTTCCCCGGTGAAACTCTGTGTCTCTTGTGTAATTGCATTATTGTGTCCATGATTGATATGCTGTACATGTTATTCTCTCAGTTAAGATCCTAGATCAGATTAAAATTCTGAAAAAACTAACATGGTATCAGAGCTATCCTGAAAGAAGGCATGGTATGGCATTTATGACACTTGTTGCACTTGCAAAGCTAGGGCTTGATATAGCAAAAACCAGTCATCGTAGCATTTTCGTTATAAATCCATTTAGGCGAGGTTTCAGGATCTGAAAATCTTGCAGGTCGAAGATAAGATTCCCATTTACCTTGTGTCCAAAGGAAAGCCTCTAATTCGCTGTACTTTGTGATTTATGATCAATACAAGTTAGGGTTTCTGCCTCTTCTAGATCTCAGTCATAAACAGGCGACCTAGGAAAAAAGGTCACAACTTGGGCTAGGAAGCTCCAAATGAAATTTCGTAAAAAGTGACAGGTAAGGCATGGACTGTAATTTCTCAGGTAAGTTTTTCAGAGGCCGAAACTGAACCAGTGACACGTGGCATGCCGTACAAGTTCACTCTCTTGTTTTATCCCATAAACAGGTCACGTTGCGACACTTGGCATAAATCTCTCTCAGAGAATCCATTTTAGGTCAGACCTATGGGGTTGGAAATATAACAGGTCAGGATACCACAGGAAGAATTTTCAGACCCTATAGATCTTAAATTTCGGAGTTACACTAGAAACAATCAGGTGCATATTTCTGTCAAAATAGAATTGGATTTTGAGCACCTTCATTCATGGCTCTGGGAATTTAGGGTTTCGGAGAATGTTGGAATTTTTGTATCGGAAACCACGGCTGGATGCTCCTCATCAAAATCAAAATTTAGAGACCAAGATTGAATTTTTTGGTTGGGCAGAAGGCCGGGCTTGATCAAACCCTTGTTCGGGACTTTGATTGGAAAAGTGGAAAATTAAGGCTTCTGCAAAAATGGGAATTTTTGAAATCTGTGACCATAGCTGGAAGCTCCTCGAAAAAATCGAAGTTTAGAGCTTTGAATCAAACTATTTGGTTGGGTGAAGTTCCGGGAAACTCAAACCCTAATTCAGGGTCCTCCCTAGTGAATCCGGAAGATTGAAAAGCAAATTTGAGGGGTGACACTTTGCAGTTTTCAAATTCTAAGTATACCAGGTTGATCAGCTCATCAAGGCGCATATTTCTATCCTTTCAGAAGTTTGAAATTCAAAGTTGGAATTTTTTAGGGTTTCCCTGACAAACCCTAATCCAGCTCCAGATCTAGTTTCTGCAAATTAAGTGGATTGGGTTAATCCTAGAAGAGAATGGATTGGTCACCTGCATAAGTGAAGAAGTTCATGTTTCAGAGGGAGATGAGGCTAAGGCCTTACATAAGAAGATTACAAGCAATTTCGACAGGTATGACTTATCCAGGTATGTTTCGAGATCCGTTCATGATTAAGTTTATGGTATGTTTGTCTTCAATAAGGTTAGTACAATCTTGATTAACTTTAGACTTGTCGTATCACCTTAATAAATAAAAAAATTATGAATGCAAATATTCATTGAATAGGGTTTTGACACTTATGATTGTACTAATGCATTGTGGTGTTGTATGAGGTTGATGTTGTCCGCTAACATGAAAGGTACATCAAGAAAGACAAATCATGTTCTAGTTCAAGAACATATGACCATGGTGACATGAAGACAAAGATTCATCCATTGTCATGGATCACATAGAAGCTCTACTTACGAGGTATGTATAATTTGGTTTTACAATGCTTAACCTATGAGATATACAGGTTACTAGCATAAGTCATTGAAGAGAACAAGAAGACATTGCTAGACATAACTAGCAAATATGATAACCAAGTATGTTTTTCCTATATCAAGTTAGAATCCTACCTTGTGTTAGGATCTTATACTGTTGTATGGTTGATAATGATTATTCATGAAGTTAGAAATGTAAGTAATCAAGGGTTTATGCATATTATGTCTCTTACCTTGATTGATGATATGACTAACTAGAAAAGTCCTTTGGTTAAATAAAGGATATGCATGAGTAAAATAAGTATTCCCTAAAACCTTGAATACTAATGTTTATTATCTGTGTTTGAAATGATCATGACTATACATGTTTAAGATTATTGTGTTTTGATAGTATTGAGATTATACTAATGAATATATGTATGAGACCTCGAGAATAACACAATGATGATACTAGTAAGTATGCATAGTGATCGAGGATGGATATAAGTTCAAAAACAGGTAATCCAGGAAGCAAAGATCAAGAGGGAGCACACTCCAGTAGTTCCTACAAGGAAGCAAATATTGAGAGGGAGTCCACCCTACAACCAAACAAATATAAGTATTTGAATTGTCATTTCTTGCATACTTGTTTGTTTAAATAATATTGTTCAATGATGTATATGCTTATGTTCCTAGACTTAGGGTGTGTATTATGCATATTAGAATAATTGCATTAATGAACAGTCTACTACTAATATGCATGTGATGGGTAAGTGGCCTATGGCACTGTACAACATTCCATTGCTACTTATCTAGAATGAAACCTCTTTGCTGACATGTTGGGAGTTGTGCACACTCTTAACAATGTTCTGGTAGAGATTGGAAGGCATCTAGAAAGTTACGGGATATGGATAAATGTTGTATTGAAGCATTGGCTAAGATAATTGCATGACTGAATGACATATTTATTTATGTGTAAGAATTTGTTCTGAAAACTATGAGATGTTTCTAATCATGCAATTTAAATTATTTTGTAGGAAAGATCGTATACCATCACCTACAAAAGGAGGACTACAACATTTGTTCAGCAACAAAGTTATCTATTGAAGATATTGAAGTTCCCAGGATTTGGGAAGAATGCCATGATTGAGGAGTACTAGTCAATCATGAAGAATGATGTTTGGGATGCAGTCCCAAGACCTGAAGGGAAGTCTGTTGTTACTTCCAAGTGGATCTATAAGATCAAGCATGCTGCAGATGGTGGAATAGAGAAATACAAAGCGAGGTTTGTAGCTTGTGGCTTCTCCCAGAAAGAGGGATTGACTATGAAGAGACTTTTGCACCTGTAGCCAAGTACACTTCCATCAGATCAGTACTTGCTCTGGCTGCAGTGATGAAGTGGAAGATACACCAGATGGATGTCAATACAACTTTCTTGAATGGTGTAGTCGAAGAGGAAGTGTATGTGGAGCAGACACTTGGCTTTGAGACACATGACAGAGAGTCATATGTGTGCAGGTTGAAGAAAGCCTTGTATGGCTTGAAGCAAGCTCCTAGGACTTAGTATGGTAGGATAGACAGCTTTCTATCTAGTTTGGGCTTTACTAAGAGTAAAGCAGATTCCAACCTTTACTACAAGGTTGAGGAAGGAAATCCTGTGATATTACTTCTGTATGTGGATGACCTGTTTGTTACATGTGAGGATGGTTTGATTGTCGATACCAAGAGGAAGCTTGCAACCAAGTTCGAGATGAAGGACTTGGGGATGATGCACTATTTTCTAGGCATGGAGGTGTGGCAGAGTGCATATGGAATCTTCCTTGGACAATGGAATTATGCAGTAGAGATCCTGAAGAGGTTCGGGATGATAGATTGCAAGGCCATGGCCACACCTATGGCATCGAACCTGAAGCTTCTGTGTGATGCTTCATCTGATCCAGTTGATGTCACTGTGTATTGGTAGATGATTGGGTCCTTGATGTACCTGACGAACACAAGACCAGATATTTTCTTTGCGGTGAACACATTGAGCCAGTTCCTGATAGATCCCAGAGGTGTTCACCTGGTTTCTGTAAAGCATATTCTGAGGTACCTGAAGGGTACAGTTGATTATGGGCTCAAGTATGATGCAAATCAAAAGTTTAACCTGCAGGGTTATGTTGATTCAGACTGGGCAGGCAGTGCTGCAGATAGGAAGAGCACATCTAGGTGTTGCTTCAGTATGGGATCAGGTGTGATCTCCTGGTTTAGAAGGAAGCAGTCCTACGTAGCACTAAGTACAGCCGAAGCAGAGTATGTTGCAGCTTGTTCGGCTAGTTGTGAGGAAGTATGGCTGAGGAAGCTACTGTCTAAGTTATTTGATCTCCCTTTGGATGCTACTGGTATCTTTTGTGACAACAAGAGTTGTGTGAAGCTGTCTGAGAATCCTGTGTTCCATGATAGGTCGAAGCACATAGAGATCAAATATCACTATATCAGGGATATGGTGCAGAGAGGAGCAATGAAGATCCTGTATGTTGTGACGGATGAGCAGATTGCAGATGTGCTGACGAAGCCACTAGCCAGAGTGAAGTTCGAGTACTTCAGAGAGAGGCTTGGTGTTCTTTAGATTGATGACACTTCGAGGAAGAAGTGATGGACACATTTGCTGGAGCCATTCCAAGCATAGTGAGAGGAGGATCCTTCCCATGGTTGTGGATGTAAGCGCTGGATGATGAGCATCAGGACGATGCTCCAGTTACTGCTCTGTATATGCATCATGTTGTATGCTTGTTGTGATCAGTTGGATCATGTATATGTATATGCATCATGTTGGATGCTTGTTATGATCAGTTGGATCATGTATATGTATATGCATCATGTTGGATGCTGGATATGATCAGTTGGATCATGTATATGTATGAGGTGGATACATTGTATGATCAGGTAGATCATGTATGATGATATGTATCAGGCAGATACTGTGTATGCATCAAGTGGATGCATTGTATGATCAGGATGATCATGGATGACGAGCTTCAAGATGTTGCTCCATATTGTATGCATCGGGATGATGCCATGATGATGATCAGGATGATCATATGTGATGATATGTATCAGGTGGATACATTACATAATCAGTTGGATTATGTATGATGAGTTCCGAAGACACAGAAGCACATGTGCTTTTCGGACATGGTTGTAGATGTGTTCTCCCATGGTCGCGATGTAATTGCCGGGATTTTCCAACATGGTGGAAGATGTGTTCTCCCATGGTTGTGATGTAAGTGCCAGGGCCATTCGAGCATGGTTGTAGATGTGTTATCCCATGGCTGCGATATAAGTGTTGGGGCCATTCGAGCATGGTTGTAGATGTGTTCTCCCATGGCTGCGATATAAGTGTTGGGCCATTCAAGCATGGTTGCAGATGTGTTCTCCCATGGCTGCAATATAAGTGTTGTGCCATTCTCGCATGCTTGTAGATGTGTTCTCCCATGGCGTAGATATAAGTGTTGGGCCTTTCACGGATGGTTGAAGTGTGTCTTCCCATGCCGGTGTATGTAAGTGCTGTGTGATGTGCATCTGGGTTGTGCTTCGTGAACGATGATTATGATCAGTATGATCATGAGTATCAGGATGATACTCTGTGGCCGTGGACAGGTTGTGCAGTAGCATGTAAAAGGTACTGGGAGATCCGATAGGTTGAGCTGTGTGCTTGTAATCAGTCCTGGGATGCTATTTCGAGGTTTTGTTAACTCACGTAATAAGTCCTGAGGATTCCACAGTATGGCCAGTGATGATGAAGACCTGCATGTGGTGGGCCTTCATCCAGTATGAAAAAGGACTAGCTCTGTAGAACTTCCTATGACGAGTAGATCGGAGATTGATTGAGATAGCAGCAGCAGTGACGATGATGATGATTCGATGACGATGATCCAGTGACAATGATCCAGAGAAGAAGACTTGTGCTAGCAGATCTGTGTCGAGAAATACCTTCCTAGTTAAGAGGGAGTGTTGATGTATATGTAACTTCGGAATGTATTTCACCTATGTATATCGTACTCCTATAGAGATGTTATTATTCCTCTATACGGAAGTGTCGTCATTTGTATTGACAAGTGTCGCAAGTGTCGTATCTTGCTGTGATGGGTTATTAGACCACCAAGTGTGGGGTCGGCCCTGATTTGTTTAACCATGGGTTATTAGACCGAGTTAGACAAGTCGGCCCTGCTAGGTTATTGGGCAGGACATGTCATGTATAAATAGAGATCAGGAGATCTCTATTTTGATCATCTCATTATTCACTTCTCACTCACACACTCATTGGAGAGTGGCACACTTGTGGAGGAGGAGAAGCTACTGCTAGGAGGACTATCTCTTATGCTTGGGTTGTATCATTGCTCTATCTATCTCTGAGGAAGTTGCGGGGTTTTTCACCTTCTTGGTTTTCTCTGTTGAAACTCTGTGTCTCTTGTGTGCTTGCATTATTGTGTCCATGATTGATATGCTATAGACATGCTGTACATGTTATTCTCTTAGTTAAGATCCTAGATCAAATTGAAATTCTGAAAAACTAACTGTGATAAGATGGGACATATTGCCAGAGATTGTCCATTGAAGAAAGAAGAATACAAGAGGAGGAACCACATCAAAAGACATCATGCACACCTAGCTGAAGATGATGATGAAGAAGAAGAGGATGAAGAACCTCCCAGGAATCAAGCAAAGGAAGAAATCGAAGAATATGTCCTGTGACAGTGGTGCTTCAAAGCACATGACAAGGCAGAAGAAGACTCTCTCTAGTTTAGAAGAAAAGGAGTCCCCTCACAAAGTTTCTCTAGGAGAATAGGAGAAGCATCATACAAGATTGGTTCAGAAACTTTGATGATGATCAAAAGACTAGGATCAAAATGAGATCCTACCAAACAAACAAAGATAAGTATTTGAATTGTCATTTTTGTTTAAATATTAGTATCCAGTTGTATACACATTTATTTAGGATGTGTATTAGGATGTTTGCAGTGTTATGCATGTGATGGGTAAGTAGCCTATGGTGCTATACAACATTCCATTGCTACTCATCTAGAGTGAAACCTCTTTGCTGACATATTGGAGTAGTGCACGCTCTTAATAATGTCCTGGTAGAGATGGAAGGCATCTAGAAAGTTACCATATGAATGTGGGATATGGATGAATGTTGTAGCATTGGATAAGATAGTATGACTTATGTTTTTATGCATTTATTTGGAAACTATGAGATGTTTCTAACCATGCTATTGAATTTGACTTGTAGGAAGTATCGCACAACGATCACCTACAAATGAAGAATGATGAGACCTGTTCCATAGAACAGACAATGGTTGATAATATAAATTCCAGGATTCCATCACATGGAGATTAGTAGAGATGTAACATTTGACGAAGAAGTAGCTCTCAAGAGATACAGAAAGTGTCAGTATGAAGAAGTATATGAAGAAGATGTACCTCCCAGAAATGTAGAAGATGCACCCTCCCCTGAAGATGAAACACCAGAAGACCATGATATGCTAGAACCTCAAGAACCTCCCACTATGGATATATCACAAAAGAGAAAGACTACTTGGGTAAGAGATATTATACAAGGAGCAGAGAAGTATGGAGCTCTAGAAGGCTCCACAAGAGTAAGAAAGAGCCAACGCCATTTCCTAGTTATGTGGTTTTGATGTGTGATCTTGCATATCAAGAACCTACCAGTTATGAAGAAGCTATACAAAAAAAGGAATGGATAGAAGCAATGACGGAAGAATACCGATCAATAATGAAGAATGATGTTAGGGATATAGTTCCCAAACCAGAAGACAAAAAGTGTGGTATCTTCCAAATGGATATACAAGATAAAACATGCAGCTGATGGAAGTATTGAGAAATACTAGGCAAGGTTTGTGGCCAGCGGATTCTCTCAGAAAGAGGGAATTGATTATGAAGAAACATTTGCACCAGTAGCAAGGTACACCTCCATTAGAACCATCATGGCACTTACATCCATGATAAAGTAGAGTTTACACCAGATGGATGTGAAGATAACATTTCTAAATGGTGTGATTGAGGAAGAGGTGTACATAGAGTAGGCACAAGGTTTTGAAGTTGAAGACAAAAAGACTCACGTATGTAAGCTGAAGAAGTCTCTGTATGGATTGAAGCAAGCTCCCGGAGCTTGGTACAGAAGGATAGATACCTTCTTGAAGAGATTGGGCCTTACCAAAAGTAAAGTTGATCCTAACCTTTACCTTAAGGTTATGGATGATGAACCTGTCATATTATTGTTGTATATGGATGTGACTCAGTACAGACAGATTATTGGGTCGTTGATGTATCTGACGAATACTAGACTAGATATATGCTTTGCTGTGAACACCCCGAGTCAATATCTATTTGAGCCTAGACGTGTTCACCTGGTAGCTGCAAAGCATGTGATGAGGTACCTAAAAGGTATGATAGACTTTGGTCTATACTATGTTGGAGATAATGACTACAGATTGTATGGTTATATAGATGCATATTGGGATGGTAGTGTCTCAGACAGGAAGAGCACCTCAAGTGGATGTTATTGTCTGGGATCCGTCATGATCTCATGGTTTAGTAGGAAGCAATCCAGTGTTTCTCTCAGCACAGCTAAAGCAGAGTATATAGAAGCATGTTCTACTAAGTTGTGAAGCCATATGGCTTCGGAAGTTGATGTCAGGTCTGTTTTACTTGGAGTTGGATACCACAGTGATTCTATGTGACAACCAGAGTTGTATAAAGATGACGAAGAACCCAGTGTTCCATGACATGTCAAAGCACATAGAAATCCGGTATGTTTACATACAAGATATGGTACAGAAGGGAGCTATAAAGCTCCAGTATGTGAGCACTGATGAGCAAGTTGTTGATGTGTTGACTAAGCCTCTGTCTCAAGTGAAGTTTGAGTACTTCCGAGACAAGCTTGGCGTGGTTCAAAAGGAATTTCCTCAAAAGGTGGAGCAGTGTTGATACTGATGATGATGTTGCAGTGGGATTGTATCATCCCTGGACACATGTCCTAAAGGGATCCGTAGACTCTTGTATCTGAGAAAGATGTTGATGATGATGTTGCAGTGGGATTGTATCATCCTTGGACATATGTCCTAAAGGGATTCGTAGACTCTTGTCTCCGAGAAAGATGTTGATGATGATGTTGCAATAGGATTTTATCATCCCTGGACACATGTCCTAAAAGGATTTGTATACTCTTGTCTCCGAGAATGTGATGATGATGATGTTGTGTTTTTAAATCCTAGATTTGATCTAGGTCACATCCAGTATGAAAAAGGACTGGCTTTGTGGTGGTAAATCCTAGATTTGATCCAGGTCACATCCAGTATGAAAAAGGATTGGCTCTGTGGTGGTAAATCCTAGATTTGATCTAGGTCACATCCAATATGAAAAAGGACTGGCTCTGTGGTGGTAAATCCTATATTTGATATAGGTCACATCCAATATGAAAAAGGACTGGCTCTGTGGTGGTAAATCCTAGATTTGATCTAGGTCACATACAGTATGAAAAAGGACTGGCTTTGTGCTGGTAAATCCTAGATTTGATCTAGGTCACATCCAGTATGAAAAAGGATTGCACTGTGGTTGGGATTGCATCTTCCTTGGACCTTAGTCCTAAAGTGATCTGGACCTTAGTCCTAAAGTGATCCGGAGACCTATGTCCCCGAGAATGTGGTTGGAGTGTATCTTCCTTGGACCTTAGTCCTAAAGTGATTTGGAGACTTCTGTCCCCAAGAATGTAGACATGATTACATCATCCTTGGCATTATGTCCTAAAGTGAGAGGGACTGATCATCCCGTAATTGGATCATTTGTGTTGCAGGTTATGCTGCTATGATGATGTTGTTGCTGATCAAAAGATCCAGATGTTGATGATGATATTGATCGAAAGATCAAAATGATGATGTTGTTGCTGATCGAAAGATCCAGATGTTGATGCTATTGTTGTTTTAGGTGATCGAGCAAGCGAATGCTGCAGGAGATGAAGACCAAAGATGAAGACTCAGTGCTGTAGAAGATGATGCTCCAGTACTGAAGATGTTGAAGATATTGGAGACATTCCAGTAACTGTTCCAGTTGCTGATGTTGTTGAAGAAAACTTTCGATGATTTATAGATGTATCACCATGATGTTGTTGTTGATGCTCTCTCTCCTTGCTCCTACATTTGATGTTGGTGTTGTCAGTAGAATACACTTCTCGTTAAGGGGGAGTGTTGAAATATTGTAACTTCGAAGAATATTCTATTTGTATTTTATTATTGTAATTTATTCGGAGATGTTTTATTCCTCCGTCGGGATGTCATTATTGTATTTGATTATGTAAAGTCACTGAGGTAAATCCTCCCTTGTAATTCGGGGCAATAGATCCCCTTTGAGTCATTTGTAATGGGGTGTTTAATTCCCCTAGAGAAGTCGTCCTAGTCAGCATTAGGTTAATTTGTTAGGGGCCGACCTAGTTAGGGAAAAAGTCAAGTGAAAGATAAAGTATAAATAGAAGTGTTGTGCTCCTCATTTGAACAAACACACTCACTTGTGGATTGCGCATAGGAGAGAGAGAGAGAGAGAGATATATCTGTGAAGGAGAAGGAGCTCTTGTTTGGGGATTTCATCTTTGTACTTTTTGGTCATCTATATTGAGGAAGTTTTGCTGAGTTTTCTACCCCATGAGGGTTTCCCAGGATAAATCTGTGTCTATCTTGTGATTGTGTTTCTTTCAGTGATCCTGCATATGCTATTGTTGTAAATTTGAATTGTTATCTAGCTTAGCATATAGAATCTTAACAATAACACTATAGAACTGATGACAATCTTAGCAATTGTTTTTCAGTCCTGGTTGGTAGTTAGTGACTTAGACATGATTCATAGATCCTTTCAGTTATAGTTGGTTGGACATATTTTTGACAGTCAGTCTCTTTTTGCTCCAGGATGCTAGAACTCTGTTATGTACAGTATTTTTCAACAGTATAATGTCGAATCTTACCAAAAAAAAGAATCTAGACTTGTTATAAAATTTCACTCAACTTATACGCACACACACACACATATAAATATGGTATTTCTATTTCTATTTAAATTTAGTATTTATTTATTTATTTTTAATAGTTTATATATATATATATATATATATATATATATATATATTACTAAGTATGTGTATATATATATATATATATATATATATATATATATATACACATACTTAGTAATATATATATATATATATATATATATATAATACTAAGTATATATATCAAATCTCTCTTTGTAAATAATGATATTTTTATTTAAGTTTATATGATATCTCAAAAAAATCTTTAAAAATTATATTCAAATAATATATATATATATATAATGGTATTTTTATTTAAGTTTATGTCATGTCCCAAATTTGGCATTGGGTCACAATGGCCTAATCACATTGGCCCTATTCATTAGAGTTTGTCAAATTGATGCTAAAGGTCAAATAATTGCCAAGGAGGAAAATTACTAGTTTCCTAGGTTTGGGGTGGAAGCTTTGGGATTTGAAATAATGGGGATAATAAATGATGTTTGAACATTAGAATGGCATAAATATTTAATAAAGGAGCTAAATAAATATATACAAGTGAAAATCAAAGTGGCATTTCATCATGAAGACACATGGAGGAAGTGGGACCCACATATGGCTAGATTTCCCCACTACACTTGGCATCATTTTCTCACCAATTCGAATTCAAAGTGAATGGTAACATACTTGGGGGAGTCCAAAAGGTATTATTCATTGCATGACTCATCCAAGGTCGAAATATAGAGGAAGAGTAACTCCCATGGAAGAGGAAGAGGCAATTTGGAGCTAGTGAGACACTTGGGCTAGATTCCCTAGCTCTATGACAAAAATGATGAAGATGCTATGACACCTATGACACAAATCAGACCTGAAGGCTGACATATGACATATATGACATGTCAGGGATAAAAATAGACTCCAATAGGGCGCTCAAGGGTGTTAGGGCAGCTAAGATGCTTCCACATGTTATTTGGTGGAAGTGGGAGATTAGGAATTGTTGTACAAGTGGCGTTCTTTGGAATCTCTTCCCAACTTGAGTTGGCATGAGTCTCTTAGAAGGAATTCGACCCATGGAGGACATTAGAAGCTAATAAATGTCAATAACAAAGAATGAAACCAGCTTTTGATCATTTGTAGAATTTGCAATTGCATTTGTGAAGAGGGAGAGCTAGTGGATGACTAGTTTCTTGCCTTGGCCAATTTCGAGGGTGAAAGATTCCCATCCGAGTTGGTAATTGGAAAGGCCATTCATACCTTTCATTTGGAGCTTTAATGGAGTCTTTATTTGCAGGTGTAAGCTACAGGGCAGCTCATGGTTTCTTCTATTGCAGCTCACTCCTTCAACCATTTCCAATTTTGATGGCATATTCTTGATCCTTGAGGGAGGGCATTTTTGGTGAGCTATTGTACTCTTTGGGGGAGATTTTAATGCTCCATTTCTTTTGTAATATGAAGTAAATACTCTATTCTTCATCTCCATAAAGTTTCAGGTCGAAATTCCAAGTAGAAATGTATAAATCTCAATTTTAATGAAAGAACAGTGCCATTTCCCCACTACCTTGTTGTGAATCAATGTAATGCTGATGATTTCGAATGAATGGATTATTATCTGATATATTTGTGATCAATATACTGCCATGGATGTCTTCTACAAGTTTCATGTACTGTACTTGAGCATTTGAAGTATTTTTACTCAGTTTAGTTGTATTGGGAGGTGAAATAGTGCCATTTCCCCAAGGGTCGAATTGGGGATTTTTGCAGTTGAATGGGAGAGGGTGAGAACAGTTGTAATAATCCATTAATGGTGCATATGAGACTTTAATAACATACTTAACACATTACATACCTCTGTTCATAAATTTGAGTGGGTTTGGAGGCATTTGGGAAGCCATTTTCAGTACTTACCCCATGGGGATTTGAACCCCAAATTACTAGTAAAATTGCATAATTGGTCCAGAATTTTAAGAGAGTTTGCAGAGGTCTTTTGGTGGCCATATGTCATCCATAAACATCATATTCAAGTTCTAATATCATTCATACACCTTACTTGAAGATTTGAAGGCATTTGGAGTCAATTTGAGACCTAGAGACCAATACTAGTCAAAGGGAAATCACTAGTAAAGTTACCTACATTGATCAGAATTGAAAGAGAATTTGTAGAAGTATTTTAAAGGTCCAAAGGCATCCCTGAAACACATATTTATGTTCTAATATCATTCATATACCTTCTCAGAAGATTTGGGATCATTTGGGGCAAATTTGGGACCTAGAGATCCAAACTAGTCAAAGGTCAAACTAGGGAAAAAAGTGAAAAATTGCCATTCTAATCAAATTCCTAAGAAGGGACATTACAGTTTATATTATATCTCAAAAAAATCTTGAAAAATTATATTCAAATATACCAAAAAAACAAACAAGCAAGCAAAGTTGGGCTCTTCCTATTGAGCTATGAGAGAGGAGGATCTAACAAAAATGATGATGATGATGATGGTTAACATCCACTGATAACAACTTGGTTTATCGAACCTTAAGAAAAGAGAAAGGAATTATTTGGATTGTTGTAAAATTTTATTGCTATGTTCAAAAAGGTTAGAAAGAAGTGTTCCTAGGTCGCCATAGTTTTGGCATGTTAGAAGACTAGGGGGGTTTGTATTGCAGCAAAGATTATGAAACTTCAATTGAATGTGGGTGTACCGTTGTTTAGGAATTGTCTCTGTGAAGTTCATGAGAGTGCGTTCTTATCTTGGCCATATTAATTTTCTTCTTCAAATTAGTTAAGAGCGAGAGATATTTTTTAACTTCCATATTCCCACGTTTTCTCTTTAAACTTAGATGCAATAGTATATATAATGTTGTTGATATTCTGCAAAGTAGCATTTTCGTCAATCCTCTAGTATTTTTTTAAAAAAATTTAGAAAGTCTCTACTATATAATTTAATTTCCAACATATTCCTTATTTAATTTCAATATTATTAATAAAAAATATTATTTTTTTCCATAAACAATAACATGTGCATGGAAAATTAAAATTACACTCCACCATTTTGATTCGAATCCCCTAAAACAAAATTATAAACCTATATACATATACATGCATGTGTATATGCATATAATTAAATTTTTTATCGTAACATTTTTTCCATTTCAATAATTAAATTTTTTTATCAAAACATTTTTTCCATTTCAAGGTGAAAAAACTATTAAAACCACAACACCTGCGAACAAGTTTAAATTAGTTAAATTTCGAAAAAAAGTTTAAATTAGTAAAACCACACACAAAGGAACAATTTAAGATTAATGTCCGCCTGCTATATATATATATAGATGTGCAGCAACTAATCTCGATCTGAATCTGTTCAACCCAACACAACCATGGCTTTCACAATGAAGAGGACATTGCTTTTCATTTCGACCAGACTTCCCCTTCTCATTTTTCCTGATAAAGGCTTCCTATATTCCACACGCTCCTCCTATACTTTCAATTCTGAGACAGAGAAGCGCATCAAAACACTCTGTAAAACCAATAGGCTTTCAGAGGCAGTCGAAACCTTCAAGCAAATGCTTTCAGCTCAATCTATTCCCAACCAAATCACCTGCACTTTTCTACTTAGTAGCCTAGTCCGAGCGAATCGACATGAATTAGCATTGTCTCTTTACAAGCTTATGATTGATTTAGAAATTGTTCCAGATCTTGTAACTTTAACGGTTGTCATCAATTGTCACTGCAAAGCAGGTAGAGTGGGTTATGCATTCAAAGTGTTTGACGAAATGATAGCACGCGGGTATGTTCCAAATGTTATAACCTTCAGTACCCTGATGAAAGGGCTTTGCCGGGAGGGCAGAATAGAGGACGCTGTCCATCTTTTTCTTCAAATGGCGGGCAAAGGGCAGGTTCCTGATGTTGTTATATATAGTACCTTAATAGATGGGCTCTGCAAGACGGGGAAAACTCGCGAGGCGTTCGGTTTGTTGGCTGTTATGCTGCAAAAGGGCCACGAGCCTGATGCAATAGTATTTAGTACACTCATGAATGGACTATGCAAAGAAGGTAAGCTCCAAGAGGCCAAGGAACTACTGTATAAAATGTTAAAAAATGAGTATAAGCCCAATGTCTTTACATACACTGCTCTGATTGATGGCTTTAGCAAGGAAGGCAAGTTGGATGAGGCTAAGAAGCTCTTCAATGAAATGCCCGTATGTCCCGATGTTGTTACATACAGTGCAGTTATTGATGGTCTCTGTAAGGAAGGCAAGATGGACGATGCTATGAAGCTCTTCAATGAAATGCCCGTATGTCCCGATGTTGTTACATACAGTGCAGTTATTAATGGTCTCTGTAAGGAAGGCAAGATGGACGAGGCTATGAAGCTCTTCCATGAAATGCCTAATAAAAACATACATCCTGACGTCATCACATACAATGCAGTTATCGATGGTCTCTGTAAGGAAGGCAAGATGGACGAGGCTACGGAGCTCTTCCATGAAATGCCTAATAAAAACATACATCCTAACGTCATCATATACAATACTGTTATTGATGGTTTCTGTAAGGCAGGCAAGTTGGATGAGGCTAAGAATCTCTTACATGAAATGGCCAAACAAAACTTGTGCCCTGATGTTGTCACATACAATGTGTTCATTGATAGTCTTTGTAAAGAAGGACAATGCCAGGAGGCCACCGAGTTGCTCCACAAAATGCTGGATAAAGGATACACTCCAAATGTGATCACATACAATGCCCTTGTTGATGGTCTTTGCAAAGAAGGAAAGTTGGACCAGGCTAGGAAGCTCTTTTATGAATTGCCGAACAGAAACATATGCCCTAGCGTTGTCACATACAATGTAATTATTAATGGTCTATGCAAGGCCGGGCAATGGCAGGAGGCCACCAATTTGCTTCATGAGATGTTCATGAGATGTTGGATAAAGGGTACACTCCGAATGTTATCACATACACTGTTCTTACTGACGGTCTTTGCAAAGAAGGCAAGCTTAAACAAGCTCTCCAGTTGTTAAATGTTATGGTGCAGATAGGCCACCAGCCTGATGAAATCACATACAATACACTTATAAATGGATTTTGCAAGGTGGGTAATCTGGAAAAGGCTAAGGAGCTCCTTCAAGGGATGCCAGAGAAAGGTTGCACGCCTAACCTAGTTACCTATAGTACAATAATAGATGGACTCTGCAAGCATGGCAGGATAGAGGAAGCTCAACAGATTTTCTATGAGATGCCAAAGCAGGGTCTCAGCCCTGATGTGGTTACATACAGCACATTGATCGATGGACTTTGCAAGCATGGCAGGATAGAGGAAGCTCGACAGATTTTCTATGAGATGCCAAAGCAAGGTCTCAGCCCTAATGTGGTTACATACAACGTATTGATGGGTAGACTTTGCAAAGTGGGTAATCTTAAGGAGGCAATAAAGTTATTTCAACAGATGAAAGATAGCAGTCTTGTCCCTGATGTGATTACATATAGCACCCTCATGGATGGATTGAGCAAGGAAGGCACGCTCCAAGAGGCAAATAAACTATTGGATGGACTACGCAGGGAAGGTACCGTCATGGATGGCACATTCCAAGAGTTAAATGAAGAATGAGATGAAGTTAAAGGCTAGAGGAATCTGCGGTGAGAATTTTACAATTCCACAAGTTTCGAATCTATTAAGTAGGTTCATTATCAGAAGATAGGTATCTCACTCTCTTCTTGCAGGTGGATGTGGGAATAAATACTGATTTGCAACAGTATTGATCTTTTTATATGGTGTTGAATTTATGTCGGTTCAAATGTTTAAGTTTTAGTGTTTAAGGTTTTCTTCTTAATAGTGTTTTTTAGAGTTTTTATCTAATAAAATTTTAATTTAAATGATTAGGGGTTTTTTTATGTTTAATTGATTTAATTTTTAGTTTTTATTATGCTTATATATTTAATGTAATTAATAACAATATAAATATTATATCATTTTATTTAACTTTTATACCATTTTATTTAACAATATAAGTTTAAAATTTTGTAATTTTTTTAGATATTAAAATATATATCATATTTCCTTTAATATTGAAGTTTTTAACTTTAATTTGTTTATAAATTGATTATATAATGATATGGTTATATTATTAATAATCATTTTTTTTTTTATGCCATTATTTATCAGTAACCGACAACTTCTCTGAAGAAAGGACAATTGCATAAACCAGAACATATGGAAACGGGGATCCCGTAGATCCACATGTTATGTATCTTAGATTTTCACCATTCATAGTTTGTCAGCAAAATATGGACATCATTTGACATTTCTTTTATGGATTCGATATAGTTTTGATAAGTTAAAAAAAAAATCCCATAGGTTAGCTTTTGGTACAACTAAAAGTAAGAACGGTACTTTAGTTACTTTTATTTAAGGTTTAGAATTAAATACAATTTTCATGTTTACATTTTTTTTAACATTTGTTGGAAGGTTATTATGTCCTCGACATATATGAATCGGTTGGGGGCATTAGTTGACGTCTAGGTTTATTATTTCGCGGTGGAGGCAATAGTTGACATTAGGCTTGGCGAAAATGTTGGGTTTTTTAATTATCGATGGGCTGTTTTGTTCGTTGTTGATTGGCACCGTCCACGGTGACGCGAGCCTCGGGCGCTGTGGCCCAGGAGGCGGCGGCGGGATGGCGTCACGGCGCGTGGTTTCCGGAGGCTGTAACCGAGGCGGTTTTCGTTGTTCGAGGTGGTTTTGGCGCGGTTTTTTAGAGGTGTTTAATGCGGGGGTTTGGTCCGGTTTTATCAGTCGATTGCGGGGGTTTCTTCCAGTTTCATCAGCCAGTTGTTGTTCCGGGCTTCTCGTTCGTGTGCGTGGGCTGTTCTTGGGCTCCTCTGGATGCCGGTGTGGGTTGTCCTTCGGCTCTTGCAGGTGCCGGTGTGAGCCTGTCATGGCGATGGAGAATTTATGTTTGTCATTTACTCCGGCATGCCCGGCTGTGATTTATGGCGGGTTTTGGGTTGTGATTTATGGCGGGTGTTTGGTCCTTTTATCGGCGTTTTGTGGCGGGTTGTTTGTGGATTTTGCCGCATTGCCGGTTCAGAGTTCGCTATCGTTTTTCAGTTCTGGTGTTGGCTACTCGGTTTCGGCGATATCTGCAACTGTTGCTCTCCGCCTGCTTGAGGTCTCGTTGCTGGTTCGGTGGAATAGGTATGTATTTGCATGTTTTTTGTTCGATTTTTCAGTGAAAGGAAAAGACAGTGTTTATGGGCTTTTGCTGGAAGGATTAGCGGATTTGGTTTCGTTAGAATGTGTCTTCCTGTTCTTTACCGTCGCTTTGATGAAAAACGTGTGTGGAACCCTCTGTTGTGTTCTGGTTGTTAATGGTGTTCATGGCTTCGAATAATTGTTCTGTTTTTCGCGTTGAATGAGCATGCGACAAGGGTGTTTGTTGTTGTTGTTTGCTAGGGTCTGTTTATTTTTTCCTTCGTGGTGTTGTCAAACGAAGTGAACATGGTAACTAAAGCTTTCAAATTCGAATAGGAGGTTGATTTTGGTAGCAGGAGATGAATTTTTGAGCGAAAGGAAAAGACAGGGTTTAGGGTTTTTGCTGGGAGAATTGACGAATTTCGTTTCATTTTAGAATGCAGGGTTTAGGCCGTTTGTTGTGTTCTGGTTGTTGATGGTGTTCATGGGTTCGAATAATTGTCGTGTTTTTCCCCCCTTGAATGAGCATACGAAATAGGAAGTTAATTTTTTAAGAAGGGGCCTGAACATGCCGAGAGCATGGAAGAAGGGTTTCAGGAACACATAAATTGCCCAAGTGGAGCCGGCAATCCTGGACACCCTGTCGGCGATTGCATTGACCTGGTCTTGTGGGCATTGGAATCGGGGTCCTTGGTCCGCTACACAAAGTTGTCGACTATTCTTGGCAGGTGGGACGACAACTCCTTGCTTTGTTGTGCATCTAGTAGTTCAAGCAGCATTTTGCATTTCGTTTCTAAGGAAAGATGTTGAAAATTGACATGGCCAAGTTGTTCCTGCTGATTTTGCTACTAGTCTTCGAAGCATGTGAATCTGTTTTGTCACCTGCCACAAACCTGTGGAAGGTTTTGTTCGTTTAGACTTCGTTGGCCCCTCGTTTTGAGATGGGTGTCTGCATGTGATGTTTGTCATGCTTTCAGTGAGGATTGCAGGTTAATGTAGCTGATTTATGCCTTGTGCCCAAAATGTTGTGGAAGGTTTTGTTCGTTTAGACTTCGTTGGCCCCTCGTTTTGAGATGGGTGTCTGCGTGTGATGTTTGTCATGCTTTCAGTGAGGATTGCAGGTTAATGTAGCTGATTTATGCCTTGTGCCCAAAATGCTAATGCTACTCTCACCACCAACGATCAAACCATGTATATTTTTTCTGTCATCTGTCACAAGCCTGCAACCGTCCTCCCGTCCATTTTCACATGGATGCCTGCATATGATTTTTGTCGCGCTTTCAGTTGCGGTTACAGGTTGGTGAACCTGATTTGTGCCTTGGGATTCTTGATGCTTCTTGATGCTTGAACTTTGCTTCATGTTGAGGTGTGGTTGATGGATGCTAGTAGTATGTGTTGCTATGTCTCTTGCTGTTTGTCTATGGATGGTTATGGATGTCACTGCTTCATGCAGTGGCATTGTCTCTTTATTTTAAGAATTAAAATTTTAATTGATAGGGTTCTAGAGTAATGTAGTTGGGGGAGGATGCAGTTTTTTGTGATCTCTCTCAGCCATGTAGAAGACAACTTTTCCAAATATAGTGTAAGCCAGGCAATTGGAACAGTTTAGGAATTGTATCTGATTTGTTTTGATAAGGCAGCATGCGATCCCCTTCTTTGTGCAACATAATTGATCTTCCGGTTCTATGTTTAAATCACACCATGGCATTGTAATCATGCAATTTGGAGCAGTAAGGCTTGAATCGAATTGATCGATTTTGTAGTTATTTTCTGTTTTATTGTTCTCCTCTCTCTATTCTCTATTGATGTATCTATTGAGTTATGCATGGATGAGCATGGTGACAATGTTTTTATCTTGCCCTTGTTTGCTGTTTTAGCCCTCATTTTTTATCGGCTCTGGACGACATTGATACTTTATAGTATCGGTTCGGTGGGTAGGATTGGGCTTGTACCTGTCTACAAGTTGTTAGCTAATCATGTAGGCCTGATGGTCTGCATAGTTCCGGCACGTAGATCTACAGTCATTGTAACATTTGGGGCAAGCTCTCTTTAGTCGTGAGAGTCGGGTCTCCGGAACTGTGTCATTCTGGGTGGTCTCAGGTTAAGGCCTTTTGAAATGGAAAATGTGACACTGGACTCTGGGATATGATTAAAATTCAAAAGTGACAAAATGCAAAAAATGTCAATTCCATTGAAAAAAAACCATTTTAAAAAATAATAATGAAACGAAAACAAAAAGTTCCCCTTTGGTGAGTTGGTTTTCATATTCCATCGACAATTTGAATACTCTGTGATGAGTTTGTCTGCAAGTGCTTGGATATCTGGATCATCTAGATTCATTTTCCTTGCAATGAAGATACAATTTTGAGTTTCAGATTCTGGATTATATCTCTTGGTGCTTGTCTATGGATGATTATGCATGTCAGCTCTTCATGCAGAAGCATTGTCTATTTATTTTAAGAACTAAATTTTTAATCAATAGGGTTCTAGAATAATTTAGCATGTGAATTTGTTTGTCACCTGCCACGGACCTGTAGAGAGCTTTGTTCGTTTACACTTTGTCGCCGCCTCATTTTCACATGGGTGTCTGCATGTGATTTCTGTCACATTTTCAATGAGTATTGCAGCAGACTTATGTGGCTGATTTATGTGTTATGCCCAAAGTGCTCCTGCTACTTCCATTACTGGTCATCAAAGCATCTGAATTTGTTCTGCCATCCGTCACAAATCTGTAAAAGGCTTTCTTTATAGCTTGTCCCTCCCCCGCTCCTCCCCCCACTCTGTCCTCCCCCATTTTCGCATGCATGTCTGCATCTGATTTTTGTCACACTTTCAGTGGCGGTTACAGGTTCATGAACCTGGTTTGCGTCTTCAGATTCTCGATGCTAGAACTTTGCTTCATGTTGAAGTGTTGTTGATAGATGCTAGTGGTATGTGTTATTATGTCTCTTGATGTTTGTCTATGGATGATTATGGATGTCAGTCCTTCATGCAGCAGCATTGTCTCTTTATCTTAAGCATTAAAATTTTAATTAATAGGGTTCCAGTGTAATCCACTTGGAGGAGGACCCAGTTTTTTTGCAGTGTCTCTTGGCCATGTAGAAGACAACTTTTGCAAATATAGTGTAAATCAGTCAATTAGAACAGTTTGGGAGTTACATCTGATTTGTTTTGACAAGGGAAGATCCGATCTGCTTCTTTGCAGAACATAATTGATCTTCCGGTTCTGTACTTAAACCATACCATGACATTGTAATTGTGTAATTTAGAGCAACAGGGCTTGAATCGAATTGATCAAATTTGCAGTTATTTTCTGTTTTATTGCTCCCCTCTTTTCATTCTCTATTGATGTATCTATTGAGTTATGTACGGATGAGCATGGTGACAATGTTTTTATGTTAGACTTGTTTGCTGCTTTGGCCTTCATTTTTTATCGGCATTGGACAATATTGATACTTCATAGTATCGGTTCGGTAGGTAGGATTGGCCTTGCACATGTCTACGAATTGGTGACTGATCATGTAGATCTGGTGGTCGCTATAGTTCTGGGACATAGATCTAAAGTCATTGTAGCATTTGGAGCAAACTCTCTTCAGTCGTGAGAGTCGGGTCTCCGGAACTGTGTCATTCTGGGTGGTCTCAGGTTAAGGCTTTCCAAAATGGCAAATGTGACACTGGACTCTGGGATATGATTAAAATTCAAAAGTGACAAAATCGAAAAATTGTCAATTCCATTAAAAAAATCCATTTTAAAAAATAATAATAAAACCAAAACAAAAAGTTCCCCTTTGGTGAGTTGGGTTCCATATTGCATCAACAATGCCAATACTCTTTGGTGAGTTAGTCTGCCAATGCTTGGATATCTGCATCATCCAGATCTGTTTGCCTTGGAATGAAAATACAATTTTCAATTTCAGATACTGATTTCGTTGGACTCATCAGATTTCTCAAACTCTTTGTACTTCTTGGATATTTGCAATATATTCTTTGTGAAATGTAAATTTTGGTCCTTGTATAGAGTTATGCATAGCATATGAACAGGTTGAGTGTGCTTATGTTTCTTTCAAGCAGCCTGCAAAATCCTGAGACTACTCATGTTTCTGCATTTTGCAAATGTTGAAAGTTGAACGGATTCTGTTTGATTCATACATGGTTCAGTTTTACAAGATACATTTTTATGGTCAAATTATTGAAATCTTAATTCTGTGTATATGGCTGAAAGGACAAAACTTTCTCTGATCAAATAACTGGAATCTAGCTTCTCTGTATATGTTTGGAGGTACAAAACATTGACTTTTTCTTTCATTGACAACGGGAGAGAACTGAGTGCTTCTGATTCTTCTTGGGAGTACAGGTTCATTTGCTTTATTCAATTTTCTAAAACAAAAAGCTAGTTGTGTATGCTTGAGTCGATGACGATGCTTGGTGTCTAGGTTTAGTTACCAAATCCATGTTTCTTCAAGGTGAGATAGTAGAGGAATGAGCCTTGGGGACCTGCTGTGCTCAATTTTTGGGGGAAAACAGAAGATGGGACATGGGAGAAGCCATCGCCGCGCAAGTTGGGAGAGTTATGCATACCATGTCAACAGGTTGAATGTGCTTATGTTTTTTTGACACAGTTTGCGAAAACTGTGTGCTCTGCATTCTTTTTGGAAGCACAGCTTCCTTTCCTTTGTTTAATTTTCTAAAACAGAAAGCTGCCTGTGTATGCTTGGGCCGTTGACAATTCTTGTTGTCTAGCTTTAGTTATCAAATCCATGTCCCTTCAAGGTAAGAGAGTAGAGGGATGAATTTGGGGCACCTACTGTACTCAATTTTTGGGCAAGCCCAGGGGATGGGGCATGAGAGAACCCATGCCCCCGCAAATTCAGAGAATTATGCATATCATGTCAGCAGGTTGAGTGTGCTTGTGTTTTTTTGAGGCAGTTTACAAAGATCTGAGGTTACTCATGTTTCTGCGTTTTCTAAACACCTGGGATTACTCATGTTTGTGCATTTTTGCAAGTGTTGAAATTTGAATGAATTTTCTTTGCTTTATACATGGTTCAGTTTTGCAAAATACATTTTCCTGATCAAATTATTGAGATCTAAGCTCTGCTTATATGGCTGGAAGGACAAAACCTTTTCTAACCAAACAACTGGAATCTAGGTTCTCTGTGTATGCTTGGAAGTACAAAACATTGCCCTTTCCTGTTATTAAGAATAGGAAAAAACCATGTGCTTTCCATTCTTTATGGAAGTACAGACTCATGTCCTCTGTTTAATTTTCGAAAACAGAGACCTGATTGTGTATGCTTGGAGCAGTGACAATGCTTTCTGTCTAGCTTTAGTTATCGAACCCATGTTTCTTGAAAGTAAGACAATACACAAATGGGTTTTGGGGACCTGCTGTGTCCAATTTTCACAGGACAACAGAAGATGGGACATGAGAAAACCAATGCCCCCACAAATTTAGAAGATATAAATAAATACTGATTTATTCTCGCTGGTTAAACATAAACAAATACAAGGGAATTCACAGATGTCGTACCTTTCTCGTTTACATTGATCAAAGTGAATAGATGAAGCTTTCAAGATTGGCTGGTTGTCAAATATCTAGGACCATGAAATGAATATGCTGTCTTGCTGATGAAAATTGAAATCATCTCATCTATTCTTATATAGAGTTCACAGTATATAGTAGGCAATTTATTCATTTGTGTAGATTCTTTATTCCTAAACTATCTTCCATGTGACATCAGTTTTAGTGGTTGCAACAGGGTGCTTGTTTGCTGGACTTTAGACTGTATTTAAATGTTTCAAGATTTGTAGTTGTTCCTTTTGCAAAAGCTATGGCTGATATGTTAGCTTCCAAGACCTCTAGGATATGCAACAGTTTGGCCTTGTGTATTGAGAAATTGTTTGTGAATAGCTATAATAAATGTCGATAACTATTTGAAAAGTCTATTTTAGAGTTCATTGCTTGATCAAACGAAGCAAGTAAAAAAACCAAATTTTCCCTGCTTTTTTTGTTTTTTGGCGGTGTCAAGAACGTGGAAGAATCCTTGGGTGCTGCCATTGCGTTGGGACTCATTTGCAAAATGGTCCCTTGCAATAAGGCATTTCTTGGGAACCCTCCCTTCTTGAGAATCTGCGTACATTGCTTCTGGTACATTGCTAGCCTGTCACCAGGTTCCATGTTCAAAACCTGGGAGACGGTAACTGTTAGAATTTTAAAATTTGGCAGCAGAAGTTGCGACATGGCAGAATGCATGTCCCCACCAATTTAGAAGATATAAATAAATAGCAGTTTATTATTGTTGATGAGACATAAATAAAAATAGGACAGCCCAAAGATCTCACATCCTTCTCATTTACATTGATGGAGGTAAATAGATTGCTCTTTGAAGATTGCCTCATTATCAAATATCTACCCCCATCAAATGAATGTGATACATTGGTAATGAAAATTGAAATCATTTGATCTACACTCATACAGAATTCAGAGTTTAGACTGGGCAATTTGTTCGTTTATGTAATGTCTTTATACTTAGACTATTTGTAATTGTTGGTTCTCTCAAAGTTGGTTGCTGCTGCAAATTGCCACTAGTCAGCATGTACAAGCATGTGATGTTACTGTTGACTGGTGTATACACAGCTGACAGTGTCATGATCTTTTGTCGGGCTCTGGTGACTTGTACATCCCTTCTCCAGATTTGTTGGAGCCTTTGGATGTGTGCAAACTCTGTGACAGACTCTGTATAAAAAATCATGTCCATAAAAGAGGACCTGTTACAGACTGCTGTACCTATAGCATGTCTTCAATAGGGCTGCTGGAAGTTGCCACAAGCTATGCCTACGGTTAATAGGGCTACTAAAGGCCAAGAACAGAGTTTGCCAGACTTACGGCAGCTTTAAACATGCAAAAGACAAAAGAGCGATGAAAACTCTGCCTTCCTCAAGGAATATGCATCGGTTCTTTTAAAACAAAAAGCCTGGCACAAAATCAACTATGGGCTATCCTAAGAGCAGTGAATACCTTGACTTCTGCTTTTTGCAGCAGACCCAATTCATGGATAAAAAATAAGAAATTTTACTTCTTATTTCCATTTTGGATATTTATTTTTTTCCAATAATTTAATTGAAACAGAACCATCAACATGTATAGGTATATTTTCTATTCTATTTTCTTCAAATGGAACCGGTCTTTGACTTCACACATTTTTTTTCATCATTTTTATTTTTCTTTTCTCCACTTAGTGCATAGATGGATCAAGTTAATTGGTCCTTGGATTCCATGCTTTTTCAACAAATCATCCCTTACTATCTTTAGTAGCTTCTAGTTGTACTTTATTAATCAATTTGCTATTAACATTTAGTGTGTGCTTTGACTTGTGATTTGCAATAGCTAGAAGTTTTAGTAATCAATTTTCCTTTCAATGATTCAATCGACCTTGATCTGTTAATATATATATATATATATATTTCTTATTCTATTTTCTTAAAATGTGGCTGCCTTATGACTACATGCATTTTTTCATCATTTTTTGTTTTTTGTTTTGTTCACTTTGTCGATACATGGATCAAGTTAGTTGCTGCTTGTTTTCCATGGTTGTTCAAGAGGTCATCTCTTACTATCTTTAATGCTTTCTAGTTGTGACGAAATATGGTTGCTAGTCTGATCTATTCAACTCTAACATTGGTAAAGCACATTGTCAATTATTTGAATTTAGAAGCAATTTCTGTTACAGCTTCATATCCTGCTTTCATGCAACAGGATACAGTTGGAAAAGCCACTCGGTGGCAATGTCATTGACATTTCATTTGTTTTATTCACTCTGTCCATACATGGATCAAGCTAGTTGCTATTTGGGTTCCATGGTTCTTCAACAAATCATCCGTTACTATCTTTAGTGCTTTGTAGCTGTGGCAACATATGGCTGTTAGTCCCATGTAAACAACTCTAGCATTGCTAAAGCACATTGTCAATTATTTGAGTCTATAAGCAATTCCTTTTGCAGGTTCATATTCTGCTTTCATCAAAGAGGATACACTTTCAAGTGTTGCTAGGTGGCAATGTCATTGACCTTGGATTTGCTTCGGCTATGATTTGCAACAACACAAAACCTGTGCATATGAAGAGTACCCCGGCGCATACCTTGCATTAAACACCCTGAACTAAGCAGCAAAAAAACACCTTGAAATTGGACCATAGGAACTCTGGCATTGCCATCGAATTTGAAATTTGAGCTACGAGAATGGCAGGTGGACTGTGGAGATGCAATATTGCCATAGGCAACTTCTTTCCACACTGGCACATACAAAAGCGAAAGGACAACCCACAAAAATCGCACAGTTGCTACAACCATAGCACTGAAACCTATGCATATGAAGATCAGCCTAGCCCATACCTTGCATTAAACACCTCGAATGAAACAAAGGAAAACCACCTTCTGAACAAAAAAAAACATAGCTATGGATTTAGCTTTCTCAGCTATTCTTTCATGCATTTTTCCGCCATTTTTTTTTTGTTTTCTTCGCTTTCTGTGTGCAGGGATCAACCTAGTTGTTGCTTAGATTCCATGATTCTTGAACAAGTTATCTTTTACTACTTGTGGCACTTTTTACAATTGGAAAACTATGATTATGAATCCGATCTATTCAACAACAACATTGATAAAGGCCATTCTCAATCTTTTGAATTTACAAACACTAAAACTGAATAGAGAACTCTGAACCGGTGATGTCAATAAAGTCAGAAACAATCTGCCATAAAACATTGGTAGAAGCACCAAACATCT
Source organism: Larix kaempferi (assembly GCA_027924585.1). Lineage (NCBI taxonomy): Eukaryota > Viridiplantae > Streptophyta > Pinopsida > Pinales > Pinaceae > Larix > Larix kaempferi. The sequence goes on along the minus strand of BSBM01000541.1, from coordinate 3,593,770 downwards.
GCCATAAATTACAACTGCCTGAACCGAGAACGCTGATAAAACCACCCGAAACACACCATAAATTATAGCCGGCCATACCGGGAAAAATGCCAAACATAAATTTGTGATCATGAATTTTTGCTCGTCCACAGCCAAATTCTTTGCACTTGCAGAAGCGATCTTCTTTCATGGAAGAGCATACACTTGCAACAGCCATTAGGTGCCGATGTCATCGACATTGCACTTGTTTTACTTATGATTTGCAACGACACAAATCCTATGCATATGAAGAACAATGCAGCTCATACCTTGCATTAAACACGTTGAACTAAGCACCAAAAAAACCGCCTTGAGATTGGACCAGAAGAAGCCTGCGATTGCTGCTGAATTTGACATCTGGACTATGAAAATGACAAGTGAATTTTGGAGATGCAGTATTGCCGTAGCCAGTCTCTTTCCACACTGGCACCCACAAAAGAGAAAGGACGACCCACAAAAATTCCACAGTTTCTAAAACCACAATGCCAAAACCTGCGCATATGCAGGACAACCCAGGTCATACCTTGCATTAAACAACTTGAACAAAGAACAGAAAAGCCACCTTGAAAATGAAAAAAACATACCTATCGATTTAGGTTTTCCATTCAACTTATGTCATAAATGAACGATTGAACATGCCATGGTTATTGACATTTGTAATGTTGTGTACAACATGTGCAACTCCTTTATAACATATTTGTGCCAAACAAGCTATGATCTTTATCCTGTTCTAATTTTTACCTCCGCTACCTTGACTACAAGGTCTAGCTACTGGTACTTGTATATGTCATTGCACTCCCCCTCTATTTGTCAAAATGCTTTGTGTAAATAACCATTCTCTTTGCCCACATCCCATTGCCATGTCTTTAGAAACACATAGAGTATTTGCAATATGTCGTATATGAAACCAACTTGGTAATTAGGAATAATACATAGGCTTATTGCTATAATGGTTGTCGTTAGTATTGATATTGCAATTGCTATGCTTGCCGTCATATAAAATGCATACTACATATGCGCAGTAAAGAACCTATCGTCTTTATCCTATTCTGATTTTTACCATTGTCACCTTAATTACAAGGTTTAGCTACTAGTACTTGTATATGTCATTGCATTTCCTGTTTATTTGTCAAAATGCATTGTGTAAATAATTGTTCTCCTTGCCCATATCGCATTGCCATATCTTTGGCAACACATAGAGTATTTGTAATATGTCATATATGAAAACAACTTGGTAATTAGGAATAATACATAGGCTTATTGTTCTGATCATTGTCATCAGCATTGTTCTTGCAATCACTATGTTTGTTGTCATATAGACTGCACGCTCAATATTGCAGTACTACATGTCAACCTAGCTATAGAATTTATGGTAACTATATTCATGAAGCTCATATATGCTAGATAATATATATGGTATCTAAAAATATATTTTAATACAGATTTATTAGTCATATTCCAATGGCATATAGCGCGTAGCTTGCAGCTATTGACTTTGTGGCAGTCGTGAGTTAATGCGGATTAAACAGCTAGAGTCTTTTGATGCCAATTTCATCTGTCATCAATTGAATTTCAATAGCATGAGAAAAACTAGGAACACGAAACTTGAAATTGATCCTATCTAAAAATATGATTAGAGTTCTGCCTTTAATTATAAAACATTCCATAAACATTGATTTTTTTTTTAAAGTTTGCAAACATGCTTTAATTAAATGCTAAGTGTTCTATTATTTGGGCATTTACTTAGTTAATTGTTGCATGTTCCTTATATCTGATATGATAGAATATCCTAATGCTAAATCAGCTCAAATTTTTCCCATTTTTTCCTTGCATTTGTATTGTTCATTTCAATTGCATGTTCGGAATCGGAATAATCTCTTGTTGCTTAACTATGGGAAGTGCTTGGGAATAGTGCTAAAACTCATTGTCAGGAGTACTACAAGAGCCCTGCAGTAGTTGGCTCATTGAGACGACCTGACAATGAAATGGACAACGACTCCTGCCTGATTGACTAGTGCCCAAACATGAGGTCAACCACCAGCTGTTGTCCATGGCAAAGTGGTTATCGGTTTTAGCTGGGCCATGAGCTGACAAGGACTTCGCCAACATGCAAGCTGTCAGACAGCATTGACACTCGAATAAACTCCCTGAACCATTATGAAGCTAAGCAGATCTGGGGTCCATCTCTTTTCCCAAGTAAAAAAAAGGCAAATTACATGCAGCTGCCTCCAAATCCATAACCAAATACAGATCTAGTCCTATTCCAAATGCGTCTCCAGATTTTGAACCATTGCAAATCTACAATCATTGCCGATGCATTGTATATCGATTGCATTGTCAATCATGTCAAGAAATATTTCATGCAATAACTACATGCATTCATGAAGTTGTGAAGATTGACAATTTTATGCACTAGCTCAGGTCTCCTCTTAAATTGTTATTCTTATAATTTGCTACATTTTTCATTTTCGATTTCAAAGACTTTAATTGACTTGTTTTTCCTTTCTATTGCATGTTCTTACTTACAGCTCGAGCGACTAAACCTAGTTCATTAGTCAGTATGTTGAGATCAATGCACTTGCAACTAGGTGCTTCAGAAGTCTTATCTACAAAGGACAAAGTTGATGATGCAATTGATGTTGCATTGTCAAAAAATCATTTGCTACGGTTGGAAGCTTTCCGTTTCCAAAATGGAGATTGCTTGTTCGATTCATTTGCCGTTCTTTTGCATTTTCGATACACATCAATAGAGATAAGAGAAGCGATTGTTAATCATTTCTGCCATCAATTGGCTCAACGAGATCCTCTTGCAATATCTTCATCAGACTTGGAACTTTCACCTGATTATTTGTTCCAACTACATGGTTTAAAAGACAAGAACCTTTATCTGCAACGGATGTCTCAGTCAGCTTGCCCTTCAGATAATAACAATGCGCATGGATTATGGGGTGATATATTTTGCATAAAATGGTTTGCGAATTGGTTGAATGCACCTGTCGCTGTTTGGTCTTTTTCAACAAAAAGAAGATATCTCTATTTCAATCCTGCTCTTCCTGGTTACTGCTATAACATTTTGTTTCATGATCATATACCTTCTGCTGGTCACTTCGAACCGTTGTTAAGTTGCAAATCATGTGTCATTGAAAATATTGCAATTCAGCAATTATCAATTGACATATTCAACAAAACTTGTCCAAAGACTTGCACAGAGGTTGAAACATTCAGACAAATACTTATACAACAAGATTTTGACATTTTCCCAACCATTCAAGGTCATTGTTCTAACTCATTGTTTGAATCGGTTTCAAAGTTGTCTAACATCTTTGACATGAGCAGCCTTCGAAAGACAATAGCCCAAACCTTCTTCAATTGCATGCAATCGAATGACAGTAGAGCATTGAAATGTCTGTCTACATACTTGCCATTGTCTATGGTAAATGAAGCTTGCGCTGTTTCTAGTTGGCAAACATTTGTGCTAAATTTGGCTGAGCCTTTTAGCATTGGACATATAGAAGGCTGTAAATTTGCAATTCAATGGATGTGTGAGATGTTGGAAATAAATATTTCGATTTGGGACACATGTTTTTGCAACATTCAGGAACAATATCAATCAACAAGAAGATCTACAAAAGACATTTTCCTATTGCAACATGAAACATGCAAGGGTCATTTGCATTTTCATCCACTAGTTAAAAAAACCTTTGACATAGGTTCTTTCAACATGGAAACAACAATGTCAAATGACCTGTATATCGATGGAAATAATAGCAACAAGACCAACCAATCGAAAATTGCCTCCAGTCAGAACATCAATAAAACATGTTCAACAGATACACAAACACAACAAAAAAGAAAAACATATGACAGTTTACAGAAACATTGTCAAATGAAAAAACAAATGATACAGAATACAAAGACATCGGAGATGAAAAAAAATATGCCTGATATCAACGCTGACTGGGCCAGTGAAAATATCAACATTCTTGAGCAAAATGCAAAGCGACCGTTCAAGAACCTTCACTCAACAAAAAGTCATATGCGCTTTGTAGCAATGGAAGACTCCAAAAAACAAAAACAAAAACCAAAACCAGAACAAGCCAATATCAACCAATCAAAAATTGATTCCAGCCACAATGTGAATAGAACATATTCAATAAATGCAGAAACACAAGGAAAAAAAAAACAAATGACAATTTACAAAAACATTGTCAAATGAAAAAACAAATGATAACAAATACAAAGATATCGGACATGAAAACAACCACACCTGATATCAATGTGCACTGGTGCAATGAAAATATCAATGTACTTAGGCATAATGCAAAGCAACGATTCAAGAACCTTCGCTCAACAAAAAGTGAAATGCGTCTTGCAGCAATCGAAGCATTCAAAAAACAAAAGGAAAAACAAAAAGCGAAACAAGCCACAATTCAATATTTAAAAGCAATTGAAGATACACCCACGAATGCATGTTTCATATGCAAACGCCTATATTTTAGAAAAGACGTACGTTGTATCAATGAGCAAACGCTATTTTCATTGAGCTCATTGCCTTGGATGAATATGCCAGCTTCTTTTGCACTTGACCTATACATTTGCAGATTTTGCAAAAAAAAAGTGTCCAATAGAGAGATTCCTGAGTTTGCAGTTCCATTAAACATTCGACGTAACACTTCATTGGCATCCGTAGATATGTTAACGCCATTGGAAGAACGCCTTGTTTCTCCAAGAATTGCATTTTCCCAAATACGTCAACTTGGTTACAAGCGAGCTCAATTAGGATTGACTGGTGCAATTATAAACGTCCCCTCGTCTTTGGACAAGATACAAAAGGTTTTGCCAAGAAACCTTGATGATGACATGACTATTGGAATTATGTTAAAACGAATATTAGAATACAAAAATGCTTACATCGCTGGAAATGTGCGTCCTAATATTGTCATGGTCGCATTGAAAAGTCTTTGTGCTACAGATCTTTACAAATTAGAAAAAATTTGTATCGTTCCTGATTGGGAGACAAAGTTCACAGAGCTAGCAATGAAGGAGGACATTGACTTTCCATCTGACAATTGCATTGACAATGAAAACAACTCAACAAGTTCGGATAAAACCAACAACAGCATTTCCGATACAGAGTTTGATGCAACAAATGAAACATTGGTCCATGGTTATGCTAAAACACAGCTTATTGATGATTTGTCTACCAAGCTTCTAGAAATTGCACCTGCTGAAAATCAAAAGCCTCTAGGCATTTTCCAGGACAAATTCTCTGAGGAGCTTAACTTCCCAACACTTTTCTATGGATGCAGTCGAGCAGATGACATCTACAAACGGTATCGACATCAGCAAATATTCCAATGGGAGCTACAACATGAAAGTATGGCCTTTGAAGCTCATCCTACAAACTTGTTCTTTAAGACAGTCAAAGTATTGATACAACAAATTTCTAATGCTGCGTGGATATCCATTCGCATAGGTGAATTGAAAGGGAAAAAACTAAAGGCAAAGGATGTCAAGTCACAAAACAGTCTTGAGAACATTGTAAAGTCTCCAATTGCATTTCGTACCTTGAAAACTATTCGAACATCTCCAGACTATTTTGAAAACATGAGGAAAGATATTTTTTCAATGGTTAGGCAACTAGGGCCACCAACTTTCTTTGTTAGCTTCACTTTTGCAGAACACATATGGAAACCATTGTGCAATGCTTTACAACATCTTCAAACAAAAAGCAATTCCAATTTGACATTATCTCCCTCACAAAATGATATCGATGCCTTGATTAGGCAGCATCCTGTCATTTGCAGTCGCTATTATAGACACAAAATGAACTCGATGAAGTCATTGATATTGAAAAACAACTCCCTCTTTGGAACCGTGAATGATTACTTTTTCACAACTGAATTTCAGCAAAGAGGAAATGAACATGATCATGGTCTTCTTTGGATTGAGAATGCACCAGTATATGGTAAAAATAGTAAGCATGAAATAACAACTTTTGTTGATAAATATATTTCAACAGATTCTTCTTTGCTTACTGAAGAATTAAAAAAGATCCAAACCCATCGACACACACGTGCATGCAGAAAACATCGACGTTCTAGTTGCATATTTCAATTTCCTATGTTTCCGATCGATGCTACAACAATTTTAGAACCCATTGACAATGAGCCGAATAATCTCGATGAGAAAACAAAGCTCCTTACTTCTGCTCTTGAATCTAACCAATATGAAAAAAACATATGCTTTGAATCATTTCTTCAAAAGCTGGATTTGGACAAAGACAACTACATTGTGCTATTACGTTCCTTGATTAAGCAAACTACGCTACTGCTAAAAAGACATCCATCGGATATTTGGATAAATGCATTTGCAAAGAACATTCCAAATTTGTGGCAAGCAAATACTAATGCTCAATTCATTTTAGATGCTTATGCTACGGCAACATATGTAACTTCATATATAACAAAATTAGACAGACCTATGACAAAGGCATTAAAAAAGATCAAGGAAGAGTCAATTGCAAACAAATCTGGACAACTCGAAACAATATGCAAATTAGGAAACACGCTCTTAAACATGCAGCAAATGTCAATTAGACAAGCGGTCCATATTATTCTCTCTTTGCCTTTGCATTCATCATCAAGGAAAACAATTTTCATCAACACTGCTCCTGACGATAAACGAGTTCTTGCCTTGAAAAAACCATCTCTATTGAAAAAAGAATCAGATGAATCTGAAGACATACTTTGCCCTTCAATAATAGATAGATACATTGAACGTCCTAGTGAACTTGAAACTCTCAGTCTTGCTGAATATGCTTCCTTCTATTGCTTCATAAACGGAAAAACAATCAAAAGAAATAGACCGTGCATTATTCGATATATACAATATAGACAAGAAAAAAATCCAGAAAACTTTGCACGGGAAAAGCTATTGCTCTTTGTCCATTTTAGACACTTGAACAACTTTCTAACACATTCGCTCCAAACTTGGACACAAGCATATGAGCAATACAAGTCACAAGTATCAATTGTTGAGTAAGCATTCTTCCCTAAAGCAACTAGCAAATGGGGTGATCTTGACATTGCAAAGGATATTGTCGAAACACAATTGGAAGTTGCTAATTCCTTTGAAGCAACATCGGAACCCATGTATGATTCCATGGCTTTTCAAAAAATTGATATCCATAATGATCTTGTTCATAAAAAAAGAACTAGTCTAGAACAAGACCTAAACCTTTGTAATTTCAAAGAAAAACCTTTTCTACCTAACATGGAACAATATATTGCAACAAGAAGAAACCTAAACAATGAACAACAGTCTATAGTAAAAGAGATTGTTACTAGAAAAAAAACCAATCCTTCCAAGCCAATACTCTTATTTCTAACAGGGAGCGCTGGTACAGGGAAAACACATACTGCAAAAGCTCTTTTCAATGCTCTTGTTCTGTTGTATGATAAAGAACTTGGAAGTGACCCATTGAAAAGAAAAGGCCTCATTGCAGCACTTACTGGAAAAGCGACATACAATGTTGATGGCATCACTATCCATTCTGCTTTTAAACTTCCCTTAAATTCTGGCAACTTGCTCCCATTAAGTTCAAATACATTAGATATTCTTACGAAAGATTTTGATCAACTTCAAGTGTTGTTGCTTGATGAAGTATCTTTAATAGGTTCGCATATTCTTTATAACATAGACAAACGTATGCGCGAAATCAAGCATTCTCCAACAAATCCATTTGGAAATGTTGATGTAATTTTCTGTGGTGATTTATTTCAAGCTGAACCTGTGCATGATTCTTGGATTTTTGAATTTCCAACTTTCCGACAAAACAAATTCCCATATAGTTTTTGGCTTGACAATATAAAATCTTATGAACTTACAAAGGTTGTTAGACAAGAAAGTGACATTTTCATATCAATTTTAAATAGAATCAGAAAAAGCCTACAATCAGCTAGCGATATGCAATATTTAAATGCACACTGCCATAGACCAGCACCTGTTGATCCGACATTTCCATTCTTGTATTATCGAAACAAAGATGTCGATTCCCACAATGCAAAAATGTTGTCATATGTAGAAACAGAAGCATTCACATTCATAGCACATGATAGCAAAATTGATGAAGCTGACTTCAATTACGAACGGCAAAAAACAAATCGACTTCCCCAATCAATTGTATTGAAAAAAAACATGCTTGTTGAATTGATTGGTGGAAACTATCTCATTGAAGATGGGCTTGTGAATGGAACAGAAGCTATTTTCCGGCACTACGACAAAACATGCTCAGACGTTATCTGGCTTGAGTTTCCTACTGCAAAGATAGGTGCGCTTACACCTACTAATATGCATTGGCTATACAACAATTCTATAAACCATACCTGGACACCTATCAAAAGAATATCAACACAGATCTTCGATGGCAATAAAAGAAATTTTGTTAGGACACAATTCCCAATTCAATTGGCATGTGCTAGAACAATTCATAGAGCACAAGGCTTGACACTTGAAAAAGTTGCATTTGATCCAAAAGGGGTTACAAGGCATGGCCTTGTTTACACTGCACTTTCTCGTGTAAAAACCATTGAATGTCTCTATCTTGTAAACAAATTAGAAGAAAAGAACTTTACTGTTTCATCAAAAGTCCTTGCCGAATCAAGTAGATTAATAAAAGACACCATTGCAATTTCAATATGGTCTAAATTCAATTCCTTGTAATCAACATCTTATTATATGTTCACTTAATACACGTAGTATGGTCCTGCACATTGAGGACATTGCACATGACACTGAACTATTAGAATCACACATTCTATGCCTGCAAGAAACTCATTTGCATTCGCCTCCTACGCACACAATGTTTGCAAATCAATACACATGCATTGCAACTTATTCGGTGCATGGTCTTGTAATAGCTATCAAAAAAGAGATTCCAATCTTGCAAACTGCAACATACAATGAAAAATTCATTGAGGCAATTGTCCTTGATCTTAGACTTAATAACAACACCATGAAGATTATAAATATCTATATCAAACCAAATACTGAATTTGACAAAGTCAATTGTGCCCTCAATTGCATTTTGTCACAAAACAATAATACGAAAATGCCTATTGTTCTTGCCGGCGACTTCAACATAGACATGTTGAAGGAAACAATGACTAAAAAATTAATCCAGTCATATATGCAAACAAAAAAACTCAAACTAAAAACAAGTCATATCACAACTAGCTATGATTCTATGATCGATCACTTTTGGACAAATTTGGACCTCGATACAATTTCATTTACTATCTCAGACGCTTATTGGTCTGATCATTTTAGCTGTTTTCTATCAATTCTTTTAGATTTAATATGATCTGCTTGCATTGCATATTTCAAAGAATATATCCATGATATCGTCATTGCCTTCTTTTATTTGAGTTTTTGAAATTTCAAAGACATTGATTCTCAGTTTTTGAAACTACAAGCAAAAACCTACATAGAAAAGCAAACTGGCATTTGGCAATTAACTTCTTTCTTCTCCTTTTGCAATGAACAAAATATTGGCCAATTCCCTTGCTTTTTCAACCTCCAATTTCCTTTTTTCCCCATGCATACTCTGACATGCCAACCATTTATTTGTGATGGCCATTGGCTAATATGCATTGACTATTTACTATGCGCAATAATTTGAAAAAAAAAATTGGAAAAAACAAAACAAGAGGAAAAAAAAACACTGTTGCTTCAGCTGTAAACATCAAACAACAGCTCTTTGTTTGTTTTTATAGACAAGAATCAATGTTTTCTTCTCTTGTAGCATTACATTTCAAATGCAATTACCTAAACTCTTTGCAATTTTTTCTATTCTATTCATTGACTATTGATTAATCCGAAACATTACTCACATAAACCTCAATCTTGTGTACTTCTATTCATAGATATTCAAATTATGGTTGTTGACATGAACAAATTTGTTTCTTCTTTCTTATATGCCAAAACTGAATGCAATATCACTTTCGAAAATTCTTGCTAATTCAATTTGCTTTAGTCTATATCTATAAAGATCTATGCTCTGCATGTGACTACTAATGGTTTCAGATCTAGCTCATTTTTCAGAATTGGTTAAAAAAAAAAACGAAGTCACAAAAAATACACAAGACAAACAAATTTGCCAGAAGTAGATCATTGTTGCAATGACATCTGCATTGAGCACCCCATCTACCGAATCAAATGTCTCTTCTTCACAAGACATGGTAGAGATAGGATCAATCGCAGCTGCCTCATTGCCTATTTCAAATGCAAAAACAAGCAGTCCAAAAAGGTAATCTTGCTTTGCATCGAACCTAGTCTTTTTTTTCCTTTTTTAGATTTCTGTTACTTAATTTTTTTCTCTTCTACTTAAATCTTAGTTAATTTATTTCAGCCATTTTCTTGTACATAATCCCTATTTTTTCCCATGTGCTTGCCTAGAAATCATGTAATTGTCTATACATAGCTACCAACAATTGCAAAATTTAATTGCTACTTTCTGTGTTCCATCTTCTTATGTCACAGATTAAAGCAAGCACTTCTTCAATCTTCATCTATTGCAGACTTATGTACTCTGTCTCATGCAAATGTTTTTGAAGGAGATATTTTAATTGTCTATGGCCCTGCGCAAAATCGTACACAAAATTCGCCTGTGAAGACAAAGATTCTGCATGCAGACCTTGTAGATAAACATGGTTTCATGACAATTACTATTACCATGAATGACAACCTGGTCAACAGATTTGGCAACTTCTTGTTGCCTGGTAAAAGTGTCCGAATTACTGGATTTGAATTAAAGAAAAGAGGCCAATATGATCGTGGAGATGCTATAAACTCCATAGCAATATTTCCTTCCAGTCACATTGAAACAATAGATCAAACATGTAAAACACGTTGTCTTCCTCCAGACACTACAATTGCCGAGCTAGTTTCATCTGATGAGGGATATGTTGTTGGTTCAGTTGTTGCTATAGTAGTTGCATGCGAATACAAAAACAAACAATTGGATTTCTACATTAGGGATGGCGAAACTCCAAATGACTATGCAATTGTACTGTCAACTTGCTTTTGCTCTTTCCAAAGCTCATATTAATCTTATTTTTTTGTCGTTTCATTGTTAATTGCTAATACAACTGCACTTTCCTCTAGGTTCATATGTACTTGTCAATTGCAAATTATTTATGCATTTTTTCCTGAATTTTTCTTTTTCATTCTCACAGTTTCAAGTGAGCGACAATTATAAAAACTTCTTTCTACAAGTGCAGCAACAGCTTGCACAGGACGAGCCACCACTCTATTTATTTAAAAACATCGTTCGACCAGGCTCAAAAGGCAGTCATCTGATGAAGGCCTCCCAGGCCACTTTTATTGATCCACTCAATGATGAGTTTGCAATTCAAGATTTGCTTATGATTGTTGAAGCTAAGACACGGGTCAGAGATACACTTCATTGTTCTCTGTTAAACTATGAAATTGCTGCAACAATTCTTCTAATTCATAGCACAAAAAAGAAAAAAGGAAAAACAACATACTCTATTTTTCTTTTCACATATGTTTTGTCTTGTCAGCTCTCACCAACTGTTTTAAAAATCACCTATTCGTTATATTTTATCATAAACAAGAAACAATCCACATCAACTGTTTTATTAACAAGATTATCTATCTAATCCATATTCATGAAATCAACTATGTTATAGCTAGAAAAAAGCTTATCTCAACACTGTCCCAGAACATTTGCGTATGCCCATGTCTTTTGCAACACCCTATTTGCATTTATACTATTACAATATTTAAAAAGAAAATATGTTTCTTTTTTTCCCCAGCTTTTGTTTCCAATACTTTTAGCAATAGATCTAATTTTTTTCTCCTTTTCTTCTTAGCAACTTGCATTTACTCCTGCACTATTTCTATATTTTTGTACTTATCTCATACTCCATATATTTCCTATCTTGAAAATTGCAATAGATATATGGAATGCTCAAAATTAAAAATGCTTTTGCACCGCCATTCCAATGTACATGTGCGGAATGCAAGCTTCCAATGATCCAAAGCACCACATTTTGTTCTTTTTGCAACCAAGAAACAACTCCAGCCTATGAGCATGTGTTGCAATGCAAACTGGAAACAGATCAGGGCATCCTCGAATGCACTCTTCGAGGTGCACAGCTAAAAGAATATTGTCCAGTTGTTGCAGTTGTCTCATATGAACAATATTGCCAAGCTGTCACAGCAACTATTCATCATCTGCGCAAATTCAACCAACAAGGCCTATTCACTCTTGCAATGAACAACAGAATAGTAAACTGCAAAAAACTCTAGACACAAGGTATGCAGAAGCAACTGTTAAAACAACAACCTTTCTTAATTGTTGTTGATAATTTACCCACCTTTGCTATCTGTCACTTTTGATTGCTTTAAATAATAGTTGTTTTTTTTTCACTATCAGTGATCAATAGCTATTAGCTATAGTCTTGACATTCAATGATGATAGACTAATGTCAATATGCATTCACTTTATTAGCATACAGTTTATTTAATCATGTTCTAGAATACAACTTATCTAATAACGCATCTGTATTTGTGACCCAAAGCTTTTACCTTTTGTCTCAAATGCTTTGATTCAAAGACACAATTTTTGAACTTCAAACTATTCATTTCGTCTCAGTGTCTATGAAATAGCTTTTTATTACAATATAGTCTGTCTGTACATTTATACTAATTTCTGTCGATTTAGTCACAGAAATAGCAGAAATTATAGGTACATTTAAAATATTCATGAATATGACCAAGGTTTAGCTCCAAATTCACATGTAACATGCTTTGCTGTCAACATTCTCATGTTTTAATTTTTTGTAACATGTTTTGCTTTCAATTATCAATTGCTTTTGATATTAATATTTTTCCTTTCTTCAATGTACAGGAAGCAAATTTCAGTCCCTTCTCATTACACTGACCACGGCAATTTCAACTCATAGATTACAAAGAGCATATCTAGCTTTGACAAATACTTATCTGCATTTGCAATAGCTAAGATATAAAGAAAAAAAAACTTGACTGAAATTTTGTTTTTTTTATATAGTCAATGTAATTATACATGCAACATGGTCGATTGCCATGGTTTTGTACCAGTGCATATACAACAATAGTCTATGCATCTGACATATTGACAGCCTCTGTTATCACTATTTTGATACAAAGCTATAGATATATATACAGAAACATAACTTTATTTAAATGCTTCTCCAGTTGTGGATACTTGTGTTAAGATTACAATTCTGCTTTTTCATGCTATATACTCTCAAACAATTTTGTATTTATTTCATTGTTCCCTAACTAGGAAAGTTGTTTGCTACAAAAGCTCATAACTTACTTTAAGCAAACAAATCCACTAAAAGTAGCCAGGTCATTTGGATTGTGTTTGCAGCATGGCATTTGAACAATACCACTTTGCTTTTGTTTCCAGTGGCTTCATCCACACAATCTATAAGAAGGCATCCAAGTTCAATTGATTAACAATGTTTTATAGTATTGACAGTTGACTTTATCTTGGGTGCACTGTAGATGTTCGTTCATTCTGGGTTGTTAAAGTGCCCATTATTAGGCTGCTATGAGGTACACAGATCATTTTTTTTAAAAGTTCCTATCCCAGATTATTGCAAAATAGAAAAAAAGCCATATATGTTGTTTCTTTTTTTGAGAGTCTTGTTTAAAATCTCCTTCCATTCCAATAACAGTTTATCGCAGGTTATTGCAAAATAGAGAAAAACCCGATGTGTTGTTTCTGTTTTTGAGAGTCTTGTTTCAAATCTCCTTCCATTCCAATAACAGTTTCTCGGTACTAGGGTAACTGCCTATTCCCACAGGTCCAAACATTGATGGTATATAGCATATGCCGCATGATATTCTGTATCTTACTAAATTTGATGCAACCCTTCAAAGACAGTGAAGCAACTTGATTACCAAATTGAAAGAAATTGCTTCTATCTAAATTTAAAAAACCTTCATTTTTGTTAATTAGATTGAAGACTAATACTAATGTCAAATTAATTGTTACTTAATTTAGAGAGGAGTGATCTGAGCTCTAGCACCACTCTCAAAGTTATGTATCTTGATAGTGTTGTAAATCATCTATAACAGGGAAAATATTATGGTCTGTTATGACAAATTGGTTCTTAGTAGCATAGATCCATCGTTCACCATCTTATCTCTGCATCTATTAAGTGCTGAGTGAGATAAAAAGCATGATGTTAAAACTTGATGTATTTTGACCTCATGCAAGGTTAAGATGGATCTAAGTCAGTTTATTCGTAACTGTTTAATAATATATATATATATATATATATTGGTATTACGGGAATTATTTAGAGAAATAAGACATGGGCTCTTTTTTCCATTTCTCTAGCTTTGCATTGATGCACACACAAACGAAGTGTTGAAAATATCCCCCCACTTAGGTTCTAAAGCACCTCACTCCTCACAGCACAATTAAATTCATTCTACAATTAATCTTTTTGCTTGATTTTGTCTTTATTATTTTTTGTTTTCTTTGCCTTTATTAGTCAAGATTTACAGGAACTGCATTGGGCATCCTGAAGAACACTTATTTTCTTCTTGAATTTGTACATTTCAATTTAATAGTCTAATAAGATGGTTGTCCAAGCTTCTTGGCCTTTTAGTACAGATCCAATATATTATTGTTTTCCTTGGCTTCATTGGATAAACTTTCCGAGCACTAGTGCATTGCCTATCCCAAATAAGTTTAATCTTCTTCCTCAATTTATAACTTTCAATTTAATAATATAAAAAAATGCGTGTTCAACTCTCTTGGCATTTTATTACAGATTATATATGTTTTCCTTCTGTACCAAGGGTTGGGTTGCATTCTTTGCAAAAATTGCTATTATGCTTTATTTTCTGAGAAATATCTATACATTTGTTTTACCAATTGTAAGGCTGCCCTGTAATTTGACAATAAGGGAATTTATGTTACTCATGTCATCAAGTTTCATGTAAATTATGTTTCATGTGTCATTCATAAATCATTCATAAATTATTTTTCCACATGGCTTTCCTCTAGTATGAGATTGATATGCTCTCTTCCCTTATACAAATATTTGGTGGCTTGAAAACAAAAAAGGTTCATCCGTTGGGCTATTTTTTTCCCTATAAACAACATAAGCATAGGCTTATTTATTCCAAATTCAGTAGAATCATTCTGCTTCCTGTTTCAGTTTTCATTTTTGAATCGATCGAACAAAATCTTGGTATTAACATGGCCTCCCTGACAGTGCTTTAAACAACTTCTTTGCACTTACTCAAATATGTTACATTTATCACTAACCTGAAATCTAATTGCACATTTAAAAAGTGGCCTCTCCAAAATTTTATATACACTTAAGAATCAATATTCGAAATTTCATCAACTTTGCTGTAACACTTTGGATTTTTTTTTAAATGCAAGTTGTATTTTGTGACTTAAAATATATATTTATTCTATACATATTATTAAAAGAAATCAAAGGCTTAATATTATCCTACAGAATCACAAAGTAAGTTGTGCTTTTATGTTTCAAAATTGTAATTCTTAATATTGTCATCAAGAGTTAACTTATTATGATGTTTGTGATTTTCTAGAGAATGGCTGTTAGGATTTAGCCTTAGCTACTTGCTACCATCCTCAATGGCCCCTTCAGTTCTTCCTATGAGCTTTTTATAAACTCCATGGCCTAGTTCTCTAAATTCAATAATGTCTCCCCTCCCTACAACTTCAATGGTGGGAAATGTTGAGCTCACCTTCTCGTGTCTCTCATTTCCTTACAGGGTCGTCCTGATTCTGTGGCTCTTAGTCTATTCTCCTAGCATGTGGTGATTGTAAGGGATAGTGCCCTCAACGCCACATGGTTCACGAAGCCTCGACACCATCCACTATAATTGCATGAGATGTTGTAGAACAATAGACGTTTTACAATGAGAATGGACTTGAATGAAAATTTAATGGTATTTGACGAAACTTGCAAGGCTTCATCAATTGATCTTATGTACTTAGAATCCAGAAACTCAGAAGTAAGTTTACACTTACCCCTATGCAAAAGCCTTCTTCATTATACTGAATAGAAATTGGATTCAACTTAGGGACTTGATTCTGGGGTAAATGTAGCCTCTACATAAGCCCTAGGTCCAATCTATGACCCTTCATCGAATTCTCTCTATGCAACTCATTTGGATCAGTTTTCCAAAACAAATTTTTGGGTAATGACTCACATAATGACATCAACAATGCATTATGAAAAATCAATTTCAGAAGTGACTAGACAAAGCACTGCTCCACTACTACATATGTTTGCTTGTGTAGACGTGGACTGCAACAAAGGTTTTTTTTAACCAGAAATTAAGCTAGTAGTAAAAGAATACACTTGGACCTAGAAGCTGCATTATAAACAAAATTTTTTTTCCTTGTAGAACATGTTTTGAAATAGCGCATATCACCAGCCACTATGACAATACCACCAAGGTTGGATGGTAATAGAAATTTCCTTGAAAACATACTTGGTTGGATGCAATAATGGAAGTACATCATCTAATTAATGAAAAGTACATCATCTAATTAGTAAGGGCCCTCTATGGCTCACTTAGCCGTCTACCTTTCAAACTAGTAGGTGCTCCCTTTAATTGAGACACTTGCTAGAAATACAAGAATATTTCCCCTTACCCCAAGCATGAAAGCTACAATCCCCTTCAGTGAAGACAACAAAATCATATCCCCTAGAAAACATAGAGGCTTCACAAATCACTAGCCTAGACTCGACTGTGCTAGGAATATCAAGCAAAGGTAGAAAGGAAGAACAACCAATTTTGGTAATCTTGGAACCCTTTTTCAATCCCTCTAGACAAAGAGAATACTGAACAAGATCAAGCAACAACAACCTATCACACCAATTTAAGATCGAAAGAAAGAATGTAGAATCATAACTAAGAATATATCATGCCTACCATCCCAATAGTAGATAATGACAAGAAACTACCAGTGAAACTTATTCTAGTCCTCCATTGTTTCCATCTTATATGCTTGGTTCATTTGTATTTATCCATGTAATTTAAGGTTAAATAGAACTATTCCAAAAAATAAAAAACCTGGAATTTGATAATGTTCCATTTCCTTTCGAATTTGTAAGTCATTACACCAATTATAAATCTATGATCACAACCTTTTAAATTCAAAATCTAACAATTATTGTAAAAATAAATAAAATATATCATTAAAAATCAAAATAAAATAAACATCATTACATATTTATTAAATTAATAATATATATAAACATTATATATATACCTATAAAATCATTCTATCAACATATAAACATAATTATGAATATTAAAAAATGATTCTTCCATTGATTCATATTCATCATTCCTTGAGTATTGCCTTACATCCAAAAACGAGGGACTAAAAAGTCAAAATATATTTCATATGGTTTTGACATATATATAATTTTTTAAAGTTTGTTTATTATTTATTATATTAATTATTAATTTTTAATTGTTATGGAATTTAGCATATTTTTGAATTGTAAAAGAGCTATGTTTAATAGTGTTATGTTTGCTAGTGGCTTTCACAATTGATAACAAAGGTTATGAATAAGAATTGATAACATGCATAGTTAACATGGGCAATATAAATCACCATGAATGAACATCATTTTTACATGAATTTTGTAATGTCTTATAATTTAATGCCAAGCCTCTTACACCTCCACAAGAAAGTGATTTAAAAACAAAACTTTCAAACAAACATCAATAACATTTAGTCAAATTCATTTACAAGATTAGAATCTTGATTGTTATCATTAACTAGATATCAATAAATGTAAATGGCTCTAAGACAAACCAAAAGACTAAAGAAATCTAACACAGAGTACCACTATAATAATTACAAAATAATTTTCAAAACATATTTTAATGATTACAAAATATGTTCTAATAATTTTCAAAATATATTCAAAATAATTACAGCTTCCATTGCATGTATTATAATTTTATGCCCACTTGTTATTTAATAATGTTCCACTCCACTACAACATGTTATTTAATAATGTTCATGTCCAAAACAGGTTTATGTTCAATAAATAATGCATTGTTAACAAACAACAATTGCTAATGCAATGTCGGGGACATTGCCACCTCATCGTGGCTCTTGTTAGGATTAATCAAAGTTTGCATTAGTTTAAAAGAGAAAATATAATATTTATGGTTGATGAGTTTGTTAGGTTATTAGGATTAATGTGTAACATTTTGTTTTAGGTTATAAAAAATTGTTATGATGTTTAAAGATAATTAGTTTGAATGTTCACGTGGGTTATTAGAATTTTAGTCATTAATGGATTTTATGTTTAAGAGAATATGTGTTAGATGATTGTATTTTATATGTTAGTTAATGGAGTTTTATGTAAAGTCTAGTTATCTCACCTGAAAAGAAGCTAAACTAGGATCATTAATTATAAAAGAGTTTTTAGGCATTATAGTGCACGTAGTTTGTAAGAGAATGGTTTGGCAAGGAGTATTGCTATCTTGCGTTATGATGTTTAAAGATAACTTGTTTCAAGGTTAATACTCCATGTTTGTCATTAGAATTTTAGTCATTTACATTTTACATTTTTTTTTGTTAGTCAACAAACTTTATTTTAAAATAGATATTATGTAAAGTCTAGTTATCCTATCACATATTCTCAACAAAAGTTTCTAACCACTTACCTGTTGGGTATGTTATATCTCTTCACATGGTCGCTGCGTGTACAACACGATCCCTACGGCACTAGTGATTCGCCTGCGTCGGGCGCGTCCGGAGGGGGGGGGTTTAGAGGGGGGGGGTAGCCCGACAGGGCCCACCCCCTTCGTTTCGGACCGTTAGGTTCCGAAACGACACGGAGGGGGCCGTTAGGCCCCCGGAGTCCGCGCGGAGCGCAAAATTTTTTGGGTTGCTTTTTGCTTTTTCGCGATTTTCGACCCATTGTACTCTAATCTAATTCCAGTAAAAGGAATTAGGGTTGTAACCTAATTCGGGTAAACGAATTAGGGTTTTAGATGCTGCAGAATACCATTTATTGTATTGTACATGTAAAATAAACATATAATGAAAAAGGAGCTATGCGGCTCTAAGTATTGGCTGGTTTTTTCCCGGTTAAGGGTTTCCAGGTGAAAATCTCTGTGTAATGTGTGTGCCATTGTGTATTTTCTGTTAATGCTTAAGAATCATATGAGTCTGTACTTCACTGTTAAGGTTTAAAACTTACATTACCATATTAGTGATATGCTAGTTGTTGTCACTTTTACCTCAATACATTTGAAAATCATCCCTCTTAGAGGCCCATTTGACCCATCAACCCAATCTGTAACTAGGCATTAGTTTTCCCTTTCAACCTCTAAAAAAATCATAAAAACTCAGATTTACTTTTCTATTTTAGCAATCCAAAAATTTCTAGCAATAAAATCAGAACTTTAGATTGCATTTACATCTTGAATGCCTTCATTCTCTCATCTAAATTAGGAATGTATTTTATGGTTATAAAATATGTAATTCTTAGACTCAAATCCTGTAACGTAGCTGCTTTTGGCCTCATAATACTATTGTTTGCATGAGTAAACCTAGACAGACCAAGGACAGCATGACAATTAACTCGACGGCCCGGGACCATTAGTTTTCCCTTTCAACCTCTAAAAAAATCATAAAAACTCAGATTTACTTTTCTATTTTAGCAATCCAAAAATTTCTAGCAATAAAATCAGATAAAATCAGAACTTTAGATTGCATTTACATCTTGAATGCCTTCATTCTCTCATCTAAATTAGGAATGTATTTTATGGTTATAAAATATGTAATTCTTAGACTCAAATCCTGTAACGTAGCTGCTTTTGGCCTCATAATACTATTGTTTGCATGAGTAAACCTAGACAGACCAAGGACAGCATGACAATTAACTCGACGGCCCGGGACCATTAGTTTTCCCTTTCAACCTCTAAAAAAAATCATAAAAACTCAGATTTACTTTTCTATTTTAGCAATCCAAAAATTTCTAGCAATAAAATCAGATAAAATCAGAACTTTAGATTGCATTTACATCTTGAATGCCTTCATTCTCTCATCTAAATTAGGAATGTATTTTATGGTTATAAAATATGTAATTCTTAGACTCAAATCCTGTAACGTAGCTGCTTTTGGCCTCATAATACTATTGTTTGCATGAGTAAACCTAGACAGACCAAGGACAGCATGACAATTAACTCGACGGCCCGGGACCAACATCTTGGTTGGAGAGCGGTGGAACCTTCTTCGACAGTGGCGGATCACTGAGCGTAACAAATTTCATAGGAACATCAGTCTTCGGCTTCGACAAGAAGGAAATGCCTAGATGTTCCGCAATCACGTCCAGCTTCATATGCATAAAGATGGAGTCCTCGGCATGGTCGTAGCACCTTTCTTCATGAGTCTTAAAACGCTGAGAGCCCGACAACACATCCACCCGAGCTTCAATAGTCTGTGCGATCATAGTCTTTGTAACCCAGAACATCACCACCGCTCGGTTATACAGGGCCATCCTCCCTCGAGTATTTCTCGGGCCTGAATCCAATTTGCCATTGCCAGGACCTCCGACGTAGGCTCGCCCTCTTCGACTCGTAACCAAATATTCTCCTCAAGCTCCTCCAAATATTTCTGTAACTCGGGAGGAAACATACGGCGAAAGAACACCGCCGTAGCCGCAGCACTCCACTGGTCTCTACTCAGCCCACCCTGGTCCTGACGCCCCCTTCTCACATTGCTCGGACCCCCTTGGTCCTGAAGGCCCCTCTAGCAGGTCTCCCACGAGGCGACATACTAACTTCCTCCTCTTTACCGTTACCCACCCAGCGACGTAACATAGACAGCATAGGGTAGGTAGAAACACAAACATAACTGCTGCAATGGTGCCTGAAGCCAAACAGGGTATGGGAATTTAAAGGGATAATCCCATTTATCGCCATTAAACCTGTCATAATGATCACAACGTTGTGATAATCATCCTTGTCCTTGGCATTCGTCATTTGCGCAGAAGCTTTAAAGATCTCACGCAACGGGAATGCCAGAGGCCAAGAGATCATCCCCTTCGCACACCCCATATCTCTGGAAGTGATTATCCAAACAATGAGCAAAGGATGAAGGGTCATGTTTATAATCAGTTCCATAAATTAGCGGAGAGCCACCTGTCCACTCCATGATGTGGAGGTCTCCTGATTATCAATCACATCAACCTGTCGGGCAAGTGTAACGCCAGAGGATGGATCCTCAATACATCGCTCAACGTTAGCTATCTGGAAGCACTTACTACGGCACGTGCCATTTCGCATGTTAAGGGCCATTCCTTCCCATCCGTCTCCCTAGCACGTAGTTCCTTGATTGGCTAGGCAGTCTGCCAAAGAGTTAGCCTTTTGGCGTACATGGTGGAAGGTGTCTGTGTTTATCATGGCAAGGGCTTCGCCAAGACAATGAAGACTCCATGCAAGCCGCCACGAGGGTGAAGAATCAGTTTCGAGTCACCCTCCACTTGGAGGCGTGAATAACCACATTGCTTAGCCATGGAAAGTCCTTGTAACAGAGCTTCACACTCCACCATGTTGTTCGTCTCCCTCCCCAAGGATCCAAAGAAACAATCCATCACCCTTCCTTGGTCTTTGCGAAAGACTCCTCCATACCCTGCTCGGCCCGGGTTTCCTTTGGACGCCCCATTGAAGTTCAACTTTATCCAGCCTGAAATGGGAGGAGACCAAACCACAGGACTTTCAGGAATGCTCGGATGTCGGTTAAGGCTACCAATATGAACTGGAAGATTTCGAATTCCCTAGGTATGCAAAATTCTTGTCTCCATATCAGGAATTACTAGGTCTGTTTCCATCCAAGGTGTTAACTTAAGAGTTTCATGGATCCCTCTTTAAATGTGACTGAAACCACTTGGGAAATGGTTTCAATACAGGCAGAAAATGACATTCTTTCTCTCTATTTCTATACACGAAACATTTTTTGGTATGAAAACAAGGGAGAAACGTTTGGGATACAATGGGAAAATGTTTGCTTGGTGTTTCCTTTATGGAAACATTAGGGAATTGATTTCTGTACAAGTATTATATATGGAAATCCCGGTGAATATAGCTGCTTTAATAACACATCTTCCACACATGGTGGAGGCCCTGATGAAACAAGAAATAAATTTGTACAAAAAGATGATTGAATGAATTTGCATCCAATGACAATATTTTTGGTAGAATGTAGAGGAATATAAAATCCCATTGTGGAAGATGTTGTAGAGAATATCTTGGTTCAAGAGCACATAAACAATGATTATATTCAATGTTGTTCTTCAAAGGCAAGAAAAGTTATTATGTTATCTTTAGCTTTGGTCTCAAGAGAATCTGTATACTTCCTGAAACGTGAATTCTAGCCTAAATCTGAACTGTGATCTAAAAGTTGTGACCTCTCCCAGTAATGGATCCTTTGTAAAATTTGGGTGTGGTTCAAACTTCAAACAAACTTGAAAATGTGTGGGTACCTGTTCTATTGAAGGCTCAGAAGTGGACCCCTTTCATGGTATTTATTTATGTGAGCCAATTGAAAATGCATTCAAAGATGACAAAGATGGATAGATACCTTCTTACTTTACGAATGGAAAATATGGTCAGAGGTCATGAGAGGCTTGGATTCAAGCATCATTTGCATGATCTTGTCTTACCAACCAAGTTGAAGAATGAAACACTTTTCAGGTCAATGTATGATAAGTTGTGTTACCAGATCTGCCACACCACTATGTAGGATCCATGGATCCCTTCTGAATCTGGATTCGAATCCACCTAGGATCCATCATGGAAATAGATTCCCCAGTGAAGAAAATGTATTTTGAGCTCAAGAAACAGACCCTGTGGAAAATCAAACAGATCCTAAAATTTTGAAATGGATCATGAACAGTAAGATGAATGGGAAGATATATGATTGGTCATGTGTTGGGTTTTAAATTTTATGTAAACAAAGTGTATTGTTTGGTTGGCATAACACACAAAGAGAGAGTCAACTTGTCCTTCTAATGACGAGCCATCCTCAAGCATATAATAAGTTGTCTATCCTGTGAATGTAATCTTTAATGTTCTGGAGAGCTAAACATAAATTTCTGAGAAATAAAGACTCAACTAAGCTCACCATGTCATAATCTTGTTCTAATACCAATTGAAATACATAATGAAGAACAAGAATTGGTGGAAAGGCATGAAGTAAAATTCATTTTTCACCATATTATTCACATGCAAGTACATTATATAGTACAAATTCTGTAACCTCCTTTAATGATCCACATAACTAATCATATGTTATTTGGGATAATGAATATATACCAAGATAAGCATAAGGTATTGGTCTTAGGACTTAATGATTAGGAGCAAAGTTGATTACATCCAAATTCTCTTCCCTTTACCTCTGAACCAATATCCTTCTCCATCTTGCATATCTCTTGTTGTTGTTCCTCAACAAACCTCTCCTCCTCCTTCGAAAATGAATTCAAGGGCTCCATTATAATGGAAGTAAGCCTGACACATCGAGATATATCCAGCGAACAAAGGGTGTTCTCACCAGGATTTGAAACCTTCCACACACTTCTCCATCTTGCATATCTCTTGTTGTTGTTCCTCAACAAACCTCTCCTTCTCCTCCTTCGAAAATGAATTCAAGGGCTCCATTATAATGGAAGCAAGCCTGACACATCGAGATATCTCCAGCGAACAAAGGGTGTTCTCACCAGGATTTGAAACCTTCCACGCACTGATTTTCTTTTAGACTGTGACGATGGGAACCCAAAGTAAAAACAAATGCCATTGAACTGCCCTAGGCTCTATGTTTTAGTGCTCCCACTTTGTATTGACATTATTTTGCACCCAATAGTCTTTTTGGCCTACTCTACTGGTTATTTGTTGGAAATTAATAAAATTATCTTATCTTATCTTCTATCCTTGTGTTTAATTGGCTCAATCATGATGATGAATGGTGGCTCATACCTCCAAGTCTCTACTTGTGCAGGTGGGTTCCTGGAGGATTAATATTGGCTTAATGAGGTGAATTCCTAGATCATCCTCATCGATTTCCACTTGCTGCTTGCAGTACCTCTCACTTCCTATTGGCTGTTCACATGAGCTTTTTCCTTCATATCAAATTCCTCCACCCCATCTATGGAATTCAAAGTATTCTTTGTTGTTCGGTAATGAAATATAAGATGCTTTGTGTTAAGGTAATATGTTTTTAAGCCTTTTGAAGATGCAATTTTACAAGATAGGGTATGCAACATAGTTCAAGTTTATGGTTGAATTGCACCTGCGCCTTATGTCTTTGTTGGTTGGATAGTTAAGGGAAATTTTATGACAATATGGTGGAAAACATGTGCAACTTACATCTTGTATCTTTTGCTTGATTCGTGGATGCCCTTCATGACGTCTACATGGAGAAACCACTTTCTTGGAGAGAGTTACACCCCATTTTGCATGGGTGTCCACTTTCATCAGAATCTCATCAGGGGGTTACATGTTATGGAGATTGGATGGATTGAATCAAACAATAGCATATGATAGGTTTCCAGATCTATGTGCAGAGGCATTAAGGCTTGTAGCAAGGGTATGCTTGAAGGTTGTGTTTGCATCGTTCCTAGACTTGTGATATATGGATACTAATAGTAGATTTGAAGCATTTGAGGACCAGAGCTATATGTCGACCTACAAACCATGACCTATTGTGGCAGTAAAAGAGGGTTCCAAACTTCCATCATATCTGTAAGAGCCATGAAATATCTCAGGATTATCTCAAAAGTGTTATGAGGTGTTACTCATATTGACCATGATTTCTTCTTGTGGTTTAATATCATAGAGTACACTATCCTAGGGCTGAAAGAGACAACATATTGGTTTCTTTTAGGGTTTATGTTGCTGGTTTGAGGTCAGAACTTCGCCTATGTATGGAAGCTAGGTAGAAAGAAGCAGTCTCAAAACCTATTTTTAGGCAAGTATGGGAAAACCTCTGGAATTTTTTCCATCATTCAGTGACCAAAAGTTCGTGAACAGCAATAAACTAGCCAAATGATCAATTCTGAGCACTTCTGGGCAGTTCTATGTGTAATTTCACCTTCAAGGACATCAATATTTTGAGTTTTGGTACATTTTGGGTAGCTTCAACCCTAAAAACCAAGTGTACTTATGTGCATTAAAGGGTTCATGTGCATGTTTTGGCTTTCCAAATCAGCATCTTGTCCAAACTCGGGAATGTTGAGTAGATTTCGGGCCTATTCCTGATATTTTGCAGCAAAAAACATTAATGACATCACATCGTCTCAAATTCTGGGCGAACCTGAGCATGAAAGCAAGAGTAAGGAGCATTTATGGGCACTCCTGGGCATAGTTTCAGCAATAAACAACTCTAAATTAACAATTCTGGGTGAATTCTTGAAGAAGATTCAAGGAAGAATAACAACCAGCAGCAAGTATCTACCATCTTGAGGTTATGGTGGCCTAGCATGGTTTGTTACCAGCAGGAGATGCCAACTGTGATTTTTGGACCACGATTATCAATGCCCATCCTTTGAGAAGTTTCATATTAACATTTTGTTGAGGTGTCACCTTAAAGCACACATGTATGAAGGCAATCGTATGGTGGGATGTTGACATCCTTGAGCTCATGAATCTGGAGACAACGTCACATATGAGTCCTTATTATATTAAATATTAATCTTTAGATGGAGCTGCCTCATATGACGACATCATGGTTTGGACTATCATGGATCCATGGATCTTCATACTAATGAGTTGAATAAGTTATGGTTATATTATGGAGGCCATTCATGCATTGGTTGGGGATATGTCCACTTTTAGAGGGACATCTCACCTTAGCATCTCACACGTCCATCTTTGAAGCATTTGTTGATGGGTCTTGCATTGAGTGTTCCAGGGGGTATGGGTGTGTTACTGGGAAACTAGCAGGATGGCCCAGTAAGCATGTGCGAGGAGGTGTGACCCAATGTCACCTTAGTCACACTCCTTTGACTTCTTTGGAGAGTCTTTTATCTCCAAGGGGAGAGCCCTTACAGAACACATGTAAACACCGAGCCACCAAATCCTAGATCTTCCTATGCAATAATATTAGTGACTAGTGCCTTTATGGAATCAAGTATGGAATGGAGAATATACTTGCTACAGGAATGTAAATGTTGTATATACTATTAAACCAAAGTAAGCATGTCAAAGTATTATTCATGCAACAACTATCAAAGACGTATGATCATTCATCTAGGTAAAAAGGTAAATGTACTGCTGCAAGAATGGCAATTAAATATATTTCACAGTAACTTCAACAGTAATAAGCCACTTAAGACAGTGATTTTACAGCAGTAGATAGCGAAGTACTTATCAAACAATTATGGAATTCAAGTAATGCTTTGTATCATGAAATATGTGCCAAACAAATTAAAATTTAAAGAGCAATTTTGTAGCAGGTTTGAACAAATTTTATCAAGGTCTGATATACAAATTATGTAGCATGCACATATTAATAAAATCAGTCCCTTTGCAAATCTTCACTAAACAGTAATTTAAAGTTCCTTTTGCTAAACCTGTTGAGGTTATTTTTGTGTGCTTGTGTGGCAAGTTTAGGGATAGCAATGGAGTGGACAGTTTGCTGCTATAACAGACCTTGAAATGGAAGTAGGAGGGGGCTGTAAAGGGTAGAAAAGTGGTAGCAGCAGCAAGAGGAAGGGAAAAAGATGGAGACCGCGAGCTGGAGAGGAAGGAGGAAGGCAGGCCAAGAGTTTTAAATTCCTAGAAGAGGATTGCTGATTGGAATAGGGCAGGCTGTTAGGGCTTAGGTTTAGGGTAGATTTATGGTTTTTGGGGGGGATTTTTAGGTTTTTTTAATTTTTTTATATTTTTAGGGCTGCTACAATTTCGCCCTGGGGTTTTTAGGGCCTAAATAGGCAGGCCAAATTTGTAGGAGAGAGGGCCGAAATTTTAGGAGGCCAAAAATTAAAAAAATATATATTTTTTGATTTTTTAATGTTTTAGACATAAAATTGCAGACCTAATTCTAACCCTAATTCTACCATGAAAATGCAAAATTACACATGCAAAAGCAAAGTAAATTTGATAGAAGTTGATAACTAGGGTTTTAATGGATGAAACCCTAAACCCTAGGTCTAGAGGAGAGGTGACCAGCCTCCCTCTTGGATTAATATTCTTTTTTACTACTAAACTAGGGCTTTCTACAACAAACTATAGGGTTTGTGATGGGAGGCTAATCTAGGGAAAAATTAGAGATCCATGTCATGTTTAAAGCAAGGAAAAAGGTTTTTTGAAATGTTTGATTCAAGTGGTGTTGGAAATAAGTTTAAGGTCCATTCATAGTATTTTAAAGTGAATGCATCATACATGTGGAGGTTTGATATGAGAGGCATCAGCCCAATGGATGTCAAGATCTGTGGTATTGAGTAACTAGTGATGGTAAAAATTGGGGCCAACTGGACCCAATTATGAATAGTGAAAGTCAAGAAGGAGAATTGAAGGATCTAATAGCTAGGGTCTGCTTAATCTACTTGATCTACTTGATTGTGTTTTGTAAATTGTTGAAAAGCATTGAATGTCTTTGTACCTAAGTTGAAATTATTGAGCACGTGTTGTAAGGTGTGCATGATCGATTGAACTTGAAACCCCAGAGTTGTTTGGTTCCCAGTTAGAGTTGATTCCCTATGTTTAGGACTACATGTATTGGAGTAGGTGTATCCCTCTTATGTGTAGAAGAGGATGTGACATCCAGTTGTGGAATGAACCACTTGGGTAGCTACGAGGGTGGCAGGTGTACTCATATCCTAGCTTGATGTGGAAGCATAGAGGTTGAGTCTTCGATTAAGGGGGAATGTAAGATGCAATAATCTCATTGTGTTGGGACCAGGTTATGATCAAGGAAGAGTCTAATGTATTTATGAACCACGTAAGTGAAAAGGAATCCTAGAGAAATGGCAGTTACAACAACTGAGGACCCATATATTCCGGTATAAGGATTCCTTTTTATATGGACGTCAATGTTAAATTGTTTGTAGGTAGAAAAGGCAAGCGTATTGAAAAAAGGACATGGGGCAAGAACATGGAACCAGACAAAGACGAAGAAGAAGTGATTGGCACATTGTAATCTAAGCACATGTATGAGAGTTAGGTTTCTCCACAATGTAAATGGGCATATGGCTGTAAGACCTGGTTAGGCATG
This sequence comes from Larix kaempferi, assembly GCA_027924585.1. Lineage (NCBI taxonomy): Eukaryota > Viridiplantae > Streptophyta > Pinopsida > Pinales > Pinaceae > Larix > Larix kaempferi. The sequence goes on along the minus strand of BSBM01000541.1, from coordinate 3,565,437 downwards.
AGTACCCCTGGTTGGTGAGTCACCTATGTATATTTAGATAGCCAAAGAGGGGGGAGTGTTGTATTTAAATTCTTGGGGGGTTGGCGATTATCCCAAGTCAAGTTTAAAGGGGGGATTGTTAGGTAAACTTGACTCAGTTAAAGAGTCAAATGGAGTTCATGGTTTTTGGGCCCGTGGTATTTGGTGTCCCATGGTAATGGCCCCTGGTATTACTTGTGAAGAAGCCTACATAAATGCTTGAGCAAATCCATTGTAAGGTGTCTAAGGAGGCCGGTGTTGACTTAATTGTGGCCGGAAGTGGCTAGATTGGCCATCCTTGGACATATTGGTCCAAGAAGAATAGATCTATTATGTTTGCTAGTTTTCCCAAGATTGGGTTTCCAGGGTATTTCTTCTTTGTCTAATGTGTGATTGATTTAATATTTATGTGTATGTGCTTCTATTCATAACAGATGGTAATGACAGCGGTGTTGTTGATGATGATGATGATAACTGTTTTCGCCTAATACACACCTGGGGGTGAAGGTGAAAGAAAACCTTCAAGCCGCTCGGTGTGTCCTTGGGGGCAATTCAGAGTCAAGTGATGTCACTTGATTACTCGACTCCTCCGTCTAGGCTTACTCTTAGCGAAACCAAGGGGGGTAGTCCCTATGAAAATAAACTAAGGCTTTTAAACTATAACACAAGTAAAAAATTCTATTCTAGGAGTTAAAATGATGAGATAGAAAATAATTCAACGAAGCATCATTTGCAAATATTAGATTAATCATTCAACACTACACATGATTGATAAAGTTGCATTCACGACATTTTATAAATTGACTTAACCATAAAAGAAATAGATGACCCATGCCGAGAATGAGTGTGATTGTTGTTGTGTAGGGTTATGAAAGTATTGCAAGAGGCTTGTTGGTTTATTTTAAATTTCATCATTTTAACTCCTAGAATATACTTTTTTACTTGTGTTATAGTTTAAAATCCTTATTTTATTTTCATAGGGACCACCCCCCCTTGGCTTCACTAAGAGTAATCCTAGACGGAGGAGTCGAGTAATCAGGTGATAGCACTTGACTCTTACTTGCCCCCAAGGACACACCAAACGGCTTGAAGGTTTCCTGTCACGTTCCCCCCCAGGTGTGTATTAGGCGGCAACATTTTGGCATCGTTGTTGGGGATAAACCTTTCTATTCTCGGGTCACAACTTTTTGTTTTCTCCTTTTTGTTTTTGCTTTTTTTGATGAATGCTTAGAGTAGACCTTTATTCTTTCATCTGGCGACTCCACTAACCTTTTCTCTTTTTATAAACTTTCAAAGTAAAACAAAAAATAAATTTGTGAGAGTTTTTAATGCATGTTTTTCTCACATGGCGACTCCATTGAAGGGATAAAAACCTTGTATCTCATAAATTTGTTGAGACTGGTTGTGCGTAGATGAGCGCATGTGACTCAGTGAACTTAAAATCCCATCATTCTGACAACTCCCCTGATTCAGTACAGGATGTGCTCCATGGTTATTTCAGACTAATGTTTTTGACACGAATATGGATGATGAAGAGTCTAGTGCTCAAATTACTAGTGCATATCCTCCCCTCAATTTTTCATACATCCCAGATTTTCCTAACTATCATTATGGTGAGGAGGATATATCAAGTTATTTGTCGATGTTTTATGGAAATGGTGATCCAGTCGTCCAACACATCATGTCTTTTCTTAAGGTTCTGGATGACTTCAATGTTTTGTATGAAGATAATATGATGGAGTTGTTTGCTTGTACTATGGAAGGAGATGCTTATTATTGGTTTGTTGAGGGCTTTCTAGAAAAAGTATTACCTCCCTTTCATGCTTCCTTAGAATTTTCTTAAACGAGTGGCAGTATGATGATGACAACGTGGAAATATCCTTGGCTTACTTCTTACCCGAGATAAAATATCACATGGAAGACCCTGAGCCTCCTCGTGTCATCATAATAGAGAACATTGAATATTTGGAGATTCCTCTAGCCTCTCTCAATAAAGAAGAGATCATGCAACTTGTTGAAAAGCAGGGTGTCATTCTCCCTGGAGCACAGTATGAATTTGAGAGAATGGTCCATGATGATCCTATTGAAGAGTTTCATGAAACATCCTTGATTGAAGACATTGTCGAGAACCCTACTCATTTCACTCTAATAGAAAATGTGGAAGATTTGGAATGTTCCTAGGTCTATTTCAGTGATAATGATCACATGTGTATTCCAAACTTGCCTGAAGAGGAAGCCATTGCAAAGGTTAACGAAGACATTCATGAGGTATCTTTAATTGAGGAGGTCTTTGAAGAGATTCCTCACATTACCATGGTAACAAACATTGAATATTTGGGATTTCAAGATTACTTTAGTGGAGATGATGACATTTGCACTCCAGATATTCCCCTAGAAGAAACAGATATAGAATCCTGCAAAGAAATCTATGATGAAGATTATTTGGTGTATGATAATACCCCTCTTTACTCTTTGCATGATAATGAAGTTAGGGAAAGCTTTTTCTCTTGTAAATTTTTTGAAGCTGATCCTTGTAAGGAAGATCATTATGACCATGAGGAAGACAAATATAGCCAGGGACATGATACAAATAGTGAAAAATCATCCATCTTTTCCGAAGATACCTATGATGATTATTGGAAATACATTGAAAAACCCATTTTTGATGTATCTAGAGAGGGGAGTTTGCATTCAAAAATCTTGGGAGATCTTGATATAAAAGAGGAGCATGCATGTATGTCGGAACCAAACATGAGTACTAGTAATGAAGACCCGGAGGAGCTATGCATTGTAGATTCAAATGGGATTTAGTCAATTGAATGGTAGTCACAACCTTCATCTTCACATTCAGATTTCTCTTATGATTTGGATCAGCCTGGGGCTTGTGTTACTACATAGGTTTTTCGTCCAATAAGCCCTCTAAGGCAATATGGTGATGTGGTTGATCTACTCCATCCTACAGATTTGTACATTAGTCCTATCCAATCTTGGATAGAAGCAGCTTGCAAGATGACCTTCCAGTTGAGGAAGCAATTTGATAATATTCTGCATGGTTATGATCTCCCATCCAGCCCTCCCATCCTCAATATTTCCGCAGGTTTGCATTTCGTGAATAAGGTATCCTTGTTTTGGATGGTAACTAAACACAAGGTGAAATATTTTTGTATTGATGAAATGTTAAGATGGTTGCACTGGATTTATCATTTTACTTAGCATTTTTTATTATGTTATGCTTAGAATAAGAAAATAAGCTCCTCAATGTGAGCATTTACTTTATGCATTTTTCCGTATTTTCCTTTTATAAGAATTTACTTTATGCATTTTCAGTATTTTCCTTTTATAAGAATTTTTCATTAGTTAGTTTTTGAATAAAGCAACTTATGGTTCATCGGTTTCTTACAAACACTTGTTCTACTAAAGGGTTTTCTTGTCAAGTTGAGATGTTTTTACAGGTCATAGAAACCAAAGATTATGGTGTTCTCATATGCTCTCCTTGCCTGAAGACTAGATCGAGCACACATCTCGCAATTTAAAAGCCTTAGTTTATTTTAATAGGGACCACCCCCCTTGGATTCGCTAGGAGTAATCCTAGACGGAGGAATTAATTAATCAGGTGGCAGCACTTGACTCTGACTTGCCCCCAAGGACACACCAAGCGGCTTGAAGGTTTCTTACCGTGTTCCCCCCTAGGTGTGTATTAGGCGGCAACATTTTGGCGCCATTGTCGAGGATAAACCTTTCTATTCCTCGACAACAACGCCAAAATGTTGCCACCTAATACACACCTGGGAGGGAATGCAGTAGGAAACTGTTATTACACAACTTGTAGTTGCCCCTAGTGGTATCCCATCCGGGACGGTAGAGGAGATGGGCAACTAAAGAGGTGACCCAAGAGATGCCACGGTTCCTAATGCAAGGTGGGAGTCATGTCAACCGAGGCACTCTTCACTTTAGATCTAGATAAATCAAGACCTAGGGAGAGACCCTATAACCAATCAAAGATGATTGGACCCAAATAAAGGTTCCTAGGGATGAGTGAATGGTAAGTTACGGAAACCAATGCAAGGTATAGTGGACCTAGAAATTAAAGTATGGTTGAAGGTGGTTTGAGAAATGATTAGTGTTTCAACCAATGTATGATTTAGGCCACATGACTAGTTATAATGACAAGGTATAGTACCATGTGTTACACGGGTCCTACTTTCTCGGGATATGTGAAATGGCTTAAAGTGGACCCACAAGGTGAAATTAAGGGATGCAATTGGCACTAGAGGATATGTAATGAGTAGATCTATGGATCTAAGTTGAATTTAGGAGCACCCACTTATTGGATCTAAGGTTTGACACAATTCCCAAGGAGTGCGACTTGCTTAGGGAGGACTAGTGCCTTGTTGGATGGGTTAATGGAGTCAAAAGATATGTCAAAGTGTAGATCGGGACACCTAGAGGTCAAGTCAAGTGGGAGAATTGAGATAGAATGGTTGGATCTTGCTAGATCTAGGATTTCATGAAATGACCTAAGTGGACCACAATCCCTTAAAACAAGGAATGCTACCCCCAAGGCAGATCGTCACAAAATGATACTTTAGATATAGGTTTCAAGGTATGCCTATTCCAAATCCACTGAAATCTCAACTACCCAGGTCCTAGAAGTGGGCAAACTCAGTCACCCAAGGAAGTGCGACCTTGCTCAAGGAGGGCTAAAAGGTGGATAAGGTGTGTCAAATCAAGTCCAATGGCGACCAAATTGTAGATCCAAGTAGCTTAGGCACCGAGCTATGTGGATCTAGAAAATCAAGCCAATCCAAGGGTTAGATCTTACTAGATCTGAGTTTTAAGATGCCAAGTATTTCAAAAGCGGGTTTTAATCCCTTAAAATGTGGAATGATGCCCACAAGGTAGAAATCACCCAAGTAAAAGTCTAGGGGTAGGTTATCAAGTGTGTAGATTGCAAATCAAGTGGGATCTCACCTACCCACATGCTAGATCTAACCCAACAAGCCTCTCCAAGGAAGTGCGATTTGGTTCAAGAGGGCTATATTGCCTTGAAAAGTGTGTTAATTTTAACCTAATCACCACCAAACTATAGATCCAACTAGGAGTGGATGCTATAGAGGTGGGTTCTTAAGATATTTTCAAAAACAAGGCTAGATCTAAGTAGATTTAAGAAAAACCAAAAGGAGGGTTTTAATTAATTAGGGTTTGTGACCAATGAAGAGAGAATGGATGGAAAGAGGCACATACCTTGTAGATCTTACCTCAATTTCTTGTGGCCACCTTGCAAATTGATAGCATTCTCCTATGTGTATATTCAAGAGTGAGATCCAAGAGCTCCAACCAAAATGTCCTCCTCCAAGATAGCCAAATCGTCCTCCTCCTACAAGACAAGATCAAAGAAACAAGTCAAGTAAGATGATTATGAAAATGATAAAAAGCTGTAATAGAAAGCATCAACTATGTCACGAAGATACAATAATGATACTCCCTCTCACAAGATCAACCCAAGAGAGAATATGTGGATCCCTCCAACAATAACCCTCAAGAAATTGCCCTCCTCTCCACCAATTCGACTTTCCTGCAAGAGAACTAGTCGAAGCACCAAAATCCACAATGATACATAGAGGAGATACTGTATACTCAAGATGCAAGAGAATCCACAAGACAAGAGAGATATGCTCCACAAAGAAGTGTTCTATTCCAATATTCCAGAGCTCCAAAGGTGAGCTATACAATAGAGGGTCTCCTCCTTATATAGGATAATAAAGACCAAAACCCTATACCACTTTACAATACTACATCAAATGAGTGGTTGAGATTAAAAGATCTCAATATACAATCAATGGCTAAGATGAACCATAATAACATAACACATGGATCACTCATAAAGTGATGACGTCATAGTCTAAAATAATCATGGAGGGTGACGTCATCCACTAGAGGGGGTAAAAGTACCAAAGCCCACCTCATAATGACTAGGACATGACATAAGAAGCACATGGTGGGGCTAGGAGGCATCAATCCTTACTAGCTCATCCCCAAGGCACAATAAAATAATAAAATATGTCCAAGATAATATAAATGATCAAATTTGTCCTCAAAATCTGTGACAGACAAGCAGTAAAAGACCTCCTGTGATCGCTGTGGGCCTACCCACATGGTGAAAACTAGCTGGAAGATAGTGGAATCACCCTGGAAGACCTCTGTGAAAACCAAGTGCCAAAACCTTGCCTCAATTGCCCAAATCGAATTCCTCAGTGACGACTTTATCCCATTTTTTAACTACCTCGGTAACTGTGAAAGTGCCAAAACTGCCTCCCAGGGCATTTGCGCTGTCCAACTGAGCCCACCAGGCTCTCCAGAAGGGGGGTAAATGGTAAAAACAAGTGGCTGGACCACCCCCTCCTCATACAGCGCCCTAGGTGAACTGGCCTCTCATGGCCCCTGCTGCTCAGGCTGGGAAATTAGCCCCAAATCTGGTCAACAAGTGTAAAACTGCATCAATCATTGTCAGAAGTGCCCGAAACTGAAAGATAAGTGTCTCATTGAATCTAGAAGACCCAAATCCACTAGGAATGTGTACTCATACACCATGGGTTTCCCTAATGGGACAGCTATAGGGTCCACCATATATGGACAGTGCATGATCTGATGATCTGAAGTAATAATAAAACTTGTTGAACTGCATCAATCATCATCTGAACCATATATCCATCATATGGCATCATCATCAAGTATGTGGGACCATCAATCATCATCAATAGGTATATATATATGGCCCACATCATCACAGATCCCAATAATATACAACCAAGGATAAATCACATCAGTAGACTAAGACATGCTTCTCTAATCATTCTCACAGCCAAGCTCAAAGTATAACATCCATTCAGTGGCATTAATCAAGTTAGCATATTCCTTTGTTATATAAAATTACTTGCACAATAGTTCAAATGACAAACTCACCCATTGGATATGGTCAAACTGCTAGTGAAGGATGAAGGCTAGGAACAAGGTTGGGCCAAGGGGTTGACTTGTCTAACTTAACTCAAAAATACTTTGGACTGGGAGAAGGGGGAAAGCTACAAACTCTATGCTTGGACAAAATAACACGGGGAATGGCTGTGCCTCACAAATGGATAAGCTGTTTAGAGAGTGCTTATTCAACTTAGGCATCATGTCTACATCAAGTTGATCCAGGTTCATTAGGATCATTCAATTTCATTTCATGGCCTTTTTGGCCTACATAACCCTTCGGATCTCAGGTGTGCTGATAAGCACAACTAGTTGCAGCTTGCATACAAGGCATGTTTTCATATATGTAAGGTCAGCAATTGTTTAGATATAGCTTTTAAGAACCATTGCTTTTTGGACATTTCTTATACTCTTCGAGGAGTATTTTTAGCAGTTCATCGCTCTTGCCCTTTTTAGTTTCCATGGGCGAATTTATAAGTTTTCATAAGTAGAACATGAGCTTTCAGTTTTAGCCAACAACATCTCAAGTGACTAGTGGGAGTTCGAGCCAATGCCAAACATCGGGACAAACCGACCAGAATGATTTAGGCCTACAATCCAACTCACCAACGGCAAGTTTTGTCACCAACTTAGAGCCGAGACACTGAACATACAGGGATGCGGTCCAAACACAGAGGTAGAAAAATGGGGAAGTCCTCAGTATCAGAAAGTCAAATGAGACAGGTCAAGGTTTAAATTCAAATAGGAAAGTCATGTATGGATGGAGTCAAGTGAATATGGAGCCTATACTAGCAGACAACTGGTGTCAGGAAAGACCATATCTGTGTAAGGTGGAAAACCAGTGGGTTTTGTTAAATGACCTAAATGTGCAAGCAATTGTCCCTTTTATGATTTATAGTTCATTTTAAACAGTTTGCCACATCAGGAATAATATACTAAGCAGATGCTGTGATCATGACTAAATCAACAAGATAATAATCCACAGTCAATGATAAAACAGATCATACAACATCATCATAGTAATAAACATCATATACCATCTGAAACACTGCTGCAATACATCTCTAAGCACTGAACTGAAATTGTATGGGATAAAGGGTCACATCGGTCATCAAATTTGAACTCTCAAGGCTCAGCTTTGACACAAGGTCTAACATAAGTCTGAATAATACACTGCTCTGATCATGAGTGATCACAAAATATACAATCATCATAGCCCTGCTCTGAATAATGGACGCTCTGGAATGTGCAGATATCTGCTAAACAAGAATAGTAGCCCTGCTACTATGGTGTGATAACAGAAACCTTCAAGCCGCTCGGTGTGTCCTTGGGGGCAAGTCTGAGTCAAGTGTTGTCACCTGATTACTCGACTCCTCTATCTAGGATTACTCCTACCGAAGCCAAGGGGGGTGGTCCCTATGAAAATAAACTAAGGCTTTTAAACTATAACACAAGTAAAGAAGTCTATTCTTGGAGTTAAAATGATGAGATGGAAAATAATTCAACAAAGCATCTTTTGCAAATATTAGATTAATCATTCAACACTACACATGATTGATAAAAATGCATTCACGACATTTTATAAATTGACTTAACCATAAAATAAATAGATGACCAGTGTCGAGAATGAGTGTGATTGTTGTTGTGTAGGGTTGTGAAAGTATTGCAAGAGGCTTGTTGGTTTAGTTTAAATTTATTAGATGAGTATTAAAGGAATGGGTAAAATTATTAGTTTGGCCCTGTTACTAGTTATTTTGTACAATAGCTGAATTTCTTGTGAGCCGCCTGTTATCACATATATAGTAGTCGGGCTACCATACATTTTTTTTTCTGATTCCACTACGCTATTCAACCAACTCCCTTCCATTGAGATGTTGAGATGAGCATCTATTATGGATCACTATCAGATTTGGACAGCAGTTTTATTCCCCATTGCCATGACTGAGTCTCAGGACACTCAGAGAGATGACCGATGTATCCATTATACCATTTGTACAGAGCAGTCAGTAGTGCCTAGAGTTACAGTGGCAGTTTCAGAGGACAGATGATGGTTCAGAGGATGAGCATTCAGGTATATGACTCAGCAGGTATATCATAGTGTTGTGGTTATATTGCTTTTATATTTATTCTTATAGCATGTCTTAGCACTTAGTGTCATGATTTGGCGATCATATAGATATGTGGACCTGGTTGATCTTATTGTATGTATTCTATTGTCCCTACTCAGACTTAGAAGTTCACTATTCATACTCATTGGTTTTACCCTCCTTAGGGAGAATAGAGGTGATTATTCCACCATACCTTGGCTTGCTAGTACTGACTCCATTATTCATTGTCTTCATCCATCCATCACCTACCTTTTAGTTTATCACCCTGACTTACTACTTGACTAGTGGCATGGAGGACTTTTCCCCACTGTAGCCTCTGTATTGGATGAGCTTCCCTGTTTATTGTGTCTCGGCTTTGAGTTGGTGAAAAAACTTACCTATGGTGAGTTGGATTTCCTTGTGAATTCCCCCTAGTCACTAAAGTTGTGTTGGCTAAACCTGAAACTTTTAGTGCTGCCATGAATACAAAGTATGGAAAATGAAATGTTATATCTTGTATGAAAAGCCCATTCATGCAATTTGTTTCTCAACACACATGAATGAAAGGCATGCCAAATTAAAATGGCCATGAAAATAAAATGTTATATCTTTTGTGAAATGTAAAATACCTAGGTAAACAAGCTGTCTGTGACACACCTAGATGTGCTCAGGTAAACAAGTGTCTTAAAAACACACCTGCAGCAGAAAGCCTCAAATAAATGTAAATCTATGCAATGTGTTTATAAACACGCATAGATCAAAGGCTATGGAAACTTTAGGCCCAAAAAGCAATTGAACTTAAATGTTATATATAAATAATTGCTGGCCTCATTTGTATTATGGATTGTGCGCATCTGTTAAAGGTGAATAAACCTTCTTTGAACAACTCATCCATTTGTGAGACACCGTCATTCCCTGTGTTGTTGCTCATTCAGTATATACTATGGTGTGTATTCCCTTTCCCATATCCAAAGTGTCACAACGTTAAGTCAGTCAAGTCATCCTTTAGCCTAGCCATTTTATTTTAGCCTTCACCCTTCACTAGCAAATTGATCACAACTATGAAGTGAGTATGGTCTTGAAAGTCTAGTCTGAGTTATAATAATAATTAATGACATTATATATTTGGATTTAGATCGCCGGTGATGATTACTTTGTGTTATAATTGTTATTTGAATAAGTTGTAAAGCATGCATTAACCTTTGACACTTTGCGACAGCTTCTGATGATAGTCTAAGTTATATTTGGTTAATGATTGACCTGGTCAAACACAGGACATGAGATGGTTGGACCTTGTGATGATACAGATAGATGATATATGGTCTATGTACATGTACATGATGGTTCTATGCATCAGATACATGTTTATAATGATGATTTATGGTTTTCAGCATTTATTGATCATTTACAGATTATTATTATTTGACCTATTCCGGTATATTGGATATATTATATGATCATGCAGAGATTCATATGGTGTATGAGTACACATCTTGGATAGATTTGGACCTTCTGAGTCCAATGAGACAGTTTGTTTTCAGTTCCGGGCAGTTACAATGATGATTGAGCCTCAGTAGGCTATCCTAGTGCAATTTTGGTCTATCGGAGACCCTGTCAGAGCAGAGATGATTTTTATCTGGTTGACCAAGGGCGCTGTGCTTGGAGGGGGTGGTCCAGCCACTTGTTTTTATCATATTACCCCCCTCCTGGACACACTGGTGCCCTCACCTTGACAGCGCAGGCACTCCAGGAGGCAGTTTGGGGCAGTTACATGCTTCCCGAGGCAGTTTGGGATTGGTAGAAATGGCTACAGAGGAATTCGATTTGGGCTACTGAGGCAAAGTTTTGGCATGGGATGATCAATGATGATGAGTGGGATGTCTTCCACACCTTCTCCGGCAGTTTCAGCTTCATCGGGACCCACATCCATCACTTATGGCATTTTCGGATGATTTCTGGGGCCTCTTAAGGCCCACGATTTGTCCATAGAGGCACGATTTGGTACTTTGATGACTATTTTATTCTTATTGTGCTATGGGGATTGACCAAGGGTGTCTAAAATTACCCCTTGGACCCACCATAAGCTTATTGTTATATTTTGTCATCATGATTTGGTGGGATCCCCTCTCCTAGGGCGATTTTGTCCACTTATTATTATATTTTATTAGTGATCCATGTATTTCATTGTTGAGCTCATCTCAACCATTGATTAGATCTTTTGATCTTTTAATCTTAGCCACTCATTCAAAAAATGGTTAGATTATGGACTCTCTCCCTCCTATTTAAAGGAGAGAGCTTCTCATTGTAAAGGGGACTTGTGGCTCTGGATTATTGGAATAAAAAATTATTATTGCATCTATCTCCAGTGTTGTGGTGAATGTTTTTGGTGTTTGTTCGTTGATTCTTCCTTTGCACTGAGTTATTGGAGATCTTGTCTTGCCATATTCTTTTGTACCACGTTTTTTTGCATCTACAGGTGGAGGCCGATTTGGTTTGAGGAGGAAGTATTGGCAGGGGAAGACTCTCCCTACTTCTTCTCTTGATCTCTTCATTGGTAACAGGGAGTATTATTGTCCCAGGACCTTCTATTTCATGTTACTATTGCATTTCGCTTGTATTTCCTCCATACTTGACCTCTTTGATTGAAATCACTTTCGTTGGATTGACAAGTAGAGGAGGGAACACTTGTGGGCTAGGGCATCATTTCGGCAAGCAAATTCAACAATCTCTCATTTGATCTCTGCGGGAGTCTTCCTCAACATCAAGGCATCTCTCTTCATCACTCAGGTATGATCTCAAGGTAATTTCTATCTCCATGATCTATCCACTTGTCTAAAATACTTCAAACCCTAATTAATCAAAACCCTCATTGTTACATTTTCTTAGATCTACTAAGATCTAGTGGTTCCTTGGGTAAGATATTTAAAACCCACCTCTATAGTATCCACGGCATCCCGGATCTATATTTTGGTGAGGATTGGCCTCCATTTGACCCTCTTCCCAAGCCAACTTAGCTTCTCCAAGCAAGGGCGCACTTCTTGGTTTGGGTGAGTTGACCAAGATCTGGTACATGGGTAGTTGAGATTTTATTTGATTCATGATCTACACATCCTAAAACCTACCCTTAGACTGTTACTTTGGCAATTTCTACCTTGTGGGCCCTATTCCACATTTTAAGGGATTTAATCCCCATTTTGGACCACTTGGTATCTTACAACTCAGATCCAGTAAGATCTAACCCTTGGATTGCCTTGAATTTCTAGATCCACATTATCAACTGCTTAAACTACTTGGATCTAAAGTTTGGATGCAATTGGACTTGTCTTGATCCCATTTACCCCACCTTTTACCCTCCTTGGGCAAAGTCGCACTTCTTGGGAGATTGGAGTTGGTCCACTTGTAGGACATGGGTACATGAGATTTTGGTGGATTTGGAACAAACATACCTTGAAACCTAGGTCTAGTGGGTCACTTTGTGAAATCTTGCCTTGGGGATAACATTCCTTGTTTTAAGGGATTGTGGTCCACTTAGGTCAAACCATCAACTCTTGGATCTAGACATATTCATCCATCAAACCTTTACTAGCCCACTTGTCTTATGACATAGGAGTCATCAACCATAAGTTAATCTCTTCTTGACTCCATTTATCCCAATTCCCAAGGCACTAATCTCTCTCCAAGTCAATTCGACTTTCCTAGATTGTTGGATTAAGTTGTGGTTTGATCCTTGTTTGGTGGACTAAACCCTTTGATGTTATCATATCTCATGATCAAACTTGTCACTTGTACTAGTTATCCCCAATTCAACCCCTAAACTACCCTGCATTGGACACGGTTTCCAAGGTAGTGGATTTTCTCACATTGAACTAGTACTCTAATTCTGGATCTCATTTCAAACACTATAAGTCACTCTCACATCAACAATGAATCCAAGCTATACTCATTGAACCCCTTACTTGTCTTGTGACTTTATCCCTAGGTCTAGGATACACCATACACCTTAAAATACTTCATTCATACTTCGATTTGGGTATCTTGGTTTGATCTCTCCTATCGGGAGTAGATCTGGGTCTCCCCCTTTGTTATCTGGGCTAGATAGCATAAAGTGAAGGTCGCCTCGATTGGCGTGACAACCATCTATTGGAGGTCGAGGTGATCGTGGTTCCACCTTTGAGTTGTCCTTCCCTATTGCCATCCATTAATGGATACACCCACAGGGGCAGCTACAGTTTAGGTGATAACACCGCCAAATTCATGAACATGTTCAATATTTATCGTCAGTGTTCAGAAGTCATTTTTAGGGCAATTTTGCCCCCTTTGTAATAACTGCATGTTCATACCCCCATGGGGAATTTGTAAAAAGTTGGTCTAAACGGGGTCCTTTTATAAAAGACTCAGCTATCCTTAGGTTTAGCCATTTGGGAGATACTCTAGAGTGTTTTTTCCTTGGGAATTTTGTGTTACTCATCAGTGGCGTATAATCCTTGAGTTTTTCACTCAAACCTCCAAAGCTGGAGTATTTTCCATGGTCAAAACCTAAGGTGGTTATTAGAGTCTTGTGTCTAGGATTTTTACGTGTTAGCCATCTCGATTGAGTCGTATGAACATGCACCAAGTCCCCTAGGAGTTTCGTTTGATTTCGAGAAAAATAATTTTTCCCATAATTTAGACAATTTTTTAATGGTTTAAATGGAATTTTCCAAGTTGAGATAAAAACCTAATCCAGAGGCGGATTTTGGCATGGGGAGGCTTGTTTTGACACTCAGAGCGTCGTCTTTACCATATCGCCCTCATTCTTCAGATTCCAGGCCATTACGTCACCTTTGGGGAGTTTTGGCTAAAAATGCATCATTTTGGCACTTAATTATTAAAAATGGTAAAAAGGCACTAAATCCAAAAATAAAATAAAAAAGACAAGATTGATTAAAAAATTAATTTTTAAAGGTTGATTATGGTTTTCAAAGGGTGTACGACCACACTCAATGGATAAGGCAAATGTTAAATAAAACATTGGATTAATGAATAGAGAGTGACGTGAGCCTGGTTCACGTGGGGCCTCTTCACGTGGGCTGATTCTCACGAGTATGGTGGGCAAGTAATAGATGTGGGTGACCATGCTTAGGATTTAATCACATACCAATTGTAAAACTTTGGATTGGTGATTGGAAATTGCATTAAAACTCTCGCCCTCCTCACGTGGGCATCACCTTCACGCTTTTGAACTTTAGTATAGCATGGGCAAATAGTCCAATGTTGAGAGCATTGGTTCCAATGGGGAAAGGCGCCCCTCTCATGAGGTGGCAGCCACCTCCCCAGTCATACCAACCTCAACTCCTCTCCAAGCTTTAATCAAAACGTGAATCACTCAATAGTTCGGTGAAGTGCTCCCTTCATGAGCTCTCCTCATGCATTTGACTTGCACTCTCTATTTTTGTATAAATAAGGATGCTTGCTTCACCATTAGGATGGAACTTTTGATGTAAGATTACTTTGCCCTTCTTCGGTAAGAGCTTGTAGCATTTTGCTACCATTGGAATAAAGAAGTGACTTTGGAGGTCTATGGTGTGCCATTGTTGTCTATGAGGAATGCTTCACAAGTTATGAGGTGAAATTGTTCTTTTGCATTTGCTTACATTATTTATGCTTGATCTTTCTTAGCTTAGAATTCTTTCTTAAGAACATAGGATGAATATTTGATGGTTCAATTTATTCATTGATGTTAGGCTTGATGTGATTTAGGAGTACAAACTGTAGTCAGATATACTTATGTACTTCTTATCCCATTCTATTTAATATACTAAGCTTGATCTAGTTTATGCTTGTAAGTGGTGCATTTGTGCAGATATTCAAGGATAGAGTGGAGATTGAGTTCGGTTATCTCTCCCTCCTCTTCATCAAGATTTTTCTGACAACTTGTGTATTTCAGGAACTCTCCAAGGATCCATTTGAAGCTACATTCTGAGTTTGAGAAACTTGGCATCTTTTCCATCTCTTAATTTAAAATCAAACTTTGTTATTGGTTACATTCGAGAAGCCCTAGATCTACTTTTTCCTACCTTTCGGCCTCTCCTCCTTCCCTGGCCTTGTTTGGCCCTTCTCTACCTTCCTCCTTTCGTCCTATCTTTCTAGCTTCTCTTCATCCCTTTGCTCCCCCTTTCGTTTTTTGCTTTCTTCCCTTGATCTTTTCCTCTTCTCCTTTCATTAGCCTCTTGCTTCTCCTCTCCATTTCGTTCTCTTGATCTTCTCACCCTACCTTGTATTCGTTTTCCCCTTCTTCATCACTTTGTTTATTTCTTTACATCTTCGATTGTTTAAACATTTAGATCTTATTTCATTTTAAAGTTAGCATTTTTAAGATTGGCATCTCTAGTTTTGCATATTAGCTTATCATTTACTTTGCATCTAGTTTCCTTTTTCAAAGAAAGTTGCATTAGATTTTACTTAGTTTCAATTTTGCAATCCTAGATCTAAGTAGTTTCAAGTTTCATTTTTTATTTTGAACTAATAATTAATGGGTGCATGAGTGATTTATCTTTGTTGTAGATGTTGGAAAATATCAAGCCCAAAAGAGAAGTGGAAAACAAGAAGAAATCATCAAGGCTTGAAGAAGAAGTTTGCAAAACCAAGAAGACTATCAAACCAAGAACCAAATCAGTCTCCTTTTGTAAAAGCTCTTAAGAGCTTCTTAAGTCTTCTTCCATTTTCTTCAAGTTCTTTCTCAATGGTTGAAAATCCAAAAAAGCATTATAATTGATTAATAAAGTTTGCTAGTGGGGTTTATAATTCCCCATTTCCAACTTCCCCCATTTGGGGAAGTGTGTAGTGTTCTTTTCTTTGAGTGGTTTCATGCTTAGATTAGTTTTCTATTCTTTTACTTAGAATACTAATTGTTTAATTAGTTTCCATTTTGCTCTTATAATACTAATTGTTTAGTTAGTTTTCATCTTCATGCTTATAATACTAATTGTTAGTTAGTCTTTTCAGTTCATTTTTTGAGTTATCATTTGAGTTTTTTGCTTATAATTTGTCAAACTCTAAAAGGAACCAAAGTCTCTTGAACTTTGTCATAAGACAAGTCAAGAGTACTCTCTGTCGGAGAACATTGTTTGTATTGTGCATTTGCATTTAGATTAGCTAAGTCTCTTGAAACCCTGTCATAAGACAAGTCAAGAGCACTCTCTGTTGGAGAGGTTCATTTTGTGCTATAATTTAAAACACTTCCAGCTCACACCTCTTTTAAAAAAAAAACTTGAATTTATTCGTTTCTCCTTGCCGCGTATGCTTTGCCCAACCCTAAAAAAGTTGGAACACTCAAAACCGGTATTGGTTTCCTAATCGCTCAAATTCAAACCATAACAAAACCTTTACCCCCATAACCAACGAATCGACGTTATTCGATAAATACTTACGTATGTGGGCAAATTCCAAGTGGGGGCACTGGGTAGCCATGGTCCGACTCTAGCTTGCTGGTTAAATTCCTTGAACACCTAGCCTAGAGTACTGCGTGGTCCGTCATGTCTTCGAACGGATCCACTAAAGGTATTTCCGGTTAGATTTCCAGTGCCTTGCGTACTAGTTGGAAATTCCCTAGCCATAATAATCAACACTTAAAATTCACAATAAAATTTATGAAGAACAATTTCAAAACGATCTCACAAACATTATTGAGACTTATATTTTCAGCATCCCAAGGACTCATTGACTCCATTTTGGCACTTGTCTTGAAACTTATTTGTATCACTCTGTTTGGACCATTTCTCCTTCATTGGTTAAGTTATTCTGTGGATGTTTTTAATTTCCAAGTCGTCATATATTGTTTATCTCATTATTGAGTTTTGTAATTGCAATGTGAATTGCTCAAGTTTTATTGTGTTCATCAAAAACTCATAAACAACACCCATCTGCATCATATCACCAAAAAACACTTAAAAAAAACATAGAGCCATAGACAACTCTTTGTCAGGAACAACCCCCCTTGGCTTCGTTAGGAGTTTGCCTAAATGGAGGAGCTGGGATTTAGGTGACAGTACCTGGCTCATTGCTTGCCCCCAAGGCCACACCTTCCCTACTTGTAGTGAGGGAACAACTTTCGAAAGATTTATGCTGTTGGTGTGCATCTCGGTGGACATCTTTGGCGCTGTTGCCGGGGACAAATCTTTTTGTTCCTGGACAACCTTAGTTTTTTCTTAGTTTTTACCTTTTCTTTTGGTAGATATTTAGTTTAATCAACTCTCTGATATTAGACTTGAATCCACCTGGTGACTCCACTGTCAAATAATTTACCAAGGTATTCAACTAGAAGAAACTCTGAAGGCTTACTTAGTTTCATTCCTGAACCTGAAAAGGTTTATAGGAGGAGATTGAATAAGCTAGCTTCTCGTAGGATCCTTGAGAATCTTGGATCTGAGTCTATTTCGGACATCCACAAACCTTTTTCCTTTTAAAAAATGTCAAAATAAAAGTAGAACTTTTGTGAGTATTTCAAATGCATATTTTTTTTATTCTCACATGGCGACTCCATTGAAGGGATAAAACCCTTGTATCTCATATTTTGTTTGAGATTTGTGTGTAGATGAGCCCATGCAACTACAGGAAATTTTAAAGCTCATTGTTGGATAGCTCTGATCTTTCAGTACTTAGGTTTCTCCATGATCAGTTCAAAACCGAGGTCTGAATTACTATAACATGGATATTAACAGAAGAGAAATTGCTGCTCGGATCTCCCGTGCATATCCGCCCATTGATTACTTCGGAATTCCGGGCTTTCCAAATAAATTTGAGGATGAAAAGACATCTTATTCCCTTCCTAAGTTTTATCATCATAATGAGGATTATTCAGCCAGATTCCATGTTTTGACTTTCCTTACACAAATGAGGAAACATGACATACGCCATGAAGATCATATGATACAGATGTTTGCTTGTTCCTTGCAAGGGGATGCTTCATGTTGGTTTTATGAGGGCCTTCCTGATAAATCTATTACTTCCCTCAGTAACTTCTTTGAGACCTTTTTGAGTCAATGGCATGTGTATAATGGTTTGGAGTTTTACACTAGAAACATTCTTGCTTCTTTCTTTCCTTCAAAAGAATTTCATGAAGAAGAGCCTGAGTTATCCAACGCCAATATGATATATGACACTCATTTTTCGGAAACTCATGATGATCCCATTGAAGAACAACATGAGGAACCTTTCATTGAAAATATTATTGAAGACCCTCCTCATATCACCGCAACGGAAGTTGCTACAAAATGGGAAAATTTTCAAGACTACTTCAGTGATGATGAGCACCTTTGTACTCCTGATCCGCCTCCAAGAGAAACCATTGCAGAAGCCCATATTGAAATTCATGAAGAAGTTTGCAATGTATATAATGATGATAGTTTGGAAAGTTTCTTTCCTTATGACCTTTTTTCTGAAGAGGAGGATTGTGAGCATGACGGTGATAGATATAGCTAGGGATATGATGAAATTCTTGAAGACTCCCCCATATTTGATCAAAATACAGATGATGACTATTGGACATACATTGAAAAACCTATTTTTGATGTATCTAGAGAAGGAAGTGTAGATCTTGAAAGTATGGGACATTTAGACATGGAAGAGGAGCATGTGATTTCTTCATATGAGCAGTTAGAGCCATGCATGAGTATCAACAATGAGGACTTGGGAAAGTAGTGTAGTAAAGAATTGGATCAGATACAACTTATTGAAAAGCAGTCTCAGCCATTGTTTCTACATATAAAGATTCCTTATGATTTGGAGCAACTTGAGGCTTATACTTTCACAGAAAGTTACTATCAGAAGAGCCCCTCAGATCAGTATGATGAGGTACTTGGTCTGCCCTATCATTCTGATGTTTTTCTCAGCCCTATCATGTCATGGATAGAAGAATCCTGCAGGAGGACTCACCAGCTGGGGAATCAACTCAAGAATATTCTTTATGATCTCCCATCCAGCCCTCCCATCCAGAATATCTCGGCAAGTTTGCACTTTCTGATAAGCATGCCCTTGCTCTGGCTGGTAACCAGAGACAAGGCAAAAAATTATTATTATATTGATAACATGCTTAGATGGTTACATTGGATTTCTGTTTATACTTAACATTTTTCTTTATGCTATGCTTAGAATAGGAAAAATAAAGCTCCTCAAAGTGAGCATTTACTTTCTGCATTTCAAATTTTTATGCACTTAGGATTTATTTTCAAATTAAAATATAGCTTATGTTTCATTTGGTTTTTTCATAACACTTGTGCTACTGAAGGTTTTTTGTCAAGTTGAGATGGTTTTTACAGGCTATATAAAACCAGAGATTCTGGTGTTCTCGTATCCTCTCCTTGCATGAATGCTAGATCGAGCACACGTACCGCAGTTGGAGCCAGATGTTACCAGCTATTTTGTACAATATCTGAATTTCTTGTGAGCCTCTAGCTTCATGAACATGTTCAATGTTCATCGCCAGTGCTCAGAAGTTCAGACGTCATTTTCAGGGCAATTTTGCCCCATTTGTAATAACTGCATGTTCATACCCCCATTTGGAATTTGTAAGAAGTTGGTCTAAACGGGGTCCTTTTATAAAAGACTCGGCTATCCTTAGGTTTAGCCATTTGGGGGATACTCTAGAGTGTTTTTTCCTTGGGAATTATGCGCTACTCATCAGTGGCATATAATCCCTGAGTTTTTCACCCAAACCTCCAAAGCTGGAGTATTTTTCATGGTGGTCAAATCCTAAGGTGGTTATTAGAGTCTTGTGTCTAGGATTTTTACATGTTAGCCATCTCGATTGAGTCGTATGAACATGCCCCAGGTCCCCTAGGAGTTTTGTTTGATTCCGAGAAAAATAAAATTTTCCATAATTTAGACCATTTTTTAATGGTTTAAATGGAATTTTTCAAGTTGAGATAAAAACCTCATCTGGACGCGGATTTTGGATTGGGGAGGCTCGTTTTGATACTCAAAGCACCCTCTTTACCATATCGCCCTCATTCTTCAGATTCTAGGCGATTACGTCACCTCTGGGAAGTTTTGGCTAAAAATACATCATTTTGACATTTAATTGCTAAAAATGTTGAAAATGCACTAAATCCAAAAATAAAAAAAGGACAAGACTGATTAAAAAAATAATTTTTAAAGGTTGATTATGGTTTTCAAAGGGTGTACGACCACACTCAATGGATAAGGCACATATTAAATAAAACATTGGATTAACTAATTGAGTAAAGAGAGTGACGTGAGCTTGGCTCACGTGGGGCCTTTTCACGTGGGCTAATTCTCACGAGTATGGTGGGCAAGTAATAGATGTGGGCGACCATGCTTAGGATTTAATCACATACCAATTGTAAAACTTTGGATTGGTGATTGGAAATTGCATTAAAACTGTTGGCCTCCTCATGTGGGCATCACCTTCACGCTTTTGACCTTTCGTATAGCATGGGCGAATAGTCCAATGTTGAGAGCATTGGTTCCAATGGGGAAAGGCACCCCTCTCATGAGGTGGAAGCCACCTCCCCAATCACACCAACCTCAACTCCTCTCCAAGCTTCAATCAAAATGTGAATCACTCAATAGTTTGGTGAAGTGCGCCCTTCATGAGCTCTCATCATGCATTTGACCTGCACTCTCTATTTTTGTATAAATAAGGATGCTTACTTCACCATTAGGATGGAAATTTTGATGTAAGATTACTTTGCCCTTTTTCTATAAGAGCATGTAGCATTTGGCTACCATTGGAATAAAGAAGTGACTTTGGAGGTATATGGTGTGCCATTGTTATCTATGAGGAATGCTTCACAAGTTATGAGGTGAAATTGTTCTTTTGCATTTGCTTACATTATTTATGCTTGATCTTTCTTATCTTAGAATTATTTCTTACGAACATAGGATGAATATTTGATGGTTCAATTTATTTATTGATGTTAGGCTTGATGTGATTTAGGATTACAAACTGTAGTCGGATATACTTATGTACTTCTTATCCCATTCTATTTAATATACTAAGCTTGATCTAGTTTATGCTTGTAAGTGGTGCATTTGTGCAGATATTCAAGGATAGAGTGGAGATTGAGTTTGGTTATCTCTCCCTCCTCTTCATCAAGATTTTTTCTAACAACTTGTGTATTTCAGGAACTCTCCAAGGATCCATTTGAAGCTACATTCCGAGCTTGAGAAACTTGGCATCTTTTCCATCTCTTAATTTAAAATCAAACTTTGTTACTGGTTACATTTGAGAAGCCCTAGATCTACTTTTTCCTACCCTTTGGCCTCTCCTCCTTCCCTTGCCTTGTTTGGCCCTTCTCTACCTTCCTCCTTTTGTCCTATCTTTCTAGCTTCTCTTCATCCCTTTGCTCTCCCTTTCGTTTTTTTATTTCTTCCCTTGATCTTTTCCTCTTCTCCTTTCGTTAGCCTCTTGATTCTCCTCTCCATTTCGTTTTCTTGATCTTCTCACCCTACCTTGTATTCGGTTTCCCCTTCTTCATCACTTTGTTTATTTCTTTAGATCTTAGCTTGTTTAAACATTTAGATCTTATTTCATTTTAAAGTTGGCATTTTAAGATTGGCATCTCTAGTTTTGCATATTAGCTTAGCATTTACTTTGCATCTAGTTTCCTTTTTCAAAGAAAGTTGCATTAGATTTTTCTTAGTTTCAAATTTGCAATCCTAGATCTAAGTAGTTTCAAGTTTCATTTTTTATTTTGAACTAATATTTAATGGGTGCATGAGTGGTTTATCTTTGTTGTAGGTGTTGAAAAAGATCAATCCCAAAAGATAAGTGGAAAACAAGAAGAAATCATCAAGGCTTGAAGAAGAAGTTTGCAAAACCAAGAAGACTATCAAACCAAGAACCAAATCAGTCTCCTTTTGTAAAAGCTCTTAAGAGCTTCTTAAGTCTTCTTCCATTTTCTTCAAGTTCTTTCTCAATGGTTGAAAATCCAAAAAATGATTGTAGTTGATTAATAAAGTTTACAAGTGGGGTTTTTAATTCCCCACTTCCAACTTCCTCCATTTGGGGAAGTGTGTAGTGTCCTTTTCTTTGAGTGGTTTCATGCTTAGATTAGTTTTCTATTCTTTTACTTAGAATACTAATTGTTTAGTTAGTTTCCATTTTGCTCTTAGAATACTAATTGTTTAGTTAGTTTGCATCTTCATGCTTAGAATACTAATTGTTAGTTAGTCTCTTCATTTCATTTTTTGAGCTATCATTTGAGTTTCTTACTTATAATTTGTCAAACTCTAAAATGAACCAAAGTCTCTTGAACTTTGTCATAAGACAAGTCAAGAGCACTCTCTGTCAGAGAGCATTGTTTGCATTGTGCATTTGCATTTAGATTAGCCAAGTCTCTTGAACCCCTGTCATAAGACAAGTCAAGAGCACTCTCTATCGGAG
Source organism: Larix kaempferi (assembly GCA_027924585.1). Lineage (NCBI taxonomy): Eukaryota > Viridiplantae > Streptophyta > Pinopsida > Pinales > Pinaceae > Larix > Larix kaempferi. The sequence continues at coordinate 3,542,976 of BSBM01000541.1, read as the reverse complement.
AGGTTTGTTTTTTCTGCTCTAATTTAAAACACTTCCAACTCACACCCCTTTAAAAAACAAAAATTGACTTTATTCGTTTCTCCTTGCCTCGTATGCTCTGCCCAACCCTAAAAAAGTTGGAATACTCATAAACGGTATTGTTGCCTAATCGCTCAAATTCAAACCATAATAAAATCTTTACCCCCATAACCAACGAACCAGCGTTATTCGATAAATATTCAGGTATGTGGGAAAATTCCAAGTGGGGGTGTCGGGTAGCCATGGTCTGACTCTAGTTTGCTGGTTAAGTTCCTTGAACACCTAGCCTAGAGTACCGCGTGGTCCGTCATGTCTTCGAACGGATCCACTGAAGGTATTTCCAGTTAGATTTCCAGTACCTTCCGTACCGGTTGGAAATTCCCTAGCCATAATAATCAAGAACACTTAAAAATTCACAATAAAATTTACCAAGAACAATTTCAAAATGATCTCACGAACATTATTGAGACTTGTATTTTCAGCATCCCAAGCACTCATTGACTCCATTTTGGCACTTGTCTTGAAAATTATCTATATCACTCTATTTGGACCATTTTTCCTTCATTGGTTAAGTTATTCCGTGCATGCTTTTAATTTCCAAGTCGTCATATATTGTTTATCTCATTATTGAGTTTTGTAATTGTAACGTGGATTGTTCAAGTTTTATTGTGTTCATCAAAAACTCCTAAACAACACCCATCCGCATCATATCACCAAAAAACACTTAAAAAAAAACATAGAGCCATAGACAACTCTTTGTTAGGGAAAACCCCCCTTGGCTTCGTTAGGAGTTTGCCTAAACGGAGGAGCTGAGATTCAGGTGATAGTACCTGACTCATTGCTTGCCCCCAAGGCCACACCTTCCCTACTTGTAGTGAGGGAACAACTTTCGAAAGATTTATGTTGTTGATGTGCATCTCGGTGGACAACAGGCCCAACCAAATCTAACTTCTTGGACTGAGTGCTATAGCGGCTTAATCGAGTGTCCAACCAGGCGAGGATGAACCTTCTTAAAGTAGCCTGCTGACTCTACAGTGTACACCGATGCAACCTCCCGAAATCTGAAAAGGTAAATTAGATTGGATTTCCCTATTAAATCTAAGTACCTTACACCTGTTTCTAATTGACCCAACTGTTCAGACTAGGATGTAGCGGTCAAGAGCATACTTTGAGCTTGGAGCATTGGTTCGTTTTATTAAGTGTTGAAAGTGGATGATTAGCTAAGCTAAACCCAACTAATATCTTTTCTTCACACCACAAAGTGATGGAGTACTTTAGTAAAGCAAAGGGTAAATTTTAAGATTAATTTTTAAGAACAAATTGTAGTTGCAACACAAAACATGAAAAATAGATTGAACAGTTGTAGTAGGTCTTTTGAGGACGCTTTGTGTGCTTTGTGATGTTATTTAATTACAAATTCTTAAAGAAAACTAATCTAAACAAATAAAATTTAAAAAAATCAAACAAAAATGAAAAATATGAGTCCCCCCTGGGAGGATTGGGGCCAGAAGCTGGAATTGCATGCTGAGCTATTTTTATTTTTAGTTACAAATGAAAACTTAAAAGGAATACTGCTTTCCCTTTATTAATAGGGAACAAGTCAGTTTACAATAGTTTCGAGAAACAAAATAAGTAGTGCTTTGAAATAGGTTCTCAGGATGGTTCAAGAAGCTTGCAAATGCTAATCTTATGAGTTTTTTATCTCCAACCTATTAGAAAAAAAAATCAGACTAGAAAGCTATGTTGGTTAGAAAAAATACAATCAGAACACTTTAAGAGTGTTCTGATAATGCTACAAACTTGTAAAAATGAAACTAGTTAAACTAGTATGCAAAAAACTAGTTTTTTGGGTATTTTTTATGTCTCTAACTCATTTTAATTGAACTTTTAATTTGAAAACTGTTATGCACGAAAATAAAACCAGCGAGTTAAAAAACTTATAAAAATTCCTAAAACAACTCTAAACTAGCCTTACTTCTAAATGCAAACTATACTAAAGAGTTCTCTTTGAATGATGAAACAAAAGAGGAAAAATTAACTAGTAAGACAAGCTAGAAAGCTTGCCTTGCTAGGATCTTTGGATACCCTCTTTCAAGTAGAAAGTCAAATTTCATAAGCCCTAAAAATGTTAGATGTATCTTTGGAAAGCACTTAAATATTCTCAAAATCACCTTTTTAGATCTACACTTTGAAACTTTGAAAATGAGAAAATGAAACCTAGATCTAACAATTGTATGAACCTTTAATGATTTTTTAGCTGATTGCAAAAAAGATTTAGATCTATTTAAAATGGAATTTTGGATCTAGATCTAAATAGGTAAGCAACAATAACCGATTTTAGATGGAGTTTTGGATCAAGAAATGGAACCCTTGGGGGTTGAGCGTTTGAAGAAGAGAAAATGGAGTGAAGCTCCCTGATGCACCGGTAAGAGCACTTGCTTGGTTTGGTTTTACTGAAAGAAGTGATGAACTAACATGTTCATCAACTCCTCCAGCTTAGGCTACATGTAACATAGTTGCAACACTAGCAAGGGGATAAGAGCATATGTGTAAATAATGAAAAGAAAGCAATAAAGAAATTGATTCAAACAAGAAATCACACTACTATTAGCATCCTATTATCATTCACATGAGTAAACAAACTATAGAGTATTACTTACTAATATTTAAGAAGGTAACTTCCCTTTGAAAGACATATAATCCCAACAATACTAATATGAAAACATGATACAGTTTACCTCAAGTATAACAAGCATGAATATCCTTCACCAAAGAAAATCACCAGACTAGCCTCAAAAGCCTTCTTTATTAAACTCAGAACAAAATATTACAATATAGCGTGAGAAGAGGTTCCACCTTCAGATACCAAGATGAAGGAACAATTCTCTCTTAAATAAGAAAATACATGCATGAGAGGGGCGCATGATCAAGGGAGGGCGCATGGTGAAAAGGGATTTTAACTCAAGTTTGAATGAGATGATTGATCCATGATTTTAGCTTTGATTATGTGAGGACTACGCCACCTCAAGAGAGGTGGGCACATCCTACCAAGTAATATCCCTCACTCGAATGGATGGTTGCCATATAAGATTTGACGTCAACATAACCAAGAAAGCGCCCTTCATAACATAGAGTTAACAAATAGTGAAAGGCATTGATTTGGGATCGATGGGAAACCAAACCTACGAGAGTGCGCCACCTCTCCATGAGGTAGGTGCCTCCCTCCTTGAAAGTATCACCATAGATGAAAACAAGCCATGTGGAAAGAGCCGCCCGTAATGGAGAGAGGGCGCACTCTAACTTGATGTTCAACGTTGACTTCTCAACTCATCTAAAAAATGACGCTTTGGCTAAGGGATATATTCTCCCTTTAAGTGGGATAAGATGCCAACTCATTTTGGCATATGTTAATTGCTTTTTTTTTATAATGGTGTAATTTGTAGCATCATTAGCATTAAATTCCTATTTTGTAGGCTTTATAAGAAAAACTGTTCAATTGGATGATTTAATCACCCGAAACATAGGAAGATTGGGTTCCGGGGTAAATAGGATGCTCTGAGTACAAAAATGAGCATCCCCACACCAAATTCCTCCTTTGGATCACACTTTTATCACCATTCGAAATTTTCCATTTAAACCATTAAAAATGGCCTAATATTGCGGAATTTTTTTTTTCTCGGAACTGACCCAGACTCCTGGGGGACCTAGTACATGACCAAACAACTTTATTTTAGTGTCTAACATGTTTACATATGTTGAAAAATGGACTCTAATAACCCCCCAATGCCTAACCACCACTTTGGGCATTCCAACTTTGGAGGTGTAGGAGAAAAACTCATCGATTATACTCGGCTAAAGGAAAAGCATAATTGACAAGGGAAAAAACTCCTTGGAATACCTTCTTTGGTTGTTAAGTCCTAGGGAACCAAGTCACTCAAAGAACACCATGCTAGCACATTTTATTACAAACCCCGTGGGGCATGGTCATGCATTACAAAAATTTAAAAAAAGGGAGGCCCTGAAAGGCCTGATTCGGAACTTCTGAACTCTTATAAGCACAAGTAATTGTGCAACACTGGTGGCTCTATGGAAGTCCAACTGAGTGCAACTCAGGAGGTAACAATAACAATGATGATGAGGACGAGGATGAAGATGGCGGTGATGATGATGAGGATGATGATGAAGATGATGTCGATGAGGATGATGCTGATATGATGAGGATGATGTTGATGAACATGAAGATGGTGATGATGATGATGATAGTGAAGATGAATATAGTGATGATGATGATAAGGATGAATATGGTGATGATGGTGCCCACAATGACGACGACGATGACGATGATGATGTTGTTGATGATGATGATGATAAAAGTGATGATGATGATGATATTGATGATGATGACGATAATAATGAAGATGAAGATAGTGATGATGAGGATGAGGATGAAGATGGTGATGATGGTGGTGATGTTGTCGCTTGTGATGAGGAGGAGGAGGAGGAGGATGCTTATGGGGATGAAGATGATGAGGATGTTGATGATAATAGTGCTACTGATGATGATGATGATGATGATGATGCTGATGATGATGGCAATGATGATGATGATGAGGATGATGGTGATGATGATGGTGGTGGTGGTGGTGGTAGTTGTTAACACTCCATAATTTTTATGCCAAAATTTCTTTTTGGAAGCGTTTATAGTACAAAATAAGAGCATTTTCATCGTAGAAGTTTCACACTCAACCAAATCAAGCATTATCCCTCGGATGTTGGCACCAGTGTTGCAAAAGACAAAAAGATGTGGCTTTGGGTAAAATAAAATTGATTTATAATCAATTTCTGGCTTTTTAGCCAAACTTGACTTCTCAGCCTTCAACAAAGCTTCGTGTTTATTTTCATTTAAAATTTTACCAAAATTTTGGCCCGAAGGCCAAGCTCCAGCTCCACGCAACCTGCAACCACGACACACAAGTTAAGTAACAAACACATAAGCCATCGCCTAAGTGCTAAGCGTCAAGTCACATGGTGAAACACCCCACGAGCGGTATGATAGTGCTCATATCATCGATATATAATGAAATCATTGACATATATAAACAATTGCAACATTTAACACTTGGTGCATGTGGGATAAATACCCGAGGAAAAAGAAAAAGTGCCAACAAATGTTCTCAAACCCCTAATGCAAGGTGTCTTGGTAATTTTCCGGTTATCAATGAAAGAGTTTCAGGAAGTATGAGGGAGATCGGGATGTGACCATCACTTCTACAGACTCAGAATAATGATATTGATGATTCAGATGATTTACGGTCACCTATCTGTTGTATTCTTAGACATGTTGATACTGGCAAGACAAAATTGCTCGATTGTATTCGCTTGACAAATGTGCAGGAAGGCATGGCAGAAGGAACCACTCAGTAGATTGGAGCAACATACTTTCCCATGGGAAATATAAGGGAGAAAAACAAAGAGCTAAAGGCTAATGTTAATTTAAGAGTGCTAGGATTACTTGTCATTGACACACTAGGGCATGAGTCTTTCACAAATTTGAGAGCACGTGGTTCTGGTTTATGTGATATTGAAATATTGGTCGTTGATATAATGTATGGTTTAGAGCCCCAAACGATCGAGTCTCTGAATCTTCTGAAAATGTGGCACACACCCTTTGTGGTTTCTTTGAATAAGGGGGATGAGGGTAATGCCAGACATGATTCAAAGGCCATTCGCAAACAGGTTCTCCTTTGCAAAAGTCAAATGTAATGTGTCAAAAGAGGAAAGATCGACAACTCACAATCCATTTCGCACCGTCTGCATGCACAAAAAGATGGAATGGTTGGTGGTTGTGAAATTATAAACCACCATCCACGTGTAAACATCACGACATTTCGCAACTTGGGGAACTAGTAAGGAAAACCACCTTCCACCGTTGCGAAAATGCCATTTCCAAAGGTATAAAGGCCAAGCCACCGAAGAGGAAGTTTTATTGTACATTACCCATTGAAACAAGTGGCACTCATTGAGAAGGATTGGCTTGCATTTAGGCATCCATTCGCAGATCGCCTAGGGATGCCAATATTTTCTGCTAACATGAATATGCCAAAGACTATTGACACAGCGTCTATCGACAGGGGTTCACTGCACACTGTTTCCAACAAACACCAACCCAAACTCCCTTACGCACCGACCCAGAAGGGTGTTAACCCTTCCAACAACACTAGTAGAGCGAATGAAGTCTCACCCGAGATGCACAAGGGGGATGCAGGAACCAAGTTTTCACAGTGGAGTTGAGGACATGCATTCACTTCTTATCATATTTTGGATGCCCTTAGGCTTACAATCATTCTCCTATTTATACAAAACTACATGGTTACAAAACGGTCCACTTGACCCTTGTCTAACTAATTAACCACTTCACGCTTCCTCAATATCTGCGATGGTCCTTCTTTCACGGATTGTCCCTTTTGCGGCTTGTCGGCTTCCGCACTTCCAACGGACTTATCTCATGCCAAGAGACCCCCAACACAAACTTGTGGCTTGCCCTCAAGCCACCTCAGCTGGACACCACTGGTGCGGCCTTTCTGTCACTGTTGTAAACTTCTAAAGCTGTTCTTGACGTCTGGACCTCACTGTCATGTACTTCTCGAACTCATCCTCTAGTCTCTTGAAACCTTGATCATCTACCTCGAACTCATCCTCCAGTCTCTTGCAACCTTGATCATCTACCTCGAACTCATCCTCCAGTCTCTTGCAACCTTGATCATCTACCTCGTCTGTGCTTGCTCTACAACTTCAGGCTTGCTGCGACCTGGGGAAAAGTTCATTGTCGTTGCCAATTGTGAAACAGGGCAGCTACTCTGGCTCATATGTTTCACACCTTTGACAGTCCACTGCTGGAGCCAGCGGGCCTCCGCCCCTGGTGTGCTGGTGGTCGAGACAACCCTGACTCTTCAAACTACTACTGCACTCTTAGACATATCGGGTGAGACCTCGTCTTTGTTCCTGCCGAGTGTCCTCATGGCTTCCTTCGCCGGTTGTTCATGCACAGTCGTCGTTCTGGCTCTTAGTGCACCTGGAGTGCTTCCGCTCAAAATGAAGTGCACCATTGCAACTATCTCACTATCCTTTTCCACAGCTTCCTTGGGATTCCCTACTGAACTTCCTAACTCTCTGCATTGAACCTACAGACTCGCATCATATGACTTACTACTTTCCTTCTCTGAACTTCCTATCATGCATTCTTCACTCCTAACGCCGGTATTTATGCTTACTTCTTGGTACTTGCTGATCATTTGAAAATCTTATCCACAACCAACCGAATCCATCATCATACCCTTCCGCTGTCTTTTTGGGATGTCGATCCACAGTGATCCTACTCGGATGTGACTCCCACATGCCGGTCGTGTGAAGCATCGGCGAGCGACCTGGCTAGCCATGCTTCCCGCATGCTTCCCACTTTTTGTCATGATTGATTTTTTTAATTTTTTTTCATTTCATTTCTCAACCGCTATGCGCCTGATCATTGCGATAGGGTTTCAACCGATTCCCGTTTACCAGTTTAGGAAACAGCTTTCCATCTAATCTCTTCAGCTGCACCATACCTCCGTTAATAAAAAAAAGATAACATAGGGACCTAACCAATGCATCTGTAACTTACCTGGATGCTTGGCGAATTTACTCTCATAGAGAAGAACTGTATCCCCACGTTGGAAGTGATTTTGTTTAATGTGGCGATCATGCCAAGCCTTCTGTCGATCCTTTTCCACCTTCTGATGAAAGTCTGCGATGAACTTGTCCTCATCGAGCTCTACCAATTGGGTCAGTCGCTCCTCTAGTGCTCCGTCGTCGCTCATACTTGTGACAAACGCAATACACAGGATGGAGACAATGTACTCCATCGGCATTATGGCCTCCTGCCCGTAGACGAGTTTGAATGGTGTCTGGCCAGTCAGGGGTTTGCAAGTTGTGGGATACGCCCACTGTATCGTAGGGATCTTCAAATCCCAATCATCCCGATTCGTATGGCATACTTTTGTGAGCGCATGCTCTAGGATTTTGTTAAATGCTTCCACTATTCCATTTGTTTGCAGATGGTAGGGGGTGCTTTTTCTGTGCTATATCTGAAACTCCTCTGTCATTGTTGCGACTGTCCCATTCACAAAGTGGGCCCCTTGGTCACTCATCAATACTTTTGGGCACCCGAACCTGGTGATTACATTGTCAAAAAGGAATCTAGCTGCTGTCGGAGCAGAGCAATCCTTCACTGGTGCTTCTTCCGCCCATCGCGTTAAGTAGTCGGTTGCTGTGATTATGTAGCGCGATCCTGTTCTTTCTCCCGGTGGGTTGATGGGTCCCACGAAGTCAACTTCCCATTTGTCGAAATCCTGCAACGTCAACTGAGGTACTAGTGGAATTTCGTCCCTCCTTGATGGCTTCCCAGTCTGTTGACAAACATCGCAGCTTTTAGCATAGTCTGTAGCATCCCCATGCATCGTCGACCACCACAGTTATGTGCACAAAATCTTCCTTGCAGTGGCGCGTCCTCCGTAGTGACCTCCAGCGATCCCGTCATGAGCTTCTGCAAGAATTCGCTCATGTTCATGGGGAGGGACATATCATCGCAGTATCTCATCTGGCCCCATCTTATATAACTGTCCTGCAATCAACTGAAAATCTACATCCCTTACGACTAGCTGCTTCTTCTGGTTGGTCGTGAAGCCTGTCTGTGCCTCCCTGGTTGCCAAAAATTGAATGACTTGTTCATAATGGTCATCGACCATGCCAACCTTGAATAACTGAGCATCTGGAAATCCTTCGTCAATGCTCCTCGGATCTTCCCCTGACTCAATTCGTGATAAGTGATCTGGTCCTGCATTGAATTGTCCTTGCTTTACAATTATTTCAAAATTGAATTCCTGGAATAGCAGCAACCAAGGACAGATCTTCCCCCCCAAAACAGGCTTGGTCACCAGGTAATTTAATGTTGAGTGATCGGTGAACATTTTAAAGTGTCCTTTCTTGCAGATCACCTGTAGCGCACTATGGATGAAGGGGTTCTCATCTGAGAAACAAAACGTTTGGCTAAAGCCAAGTGTTAGTTGCTCCCAAGAAGTCGTTCTGCGTCGTAGTTCTTCTGCGACATACCAACTCGACGGTACTTCATCCAAAGTGTGAACGAATGCATGGACCCACTCCTCTTTTGCTCGTAATCCCCATTTGCTTTCGCACTCTGCCAAATGTATGTTCGGGTCGCCTCTGTCGTCAAACTTTCTTCCGCTACATCCTTTCGCATCGCCGAACCTAACTATCATTAGATGGCGACATAGTGGCCAAGTTGTGATATTAGACTTATGCGCTGCCCACCAGCGCGCAAGAGTAGCCTTCAAGGCGTCCTCCAAGGCCAATAAACATTGCGGCTTCGACACTTTCTCCTCGAACTTAGCTAGAAAGGTGCTCAAATTAGGTAATCCTGCGTACATTGGTATCGCGCACCTACCCATTGCAGTGACTGTGTGATCCTCGCACATCTCCTAAATGATACTTCATGCATCCGGTTCTGCCAATTCTCGAGCCCCTCATCCAAATCCGATGACGCTGAACTGACACTGTGCCAACCCAATTCACTGTATGCTATAAGATTTATGTAATCCTCCGATATATTGTATATGCTATCCCATCCCTTTGTAACTTCATCTCTGGCCGGTTCAATGTATCGTTTCCCTTCCACAGGATCTAAAGGTGCGATGACCCTCATCTCGCGATTTTCAAATGACATTGTCCGCTTCTTAAAGTTGATAACCTCTAGATTATTGATTGCCCAGTCGATCCCTAGCAGTGCTGGGTAGGGACTGGTGTTGTCCACAATCTCAATGACATCGAAATCGGCATAATACTTGAGGCCCTCAATTTCAACGGGAAGGTGGTACACCCGGCCAATTGTAGTAACCTTACTCTGGTTTTCTAATCGCAACTATACTAGTGACCAGGCCAATTGCAGTTTCCCCATAGTCTCCCATGTCTGCTTGGTCAAAATGTTGACATCTAACCCGAGGTCTAAGATAATTGAGTCGACATCGAAAGATCCAATTTGTGACGACATTCGTATCTCTGTCCATGTCTTCCTCTTGGGTATGCGATTAACTCTTTGTTCCTAGTGTACACCCTCCCGTCGAGTCAACAGATTGGATATCTCCTCAAGTGCATCTTGATAATTTTCCAATTCCAGGAAACTCTTTAAGAAATCTTTTAGGGTATCATTCTTACCCTGCAACTTCGTCCTGTCAAACATCAGTGGCATATTGTAGATAAATTCTTCCTGAAGAGGCAACTACCTCCTCTGTCTCATCGCCTCCTGCGCTTTCAAGAAGATATCCCTTTCGGCCTCCGCATCAAAAGTAGCATGTTTTCGTATTATTGGTCGGACAATAACTTGTGGGCCATCGGCTCTTGTCGTTTCTCCTCCTCGTGTTACCACTCCAACAGTCGCATGTTGTTTTCGAGCCTCCATCGATATCATTTGCACAGCCGGTGGATTCTAGTTTGGTGGAGGTGGAGGTGGTGGCGAATGCTTGGTCTGCCATTTTGCGATGAGCTGCGGACAGTCTTCGACATCATGATCCACAACACTGCAATACGTGCACTGCTGTGGTGCTGGATTTAGGAAATTCCTCTAATAGTGCCCCTGCTTCCCACAATTGTAGCATATAATTGGTCCTCACCCTCGTCCAGTAGCTCCTCCTCGTTCTACGCCAGCACCTCGACCTCTGCGGAATCCTCCCCTAGCTCCTCCACGCGGTGGATTCGGTGGTCCATATAGTGGGTACTGCAGTGGTGGATACTGTGGTGCCGGAAACTGTGGTACCGGATACTGCGGTGCCGGATACTGCGTTTTCCCATACTGCGCCTGATCGTATTGCTGCGGTTGGTGATTATACTAGGTCAGTAGCTGGTTAGATTGTTATTGTGGCTGACTCGGTGCCTATTCTTCTCCTGCCATGAAATATGTTGCTGCGGTTCTCTCCTAGAGTAGGCCATAAGTTCTACAGTTATTGTCATCATGGCCAACTGAGTTACAAAACTTGCAATACAAGTTTTCTGGTTTCGACACCATTTTCTACAGATAAACACACTCTTCTGCTCAATGGCCGCTCGTTTGGAAGATACAACACCAAGGCAACCCTCCCCGACTGAGGGGATTTGGTGCACCAGATTACAAATACTCTCGAAAGTTTGGGCACTGATCCTTGTGGTGTCCCTCTATCCTACACCTAGTACACCAGATCTCTTCGCGATCTTCCTTCCCTTTCTTCATGTCTTGCAGTTGGATTGTCAAGTTCTCCAGCTATGCTTGCATCCGATCCATACCCAACCCTATTTCACCGATTGGTGAAGCCTCCAACTTCATTGCAATATCCAATGCTTCCTCTTGGGTCACAAACTTCTATTGCATTAGTGGTCCGCGGATGTGTGGTACCAGTCACGTGATGAACCAATCCTTGTGCTGCATGTCGTTTATCCCGAAACTCACCTTCGCTATCAACGTCTTGTATCGTTGATCAAATTCCCACACCAGCTCGTTCAGGAATTGCTTAATCTCCTTGAGCTCAGTAACATATTGCAACTCCGATTTTGGATTTTTAAATTCATCAATCATCGTTGTTCTGATCTGTGCCAACGTCTTAGCTGGTGTTCCCGTCACAACCCTTGTAAACTTCATGAACTAGTCTAGCACCCGGACCCTAAGGGTCGACGCTATCTGTCCCATTTTTATGGCTTCGCCCCGGACCTGCTTCACATATGAACCAATACTTTTCGGGATCCTCGGTCCCGTTCCCCTAGAAGGTAGGTGTTATCACACAACTTGTAGTTGCCCCTAGAGGTATCCCATCCGGGACGGTAGAGGAGACAGGCAACTAAAGAGGTGACCCAAGAGATGCCACGGTTCCCAAGGCAAGGTGGGAGTCACGTCAACCGAGGCGCTCTTTGCTTTAGGTCAGGGAGTAACTAGACCAAGGGGGAGACCCTATACCCAATCACAGTTGATTGGACCTACACAAAGGTTTCTAAGGGTAGGTAAATGATGAATTACGGAAACCAATGCAAGGCTAAGTGGACCTAGAAGTTGAGGTATGGTTGAAGGTAGTTTGAGAGTTGTAAGTGTTTCAACCAATGTATGGTTTAGGCCACATGATGGGGTATGATGACTAAGTGTAGTACCATATGTTTACACAAGTGGGTCTTGTTTTGTGAAATGATTCTAGGTAGGCCCACAAGGTGAAGTTAGGTGTGAAGTTGGTACTATAGGTTGGATAAAGGCTAGATCTATGAATCTAAGTTGATTCTAGGAGTACCCATGTACTAGATCTAGGGTTTGACACAATTCCCAAGGAGTGCGACTTGCTTTAGAGAAGGACTAGTGCCTTGTTAGATGGGCTAATGGGGTCAACAAGTATGCCAAAGTGTAGATCGGGACACCTAGAAGCCAAGTCAAGTGGGTTAAATGAGATCCAATGGTTGGATTTTGCTAGATCTAGGTTTTCAAGTGATAACCCTAAGTGGACCACAATCCCTTGAAACAAGGAATGCTACCCCCAAGGCGGATCGTGACAAAGAGACAGTCTAGACCTAGGTTTCAAGGTATGGGCATTCCAAATCCACGAAAATCTCAAACACCCATCTCCTGGAAGTGGACAAACTCACTTTTTCAAGGGAGTGTGATTTGCTCAAGGAAGGCTTAAAAGTGGGTTTGGTGGACCAAATCAAGTCCAATGGCTACCAAACTGTAGATCCAAGATGCTAGTACCCCGATCTATGCATGTCCAAAAAATCAAGTCAATCCAATGGCTAGATCTTAGTAGATCTGGGTTTTGAGGTGCCAAGAAATTCAAAAGGGGGTTTTAACCCCTTAAAACATGGAGAGATGTCCACAAGGTAGATTTCACCAAAGTAAGAATCTGGGGGTAGGTTATCAAATGTCTAGATTGCAAATCAAGTGGGATCTCACCTACCCATGTGCTAGATCTAACCAAACAAGCCTCTCACTAGGAAGTGCGATTTGGGTCAAGGAGGGCTTTTTGCCTTGAAAAGTGGGTCAATTTTTAGCCAATCACCACCAAACTATAGATCCAACTAGGGGTGGATGCTATAGAGGTGGGTTTTCAAAATCTCTTCAAAAGCAAGGCTAGATCTAAGTAGATCTAAGAAATACCAAAAACAAGGGTTTTAATTGATTAGGGTTTTTATGATCTAGAAATCATGGAAGATTCAAGGAAGTAGAAGATCATACCTCTTGGAACATACCTAGATGAAGAGATGAATGCTAGTTGAGACGAGGATTACTTTGCCAAAGATCAAATGGAGAATTGTTGAAGCCCTCTTGCCAAATCGATTTTCCCAAGCCACATGTGATTCCTTCTAACCTGTCAAGCCAAGGAGCAAAGCATCAATCAGTTTAACAAATTGAAGGTAGATACAAGCAAGAGAGAGAGAAACATAGAATAGTTGACACAAAGGCAAAACCACTCCCTGTTACACCAAAACGACTTCTTCTAAGATTGAAGGGCAAGCCTCTCCACCAATTCGCACTTGTCAAAATCGCCCTCTTAACCTGTAAATAAAATATGGCAAATATGTAAGATAGCTACAATAGATCCTCCAGTGCAATGGACAAAAGCATTTACAATCGAAACAACCAACATCCACTCCAATCCAAGCATGTACTCCAAAAGATAGAAATTTATTCCAAGAGCCAAGAGCCAAAAATCTCTAGATGAATTTTACAATGAGAGGCTCCCTCCTTAAATAGGATGGGGAGAGAGTACAATCCTAACCACTTTTTACATGAGTGGCTAAGATTAAAAGATCTCAAGATCTAATCAATGGCTAACAATAAATCATAACAATACATCACATGGATCACCCAATATCATGATAGCGCCCCCACTAAATGGTACAATAAGAGGGTGACGTCATCCACTAGAGAAACATAAGCACCAAAATCCACCTCATGGTGACTAGGACATGACAATATAAGCTCATGGTGGGGCTAGGAGGTATCAATCCTTACTAGCTCATCCCCAAGGCACAATATAATAATAAAATATGTCCAATATAATATAAATGACCAAAACTGTCCTCAGAATCCATGACAGTTAAGCAGTACATGACCTCCTGTGATCAATCCGGGCATACCCACATGGTGAAAACTGACTGGAAGATAGTGATGCCACCCTGGAAGATCTCTGTGAAAACCAAATGCCAAAACCTTTCCTCAATTTCCCAAATTGATTTCCTCAGTGACCACTTTATTCCATTTTTTTACTGCCTCGGGAACTGTGAAAGTGCCAAAAATGCCTCCTAGGGTGCTAGCGCTGTCCATGTGAGCCCACCAAGCTCTCCAGAAGGGGGGGTAAATGGTAAAAACAAGTGGCTGGACCACCCCCTCCATCATCAGTGCCCTAGGTGAACTGGCCTCTTGGGGCCCCTACTGCTCAGGCTGGGAAATCAGCCCCAAATCTGGTCAACAAGTGTAAAACTGCATCAATCACTGTCAGAAGTGCCCGGAACTGAAAAATAAGTGTCTCATTGGATCCAGAAGACCCAAATCCACTAGGAATGTGTATTCATACACCCTGGGTTGCCCTAATGGGCCAGCTGTAGGGTCCAACATATATGGACAATGTATAATCTGTTGATCTGAAGTAGTAATAAACCTGCTAAACTGGATCAAACATCATCTGCATCATATGTCCATCATATGATATCATCATCAAACATGTGGACCCATCAATCATCATCAATAATCATCCATACATGGCCCACATCATCACGGATCCCAAGAATATACAACCAAGGATAAATCACATCAGTAGACTAAGACAATGCTTCTCTAATCATTCCCACAGCTAAGCTCAAAGTATAACATCCATTCAGTGGCATTAATTAAGTTAGCATAGTCTGTTGTTATATAAAATTACTTGCACAATAGTTCAAATGACAAACTCACCCAATGGACATGGTCAAACTGCTAGTGAAGGATGAAGGCTAGGAGCAAGGTTGGGCCAAGGGGTTGACTTGTCTAACTTAACTCAAAAATACTTTGGACTGGGAGAAAGGGGGAAGCTACAAACTCTGTGCTGGACAAAAGAACACGGGGGATGGCTGTGCCTCACAAATGGATAAGTTGTTTAGAGAGTGCTTATTCAACTTAGGCATCATGTCTACATCAAGTTGATCCAGGTTCATTAGGATCATTCAATTTTATTCCATGGCCTTTTTGGCCTACATAACCCTTTGGATTTCAGATGTGCTGAGAAGCACAACTAGTTGCAGCTTGCATCCAGGGCATGTTTTTCCAAATATTTATAAGGTCAGCAATTGTTTAGATATAACTTTTAAGAACCATTGCTTTTTGGACCTTTCTTATACTCTTCGAGGAGTATTTTTAGCTGTTCATCGCTCTTGCCCCTTTTTTTTTGTTTCCATGGGCGAATTTTTAAGTTTCCATAGGTAGAACATGAGCTTTCAGTTTTAGCCAACAACATCTCAAGTGACTAGGGGGAGTTCGAGCAAATGCCAAACATCGGGACAACCGACCAGAATGATTTAGGCCTACAATCCAACTCACCAAAGGAAAGTTTTGTCACCAACTCAGAGCCGAGACACTGAATAAACAGGGATGCGGTCCAAACACAGAGGTAGAAAAATGGGGAAGTCCTCGGTATCAGAAAGTAAAATGAGACAAGTCAGGGTTTAAAGTCAAACAGGAAGGTCATGTATGGCTGGAGTCAAGTGAATATGGAGCCTACACTAGCAGACAACTGGTTTCAGGAAAGACCATATCTATGTAAGGTGAAAAACCAGTGGGTTTTGTTAAATGACCTAAATGTGCAAGCAATTGTCCATTTTATGATTTGTAGTTCATTTTAAATAGTTTTCCACATCAGGAATAATAGACCAAGCACATGCTATGATCATGACTAAATCAACAAGATAATAATCCACTGTCAGTGATAACATATCCATAGATCATACAACATCATCATAATAATAATCATCAAGTATCATCTGAAACACTGCTGCAATACATCTCTAGGCACTTAACTGAAACTGTATGGGATAAAGGGTCACATCGGTCATCAAATCTGAACTCTCAAGGCTCAACCTTGACACAGGGTCAAACATACATCTGAATAATATACTGCTCTGATCATGAGTGATCCAAAATATATAGCCATGCTCTGGAATAATGGAGGCTATGGAATGTGCAGATATCTGCTGTACAAGAATAGTAGCCCTGCTACTATGGTGTGATAACAGTAGGCATATTTGCCTCGTCCGCCATCCTAACGTTCCTACTATTATGGTTTATTGATGCGCTACTCTTATCGATGCACGTAGGGAAACTCTGCGAATAGCTTGGGTTTCCTCTTGTATAATTCTGGGTAGTGCACGGGGTTGTAGGTATGTTGTAACTTATGATCCGTGTCTCCTTTGCTTCTGGGGTAGCCTGGTCACTGTCCTCATCGCAATAGGGTCGCTTCCTCCCTTGTGGTCCTGTTTCGCAACCTTCTATTCCGGTCCTCTCAGGAGATTCTCTCTCAGTCCTCCTCTTCTTCTCAGGACGCCAGAATATCACTCCACTCCTCAAGGTACCACACTCTTTGTCAGCTTCCCATAAAAATTCATCGTCGCTCATGTCCATCTACCCCGCATATTTCTTATCGGATCCGCATTCATGTGACACCTACAACCTCCGCACACTGATCTTCCTACTTGTCGAAAGTCATCTTAAAAATTCTTAATCCACAGTTTGAGCAACAACATGAACCTTCCCCTTGGTCCCCTGAAGAAATTTCTCTCTGCGTCGCTATATGACTTGATCATGTCCACTGCGAACTCACTAATGTATCCCTCTAGAATACTATCTACCTAGAAATCAACAGCCCTTGATATTGTGTTGTCAATACGTTCCAGCTGTCGAACTAGTTCTGCGTCCAATGCCCAGGTTCAGTCTTTTGGAAATGGTGCTTCTGGAATGTTAGCTGCACTAACCACTCATGCAACAACACTGGGAATTCGCAGAAAAATATTTCGTGGATATCCGAATAAATGTACTTCTACAGCCAACTTCTTACAGTCTTTCTAGGGTTTTGCTTTTCTCCTACGAATTCTTTTGTCTTTTTGTCAAACCACTCTTGGATCTCCGGTTTCGTCGGATGCCACAGTATATCCTCTTCTTTTCCTCCTCAAGGTCCCGGCAACAGAACCATTTGTTGACACAGAGTTTATCGACAGGGGTTCACTGCACACTGTTGCCAACAAACACCAACCCAAACTCCCTTACACACCGGCCCAGAAGGGTGTTAACCCTTCCAGCAACACTCGCAGAGCGAATGAAGTCTCACCCGAGATGCATAAGGGGGCTGCAGGAACCAAGTTTCCGTAGTGGATTTGAGGACATGCATTCAACACACACTACCTTCGTAGAAACCGGAGATTATATATTCCGCAATAACTATTAACTCATCATTCACACATTAGACCATTCGTAGATTCAACAGATAATAAACATTTGCAGCAACATATTTAACCTACTTATTCGCATCAACAGTAATCATTCAACCCACAGAGTATTAAACATGTTGCAAACATTCACATTCATCATCGCACAGAGACAGAGACAGAAATGGAATCATAATCGAACATCTTCATGCATTCATCAAAAATCTGCAGAATGAACTTCGCAGAAACTGTCAATACACCATGTCGCGGATACAAAACAGATCAAAAGATGGATCCACTTCTTATCATATTCTGGATGCCCTTAGGCTCACAATCGTTATCCTATTTATACAAAACTACATGGTTACAAAACGGTCCACTTGACCCTTGTCTAACTAATTAACCACTTTGCACTTCCGCGATATCCACGAATGGTCCTTCTTTCGTGGCTTGTCAGCTTCCGCACTTCCACCGGACTTATCCCGTGCCAACAGAGCCATTTCGCCATACTGCAAGTAGTAGCAGCCCTGCATCTTCAATCCATGTATCTCCAGGCTCGTCGTTCACACCTTCTCCCAACACTCTTGTAGCTACGACAATATCAAACAACTACTCCCCCATATTTTTACAGTGGATTGATTGTGTGGCACAAATACTATGCATGTACCCCCGTGCTTTTGAATTCTCTTCAGCTTATTTAGTTGAATTTGTGGATTGTGTCATTTCTTCTCGATTTGGAAACTCTTTGTGCAACCGTGAAAAGGAAAGGAAACAAGCTAGGGTTACAAATGCATGTGGCTATATGTGGGTTTACTTGACACAGCTACGGACCTATGGAAAAGTAAGCATGAGCATCATAAACTTTTCTATAGTATTGATCAACATCCTGGACCGCTCTTGCCTCCAGCAGCAGCCCTAGCACCAACTCTCTGGCCTCAGTTTCATTTACGTTAGGCCTGTCCATCAGAAGCACAAAGTGGAGGACATGAAACAGAGTGTCGTCCTATGGCACAACATTTCATTGACCTTTAGAAGGCAAAAGAGACTGCAGGAGAAGTTTTTTGATAGTGATCAAGGAATGATTAGACGCGGATGATCTTGGAATAGGCAATGGCGTAGGAGAAATCCTTTATCCCGGTTTCAGCCTTGAAGAAATGAAATGGTTTCAACCCTAGATGTGTGCCTTTGAAGTTATTACACTTGTTGCAGAGCGGTTACGTGACAAGAAGCTTTGTTTGGGCAGTATCAGCTTCTATCCTTACACTAGGAGGTGAATACCTGTTTGGGCTGCCTGTTGGATTTGTTGCAGACTCTGTCATACAACGAAACATATCAGGGAGTTTGCATGTTGGTTTCCTTTTTTGTGTTTTTCATAGGCGCCATATCGTGCTTCAGAAAATTTGCTGCAAGGTAATGTTGACAATGGTGAGGCAAAAGTCTGTCTCAAGTGTTCATGGATTGCAGATAGAGGGATTTCCTCCATCTCCTTGAGTTTCATTTGATCGCGATTCACAAAAATGGATTTAGTTTCATCGTGGGAAAAGTGATTCTCTTTGTGATACTTAGAGCCATTCTCCAAAATGGGAGGACTGGGAGAAGCCTTATAGATACATTTCAGTAGAGCAAATTTTCTCAGAAGTTCAAACAGTTTCATGTTGGCCAAAAGTTGACAAAAGAACTCTCTAAGCCTTCTGATAAGTCAAAAGGCCACAAAGATGCCTTCTTTTTCAGCAAGTACTCACTTGGGAAATGGGAGTTGTTCAAAGCATGTTTTGATTGAGAGTGTCTATTTATGAAAAGGAATTTATTCATTTATGTCTTCATGGTCATATTGAGGGAGATTTATGAATCTCAGGCTTCCCAAAGGTGCAAGGAATATTTGCTCGAATATCAGGTTACTATGAGCCAATCAACATGAGAGTTGTTAACATCAAAATGAATCAAGGAATAAAGATAAGATCCAGTTTTCAAGGCATCCAAAGAATACAAATGGCAGTCAAAACTTGATTTCCAGGCATCTCTCAATAGGTCAAAGATGAGGTGGCAGAACACCTGGAAATTAAAATATGTTAGATAGAATTGAAGAGATTTCGAAGCTCTTTTTCATAAATGTCTATCAACAGTTGGAAACATCTTTCCATAATTCGAGCATAACATCATCGCACTGCTGGAAACTTTACCCTTATTTTGATCAGCTCGAAGATAGGAACAAGGCAAATTTGGCAGTTTAGTGCATTTATCAAGGTAGAAAAAGAACAGTTACAGGTGGCAGAGTATCAGATATCAATTAAAGGAGTGGGACAATTAGAGGCAGTTGGTAGCATCTTCTAGTTTTTGAAACATTCAAAACATTATTTCCATATGTTGACCATTTTCCGTTAAAACAAATTCCTTAAAATTAGCAAATCAGTTAGACGTGTCATTACATTTGTAACAACTTTCTATTTTTAGAATCTAGGTTAGGATGACTCGAGCCTTTCAAGGTTGAAGGTATTTTTTCTATATATTCAGATGTAATAGACAGAAAAAGGGGTTCAACTTTCAGTTTAGAGGAGACCCATTTTGGGTACTGAGTTATTTTCAAAGAATTAATAAAAAGATTGCAGAGCCAAGCAGTTTTTTATCAGAGATTCTTGTGTTACTTATTTTACGGTCTGTACCTTTCTCTTTTTAATGTGAATGTGTTTTCTTGTTATCCTTTCCATATTGTTATCTTTTTCATGCTTGGATAAGTGTAGATTGAACCGGAATTCATATGTTTATGCTTTTGTTCTTCATGTTCAAGCATCCACAAACCCTTCCACTAAAGTTGATATTGAATTCATCTTCAGATGCTCATATTAATGGATTGTTCTCATCTTCTTCCTTATCACCAAACAACCAGCATTTTGACTGTGAAAAAGTAATTACCCTCCCTTTGTTAAGAATTTCATTGCAAATCACTGCCATTGATCATCACTTGAATCTGACTCCATTGCCCAATGGTAACTTTTTCTTATTTTTCCAACCGCATCATTTAAATTTTATAAACCTTTATCATTATTTTACAACTGGCCATTGGGTTTATTGTCAAACTGCTATCATAGTGACATTGGATAGTAGATTTGCAGAGAGAGCCTTCTCTGACTGAAGGAGGCCAGCTTTCAGTCTAAAGATTGGTTTGAGGTTACCTCGGGGTTTCCTTGATACAATCTAGGGTAAAATCCGAGTGCTAACAGTAGTGATGATGATGATGATGTTGATCATAAAGATGAAGATGATGATGATGGCAATGATGCTGATGAGGATGAATATGATGATGATTATGATGGTGTTGATGTTGATGAGGATGAAGATGATGTTGATGATGATGAGGATGATGTTGATGATGAAGATGATGCTGATAATGATGAGGATTATGTTGATGATGAAGATGATGTTGATGAAGATGGTGGTGATGATGTGGATGAAGATGGTGATGAGGATGATAATGATAACGGTGATGATGATGATGATGATAAATTTTTCCCTTTGAATACCCAATAAACAAATACATTAGTCTCATTGTTAAACATACTTGTTAATTATAAATAAATGCATTTCACTTAGGTCTCGTCATGTGATGATGAGTCTTCCGAATTTAATCTTAACTCTTATTCTAATTAAAACATAACCCATGCCACACGATTATAAGGTTATTCAATCTAAATAACAAGAGTATGATATTTTTATTCCATACACAATTCTTCCGCGTGAAGTTCAATCATTGATATAACACTCATACTATTCATTTTTCACTAAGGTTCTACAATAATTCATCACGGGTAATTACTTTTCAATACACTCATTTTACTTCACCATGCATGGTTAATATAATGAGTATTTAGCATCATATAATCCACTAAAATTTCAACCCAATATTGATCATTTTAAATATTTACTATTTTATTCTATACACATTTGTCCTTAATTCAACCGATTGTATACGTACATCTTATACCACATAAACCACATTATTATTATTATCAATCTCGTGAATCAACTGAATTTAGATATGCCACCTCAACACAAATTACATTCAATATAGCATGTGATCAATGCATGTGAGTGCAATCATACAAATATGACAATCAATATAAACACTTCCACATAAATGAAACTAATTAACAAGACAAGCCATGTTAACATATATATTCATAAACTTTAAAGCAATACCACAAGAAGGGTACTTATCTGGTCGATTAGACATAGGCAACCGAAGGTGTGACTGCGACTTTCCTCCCAACCAATTGGCTCTCTATCTGGTGTATATTTCTGCCACCCCTGAGCTGGCAATGAATCCACTAAGGTATAGGTCCATTTCATCAAGAGCCCTTCCACTCTTTTAGATCATAAGAGATTAAGACTACGTCTTTGTTTCTTTAAAGTCCATCCAATTTATATAAATATAATGGTGTTGGGGCTATGCCCTTCCTTCATTAAGTAATCATATGCCTTACACACAATTCTCAACACACACTTTCATTTACTTCAACATATAATCCAAATCTAAACTAAGGTTTTTGTGCTCTTCCTTGACTTTAACTCAAGATTTCATGGTATTAATTTTATATTTCCACATAACAAAAGTTCAACCTAAAGGTCGTTCAAAGGAGGTCTACTAAAATACACAAGTATCGAGCCTAGGTTAATCCATCATTTGGCTCGTCCATATATATAAATAATATCAATTTCAACATGTATAAAATAAGAAAACCGCAGGCATCAATCCTAGGACTATGTTTTCATTGGTTGATCCCAAATTTATATGATAACAAAATTTAAACAGAGGGCCCTCATCAAAGGCTTAGCTCCTTTCTCATTAATACAACTGATACCTCCAATAGAATTTATGCGAGGAGATCGCTCCCTGCCGTTCTTCATCATTAATAACATTGTTCACCCTTAATTAATACAATTGACAATATTTATGCGAGGAGATCACTCCCTGCCCTTCTTCATCATTAATAACAATGTTCACTCTCTAGGATGGCTCGACTTCTCCTCCTTGAGAGGACTGGCATTGACTCCCACATTTTTTTCCTCTCATACGTGTCAAAAGTTCTCAATTAATCTTCTTGAGGGGCACGCAATGCATAAACGTATTAGAGTTTTGAATAACTCTCAGATTTCTCCCACATATCTGTCATTAAATACCTCTCTCCTACCTTATACTATTGATACCTTCCATATACATATATATGGATAGAGAGAGTGCCCTAGAGAATCTTATAAAAAAGGTCATTATTTTTATGTTTGTAAAAGATATGTATCACCGTCATATTGTTTGCCCTTACCTAGGAATACATACCTTGTTTTATTTAAATATTTTTAGTTAATATTACGTCAATAGATGATCTATACGAGCTCAATTTTACCCTATGGTAAATAATTATTCTATTTAGGATAACCCCTAATTATTATTTTCCTCGAAGTTCCAATGACCTCAAGGTGATGTCCCTCATCAATATATATATTAGATTTTCATGGCTTCATAGCTAACTGATCTCTCTCCCCTAGGGGATTCCTTTGCCCCGTCTTTTAGTCGCATCACAGGTTTCAGTCTCCTAAGTCTATGAATTTAGAATTATACCATATGAAATAATTCACAAAACTTACAAAGTTTACTGGCGGGGCCTTGGCCTTGAGATCCTCACCAAAAACACATATCCAGTTACATTTTTCATTTATAAACGAATAGGGATAAAGAGAGGGATATTACAGAAATTACTCCAATCTAGTTGCCAGATATTGTGGGGCTTTTGAGGTCTTAGCTAAGATAGGACCTATTTCTTATGAGTTGGCTCTACCCTCTTGCATTAGAGTACATAATGTGTTTCATGTGTCTTTATTTAAAAAGTATATACCTGATGCTAACCATGTACTTGATTGGAATGTGATCCAGGTAATTATAGTGCTTTTATTTTCTTTATTGATATATATACATGTATGTACATGGTACTAACCATGTGATCGAATGGATTATGAACCAGGTGGAACCGGAAGGGGATTTTCCGGTACAACTTGTTGCCATTTTGGGAAGCAAGGTCAAGCTACTTTGGAATCGATAAATCACGCAAGTAAAGGTCCAATGGACCCATTGCATCCTTGAGGATGCGACTTGGGAGCTAGAAGATGCTATGAGGGAAGTATACCCTCATCTATTTTGAAAGACTGGTGTTTACGGCATGCATGTAATAAATATGCATCGAGGATGATGCATTTTCCTAAGGGGGAGGGGGATGTAATACCCAAGTTGTTAAGCCCTAGACTTATTATAATAATATGCTTAGGCGACTATGATTTTTTTAATTAATGGTGTGATGACATGACTATATGATTATTCTTTGACTATGGTTTATAATTAATTGTTTAGCTTACATGAATTGGATTATTTGTTCATGTGACTCTGACATGTATGGTTATTTGATGATGGATGACTTGGTTGATTATTTGATTATGTGACTATGACATGTTTGATGATGTGACTATGGACTATGGACTTAGATATTGACATCATTATTAAATAAATAAACAACTGGCACAACGGAAAACTAAAAGAATATGGGATGCCATGGTTTCACAAGTGAGGGGGATGGGTGATTATTCCTAGTGCTTGATTCGAAACCCAAACTTTTTTACTTGGACTATCTTGGACCTTGTTTATGTTATTAGAGTTATTTTGGACACTTTTTAAACTATTCCGGGACTTTAGAATAGTTAATTGTGATGTTTTATGACTAAAAGAGTTATTAGTACACCCTCATGGAGATATTGTGGACTCCACTTGGTGAATGTGCCCTCTTTGGGACATATTATATCCTATTTATGTTCTTTTGGTCATTTATGAGCCCTCTTCCTAGTTTTTAGGGGCTACAGGCTATTTTCTAGCTTCCACTCTTACACAATGCATTGATGACCCTACTTTTGTGCTTCCACTTAATAATTTGTTGTAACTCCTCCTCATGAAGCTATTTTTGGGTTAACTAACCCCCACATGAACCTCCACTCTCCTAATTCGAATTTGGGAGTGGGACCCATCATATTCAACTCCTCCTTATGCACATTTGAGATGCTCTCTCATGAAATTCGAGTGGGTCCCACCCAACTTGAATTAGCTCCATTTTCCCCTTGGAATTATATTTTTTAATTAAAATTGACTCCTTGTGGTAAATTTAACCCCCTCTCTTGACTTGAGTTGGTTTACCTTTGTTTGATTTTCCTCTCCACCTTATAAATATATTTGCTCTCTCCTTTATAAATTTAGTCCTGAGCTTGGATTGTTTGGCTTATGTTATTCTCACTGGGTTGTGAGTGTGATAGTTATATTGTTGTATTGGGATTGAGTTCCTATATATTGATTCCCTTAGATCATCCTAGTCTAGTGTCCAAGTTCTCATCCAGGTATGAGAGGATCCCATTGGTAGTAGAGACAGACAATTACCTTTCTTTTGCACAAGTACCTTTGCTCGTCCAAGTTCTCGGCCAGGTATGGGAATATCCCATAGGAAGTAGAGACACACATGTAGTAGATGGTCATGTGAAGTAATGGAAGTGAATTTCTACAGTAAGGGTACTCTACTTGTGGATCCGTGGCCTCAGCTCAAGGGTGGCCTATTCAATTTTATGTATCGACCATGCCTACAACTGGGAGGAAATTTGTCCCGTTGGAGCTAGTTTCCCATATCTAGAGATAAATATTTCTCATATTTTTATTTATTTATGTTTTAATATGATATTATGATGATTATGTGCAATGATGGATGATTGTATTTATCCATATTCTTGTTTATTTTATGTCAGGATCTAATTACATGAATAATGGATTCCATAGGATTCAAAACTGAGATGTTATTCTTTCTTGTCTTCTTTCTCTTCTTCAAGAACTGTAACAGTGGCTTTACAGTATTGAGAGGGGAGAAACCATATGTTATGGTTTTCCAATATATTCTCATTTTTTTCATGTGGGACCTATTCCATTGAATTTTTAACAACGTTTCCAGTAAGGATCACCTTTCGTTTCGTCGAAAAAGCTTTTGAGATGACCAAGATATGTCCTTTTTGGTCCAGTAGTTTTCCCGGTGCCAGGATGAGCGCACCAATTGTTAGATTGGAAATGTTTTGTGCATGGATCTGCTCCTATTTTCAGATATGATTTTGAATAATGTAATCGGAATGTAATATTGATTGATGGTTGGAGGGAGGAAGGCATACAATCTGAAATTTATTAGTGAAAAATGTTTGTAGGGGACAACCATCGGGAGTTGATTTTGTGGGTTGTGATTACAGTCGATGCCTTTTGTTTTGATTGATTGTGGTGTGGATGTAGGTTATGGCCTACGGATGTGTCTTGATGTGTTATTTTCAGCCTCACCAGTAGCACACACATAACAACACCATAAATTAACTTAGTTTGCAGAAAACTGATAACAACAATACTCAACTATTTAACAATTGTGGTTTCGACAATTTATAATGCATGAATGAGTCTTTAGGACCTTATTCTCACTAAGGATGATGAATATTATGCCTTGATCATATTTTGTTGCGATTATTACCTTTGATAATTAACTTAGTTAAGTGTCACAATAACTTAATTAAGTGTCATAGTTATCTTAATTAAGTAATTAATTAAATATCGCAACTTTAACAAATAATTTGACTCTAAAATCAAGAGTTGGATTATTTGAAGTGATGACTAATTATATTTTGTATCAATATGTTTCACTTAAACTTAAATTAATATTATCACCCTTAACCTTAGTTAAGAGTCAGGGACATTACAAATATGAAATGCACTAATGCGCTCTTATAAATGGACAACACCGGTAAAATTTAAAAATATTAAAAATTGTCTGGTGCATATGATGCAACATATCGGATCGGTGTGTTTATTTTGTGTGTGAGAACTGGAGTGTAAAATCTAAACGCAAGCATAGGTGTGGCGTTGAAATTTGGTTCTTTTCGATGCTTGTTTTGTTTGAGTGCATCGCTGCATATTTTACATCGTACAATCTCCTTACAATCTTACAAGCGCATCTGTGTCAACCTTAGAAACAATCCAATTGCTGTCATTTCCCTTAAATTATCCGATCACTTCCTTTTGATTGTTTTACCCAATCATCGAATGCATGTGTGAGGTTGGTGAGGAAAGTCCTCTCATCTAGTTATTGAAATCCATGTCTTTATTGTATCCAACATCCTTGAAAATTTACAGCTACAAACCTATCAACATTCCTCGAGAAATGTGTCTTATTATGTGTTCATTGATCAAGATATTCCTCGTAACATTTAATTAATACATTTTATATGTTTGTATTGTTCTGTCCTTGCTTTTGATTTGCATGCTTATGAATATATTTCAAGTCAAGAGCCAAATATACTTCAAAAAATGTTTCCCTCCTTACAATCTTACCTTTTTAAAAATTCAATGTTAGTGATTATATTTTGTTGCTTAATCTTCTAGATTCACTAGTCCTCACGTTCTTTAAAAAATACATATTAAAAAAAACAATATAATTTCAAGATCAACTTATGCATTTTACGTTATTCAAATTCACAACCGAGTTTAAAACTAAAACATTTTATCTCTCCACCTTATAATGACATACATTTTGCAACTCTAGGGTCAATTCCTAATTACGCACATATGCATATTTATTTCAATACATTGGGTGAGGGGTGCCGCATTTTTCAAAAAAATTATAAGTTAATGGTCAGATTTCAATGATCCTCGAATATCCTTGGTCATGCCGATGAATGGAGGACTCAACTTTAAGGAATTAACTTGGGTGCATGTTTCAATCCTACAGTTCCTAATGATTATTTAAAAAAATCAAGGTTATTTGAATTGTTTCAGTGCCACCAAGCAACTATTCCAAACGATCAATTTCTCGTATGATATATTAATTAGATGGTTGATTAGATTCCAACAATCGACTTATTATTGAACGATATCTGTCCTGACAAGATTCGTAATGTTCCTTGCGCATAAATGGTAAACATTTTTCTGTATGCTATGCACCATTGCTTGCATCTCAATGAACCACTGAAAGTTGAATCTGGAGATGATATTGGGTTTCAATGAGGAACTGGAATCACGACTACATAGATAGGAACCCCAATTGCTCAGAAACTCTACTCTTAGAAATAGAGTTCATCCAAGTCAAATCCTAAATTCCATATGCTTGCACGGGGTTGGTTAAGGTTTTGTCTCCTAAGAGAAGGAGACACTGGGTGGGTAGGCTTAAATTATTATGTTGGTTCTACAGTGATCAAACTAGGAGGATCCGCATCATGAGAAGTGGCCATCTGAATTTTAAAAAAAAAGAAAAAAAAAGGAGAAGAATTGAACCAACAACATCTACCATGGTCATGATCTAAGGATGTAAGGAAATGAGTGCAATTGGCTTTCTCCTTCAAGATCCAACCTACATTTTCCCCCTTTCTTTCATCTTTAATTATCAACCATAGAGACAAAACTACAAATAGTAAAAGGAAGGTAATAACACCAAGATGCAGATAGTAAAAGGAAGGAAATAACACCACTATAAACTTGGCCATAATCTCTAGGCAACCTGAGTTGAAATTCGAAAGTAAGAAGAATGTAAAAGAGAAAAAAATATTACTAGAAAGAAGAAATGATAAGGCTCATACAAAGTGTGGCTTAAGCAATGGGAGCAGTTCTTTGGGTAGTTAACATAACTGAGTATTCCACCATTCATAATATTAGAGAGGTTTATAACAACCCAGGAAATGAAGACCAAAAAATATGCAAAGAGAATGATAAGTCCCCATTATGTCTATTGGTTTTTTATTATATTACTATTTCTAAAGTTAACTTAATACATGGTTTGACAATTTAATAAATCATGGTATATTTTTTACAGTCTGAGTCTTTTTTTTTCCATTATGATGGAGACAAACAATTTCTATTTTGTACTATTACTCCCAGTAATATAATACTCTATCCATAAAAATGATTATAATGCAGATATTTCAATATATATGTTAATATCAGAGCATCATGTTTTTTATACTTATAGAGCTCACTATCACAAACACTGGATAATATAATACTCTTTTACCAACCGCATCATATATTTCAATATATGTGTTAATATGAGATCATCACGAGTGTTTATACTTGTAGAGTTCACTATCACACAACAATGGATCTGGCACAATGACAAAATTAGTTAAGACATGGATCTGGCACAATTACAAAATACTTTTTTTTTTGTAGTGCATTGAAACTAAAGATGAAAATTACATCAGTGTAATGAGTATTTGATTATAGCCATTGCAAAATATTCGTTGGGGAACTCTTCATTAAAACATTAATTGCGAGAGATACCTCCCCTGAATACATCCAAAATACATAGATGTGGCATTGAGCATTAATGCATACATCATACATCACATAATTGTTCAATGGAGTTTTGTCGTGAATCCTACACATTGCAACATCCTATCCCATAGCAATGGAAATTGGATAGAGGTGATACAAATACAGAATCTTTGGCACCTCAAAAACAAAAATAATATATCACTGCAGTTAGAGTATCAGATTATATAATAGGCAGGTTTATACCTAAGAATATCACAAATGACCGAAGATATGTTTCAGATGGTGGTGAATGATATTTGTTATGATATTAAAAAATTTATTATTAATATTAACATTAAGGTTAATATTAATATTCTGAAATATTAATATCAACTTCAAACATTAATATTAACTAGTGGTGAACAATATTACTTGAGTCAATATATTCAACCAAAGTCATCCATAGTCAAATATCACAAGTAATTCATAGTTAAACATCGCAAAATTTAGCCAACCATCTTCAACCATGGTGATACATAGTTAACCAAATTCAACCATATAGAAACATGGTCAAGCATTCTCAACCATGGTCAAACATGGAAAACCATTGTCGAGCATGCCCAAATCATGGTCAACCAAAGTCAAACATAGTCAAACATGCTTAATCATATGCTAACATGGTTATCCATAGAAAAACATGGTCAAGCATATTTATCCATAGTCAACCAAGTTTAACTAATGTCCACTATGTCAAACACAAGCAACTACAGTCATAGATGAAAGATGTTGAACCATAATCAAACATTCTCAACTATAATCAACCATGGTAAACTAATTTTAACTATAGTTAACCATGATCAACCATGGTTGACCAAATCAACCATAGTCAAATATAGCCAACCAAATTCGAACATATTCAAGCAAAATTTGACTAAAATCAAACACAACTACAATTAATATTACTCAACGTAATCAACCATGGTTGATAATAAATAAATATTAGTCAACAAAATCGTTATTAATCAACCAAAGCCAATCATGGTTAACCATGGTTGACATAATTTAATCATAGTCAACCATAATAACACATGATCAACCATGGTCAACAATACCCAACCAAACTCAATCATGGAAAAACATAATCAAACATGGTCAACCAAGTCAATCATGGTCAATAATAATAAAGCATGGTTAAACATTATAAGTAATCTATGCTAAAACATTAGAAACTTTAGTCAACTATATTCAACCGTGGTGAAACATAGTCAATTAAATTCAACCATAGAGAACCACGGTCAAACATGCTTAACCATAATCAAACATGGACAACCATGGTCAACCAAAGTCAACCATAGTCAACCATAGTCTAACATGGCTATCCATAGTCAAACATGGTGAAACATATTTATCCATAGTCACCTACAAGCCCACATCGTTAATCATAAACAAACATGGTCAACCAAATTTAACTAATATCCACCATGTCAAACATGATTAACCATAATCAAACATGTTGAATCATAATTAAACATTGTCAAACATTCTCAACTATAGTCAATCCTGATCAACTACATGTTAGCTATAATTAAACATTATTAACCATGATGCACCATAGTCGACCATGGTTAACAAAATCAGTAATAGTCAAATATATCTAATTAAATTCAAACATATTCAATAAAAAGTAAGCCAAAATCAAACATGGTCAACTATGCTCAATATTAGTCAAGCATAATCTAGCATGGTTCACCTAAGTCAACCATAGTAAATAATGGTTACCTAGTCAACCATGGTTACTTAGTAAACTGTGGTTACTTGTAGTTAACCATAGTCAACAACATCAACCATAGTCAAATATAGTTAACTAAAGTCAATCATATTGAAGCAATGTGGACAAAAATTGAGCATGGTCAACCATGGCCAATATTATTCAAACATAGTCAACCATAGTTAACCATGGTTGGCCTTAGTTAATCATAGTCAAACATCATTAGCCATAGTCAAGCATGGTCAATAATAGTAAACCATGGTTAATTGTGATCAACCATGTTTCTATGGTCAACAATATTGCTAGATTCAACCATGTTCAACCAAAGTCACCCATAGTCAAACATCACAAGTAATCCATGGTCAAACATTGCAAACTTTAGTTATTCAACTTCAACCATTGTAAAACATAGTCAACGAAATCCAACCATATAGAACCATGGTCAACATGCCCATGGCCAAACCATGGTCAACAAAATTCAACCATAGTCAAATATAGACAACCAAAGTCAAACATATTCAATCAAAAGTCAACCAAAAGTAAACATGATCAACTATGGTCAACTTTATTCAAACATAGTCAACCATAATCAACCATGGTTGACTTAAGTTAATCATAGTCAACCATCTTAACACATGATTAAATAAATATTTTATTTAGTTAACTATTATTAAGCATGATGAACCATAGTCAACCATGGTTAACTATGGTTAACCATGACTAACAAAATCAACCATAATCAAATATAGTCAACCAAAGTCAAACATATTCAAGCAAAATTTGACCAAAATCAAACATGGTCAATTATGGTCAATGTTAGTTAAACATAATCTAGCATGGTACACCTAATTCTATCATGGTCAACCATGGTTATCCAAAGTCAACCATTACTACACATAATCAACCATGGCCAAACAAATTCTACCATGGTCAAACATAATCAAACCTGGTCATGCATAGTCAACCTTGGTCAACAATAGTCAACCATGTTGAATTGTAATCAACCATGGTTCCATGGTTAACCATACTACCACATTTTTCAAACGTATTCAACCTTCATTTGTCACCTTGCCAACCATGGTCAATGATGTTCAAACAGAGTTAATATTACCTAACCCAATTCAACCATACACAAACAATGTTCACTAAAGTAAACCATAGTTAATCAATGTCAAACAATAGACAATCAATGTGCATTAAAGTCAACCATGGTTTGCTAAAAGTGTATTATGCACAAAAAATAGTCAACCATGGTTAATTAAACTTAGTCATAGTCAACCATAGTTCATTATAGTTATACATGGTAAAACAATTGTCATTGATGGTAAAATATGGTCAAACTTAATCAACCATCTTCAAACATAATCAACCATGGTCAATTAAATTCAACTATGAAAACCATGGTTATATGTGGTCAAACAATAATGCAACATGGTAAACTATAGTCTAACTTATCCAACCATCATTTGTCACCCATCACCAACCATGGTCAATGATGGTCAAATAGAGTTAATGTTACTTAACCAAAGTCAACCATACACAACCAATGTTTAGTAAAGTAAACCATGGCTAACTAAAGTCAAACAGAAATTCAACTGTGGTTTACTATGGTCAAACTTGGTCAACTATCATTTAACACCCTTCATTAACCATGATTAGTGTTCGTCAAACATGGTGAACCTTAACCAAGTAAAGTCAAACATGGTTTCCTAATGTCAACTATTGTTGACTAATGTTGACCATAGTCAATAATGGTACACTAAAATCAACCATGGTCAAACAATATTCACCCATTCTTAACTATGGTCAAACTTAGTCAACCATGTTAAAACATAATTAACCATGGTGAACTAAACTCAACTATGAAAACCATAGTCAATCATAATTAACCATGGTTAATGACATTCAAACATTGTCTCACATAATCAAACATGCACAACTATGGTAAATGGAGTCATCCATAGTGAACAATGGTTAGTCAACTATGTGTTGGAATATTCTCACCGTCATTTTTTCAGATTTGCATGTCTACATGCATCCAGTCATCATCTTGGTGGTCCTCCCAGCACCTAGAACCTATTTTCAGCTCCCTAGAGCTTGTCTTCATCCCCCAGTAGCCCTCCTACCTACCTGATGCGCCCTATTTGACTCTTATGTATGACATGTGCGCCTTTGCTCACCTACCACCAGTTATCATTCGGTAAGAGCACCTCATCTCACCTACCAGGTGTCTGACAGTCAGTTAGAGCATTGATTGAGTAGTTCTTCAACTAATTGCTTGTGCTAATTGCCCGTATCTCCTAGTTAGCTAGTTCTAAAGTGCCACTTGATATTCTGACAGCCTCATGCGCCCTCCTTGGAGTCTCCATCCCCTGATTTATGCCTAGATGGTTCTGTTAGACTCAGTTAGACTCACTTGACTGACTATTACCATTTATGACTGATACTACTGTTTGGATGATGTCTCCAATGTTATCCAAGCTAGACTTTGAGCATGATTCGAATGACCTCCTTGGTTAATTCGAATTTTCTACACAGTTATTCATTATTCACAGTTCCAGCTCACAGCTGATGTATGATACTGCTATTTTCCATTTTCTGTGTTCAAGAGTGATTATTGAGTGCATTCTTCTCTTCTTCTTTGCAACTTATTTAAAGTTTGTGTGAGGCTTGTTACAGCTATTAGATCTTACTGCAGATTATCGCATGGTATCATAGCAGTCAACAACTATTCGAATTGCAGCCATTGTAGGATTTCTTTGAGCAGTTATCTTTCCCTGAGCACCAGAAGCCTCTGAGTTTCCACAGCAAATCCTGGTGCTATTACCTTGAATTCACTGGAGTAATCCAGTGAGGTCTAGCCAGGTGTGAAGGACTTAGTCATATGTGTTAGTTTTTACTTGAAAAATATATAGCATATAAACAATTACTGAACGATAAACAAGCACAACATAAACACAATGAACACATAGATTTTCTTGGGGAAACCACAAAGGGAGAAAACCCCGGCAAAGCCTTCCTCAATATAGAAATCACAAAGTACATAAGTTCCCCAAGACAAAACAGCTACTCCTCCACTTGTGCGCACCTCTCTCTCTTCACTAATGCGAACTTGCTTGAGTGAATGAGTGAATACAAATGAGAGAGAGCACTTCTATTTATATTCTTCCGTTGGGGTGACAATTTCCCCAACAGGGCCGACTTCTCTACTTGACTAGTCAATTACATAATATAATAATCTTTTAGGGGATTTTCTAGGCCGACACATGTCCTAGGGTTTACATTGATTCTTTCAATGATATTTACATTATTAATTACATGACCATCATCTCTCGGAGGAGGAATACAATAATATAAATAGAATATCTTCCGCAGTTACATTATTTCAACACTCCCTCTTAACTAGGAAGGTATTCTGCGGGTAACAACATCTGCACAACTGACTTGTGAACTTCTATATATCGTAGGAATGATTTGGATCATCATTTTTCTGGGGTATCATCTGCGGAGTAGCAACATCATCATTTGTTGAAATATGATCATCATCATCAGCAATCATCCTGTTGCTAGAACATCATCTGCTGGAACAACAACTACGTCAACTGGAACATCATCTGCTGGAACATCCTCATCAGCAACATCATCAGTTAAAACATCTTTTGCTGTCAGCAACCTCGTCAGCTGGAACACCATCTCTTGGAACATCCTCATCAGCATCACCATCAGCTGGAACAACATCATTGTCAGCTGGAACACCATCTGCTGGAACATCCTCATTAGCAACACTATCAACTGGAACAACATCATCGTCAACTGGAACACCATCTGTTGGAACATCCTCATCAGCAGCACCATCAACTGGAACACCTGCAACAAACATCAGTAACTAAATATTGATACTATCAGTCAGCCAGTACTGATCTTCCCTCACCCTTGGAGAGGCATCCATCCCTATGGATAGGCATCAGCTCGTGAGAGCTGGAACCATCAGTTAGCCATTACTAATCTTCCCTCACCCTTGGAGAGGCATCAGCTCGTGAGAGCTGAAACCATCATTCAGCCAATACTGATCTTCCCTCACCCTTGGAGAGGCATCCATCCCTATGGACAGGCATCATCCCGTGAGAGCTGGAACCATCAGTGAGCGAGTATTGATCTTCCCTCACCTTTGGAGAGGCATCCATCCCTCCATACAAGCATCAGCTCGTGAGAGATGGAACCATCAGTCAGCCAGTAATGATCTTCCCTCACCCTTGGAGAGGCATCCATCCCTCTAGACAGGCATCTATCCTTTCGGATAGGATCTTTATCAGTCAACAAGCACTGATCTTCCGTCCCTCCTGGACAGGCATCAATCCTTTCGGATATGATTCATCAATCTCTCTTTCTAGAGAGGTCCCTCTGGACCACACCAAGCTTGTCTCGAAAGTACTCAAACTTCACACGATCCAGAGGCTTAGTCATCACATCAGCAACTTGTTCCTCTGTAGGAACATACTCTAGCTTCACAGCTCCCTTCTGCACCATATCTCGGATATAATGGAACTTAATCTCGATGTGATTAGATCTATCATGAAACACAGGATTTTTTGTCAACTTGATGCAACTCTGGTTATCACAGAGTATCTCTGTAGCATCAATCTCTGCATCGAACAATCTTGTCAACATCTTGAGAAGCCACTCTACTTCACCACAAGCTGAACAAGCTGCTACATATTCGGCTTCCGCTTTACTGAGTGCAACACAGGGTTGCTTTCTACTGAGCCATGAGATCACGCCTGATCCCAAACTGAAGCAACATCCTGAAGTGCTCTTTTTGTCTTCAGCACTTCCAACCCAATCTGAGTCCATGTACCCATATAGCCTGAACTCACTATCTGAGGCATATCTGAGTCCATAATCTATTGTACCCTTCAGATATCTCATCACATGTTTTGCTGCAATCAGGTGAACATTCCTGGGTTCCACCATATACTGACTCAATGTGTTTACCGCAAAACATATATCTGGACGAGTATTGGTCAAATACATCAAACACCCAATAATCTATCTATACATGGTGACATCCACTTTCTCTGATGAAGCATTACTCAGAAGCTTCAGATTTGTCACCATTAGAGTAGTCATGGCCTTTCAATCTAGCATCCCAAATCTCTTTAGGATCTCTACTTTGTATTTTCCTTGACTCAAGAAAATCTCGTCTGGAAACTACCATACTTCAAGACCTAGAAAATAGTGCATCTTGCCAAGGTCTTTCATCTCAAATTCTGCTGCAAGCCTCTTCTTACATTCAACAATGGGCTTGTCTTCTCCAGTCAGAAATAATTCATCCACATACAGTAATAGTATCATGGGTTCATCATTCATAATCTTGTAATAAAGATTAGAGTCCGCTTTACTCTTGGTAAATCCCAAGCTTGTCAAGAAGCTGTCAATTCTTCCATACCATGCTCTGGGAGCTTGCTTCAACCCATACAGTTCTTTCTTTAACATGCATACATGTGACTTATTATCTTCTACTTCAAATCCTTTTGGTTGCTCGATATATACTTCCTCTTCTATATTTCCATTTAGGAAATATGTCTTCACATCCATCTGATGTAGCTTCCATTTCATCTTGGTTGCCAAGGCAAGAATGGTTCTAATCGAAGTATATCTGGCCACTGAGGAAAAAGTCTCCTCATAGTCAATTCCTTCCTTTTGCGAGAATCCTCGAGATACAAATCTTGCCTTGTACTTTTCAATGCTTCCATCTACTGAATGTTTTGTTTTGAAGATCCATTTTGATGAAACAACCGATTTGTCCTTCGGTCTTGGTACCACATCCCAAACATCATTCTTGATAATGGACAGATACTCTTCATTCGTTGCATCCAGCCATTCCTTCTTCTCTACTGCTTCTTCTCTACATAGCTAGAGTATGGCCTTGGTCTTTTGCTCTCTCTACTGGATCCTTCTGGAGCACCATACTTTCCTGCATGTTGGATTAATTCGCGTGCCTAGGATGGTCTTCTCTTTCGAGATATCTCTTTATGAGGTATCTCCTAAGGTCTCTGAGGTTCTGCCATGTCATGATCCTATGGAATAGGATCCCCTTCAATATTTTGGATTGGTTCTTTAGTTGATTCTGCAACTCTGGGAGCCTCCTGCTCCTCTTCATCCTCAAGAGTCTTCTTAGATTTGTTGAAGGTTGTTTCTTCATCAAATGTGACATCACGACTAATATCGATCTTACGGAATCCTGGGATGTATATGCGGTAAGCCTTATATTTCTCACTATACCCCACAAATATTCCCTTCTTCCCTGAAGGCTCTACTAGTTTCGATCTCTTCTCCTTTGGAATGTGGATGAACACCAGACATCCAAATATCTTCAGGTGACTGACTTTAGGCTTCTTCCCGGTGAAAATATCTTATGGGGTCTTGTTTCCAAGAGCACTATGGGAGATCTTGTTAAGTACATAGACTACGGTTCTGGCAGCTTCTGCCCATAGATGCATGGGTAAGTCTTGATCGTGGATCATAGCCTTCACTACTTCTATGATTGTTCTGTTCTTCCTTTTGGATACACCATTTTGTTGTGGAATATAAGGAACAGTGAGCTCCCTCTTAATCCCTGCTTTCTTACATAAATCTTTGAAATCCCTCGAGGTATATTCCCCTCCATTGTCTGACCTCATGATTTTAATATTCTTTTCAGAGAGATTCTCTACGAGTGCCTTGAACTCTTTAAACTTTTCAAAGACTTCATTCTTATTCTTCAGAAGTAAATCCAGGTTTTGCGAGAATAATCATCAATGAAGGATGCATAATATTCATACCCGCTTAGAGAGGTGGTGGACATTGGTCCACAAGTGTCTGAATGAATGATATCTAGAATACCTTTCGCTTTGCTGTCGCTACTTGGAAATGGGTTCTTCGTACTCTTCCCTTGAGCACACCCTTTGCATACTCCTTCATGATCCATCTAGATCTCTGGTAATCCAGTCACTACGTTACTTACAATTGGTAAGGCCTTATAGTGTACATGAGCTAGTCTGCTATGCCATAGCTCACAAGGGTTCATGGTACTAGCCATCATTGTTGTATCTGCATGACCCTTCAGTTTGTAAAGTCCTCCTTCTTCTACTCCAATGACTACTGCATCATCAATAGTCTTCCCTTTAGGCCACATGAGAACTTCACCATATATAAATGCAACTCGAAAACCTTTCTTATCTAATGTTGAAATAGATAGAAGGTTCTTCTTCAACCCAGGTACATAAAGTACATCTTTCATGTTCATAGACTTCCCAGAGTCCAATTTGTAAGAGGATTCTCCCATACCTTTGATAGGATATTGGTAGCCATCTCCGAGTTTTACCTTGTGTGGAGATTCCTTCTGGATGAGGTGAGACAAGGATTCTTTGTATCCTGTCATGTGCTTTGAAGCTCCACTATCAACTAGCCAAGTATCACTTCCATGAGATACTGAACCAGTGATTGTTGAGATAAGAACATATTCTTCACTGGAGTCTTCATTATCTCTGGTCTTGTCATCATCATCAGTATCTTCCGCTGCATGAGCATGAAACCTCTTCTTCTGCTTCTTGTGGTGTCCAGATTTGTTTGGACAATTCCTTGCAATGTGTCTAGTCTTGTGGCATGAGTAACATTCAATTGAAGAGAAATCATTTCTGGTCCTTCTCTTCTTCTGGGGTCTTCTTGGAGAGTCCTCTCGGGGACGAGGGTTGTTCTTCCTCTTCTTCTCGCCTTTAGCATGAGTAGCTAAAGCTTGATCTTCATCATCATTTAAGTTCTCCTCTCTTACGACTATTCTTTCTTCTTCTTGGACACATTCTTCCCTTAGGTTTTTGAAGTTGATTAGTTTCTTTTTGGCACAAATGCCATGAACAAATGGTTCCCAATCTCGGGGGAGACCATTCAGGGTAGTCATCACAACTTCTGCATCCTCTATCATATCCCCAATGGCTTCTAGTTGTTCTTTAATATGGGATACTCTAGAGAAGTATGAGTGCATGGACTCAGATTTCATACTCTTCACACCCTTGAGTTTTCTCAAGGTAATATTTTTGTTGATGTTCTTTCCTTCAAATAGGATGGTCAAGGCATCAAACATCTCTTTTGGTGTCTTCTTGGAAGACACATGGGGGATCAAGTGATCCTTGATGGAATCAGCAATGATCCTCTTTGCTTTGATCAGATTCTTCATATGCCTTGCCTTATCTTCATCTCCCTCTGGTTCTGTAAGTCCTTCATTCACATAGTCTTCTAGTTCATGCTCCTCAAGGATGAGCATGACTCTATACTTCCAGGATATGAAGTTCTCAACTCCTTCAAGCTTTTCATCAAGCTTGGTATTGCTTGTCATTTTGCTATAATGAGAACCTCAAATGGAAATAGAAAAGTTTATAGATCTTACCACGTTGATTTGCTGGATCTGGAGCTGACTTGGAATTTCAAACTTATGTCTGGACATGGAGATGTAATTGACTGAGGCGAGCAAGATGGTGTGCTCAGATTTTGAAAACTCCAAGAATTTACCCCTCAAAAGTGACCTGCGAATTTCAGATCTGCGATTTTTGTCAAATTCTGGTTTTTTGGTCCAAAACCTAAACTAGGGTTTGATAGATCCCGGGGTTCTGCCCAACCAAAAAGTTCGAACTTGGTCTCTAAATTTTGATTCTGCTGAGGATATCAATACTATGTTGAGAGAACTCCAAAATTCCACTTCTGTCAAAAGCCCTGATTTCCTGCAGTAGTGATGGGCCAAAAACTGAAAATGCTTGGAATCAAATTATGTTTCGATAGAAAGATGTGCCTTCCTTAGGAGAGTCAGCCTAGCCTCCTGCCTTTGATGATCTGTGGAAAGACACCCAAAACTTAAGAAGACCTAGCTTCCATAGCTGCACAATGTAATATTTTAGGCCAGCTTTGATACCATGTTAGTTTTTACTTGAACAACATATAGCATATAAACAATTACTGAAAGATAAACAAGCACAACATAAACACAATGAACACAAAGATTCTCTCGGGGAAACCACAAAGGGAGAAAACCCCAGCAAAGCCTTCCTCAATATAGAAATCACAAAGTACAAAATTTCCCCAAGACAAAACAGCTACTCCTCCACTTGTGCGCGCCTCTCTCTCTTCATTGATGCGAACTTGCTTGAGTGAATGAGTGAATACAAATGAGAGAGAGCAGTTATATTTATATTCTTCCGTCAGGGTGACAATTTCCCCAACAGGGCCGACTTCTCTACTTGACTGGTCAATTACATAATATAATAATCTTTTAGGGGCTTTTCTAGGCCGACACATGTCCTAGGGTTTACATTGATTCTTTCAATGATCTTTACATTATTAATTACATGACCATCATCTCCCGGAGGAGGAATACGATAATATAAATAGAATATCTTCTGCAGTTACATTATTTCAACAATATGTTCTCAGGTGTCCTAAGGTAGTGTTCATTCGAAGTGTAGCAAATCTCCATCAACAAAACTCTTCTTGTTTTGCAGGTTAAATATTCACCCATTCGAATTCTTCTTCAATTCGACATTCACTGCTCAGATGGATCTAAAACTCACCTCTTCCAACTGTGTCGAATGGAAAGCTAAGATGGCTCTCTTCATGAGTTCCAAGAGCTTCACCAGGATACTAAATGAACTATGGTCGAACCACTCAGTGCAGTAGAGACATCCAAGTACTTGGATAGGCTTGATGAAGCAGTAGGCTTACTTCTTCTCTCAATTTCTGAAGATCTTCACTTCCATGTCATTGATCTAACATATCCAAAAGAGGTTTGGGACAAGCTCGAATCCCTCTTTGGACAGAAAGATGATCTGAAAGGTCATAAATTGGAGAATGAACTCATATCTTTGAGTCCTGAAAGCTTCGAATCCATCAATGAATTCTTAGCCAAGTTCAAAAGCTTGATTTCTTAGTTGAAGAGATATGAGATAGTGAAAGAAGACAAACAACTCATTCTTTCCATTCTCTCCAAATTGGGGCCAAACTTCTCAGTTTTTGTCTCCACATTTCAGTCAGCTAAGATGTCCATTCCAAAATGGAAGTTTCCCTCACTTGATGACTTCATCCAATCTCTTACTCAAGAGGAAGAGAATTTAATATCCATGGGAATCATCAAACCAGAGTTGGATTCGGCCCTTACAGCTGCTGAGACCAAGAGAGCGGATGCAAAGGGAAAGCAAAAGTTTTCTTAAAAGAGAGTGAATGATAAAAAGCCAAAAGATGTTCCATATCAGTTAGATGGGGCTTCGAACTCAAAGAAGAACAACCAATCTCAGAAAGAGAGATCCAAGTGCACATATTGTCATCGAGTATTTCATCTTGAGTGTTCTTGTATGAAGAAGACTATAGACTTGATGGCTCAGTTACTTGAGAAGAACAATCTCCCTATACCTACATGTGCAAGGAAGAAATATACTGATACTAAACCTTCTATATATGAGGACAAAGAAAGATGCCATGCCCTCATGGAAAGTGCATCAACAGATTCTTCATTCATCATAGATTCAGGAGCAACAAGACATATGTCTTCCTGCAAAGATCTCTTTTCCAACTTCAAATGCTCAGTTGGCCCTTCCATCAAGTTGCGCAATGATTCAGAAGTCTCCTCTCAGGGGATTGGAAGAATCAATCTTGACCATGGCTACTTTTCTGATGTGCTTTATGTTCCTTCTCTCACAGCAAACATACTTTCAGTGTACCAAATGACTCATATTGGAGAGCCCAAACGAGTGATCTTTTCTCCAAATGAAGTCGAGGTACAACACATGGTTTCAATGCAAATCATTGCAAAAGGAGTTGAAAATCATAAGACAAAACTCTATGATTTTTCACACTTCTTACCTCTCTTAAAGCAGTCTACTCTTCACTCTCATGCAAATGAAGAGTGTAGGCTATCTAATCTCAACTACAAGCATTTGCAAAACTTGCAAGCTGAAAATGTGGTTGAAGGTCTTCCAAATGGAAAAGATTCACCAAAGAAGATTGGGAAAAAGAGGACTCTTGAAGAAGTGCGAATGCTAGATCCAGATCCACAAGAACATGAAGATCTAGCACCTATTGGTTCAACTCCTATGGCAAAGTGGGCCACCACTACTACATCCACTAGTGATCTTGTTGGAGATCCATCATCATCATGTCCTAGTTCTATTGATAATAATCTCACCTATGTTGGTTCAAAGGAGATATCAAAGAACTACATGCACATTCTGAAATAGTTTCATGATATTCACATTTTTGGATTTGTTCCTCCTTTGAGTGATGATGAGCAAGAGATCACAACTTCTTCACATGAGATTTCAGATTCAGAGTTTGGATGTGATGATGAGCCAGTTGTACTTGCTTCTTCACATGAGATTTCAGATTCAGAGTTTGGATGTGATGATGAGCCAGTTGTACTTGCTTCTTCACATGAGATTTCAGATTCAGAGTTTGGAAGTGATGATGAGAAAGATAGTAAATCTTCATCACATGAGATTTCAGATTCATAATCTGAAGATGGAGATGATGATGAGCGAATGCTAGATCCTGATCCCCAAGAACCTGAAGGTCTAGCAACTTATGATGAAGATGAGCGAATGGGAGATCCAGTTACACAAGAACCTGATGATATCTCACCTGATGATCCGCCTCTTCCTCGATGGGAATCTATTACACTCCAATCTGCTGGTGATTTGGTTGGTGATCCACATGATTAGAGAAGAACCAGATCATATTTTCAAAATGGAAGGTTTCATCCTTCTCACATTACTGATCCATTTCAAATCGATCGATCCTTCCTCGGAAAAGAAGGACACTTGCCTCCTTCTGGGGTGAGTGATGATATGCTACATTAACATCCTTCAGTCTATTTTGAGGGAGGTATTTCTTCCCACTTTTTTTTCCGTCTTTCATCACTTAGTTTATTTAGATTGATTGTACGGGGTGACCTTTGGTCTCAGTCACCAGGGCCCTATTTTTCAGTTTTCAGTTATTCCCTCATAGTATAGCTTGCAGGGGGATATTGGAATATTCTCACCATCATTTTTCAGATTTGCATGTCTGCATGCATCCAGTCATCTGCATGCATTTTCATGCAAATGCATGCATCCAGTCATCATCTTGGTGGTCCTCCTAGCACCTAAAGCCTATTTTCAGCTCCCTAGAGCTTGTCTTCAGCCCCCAATATCCCTCCTACCTACCTGATGCGCCCTATTTGACTCTCATGCATGACATGTGCGCCTTTTCTCACCTACCACCAGTTATCATTCAGTTAGAGCGCCTCATCTCACCTACCAAGTGTCCGAAAGTCAGTTAGAGCATTGATCGAGTAGTTATTCCACTAATTGCTCATGCTAACTACCTGTAGCTCCTAGTTAGCTAGTTCTGGAGTTCCACTTGATCTTCTGACAGCCTCATGTGCCCTCCTTGGAGTCTCCATCCCCTGATTTATGCTTAGATGGTTCAGTTAGACTCACTTGAATGACTATTACCATTTATGACTGATACTATTGACTGGATGATGTCTCCAATGTTACCCAAGCTAGATTTTGAGCATGATTCGAATGACCTCCTTGGTTAATTCAAATTCTCTACACAGTTATTCATTATTGTATTCATTATTCACAGTGCCAGATCACAGCTGATGAATGATACTGCTATTATCCATTTTTTGTGTTCATGAGTGATTACTGAGTGCATTCTTCTCTTCTTCTTTGCAACTTCTTGAGAGTTTGTGTGAGGCTTGTTACAACTGTTATATCCTATTGCAGATTATCACACTGTGTTTAAATGAATTCAATGTTACCTAAGGAACTTGAACCCTACACAACCAAGGTTCACTAAAGTAAACCATTTTTAGCCAACATCAACCATAATTCACTATAATCAACCATAGTTAACCAAATTTGGCCATAGTCCACCGCGGTGCACTAATTCCAACCATGCACATCCATTAGTCAATCATAGTTCACTATAGTCAAACTTATTCAACCATCATTTGTCACTCTTTATTAACCTTTGCTCACCAAAATCATCCATAGTTACTAGTGTCAACCATGGTTAATTAAATTTATTCATTATCAACCATAATCAACCATGGTCAATGGCATTCAAACATGGTCGTACATAATCAAACATGCACAACCATGGTTAACGAAGTGATCCAGAGTCAGCAATGGTTAGTTAAACACGGTCAAATAAAGTCAAGGTTACCTAAACAAATTGAACCATACACAACCAAGGTTCACTAAAGTAAACCATGGTTAACCAACATCAACCTTAGTTCACTATAGTCAACCTATTAGAATTTTGATACTTCTAGGGTGGTTATGTTAGATATTCAAACAATTTATATATGTTATCACAATAATCATATGCAATAGGATCACTGAAAGATAGACAAGCACATAATACAAAAGAGACATAAAGATTTACCCTGGGAAAACCCTCTCACAGGAAAAATCCAACAAAAATTCTTCAATATATATTCGTCACAAGTACAATGTCAAACTAGTACAACAAAGAGCTAAATCTCTTCCACAAACATCCCGAGAATATATAAGATAGAAAACCAACGATAAGATGTTTTCACAATGCAACTACTCTTCTTCTCCAGCGAAATTGTCTTTCTCTCTCTTGTCATGTGAAATTGCTTGAGTGAGTGACATGCCAAATGATCTAGGTGCCACTCTATTTATACTAATCACAAACTGGCCTTTTTACTTAATTGGGCCAACTTAACTTCCCTAACTAGGATGACTTAACTAGGGCAGACTGCCCATTGTTTGGGGCAGTTTACCCACTGAATTTTATTGAACCAACTTGTCTATTTTGACTTATTCTTTTAGTATTTTTACATAATTAAATGCAATATGAATATTTCCTGAAGGAAGTACAATAAGAATATCTTCTGAAGTCACATTATTCAACACTCCCTCTTAACAAGGAAGGTATTATTCCAGCGATATCATCATCATTACTATCATTGTTGTTGCAACTCTATACACTGACCATTGACTTGTGACATCTCTCTCGAATCTATACATCACTATAAGTTTTGAATGAGAAATCCATCTAGTGGGTCCATCCAAGGAGCGCACA
Organism: Larix kaempferi; assembly: GCA_027924585.1. Taxonomy (NCBI): domain Eukaryota; kingdom Viridiplantae; phylum Streptophyta; class Pinopsida; order Pinales; family Pinaceae; genus Larix; species Larix kaempferi. Next base: position 3,498,223 of record BSBM01000541.1, on the reverse strand, counting down.
TTACATCACACATAGCGACTACCTACGTTACCTAACCATGCATCCAAATCATCTCGTGAGTGTAGCCTAGGATACTCAATTACGTCACACACAGTGACTACCTGCTACCATGTCACATCTCATCATCGGGACAACACAACTTTGTGAGTGTAACCTATGAGACTCAATTACATCACATACCCAGTGACTACCCACTACCACATCACCTCGTGTGGAGAACATCCTACGTCTGAAACCTATGTCTTCGCACATGTGTGTTGTCCAACATAGCACAGCAGTGAGGAGACTCAATTACATCACACATAGTGACTACCTACTGCATCCGCATAGGTGTAGTCTAGGAGACTCAATTACGTCACACATAGGAACTGTACAACATTCCATTGCTACTTATCTAGAATGAAACCTCTTTGCTAACATATTGGGAGTTGTGCACACTATTAACAATGTTCTGGTAGAGATTGGAAGGCATCTAGAAAGTTACGGGATATGGATAAATGTTGTATTGAAGCATTGGCTAAAATAATTGCATGACTGTATGACATATTTCTTTATGTGTAAGAATTTGTTCTGAAAACTATGAGATGTTTCTAATCATGCAATTTAACTTGTTTTGTAGGAAAGATCGTATACCATCACCTACAAAAGAAGGACTACAACATTTGTTCGGCAACAAAGTTATCTATTGAAGATATTGAAGATGTTGAAGTTCTCAGGATTCGGGAAGAATGCCATGATCGAGGAGTACCATTCGATCATGAAGAATGATATTTGGGATGCGGTCCCAAGACCTGAAGGGAAGTTTGTTGTGACTTCCAAATGGATCTATAAGATCAAGCATGTTGCAGGTGGAAGCATAGAGACTTTTGCTCCTGTAGCCAGATCCACTTCCATTAGATCAGTACTTGCTCTGGCTGCAGTGATGAAATGGAAGATACACCAGATGGATGTCAAGACAGCTTTCTTGAATGGTGTAGTCGAAGAGGAAGTGTATGTGGAGAAGCCACTCGGGTTTGAGACACATGACCGAGAGTCACACATGTGCAAACTGAAGAAATCCCTGTAGGGTTTGAAACAGGCAACCAGGACCTGGTATGGCAGGATAGATGGCTTTCTATCTAGTTTGGGCTTTACCAAGAGTAAAGCGGATTCCAACCTTTACTACAAGGTTGAGGAAGGCAATCCATTGATACTACTTTTGTATGTGGATGACCTGTTTGTTACAGGTGAGGATAGATTGATTGCCGACACGCAGCAGAAGCTTGCTGCCGAGTTCGAGATGAAGAACTTGGAGATGATGCACTACTTTCTAGGCATGGAGGTGTGGCAGAGTGCAGATGGAATCTTCCTTGGACAAGGGAAGTATGCAGTAGAGATCTTGAAGAGGTTCAGGATGATGGACTGCAAGGCCATGGCCACACCTATGGCATCGAACTTGAAGCTTATGTGTGATGCTTCATCTGAGCTGGTTGATGTCACTATGTATCGTCAGATGATTGGGTCCTTGATGTACCTAACGAACACGAGACTAGATATTTTCTTTGCGGTGAACACATTGAGCCAGTTCCTGACGGATCTGAGGAGTGTTCACCTGGTTGCTGTAAAGCATATTTTGAGGTACTTGAAGGGTATAGTTGATTATGGGCTCAAGTATGATGCGAATCAAAAGTTTAACCTGCAGGGTTATGTTGATTCAGATTGGGCAGGCAGTGCTGCAGATAGGAAGAGCACTTCTGGGTGCTGCTTCAGTATGGGATCAGGTGTGATCTCTTGGTTTAGCAGGAAGCAGTCCTGCGTAGCACTGAGTACAGCTGAAGCAGAGTATGTTGCAACTTGTTCAGCTAGTTGTGAGGCAGTATGGCTTTGGAAGCTATTGTTTGAGTTATTTGATCTCCTACTGGAGGCTACTGGTATCTTTTGTGACAACCAGAGTTGTGTGAAGCTGTCTGAGAATCCGGTGTTCCACGACAGGTCAAAACACATTGAGATCAAATATCACTATATCGGGGATATGGTGTAGAGAGGAGTAGTGAAGCTCCTATATGTTGCGACAGATGAGCAGGTTGCAAATGTCCTAACCATGAAGTTCGAGTACTTCAGAGAGAGACTTGGTGTTCTTCATATTGATGACACTTCGAGGAAGAAGTGATGGACACATTTGCAGGAGCCATTCCAAGCATGGTGAGAGGAGGATCCTTCCCATGGCTGTGGATGTAAGTGCTGGATGATGAGCATCAGGACGATGCTCCAGTTATTGCTCTGTATATGCATCAGGTGGATGCTGGAGATGATCAGTTGGATCATTTATATGTATATGTATGTACGCATCATGCTGGATGCTGGATATGATCAGCTGGATCATTTATATATATGTATGTACGCATCATATTGGATGTTGGATATGATCAGTTGGTGATTAGTTAGATCATGGGTATGTATCTGTAGATGTATCAGGTGGATACATTGTATGATTAGGTAGATCATGTGTGTTGATATGTATCAAGTATGATCAGGTGGATCATGTATTTGTATATGTATCAGGTGGATACATTGTATGATCAGGTAGATCATGTATGATGATATGTATCAGGCAGATACTATGTATGCATCAGGTGGATGCATTATATGATCAGGATGATCATGGATGACGAGCTTCAGGATGTTGCTCCAGATATGCATCAGGATGATGCAGTGATGAGTATCAGGATGATACTCTAGATGATATGCATTAGGATGATGCTATGATGATGATCAGGATGATGCTATGATGATGATCAGGATGATCATATGTATCAGGTGGATACATTACATAATTAGTTGGATTATGTGTGATGAGTTCCGAAGACATAGATGCACATGAGCTTTTCGGACATGGTTGTAGATGTGTGCTCCCATGGTCGCGATGTAATTGCTGGGCTTTTCCGACATGGTGGAAGATTTGTTCTCCCATGGTCGTGATGTAATTTCCAGGGCCATTCGAGCATGGTTGTAGATGTGTTCTCCCATGGCTGCGATATAAGTGCTGGGGCCATTCGAGCATGGTTGTAGATGTGTTCTCCCATGGCTGCGATATAAGTGTTGGGGCCATTCGAGCATGGTTGTAGATGTGTTCTCCCATGGCTGCAATATAAGTGCTCGGGCCATTTGAGCATGGTTGTAGATGTGTTCTCCCATGGCTGCAATATAAGTGTTGTGCCTTTTTGACATGGTGGTAGGTTGGTCCTCCCATGGTCGTTGATGTAAGTGCTGTGAGCCTTTCACGGATGGTGGTAGGTTGGTCCTCCCATGCCGGTGAGTGTATGTGTTGTGTGTGTGCATGTATGTTATGCTTCGTGATACTCTGTGGCCGTGGATAGGTTGTGTAGTAGCATGTAAAAGGTCCTGGGAGATCCGATAGGTTGAGCTGTGTGCTCGTAATCAGTACTAGGATGCTCTTTTGAGGTTTTGTGATGCATGTAATAAGTCCTGAGGATTCCACAGTATGGCCAGTGATGATGAAGACCTGCAGGTGGTGGGCCTACATTCAGTATGAAAAAGGACTGGCTTTGTAGAACTTCATATGACGAGTAGATTCAGAGATTGATTGAGATAGCAATAGCAGTGACGATGATGATGACTCGATGACGATTATCCAGTGACGATGATGCAGAGAAGAAGACTTGTGCTAGAAGACCTGTGTCGAGAAATACCTTCCTAGTTAAGAGGGAGTGTTGATGTATATGTAACTTCGGAATGTATTTCATATATGTATATTGTACTCCTATAGAGATGGTATTATTCCTCTATATGGAAGTGTTTGTATTCCTATAGAGATATTATTATTCCTCTATATGGAAGTGTCGTCATTTATATTGTAAGTGTCGTAACTTATAATTGATGGGTTATTAGACCACCCTATTGGGGGTCGACCATGTGAGTCAAAGGGTTATTAGACCACCCTATTGGGTGTCGGCCCAATCAGCTTTGTGTTATGTGGTTAAGTTTAGGCTGACCTAGTAAAGGTTATTAGGCAAGTCAAGTCAAGTATAAATAGAGTGCGGGAGGCGCGGGAGGCACTCTATTTCATCATTCTATCTTCACACACACTCTTTGGAGAGTGGCGCACTTGTGGAGAGGAGAAGCTGCTGCTAGGAGATGTCTATCTCTTATGCTTGGGTTGTATCATTGCTTTATCTATCTTTGAGGAAGTTATTGGGGTTTTTCACCTTTATGGTTTTCTCCAAGTAAACTCTGTGTCTCTTGTGTGCTTGCATTATTGTATCCATGATTGATATGTTGTAGATATGTTGTACATGTTGTTCTCTCAGTTAAGATCCTAGATCAGATTGAAGTAAATTCTGAAAAATTAACACTTATTCCCTTGATGTTGATCCAAGCTCGATGGTCTTCATATCTTCGCTACAAAACCTGTCAAGACAGACAAACCAACACAAGTAGTAAAATGAATCTATACAATAATAGATCTAAGTAAGCAGTTAAGCAGGAAAACTACACAAAACATCATCAATGCAATGAGATTTGGTGGAAAGTATTTATATTACTATATAAAAGGGAAAGTACATAGAAGGAAGTGATTACAACCAATGAATTAACGTAGCAATCCTTCTCCAACCAAGCCAATGCCAAAGCCTCCAAAGGGATGATGGATCTCTCAATGGATGAGTAGAGATCTCTCCTAAGCTAATTTCACCAACATGTCGATACCATAGACTTCCTCCCCTTGGAATGGGAGTGAGATTCACTTATATAGGACTAAGTGGATAGGATAGGTTGAGATATGGTAGGAGAGAGTTAGGGGATCCTTCCAAGAGGCTAGGAACCGAATTTCAGCTTCCCTAAAGGCTAGGGATAGGGATCCACATCACCTTCCTTCGAGAATGGGCTCGAAGATGCTATTTTGATCAATTAACTTACATCGTCGTAGGCTGAAAGAGGACAACCTGCGATGTCGCATGTTGCATTAGGACAAACTACGACGACCTCTCAAAACCTAGCAAGAAAAGGTTTGTATCTCTTCCAAGTTGATGACTTAGTCAAGGAACTTCAGGGAATGTTTACACTAAGTTTCATGATGGCATGATTTAGGTGTAACAGTTTCATCACCAAAACAAGGAAAAGGCAAGTCAAGCATTCACATTTAAAGTGAAAGAGACCAAGGAGCATGGAACCACAGTTGTGGTGGGGCTCCAGATTGGAACAAGATTAAGATGGGGAAACTCTTACTCTTCTCTTTCCTTTTTTATTGATGCATTTTAAGAGACATAAAATTGATTGTGTGCTTATCCTTCTTTAAATACACTGTGAATGTTTAATTAGTTAATTCCCTATGGAAGGATGAACATGAATGAGTTCATTTGTATGTTGGACAAGCATGAAATGTGTGGAATTCTTGTGAATAAAGCATGAAATTTCCATGTCAATTGGGCAAGTAATTGACTGATCTTAATGCTTATGTTATGCTTGGCCTAACAAGATTTGCAATGATGAATTTCATAGGTGAAAATTAAATCAATTGGTTGCAGCTGTTACAAGACAAGTGTTGCTAGTAAGCAAAGTGTGGGCAGTTGTGCACATTGACCATGGCAGTAGACCAAAAGCTATTTGATTTGGCTCAAAATGTTCTTCAAACAATTGCCAAGACCCAATAAAATCTTGAGGAAATGCTCAAGCTACAAAAGCAGCAGAATGAGATGAACCACAAGGTTTTGCAGGCCTCTATTTGTCTGCAAAATGGGGTAAAAGGAATTATGGAAGCTATCAATAGTGGAAATGACAGTGGGACAATGAAGCGTCATTCATCCAATCAACCCATTAAGAAATGCTCAAGGCTGGAAGACTCAAAGAAAATTGAGCAGGTAAAGAAAAAGCAGCCACTGAAATGTTGGAAATGTGGAGGAAAGCATTGCCTCCGTAACTGCCCAACAAGGGATGACAACAAAGATAGTAGCCATAAAATTTCCATACTCGTGGATCAGTTGGAAGGTAAAGAAAAGGAAGGGATTGTTGTGAAGAAATGCCCACATGTGGAGATGTAAGTTCAAATCCAGGAGGAGCAGCTTGTAGAAGCCAAGGGACTTGGTCCTGAAAACCCAGAGTAATATATGAAATGCAGGACAGACCTGCTACATTTTTGTGAATTTTGATGTGTAAACTGTGTAAGTATTCCTAAGTATTGGACCACCGAGGATAGTGTCAATCTAAGGGGGAGGGGATTGTAATACCCTTGTTTTGACCCTTTGGATGTATTGGCTTCTAATGTAAATGTCGTATATATTTGATGTATGATTTCTAGCGTGGAGCTCAAGGCCAAGACCTCGCTACTGAATGCTTAGCCTGGTATTTCAAATTGTGCTACCCATGTGCTAGTAGGACATGGAAAGTGTACAAGCATGTAAATAATTGTAAAAAAAATAAAATACCAACGAACTGGATATGGATGCAACTAAATGAGGGGGAAATGTGTATCCACTAGGGATAGGTGAGGGGGTTGTGGGATTGAACCCTAGGCTGCCATGTGTCACCTTGAGAACCCCTTTGATTGTCCTAAGGCATGGTATAGGCTCGGTTTGATTGCCCCATAAGGCAGGGTATAGGCTCGGTTTGCTTGACCCATAAGTCACCCTACCTCATGGGGGTACATTTTCCCTCATTCGTGGGCCATTGTGGAGGCATATTTTTCAGTTTTCATGGAGGACGCATCCCAATAGTGAAGAAAAACCGGAAATCATGATTCTAAGTGAAGCCACGTTCGGGAGTGCCAAAATCACCCCAAAATTCGGGTGGAAAGAGAAATACAATGGGGGATCCATAGACCGAAACCCTGGGGCGAATTTGAGAGTGTGACACGCCTAGAAATTCATAGGAAAACCATGATTCGGAAGCCCAAAAATCCAGTTGCGGGACAGAACCTTTCGGCTGCAACGCTGAGGAGATCCCAGAGTGGATCCCAATGGGAAAGAGACTAAGGGGTTAGAATTCATGGTAGAGCCAGTGAGGGATCATTCATCCTTGGTTTAGAATTCGGGACCAACATACCTGCCCAGGTCAGCAATGAGGAAAGGGGCACCCGAGGGACTATGTAGCAGAGAAGGGGACCTTACTTAGGCTGAGAGTGGAGGTGATGGGGTTTCCTAGACTGTCTAAATCCAATTGGATATTCCTGGAGCTCTATGTTGAGATCATTGAATTAGAAACCTCCTTTCATGTCTCCCCACTTGCTTGATAGAGCCAGTTGTGTGTTGAATGACCCTGAATGACTGTGCCTAAGGTTGTGAGTGAGCCTGTTAGTTCCTCCTTAGTGGATACATAGCCCCAGCTCGGGGGTGGTCTCTGAGTGATGAAAGAATACAGGCTGGGCAGAGACCTATGGTTGGTTTGGAACGTTGCATTCCATAGCCAGTTTCTTGGTGAATTCATCTTAAAGATAAGTGTGCTATGTGGTTCAAATTATGCCCATTTTACATATATGCATGTTTGTTGTTTATGTCAGAATGCATAGATTGATCCAGTTGAATAATAGAACTGAATGTCTGTGCATTATGTTGTATATGCCTATGATGAAATGTTGGTAGATGCAATATGGGTGTGTGTTAATATGGTTTAATTCTGTTGTGTATGTTATCTTACCATGCTTCTGCACATATGCATTCTTATTTTGTAATGCCATGAATTGTTCATTGATGAATAGGTCTAAGTGTTGTAAAGGCCCATGATGCTCAGAATGTTCAATCATGGCTTTGGGGAAGAAATAGACACCCCCTGCTGTGTTCATGTTCCCTCTGAGGATCTAGATCAGATCTCTTTACAGAGAGGTAAAGAATTCTTGATGAATTTTGGGCAACACTTTGATTGGAAGAATGACAAAATCAGAGTCCTCAAGTTTGGCATAGGATTACACCATTGCGTATAGCTCGCCAAGAGCTTTCCAATGATACCAATTTTTCCTAAAATGGACTTAGGATGAGAAAGATATCGGCCTGAGGAGTTGGCAGTAACATGGGTATATGGCCGACTTCTGATCTTCTGAACCCGGATTGTGGATTGCGAAAGTTGGAGGCGTGATTTCTCAGTGTGGTGCGTTGGAGTTCCGAATTTAAGACTTCTACATGGAGGATTGCAGGTTGCGGAAGTCAGAGAGGTGATTTCTTTAGAGTTGCACGCTGTGGTTCCGACTTCCCGACTCTCGCAAGGTGGATTGTGGATTGCTGAAGTTAGAGGAGTAATTTTTCCGGAATTGTGAACTTGGGGTTCCGAATTTCCGACTCCTGCAAGGCGGGTTGCGGATTGTGGAAGTCGGAGGTGTAATTTCCCCGTAGCTGTGAATTTGGAGTTCCGACTTTCGACTCCCACATCGCGGATTGCGGAAGTCGGAGGCGTAAATATTCGAAGTTGTGAATTTGGTGTTCCGACTTTTCGACTCCCGCACTACGGAAGTCAGAGGCGTATTTCTTCGACGTTGTGTATTTGGTGTTCCGACTTTCTAACTCCCGCATTGCGGATTTTGGAAGTCGGAGGTGTAATTCTTGAAGTGGTGCATTGGGGTTTCAAGTTCCGAATCCCGACTTGCGGCTTGCAGATTGCGGATTGCGGACTGAAGTTTATTGCGGTTGTGCGAAAGTGCATAGTTTGGAAAAAAAACAATTAGCAGGTTGTTTCTAAGGAGCTCTCCCATCACCTCTAAAGGGAACCGAGGGGATTGGGGACGTTACACACAGTCATAAACAACATGGTAGTGTTGCACTGATGGAATGTTTTCTTGAAACCTTTGATCTGGACACTTATGTTGATGCTCAGGGAGTGCCTAAATGGGAAAACATTATGGATACTGGAATATATTCTTTGTAGAAAAATACTACTTGGGAAGTGGTTCCTCAACAACAAGGAAAGAATGTTGTGAAGTTTGAATGGATCTACAAGACTAGGTTTTCTTCCGGTGGCGTTGTTGAACGTCACAAGGCTCGACTGGTATCCAAGGGATTCTCTCAAAAAGAAGGCATCAAATACATTGACACCTTTTCTCCTATTACAAAGATGAACTCTGCCCGACTGATTCTCTCCCTTACTACTCATTTTGGATGGGAACTTCATCAAATGGATGTTAAAAGTGTCTTTCTTCATGGATATTTATCTAAAGAAATTTATATGGAACAACCTCCTAGTATTGTGATAGATCCTGGTATTGTTTGTCAACTAAAGCAATCTTTGTATGGTTTGAAACAAACACCCTGTGCTTGGTATGAGAAGATTGATCATTTCTTTTTCAATATTGGCTTCATATGTTATGAATCTAAACATAATATTTATGTATTACATATTCATGGTGATACTTTGATTGTGGCATTGTATGTTGATTATTTAGTCATAACATGTAATAATGTCACTCTGATTTTAGGTTTGAAGAAACAACTTGCAAATACCTTTGAAATTACTGATCTTGACCTGTTGCATTTCTTTTTGGGCATCCAAATTTTACAAATGAATGATGGTATCGTTCTCTCTCAACCAAAATATGCTTTGGATCTTTTGAAATTATTTAAAATGAACGATTATAAGTCTTGTTCTACACCTTATCACTCGATGTTAGGAACCCATGTCTTTACTTTGTTAGTATATTGTTGTTGGACGCATATGCTTTGTAAGACGTATCGTAGTATTTGTTGATCCATAGTTCGTGTTATTGTTGTTGGGCGCATATGCTTTGTAAGTCGCTCGTAGTAGTTGTTGACCCATAGTTTGTAATGGCCCATGGTTTTGACCCATAGTATTGGCGCCTAGACTTAGTATATAAGTGTGTGTTGAGGCCAATGAAGGCACCGTGAAGTTATTTGTATTGAGCTTGCTCAAAGGAGGTTACCCCCTTGAAGTGGCTTGTGATCAATAAAAGTGATTCTGAGTTCTGTTATTACTGCTATCTTGTGTATTTTCATTAATTAATTGTTGTAGGTTCCTCACATCTAGTATCATAACACTTTCTTGGGGTCGTTGGGTGGAATTTCTGCCAAATGTTTTTTCCACATTTGTTGCAGGTTCAGATCTGAGAATAATCCTTGTCCGCTTAACTGTGGGAAGTACTTGGGCATAAGCCCTAAAACTCATTGCGAGGAGTACCACAAGAACCCCAAAGTAGCTGGCCCATTGAGAGGACCTGCCAACAAAAAGGGAAACAACCCCTACCTGATTGACTAGTTCCCACCCATGAGGTAAACCAAGAGTTGTCGTTTGTGGCAAAGCGGTTATCATTTTTACTTGAGCCGTGGAGTGAGGGGTACTGCTCCAATACGCAAGTCGTCAGACAACATTGGTGGTCGAGTGAATCCCCTGAACCATTAGGAAGCCGAGCATACAGGGTCCATATCTATTTTCAGCTGATAAATCACAGATTTCCTCTGTCCATAACTGTTGCCGATCACTTCCGCACCGTTTCAGATCTATCTGTTACCAATCACTTCCACGTCGTTTCAGATCTGTCTGTTTTCGATCCCTTCCGTTTCGTTTCAGATCCATCTGTTTCCGATCCCTTCCACGTCGTTTCAGATCCATCTGTTTCTGATCCCTTCCGCGCCATTGCAAATCCATCTGTTTCCGATCTCGGGTATAAAATTCTGTTTTTTCACCATATCTCCCTTGTTTTCACTCTGTTTTCCTTGAAACTTCCTTGACACCCCTGTCATCCCATTCTGCCTCTTTCATTCTTGAGGACCCTACCCCAAACTCCACTTCCTAAAGCCAAAAATCCCACATTTGTCTATTTTTAGGGTTTGCCATAACGTCTTTAATTTTCACCCAATCGCCTTCAAATTTTGCCACCGTGTTCATTCCCTATTTCTGCTTCTTTGTCCCTCTCTGAAAAAATTTATCTTTCTTTCACCCCGCTTCTGAAATCCTCATTTTTTGCTTCTTTGTCCATTCGAAAGTGTCCAAAACCTAGTCAAGCCCCAATTACCCATCAGAGTTTTTCCCAAATCCAAATTTCCCTTTACTAAATAAGCTTTCGTTTTTGTTTTTCTACCCATTCAAAAAAAAAATTACTCCTGGTAATGGTTGTCACCCGCGCAGGAGAAACAACCATGGAGGAAGCACTTGCAACCATCCAAACCAAACTACAGGATTTAGATGAAAAATTTCTCGGCCTCCATCTTGAGCATTTAGCCATAAACAACAAGCGACCATACGAGTCTTCATCAGACAATGGGTTCTCTTCTTCCAACATTTTCCGTGATCCGAATCTTGATTTTCCTCGCTTCAATGGTACTGATCGGACTGGATGGATCTATCGTGCAGAATAGTATTTCAGTCTGCATAATACTTTTGATGTCACCAAAGTTCCACTTGCATCATTTCATTTGGAACATGAAGCTCTTCAATGGTACCGTTGGTACATCAAGGCTCACGAAGAGCAAAAATGGCCAGATTTTTGCCAGCTCCTTTTGCAATGATTTGGTCTTAGTGCTTTTGATTACTTCATAGGAGCCCTCACTAAACTTCGCCAAATTGGCACTGTGAGAGAATATCAGACAGAATTTGAGCAACTAGCCAATCACACAGAAGGATTGTCTGATGAATTCTACAGGAGTTGTTTTATCAGTGGTCTTAAGGATGAAATCCGCTCATAGGTTAAAATTTTCTGTCCCAACACAATGTTGGAAGCCCTGGGGCTGACTAAGTTGGCAGAAGACAAGATTGCAGCCCAACAACGCTCCAAACCCACTTTTGTTCCCTTCCGAAATATGGGTTCTCAATGAACTCCCATCCTGCCAGCTCCTCGACCAACTCCTATCAAGCATTTGTCTGAAATAGAGATGCAGGCATGTAGAGAAAAATGGCTTTGTTATAATTGTAATGAGAAATCCACTCAGGGACATAGATGTGTTAAAAAAAATCTCTATCTCTTGGATGTGGATTCTCCGCCTGCCTCTGAAATTGGTGAAGAAGCTCTAGATACAATGGATGATCAGGTCGTCATTCAGGAGCCGCTTATTGACCCTCCGTCTCAAGAATACCACCCAGAGATATGTCTCCATGTTTTAACCGGAATCACCACCCCCTAAACAATGCGGGTCAGGGATTACTTCAAGAAGCTCCCTCTTACCATACTCATTGATTCTGGTAGCACTCATAACTTCATTGACCCTCGGATCGCCAAACAGGCTGATTGTTTTATCCATCCTTGCTCCAACTTTGAAGTCATGGTTGTCAGTGGGGGCACCTTACCTTGCAAGGGGAAGTGTCACAATGTGCGCATCTCTATGGAAGATTATAACTTGCGCTCTGACATGTTTTCCTTAGCCTTAGGCGGATGTGATGTGGTTTTGGGTGTTCAATGGTTACGCACACTTGGACCCATCTTATGGGATTTTGCTGAACTTTGGATGCAGTTTTCAGTCAATGGGAAAAAAGATAAATTTACAGGCTTACAACCAGGGTCTCTCCGCATCATCAGTTCACATCGCCTGGAAAAAATCCTTAAGAAGAATTCACATGGTGTCATCGCTCAGCTTCATTCCATTCAGATGCACCCATCAATGGTCTCCACTACTCCCTTGGATGTCCAACCAATTTTGGATAGATATGTCGGTGCCTTTGCTGAACCAATGGGATTGCCGCCTTCACGAGACCTTTCCGGTAAGAATTTAGCCGCCTCTACATATGCACAGGAAATGATGGATATTTTGCATGTAGTACAGATGTGGCAAACATACATATTAGGGAAATATTTCCTATAACAACGGGTCTCCTCACCCGCACAACTGAAATGGATTCGCCAACTCTTGGGTTATGCCAATGAGATCACTTACATGAAGGGTCAAGACAATTTGGTGGCAGATGCTCCTTCTCGCACAATTGATGCCCCAATTTCTCTTTCAGCTATTTCTCTGCTTGTTCCAAATTGGTTGCAATCTGTTCAACAGGGCTATGTCTTCTCTAAACTCCATGCGTCTCCATTGGTTAGGCACTCCGGGTTCCTCCAAACGTATGAGCAGGCACAACATACCTTCTTTTGGAAGGGAATGAAAAGGACAATTCAACAGATGGTGGATGAATATGATACCTTCCAGCTCCTTCCGGGATTGCTCGAACCCATCCTCCCACGGATCTGGACAGATATGTCTCTGGACTTCATTAAAGAGATCCCTAAATCTGGAGGGCAGGCTGACATTACCAATAAATGTTTGGAAACTTATCTTCATTGCTTCACCTCCGAACAACAACCTTCGTGGGCGAAGTGGCTCCGTCTCGCTGAATGGTGGTACCCTACTGCATCTAAAATTACTCCATATGAAGCAATCTATGGTCAGGCACCCCCATTTCTTCTTCCATACACCCTCAACAGTGCACCAATTCAGGCAATTGACATGGTTCTTCGAAACCGCGATCAAATTCTTCGCATTTTGCAGGACACTCTTCACATGGACAGAATTCGAATGAAACAAGAAGCTGATCAGCACCATTCTGAGCGCACTTTTCAAGCAATTGATATGGTTTTTCTTTGTCTACAGCCTTCCAAGCAATCCTCCATGACACTCAAAGGGCGTCCGCTTATCTCTCGCTCTATCATAGAGGTATTCATTCAGTGGCACGACATGCAACCAATGGCTACTACATGGGCACCACTCCTTTAGATTCACCATCAATTTCCACATCTAAAGCTTTGAGGACAAAGCTTTTTCTAAGGGAGAGGGGATGTTAGGAACCCATGTCTTTACTTTGTTAGTATATTGTTGTTGGACGCATATGCTTTGTAAGACATCCTGTAGTATTTGTTGATCCATAGTTTGTGTTATTTTTGTTGGGCGCATATGCTTTGTAAGTCGCCTGTAGTAATTGTTGATCCATAGTTTGTAATGGCCCATGGTTTTGACCCATAGTATTGGCGCCTAGGCTTAGTATATAAGTGTGTGTTGAGGCCAATGAAGGCACCGTGAATTTATTTGTATTGAGCTTGCTCAAAGGAGGTTTCCCCCTCGAAGTGGCCTACGATCAATAAAAGTGATTCTGAGTTCTGTTATTACTGTTATCTCGTGTATTTTCATTAATTAATTGTTGCAGGTTCCTCACACTCAACCATTAAATTGTATAAGCACTATTATTCTCCTTGAGTCGATGTCACTCTTTGTCGGTTGTTGTTTGGTAGCCTTATTTACTTAACTCATAGTCAAATTGATCTATCATTTGTTATTAGTATGGTTTCATGGTTCATGCAAGATCCTCGAGAAATCCACTGGAAAGTTGCAAAGAGAATTGATTGTTATATTACAGGAAATTATCTGTATGGTATTAAATATTGTCGCAGTACAAAACCGTTGGTCAGGTTTACTGATTCCAACTGGGTAGGTGACATTGACAAATGAAAGTCCACTTCTATCTATGTGTTTCGATTTAGTTATGGACCCTTGTTCTAGACGTCTAATAAACATAAGGACGTAGTCTCAACATAATGATTTCCTTAGATTGGAACATGTTCAAGGTTACCATGAGCTCTCTGCAAAGATGAAGACCTATTTTTATACAACAGTGAAAAAATAGGATGCACATTTATATGTTACGATTGATGATGATGTGCATGTGAATTTAAGTACTAATCCCTCGTTATTTTAGTTCCAAGATTAATAATATTTTTAAGATCAATGGAAGGATATCTTTGTCCTATTATGTTATCACCTAAGAAAATACAGATACTTTTCTCAGGAATTTTGGCTACCACTCTTGCACGATACCAAACTTATGTTGCATATACTATGATGTGAGACAAGAAGATGGATAGAACCGAAACAATAGTGGGAATGCAGAGTATGCCAGGTGTGCAGGAAAGGAAAGAGGTGGAGACCAAGCAACACTACCCACTCCATTGTGACGCATATAGACACATCAAGCATGGGGAAACAGTTGGGATGAAATATTATGGTAATCACATCAAGGATGATGCACTTAAGGGGAAGGATGCTCCAACCAACCCAATAGGAGTAGGTCATATCTTTGAATGCTATACCAGATAAGTAACACAACAACTTTATTAATGTAACCCACCTCTAGGATATACTCTCTTCCTCTTCTCCTTATTCCTCTCATTCCAACACTCCTTTTTCTCCATAAAAGAGAAAGTGCTTTAACACATTTTTAAATATCACATAGTCTATAATTTTTTTATCATATGCTTGAAACATCTTTCTTAAACATAAATGTTGAATTATATCTAAACTTGAATGTTGAGTTATATTTAAAGAGAATATTTAGACCCGAGTCTTCTATCTCTAAATAAACTTAAAAATTCACAATAAGAATAATTCCAAAAAAAGGGAAAAACTTTATTTATAAAAAATTAATCATGTAATAAAATTTTATAACTCAATCCCTAATCTTCTATTTATCTTTTGTCTTCATGTTTTGGGATTCATGTGAATGAGTTTAAATTGATTAAAAGATTTTGGTTTAATGGTCCAAGTAAACTTTCTTTGGTTAGATTTAACATTGAGTCGTTAAATTATATCTTCACAAGGATATCTAATGCAAATTTTTATTTATTTTTGTTTCACATTAAGAATTAGGTTAAAATATCAATATAAATCCATGTTAATTTTTTATTTATCAAATAGTTGAAAAGAATCAAATCACTTAAGATGTAAATTTGTTTATCATTTAAGATGAATCTAGACTTGTTATTCCCCACAACGGGTGCCACCGCCATGCTGACACTGGTCGAGGTGATGAGCAACACTTAGGGTGATATGTACGTGAGGGAAGGCTAGACGACATGTGGAAGCCACTTCTTGATGGTCTAGAGAACAACTACTACATGCATTATCTCATATTTAAGAGAAGAGTACGGTTTACTGCTCTGAATCGTGTCTTGGCTACACAATCCTGCTCATTACTTTGTGTGGACATTCATGGCTCCTCGGGCCAACTTCTATCATGATGGAAAGGTCCGTCGAAAGGGAAGATGGATTCTATTTTGGAAGATATATTTTTGGCGTTCTCCCTACATCTGCATTGTCAATCCTAGTTGCTATTCTTTCCTCGATGCTAAGCCTGTTTTTGTGCCTCTTACTCTCAGCCTCTGTGCGTGGAGTTGTTGTTATCTAGTCTGGCCCCTCGGCTTGGACAATTACAACATGGTTCGCACGAAGGTGACTAGTAGAAAGACCTCCAATGGCCCCAGGCACTCTCACATGCCCAGGGTCCTCAAGGACATGGACAATGCAAAGGGATTCTTTTGAAAACAGAGTAGGTTAGTAGGCCCGGGAGAAAACAACATGTTTGGAAAGGAAATTGCATAAGGAATTTCAACGTCCCAGTGCTCAGGAGCTAGTGGAGGAACCCAACAATTAGATAAAGGACTCAGGGTCTTCTCGAACGCAAGAGACTCGACATACCAATACCTTCGGGTTATTCTGGTTTATGAAGTCCCTCTTCATCATTCCCTTGAAGAAATTCTATAGGGAAAGGTGCAGGAAAACATGGACACTTCGTCCATTATGGATTGGCTTGACAGTCTATAGGTCGAGATGTAGTGCATAGCCCGTAATCAAGTCATTGTGAATGAGCATGTCAACACAAAAATGATGCCCATGCTCATGAGCTTGCAGGGAAGAAATTCAGCAGGCCACCTCCAGAAAACCCCTCATCCACGTAATTGGTCTTTAGATGTTGTCCCAAGGGGGTCAAGAGAGTGGCCAAGCTGGAAAATTCAGGTGCTGGTCTGTCTTACATCACTATCTCTTATGATGATTAGGGCTTGTTTCTATTTATCTGATAGCATAGTTTCTTGGAGAGTGAATGAAGTTCCCTGCATTTTGGTTTCAATGGGTCATAACCCCCAGCCTATGGGGGATAACACTATATAATTGATGGCAATCTTAGCAATCGTTTTTTAGTCCTAGTTGGTAGTTAGTGGCTTAGACATGATTCATAGATACTTTTAGTTATTGTTGGTTGGACATATTTTTGACAGCCAGTCTCTTTTTGCTCTAGGATGCTAGAACTCTGCTATGTACAGTTTTTTTTCAACAGTATAATGTCGAATCTTCCAAAAAAAAAAAAGAATCTAGACTTATTATAAAATTTCACTCAACTTATATGCGCAGACACACACATATAAATATGGTATTTCTATTTCTATTTAAATTTAGTATTTATTTATAATAATTTTTATTATATATATATATATAATACTAAGTATATATATCAAATCTCTTTTTTGTATATAATGATATTTTTATTTGAATTTATATTATATCTCAAAAAAAATATTTAAAAATTATATTCAAATAATATATATATATATATATATATATATATATATATATATATATATATCTATCTTATACTAAGTATATATATCAAATCTCTCTTTTGTATATACTGATATTTTTATTTAAATTTATATTATATCTCAAAAAAATCTTTAAAAGTTATATTTAAATACTAAAAAAACAAACAAGCAAGTAAAGTTGAGCTCTTCTTAATGAGCTATAAGAGGGGAGGATCTAACAAAAATGATGATTTTGTATATAATAATATTTTTATTTAAGTTTGTATTATATCTCAAAAAAATCTTTAAAAATTATATTCAAATATACCAAAAAAATCAAACAAGCAAGCAAAGTTGTGTTCTTTCTAATGAGCTATGAGAGGGGAGGATCTAACAAAAATGATGATGATGATGATGGTTAACAACTTGGTCTATCAACCTTAAGAAAATAGAAATGAATTATTTGGATTGATGTAAAATTTTATTGCTATGTTCAAAAAGCTTAGAAAGAAGTGTTCCTGGGTCACCATAGTTTTGGCATGTGTAGAATACTAGAGAGATTTGTATTGTAGCAAAGATTATGGAACTTCAATTGAATGCGAGTGTACATAGAGCACTCTAAGAGAAAGTGACTTTCATCCTCAACACTCATATTCTCACAGAGATGGCAAATCCTTTCCACCCATGGTGGTTTAGGAATAGAGATGGAGAATCATTTCCACCCACGATGGTTTAGGAATTGTCTCTGTGAAGTTCATGAGAGTTAATTCTTATCTTGGCCATATTAATTTTCTTCCTCAAATTAGTTTAAGACAGAGATATATTTTTTATCTTCCAGATTCCCACATTTTCTCTTTAAACTTAGATGTGAAAGTATTTATATTCGTCAATTCTCCAATGGTTTAACCAAGCCATGACCTCTTTATACAAGTCTCTCTTGAGTCAAAAATGATCTTGACTGAATTTTAGAACAATTTTAGAAAATCTCTATTATATAATTTAATTTCCAACATATCCCTCGTTTAATTTGAATATTATTAAGAAAACATATTTTAATTTCCACCATTTTGATTCAAATCCCAGATAAAAAAATAATTATAAACCCCTCTCTCTCTCTATATATAATATTAAATTTTAATTTTTTATCATAACATTTTTTCAAAACCACGACACTCGCGAACAAGTTTAAATTAGTAAAATTTCGGAAAAAAGTTTAAATTAGTAAAACCACACATGAAGGAACAATTTAAGATTCACAGTAGGTGCTTTGCTCTTTAATGTCCGCCTGCTATATATATATCGATGTGCAGCAACTAATCTCGATCTGAATCTGTTCAACCCCAACACAGCCATAGCTTTGACAATGAGGAGGACATTGCTTTTCATTTCGACCAGACTTTCCCTTCTCATTTTTCCTGTTAAAGGTTTCCTATATTCCACACGCTCCTCCTATACTTTCAATGCCGAGACAGAGAAGCGCATCAAAACACTCTGTAAAACCAACAGGCTTTCCGAGGCAGTGGAAACCTTCAAGCAAATGCTTTCAGCTAAATCTATTCCCGACCAAATCACCTGCACTTTTATACTAAGTAGCGAATCGGCATGAATTAGCATTGTCTCTTTACAAGCTTATGATTGAATTAGAATTTGTTCCAAATCTTGTAACTTTAACGGTTGTCATCAATTGTCACTGCAAAGCAGGTAGAGTGGATCATGCATTCAAAGTGTTTGACGAAATAATAGCACGCGGGTATGTTCCAAATGTTATAACCTTCAATACCCTCATGAAAGGGCTTTGCCGGGAGGGCAGAATAGAGGACGCTGTCAATCTTTTTATTCAAATGGTGGGCAACGGACAGGTTCCTACTGTTGTTACATATAGTACCTTAATAGATGGGCTCTGCAAGGCGGGGAAAACCCGCGAGGCGTTCGGTTTGTTGGTTGTTATGCTGCAGAAGGGCCATGAGCCTGACACAATCGTATTTAATACGCTCACTAATGGACTATGCAAAGAAGGTAAGCTCCAAGAGGCCAAGGAACTACTGTATAAAATGTTAAAATTTGAGTATAACCCTAATGTCATTACATATAATACTCTGATTGATGGCCTTTGCAATGAAGGCAAGTTGAATGAGGCTAGGAAGCTCTTACATGAAATGGCCAAACAAAACTTGTGCCCTGATGTTGTCACATATAATGTGTTCATTCATAGTCTTTGTAAGGAAGGACAATGCCAGGAGGCCACTGAGGTGCTTCAGGAAATGCTGGTTAAATGCTACACTCCAAATGTGATCACGTACACTGCCCTTGTTGATGGTCTCATCAAAGAAGGAAAGTTGGACAAGGCTAGGAAGCTCTTTTATGAATTGCCGAACAGAAACATATGCCCCTGCATTGTGACATACACTGCATTTATCGATGGTCTCTGTAAGGAAGGGCAATGGCAGGAGGCTACCAATTTGCTTCATGAGATGTTGGATAAAGGGTACACTCCGGATGTTATCACATACACTGTTCTTATTGACGGTCTTTGCAGAGAAGGCAAGCTTAAACAAGCTCTCCGTTTGTTAAATGTTATGGTGCAGATAGGCCACCAGCCCAATGAAATCACATACAGTACACTTATAAATGGATTTTGCAAAGTGGGTAATCTGGAAAAGGCTAAGGAGCTCGTTCAAGGGATGCCAGAGAAAGGTTGCACGCCTAACCTAGTTACCTATAGTACAATAATAGATGGACTTTGCAAACATGGCAGGATAGAGGAAGCTCAACAGATTTTCTATGAGATGTCAAAGAAGGGTCTCAGCCCTGATGTGATTACATACAACACATTGATGGATGGACTTTGCAAAGTGGGTAATCTTAAGGAGGCAATAAAGTTATTTCAACAGATGAAAGATAACAGTCTTGTCCCTGATGTGATTACATATAGCACCCTCATGGATGGATTGAGCAAGAAAGGCACGCTCCAAGAGGCAAATAAACTATTGGATGGACTACGCAGGGAAGACACCGTCATGGATGGCACATTCCAAGAGCTAAATGAAGAATGGGATGAAGTGTTAAAAAAGGTTTGATGCCATTATTTATCAGTAACCGACAACTTCTATAAAGAAAGGACAATTGCATGAATCAGAACATGACAGAACATATAGAAAGGGGGATCTTATAGATCCACATGTTATGTATCTTAGATTTTCACCATTCATAGCTTTGTCTATGAGCAAATATAGACATTACCAGGTTATTTTCAGATGTGATTCTGTATAAACGGATGTTTAGTTGATTAAATTATTTGACTTTTGTTGATTAAATTATTTAACTTCTTTTTATGGTTTTGACCAGTTTTTTTTATAAGTTTAAAAAAAAATCCCATATGGTAGTTTTTGGTACAACGGAAAATAAAAACTGTACTTCAGTTACGTATTGAAGGTTTAGAATTAAATACAATTTTCATGTTTATACAGCATTGGTTGGAACGATTCTCAACCATTTTATATGCGTACCAGAGAATAATGAAAGTTTACATTAGTTCAATAGAATATTTATATAGGAACATTTTTTTTGTTTTAGGTTATACAAAATTGTTATAGTATTTAAAGATAATTAGTTTCAAGGTTCGTTATTGATATTCTCACATGGGTTATTAGAATATTTTCATTAATGAATTTTATGTTTAAGAGAATTTGTGTTAGATGATTGTACTTTATATGTTAGTTAATGGAGTTTTATGTTAAGTCTAGTTATTTCACCGGAAAAAAAAAGCTAAATTAGGATTATTAGTTATAAAAGAGCTTTTAGGCATTATAGTGGGGTACTTTTGAAGTATGTTATTGCAAGTAGTTTGTAAGATCCGGTGGTTGGGAGGAATGTTGTTATCGGGGTTGGTTTTCCCTTTTAATCACTAAAAAATCATAAAAAAAATCTTTACTTTTGTATTTTAGCAATCCAAAAATTTCAAGCAATGAAATTAGAACTTTAGATTGCATTACATCTTGAATGACGTCATTCTCTCATCTAAATTAAGACTGTATTTTATGGTTATAAAATATGTAATTCTTACCCCTGCTTTTGACCTCATAATACTATTGTTTATTCATTCTTTAATAAGCTGAAATATTGCATGAGTAAATCTAGAAATAAATATACTACAACAAATCCCAAAGACATATTTACCTAAGTCCATATATCCCCTTTCCATTTATCATTTGTTGGACTTAAATTGCCATAAGGATGCCCCCCAGGATGCCCCCCATGAGCTAGAGAAGAGCTAATATTAAGAGAGAAAGATAAGGCTATTGAGGGGATGGTGGGTAGCTTATCTAAAGTTGCCTTTGAGTTCTCACATTGTATAGTTGGGACTTTCACATTGAGTAAGAGCCTAGTGGGTATTAGTATACACATTGGATACCTATGGGTAGGTGGAAAATCACTCCCACACAATCATTTCACATGAACAAATTATTGCACAAATAACTAACAAGTCTCTAATTGTTATCTATATTTGTTATTGTCATTGTATTGTGTGCATCAATGGTGAATCCCATGAATGAATTTAAATGAATTATATGCAAAATTATTTATATTGTGTATCTTTATGGAACCTGCATGATTCAAACAAATGAGATATATTGTATATGCATTAATTTTTGTGAGAATTCTAGTTGGTATTTAAAAGAAATTTTGTTAAATTTGCACAGCGCTTGAGTGTTAAGAGCAAGCAATAAGGGATTGATTGCTTATTGTTGTCCATATCTATTAGACGATGACTAGTCTATAAGGATTGTTCCATCTCATATGTGGATTGTTTCTTCCATTGTAGTTGTATTTGACAAAATATCTCAAAATGAAGAAACAACATAAATGTCTATTATATTGCCCAAGCATTAAATGAATCTAGAAGGCACAATTAATTAATTTAATAATTATAACTTTGCCGATGATCATAACTAATTAGTCAAAAAAATGTCGAGATGATGCAAAATTATGTGAAATTTGATCCAATCTTCAAAAATTCCAATACCCGCGACACACACTACCTTAAACACATATTCACTAAATGGTTATGTGACAGTCACTAGACTTCTTCCAAGGTGTGTATATATGTCAGGTCTATGGTGTTTATGCTTTTTAAAGAAAAAATGAATTATGCTTAGTCAAATCACATTTTAGAGGGTCAAACTATTATTTTAATGTATGTTTGATTAACATGAGTGATAAATTGACCAATAAGCAATGTAAATAGATGTAATTTCTTTTTAATTTCTTTTATGTCTAGTTATTATAAAATTTGATATTATTCATTTTTTTTTAATTACTTTATGTTGGAGTTGGTTGAACATTCTATATTTTGAATTTTTTTTATCATTTTTGTATCGGACCATAAAAATCGTCACTTTTCAATATTCAAATTGCATTTTTAATTGTAGAAATGGATTCAATATCCTCAAATACCCTTGGGCACCATATTATGTAATTATAACAACCTATATTGTATAATATTTATATTTATTTAAATTGATTATTAAAAATAAACTAAAATAATTAGCTGAGAAATAAATGTATACTTCACATCTTTATATTGTTTTATATGCTTTAAATTATACTTAAGATGATATATTTTTATGTTTGGTTGCATCTTTTCATAATAATAATGTCTTTATTATGTAGTAATTCGATCTTGTTGCTTTATTAAGATGATATCTATTTTGTGGTTGAAATATGTAATAAAAGATGTAGTTTATATTTTTATAAGTTTAATTTTTTTGCCACTCAAAATTAGTTCATTGGATCCACCGCTAACAAAAATATTGCCAAATATTTTATGGTTGGAAATTTAAGAATCAGTAAAATTCATACACTTTAAAAAAAAATGGATCCTTAAAATTTTCACTCCTAATATTTTTGTGTTAAAAAAATATGATAATTGTCTTCCTTGAATGATTGTCCATAACTATTACTCATACATCTACTATATTCATGATATGCACAATAACCTCAAAACATACAAAGATTTGTCTTCAAATCAAATTATTGAATAAATTTGTTGATTGATCCATGTTGCTTCCATGTTTACATTCATTTTCCAATGAATGTTTATCCATAACTACAAAACCACACAAAGTTGTATATCGTTAAAATCAATCATTAATTATATTTATTGACTAGGTCACAACTCTTTTAATGATTGTGTTGGCGATCCATGTTGCCTCCCATGTCTACAAACTTGGTAAGATGGCAATTGAGAAGCAGGATCCTAATATGCAATGCTATTTGATGAGTTCACAAAACTAGGTAAACTAAAAAAAGCCTTGAAGATATTTTGTAGAATTAAATGGAAGTAGGCTTTAAGTCAAATGTCCGTGTTTACAATAAATGGTTTAGGGTTTTATTGCATGAAGGAAAATAAGATGGAGCTTAGAATCTATTCCAAGGTATGGTGGATGGAGGCCAAAACATTGATGTAGTGGCATACGATGTACTAGTAGAGGGGTTTCGTAATGAAGGAAGCTTTGAGAGGTCCAAAAAAACAATTCATAATTTTTTGGGGAAAGGGAAATCTCATTAAGGAGCTTGAGGCACGACTTGGTAGGAAACCACAAGAACTAAATTCTATTGTTGAAGTGAAGCCAATAATGGAAGTTTTTTAGGCAAATGTCATTGTAGCAGTGTAGATCATTCCTATACATTTTGAGATATGATTGCAATGAGAACCTAATATGACCACTAGTGATTATGACCCAAAAAAATGAATGAACTATGTCATGTCCATGGATTGATGTGGAGGGGACTACCACCAACACCCATGCGTATTTTTGTTTGAATACCTACATACATTAGAGTCAACTTACAAATAAATCCAACGATACAATCTCCATCTAGATCACTAGCCATAAAACCCACGATAAAACTATCGGAACACATAGTGTTCAAGACAAATACACCAAAATAAGATAAGCGTGAGATGTTTTTCATTACGGATATGTACATATAAATACATTCACTATGACCCTTGGTTTCATTCGAAGGTGGATCTCTTGGACTTCTAATGACTCTTCTTATTCACTTATGAGAGCTAATCATGAATAGTAAATACAAAATACAATAATAATTAACCCTAACAAATCAATGTTTCCAATATTCCCCCCTTAATCCAAAGAGGTATGTAGGAGTCCAAGCAAAGAGCTAAAATATGGAGAAGGATTATTGCAAATGGTTGAAGGCACTCTTTCAATCAAAATCTAGTAGAAGCTTATGCCTTCTACTAAATGGGTTGTTTTGGATGACCACTAACTAGTCGAAGCTATGAAGAGGTGGTTTAAGGATGACCACAAACTCTGGAACTTAAACACTCACTCTGGTATTGGCTTAGTAGTTCCCTCTTGAACTTGGCTCTAACTCAGGTTTGGGATTAGCGATTTCTTTTGGAACTTGGTTCGAAGGCTCAACAGTTCCCTTTGGAAAACGATGGTTAGGGACCACCACAAACAAATGTCTAGCAGAAGTTGATTTCTTTTACTAAATGGATGGTTTTAGGATGACCACAAACCAGATCATCCTCAGGTGGAACATGGATCTGACTCTAGCTTTGGTTGCAACTCTGACTCTAGCTAGGTGGCTTTATTCGAGGCTTTGGAAACTGGCGCAAGGTTTTGGCTATGGCTCTGGCTCTAGTTCAATCTTGCGTGTTCCCACTCACTTGTTTTTTACTGACAATCATTACCCTTGTCAGAAACAAGGTAAGAAGTAGAAAATCTCTACACTACAAGATGTGTTATTACTCGTGAACAAACTCTTTGGTATGACATATATATCTTCTTGGATGTTGATGGTCGTTTCCAAGAAGCAATCCACCCATAGTGAATATTCTATCTTGAAATTTTCTTCATTATGAAGCATATGTCTGAAGAATGAGTATGCTTTCCACATTTCTTACAAGGATGAAGATCAAAACACCAATCTTTCATGTGACCAAATCAATGAAAATGATGGCATTTTGGACTCTGATGCAAACCTAAAGCAGATGAAGATGAAATTTCCTAAAGGAATCCATCATTTTGGAATTGGATAGGTTTGGAATAATCATGAATGTGAAAGGTCACTTCCTTGTCATATCCAAGACTGATTATATGCTTGTTATGGATGATTTCTTCCCAAGGTCTGATGATGACTTGAGAAGTGCAAGCAGAACCTGTGTATGACAAATTTCATCTTTAGTTTCTTTTGAAGTGGCATCAATCATTTGATTATGTACTTCTGAATGTGTAGGTTGTTGATTGTTCTAAACAAGTATAGGTTCAGAATGTTGATTCTTTTGTCGTATTTCCTCATGTTGGAGCTATGATGCAAGCTAAAGAAATTCAATTGTGTATTGTGAATCTTGTAAATAAGTTAGAACAAATTGGAGAGTTTCCTTGTTGATTGAGACTGTGTACTCAGTAACGATGAGTATTAGAGCGTTAAGTAACTCTAATATATTTTCAATCTAAGACATTTAAGGACTAACAAAAGACACAAAAGGTTTCTTGCAACTCCACCTTTTCACAATAAGACTCAACAACTAAAACTCCAACTTGGAAAATGAAAGGTGTTGGCTTCTATTGAAAGTGCACTCGATTACAATTCAACTATGATTTGTTGTGACACTCATAGAAAACAAATGCAAGTACCAAAATACAAGTGAACTTACAGAAATCATAATTTGCAAGTTACAATTGAATTTGAAGCTAAATTAATCTTAAAAGAGGAATGTTGTACCTCTAAACCCTTCAGTGATGATACTTCAATGTGGTGTCAAGGCCATTGAAACAACCGAGCCTCTTATGTATTTTGTAGTGTTGTCCACTAGCTGCTTCTCGTAATACAACCTCCTTCCAAGAAATCTTTGCAGTAACAATTTCAAGGTAAGGTCCTCTTGATGCTAAGGACTATGAATGTGAGCATGTTAAAGAAAGATACATGTGGGGAATACCATCAACTGACTATATAACATTGGAGAGGTAATAAACACATTATTGAAATACAACAGAAAATCAAACCCACTAGGATATTCTTGTCAAGGTAACCTTTCTTTGGCACTTTCTACTCCTGCTAACTTCCCGAATGTACAAATGGCGATATTTTCAAAACAATGTAAGTTCAGTAGCTTTTAACTAATTATTGCAGATGGTATATATGCAAATATAGTCTACAATGAAATATAAGATACAACCAATAAAATAGAAGTCTCCTTACTGCAAGCCCTTGTGCATATATTGGGCATCACTCTGAACAATGTGTTTGGATCCAATTGGGGCCAGGTATCAAGCTCTTTTTTCAAAACCAATTGGTGCTACAACTCCAAATTTCAACTTAATACTCTCAATTTAGTCAACGGGGCAAAGTTTCCCAAAAAACTTGCTATTTTATAAAGCGCAAGCAATCTAACAACCAGTTACTAGAGACCAACGATATATCATACCAACGGCTTTCAAGGAATAAATATTAATGTTTCCTGAGATCAATTTAATGAGTAGATTGCAGATATAGGTTCCCAAATTCACATACAACACTTTTGCTATTGGAATCCATGAAACCTCTGCTAGAGATCTAATACTAATTTATTTTCAATTCAATAAAATTGTAATGGGAAATTGATTAGAGGCATTCCTTCAGAAAAATGTTATTATGAGTATGGCTCTTCACCTTTATGATTTGATGACATAAGTGTTTGATATATGTGTATGATGTTTTGAGAATACATGTGCTTCATTGGAGGAGTTTTGAATATTTGGAAATTATGAAAGAGGAAGTTACAAGTAGTTTTGACGTATGTTTACTTGAGCTATAAAAACAACATTGGCAATATAAATAAGGATGGTTGAACTTATTGTCGAAGGTATGCAAATTATATTTCTTCTTTGAGATTTTTCACATATATCATTTCATTTCGTTTCATATGGTGTTATATATGGTCATACAGTTTCCATGACAACAAGAGTTTCTTTTGGTAAACGTTCTGAAGCTTTTGAATCCATCATTTTAAAGAAACAGGTAAAATTTCATTAGTTAGGTCATCGTGTTGATTTGTTTTTTTGAATAGCATACAACTACGCCCTAATATTATTTCTAAATTTGTAACAGTTTTCAGTTCAAGATTCCAATTTGTTATGCCCTCATTCTGGCTAAGCAGTGATTAAACATGGGTCATTTTGTTGGGGACATATTCCTGGTCCGAACCTTCGTAGAAGTTCATAGGAAATCATTGGGACCTATCACTGTGTAATGAGAAAATAAATTAATAAAAATCGTTTTTCTTCCTATTGTGTCACCTCATGTTGGGTTTCATGGATTATGTTTTTTTATATTTTATTTTTTATGTTATTTTATTACATGCCAATTATGTCTTAATTGAGTAAGATCTTCATTAATGTGTTTTATTTCTCTTTATACTAATTATGTAATAAAGTGTTAGTTATCTTTTATTTTCCTTTAATATTTTATTAATTGTTTTTATGTTCTTAAAAAAAATTAAAATTAAAAATGCAATCTTTTCATTATCTTTTCTTGTTTAAATTAACTATCTCAAGCCTAATAGATCATTTATGAAGGTATAGGCAATGCGTTAATTTATCGTTTAGTTATAAATTGGATTTTAATTCTATTCCTTTGATCTAGCCAATTGTAAGGTTGAGATTGTTGATACCATCTTCATAATCAACACCATCCTTGTTGGCATTTATTAATCCGTGATTTTTTCATTGTTATTGCTTTTTAACGTAGACACACATTTACTTTCTCATTACATTGGCAATCTCTCCAAGCCTACATTGAAATCTAAGTCTTTATTATATCCAACATATCTTGAAAATTTACAAATACAAACCTATCAACATTCCTAAAAAAAGGTGTGTCCTATTATGTATTCAATAATCAACATATCCTTCATCAATACATTTTATATGTTTGTATTGTTCCTCTTTTGCTTTTGATTTGCATGCTTACAAATATTTTGCATCTCCATAACCAAATATGCTTCAAGAAAGGTTTCCCTCCTTACCACCTTATCTTTTTCAAAAGTCAAAGTTAGCGATTATATTTTGTTACTTTTTTTCAACAAAGAAAAACCACATATATGATATTCATATTGTGAATCAAGATATAGTTTACATACTCTATCTTCAGTCAAAAAGAAAAAATTAGTTCTTTACACAAAGGAAACCAAGCAACTCCTTCCTTATCTTTTTTTTGTTTGCTCGAATCTCCCTTACTTGTGGGAGTGGTTTGTGGTCTAAGAAACCACTACTCGGGGGCATCTAAGTCGTCAAAATCACGTAGGGATCGCACCCATCATGGACTGCATCGGCCTCAACTTGACTGGGTTTTTGGGTGTCGAATCCCAACTAAGTTACCCCTAAGGGAAATTAAACTTGGGTCTCCTTACTGACGAGACCCACAACTTAACCGAGTGAGCTAACGGGAATTGACTGCACCTCCTTCCTTATCACATCCACATTCTACAAATTTTTCTGCAAGAAAACATTAAAACTAGAACATGTAACCTACATCCCATAATCCCATATGAGGCCAACCTAACAAAAAGGCAGAATAAAACCCTCAACAAAATAAACACAAAAAAACAGAGCTCAAAATCCAAAATAGACCCCCTATGAGAAATAGAGTAAAGAATGTATTCTTCAAAAGATAGGACACCTTTCTCCAGCCCTAGGGATTCCTTAGAAATCCTGACAACCACATCATTGAATTCTCTAAAAATATGTTGGAAAAGAATATCCTGGAAGCTTTCCTACAATTGTCTGACCCTCCTCTGTCAATCACCCAGATTGAGGACTGAAAGAGAATCCCTACAAGAGCCCCACTCAATGATTGCTCTAGAATCCCTAGCCACTTACAATATGCCAATATTCTTTATGGAAGAAAATTTTAAAAGAGCCCATAGAGTGAGCAATTCTTCCCTGGTATTTGATCCACTACCTCGACCCATATTGATCCTGAAAGAGTGGGACCTATTCACATTTAAAACAATCCCAATACCACACGTACCAGTAAGACCCTAACAAGCCCCATCAAAGAAATCGATAGGAACATTTTCAATAAACGCTGGTTCTTTTGTCATTATGTTAGAAAGAGCCATTGATCCAAGGTGCCCCTTAGGAAGAAATCCCAGAATCTTTTGTGTAGACTAACATTTGGTTTCAATCCCTCAAACAACACTTTGTTTCTATGGAGCCAGATACCCCATTTGAAGTAACAAGGGAGTTCCTTGTAGTAACCACAATATTCACTTTCAACTCGTCTTTCTAGGCTGCAAACTAAAAACATTGCTATCCACTTGCCCTGAAAAACCCAAAATATGTCTGTTGTTTAAAAACCCAAACTGTTCTATGGACAAATGCACCATAGATAATCTTTAATCCTTGAGGCAATAATCTTTGCTATCATTTTTTAGACATAGGCATGAACTCATTGAAAGATGACAGATTTGACTTTTTAGGTATCATAGTTTGATTCACTAGTCCTTGTATGCTTTTATTCAACAAATACAAAAAAAATTAATTACCACAACAAAATTTAAAATAAATTAAAAAAATGATGATACCTCAACAAAATTTCAAATGGAGTATTAAATTCTACATTTATTCACTTCACACAATTAACATTCTCCACCTTTTTTTTCACACAAAAAAACACTATACTTTATTATGAGTATAAGGTGGGATACATAAACGACCATACAACCATGACATACCAGTCAAGTAAGACAACGTCCAAGACGAACCGGACTAAAAGGATCCGATAACATGACAAAACCAAACAGAAGGCCAAGAGAGCATAATAGTTCCATGGAGATCCATACCACTTCCCAGCAGAAGAGCCTCAAGACAACAGAATATGAAACCAGGTCCGGTGGGTCAAACAAAAAATAAATAAGAACCGAAGCTACAGCCGAAGAAACAAATACAAAAGGACCCGAGCTACCTTCTCGACGAAAGCTAAGCATTGAGCTGCAGAGCATTAAATGCCGTAGCTCAGTGCTTAGGGTCGTTGGACCCTAAGCACTGAGTTGCGGCATTTAATGCTCTGCAGCTCAATGCTTAGCTTTCGCCTACATTCTCCACCTTATGACAACGTACTTTGTACACCTTTAAAAACAAAAACAATTCCTATGTATATTGCTTTATATGGACCCTAAGCACTGAGCTGTGACATTTAATGCTTGCAGCTCAATGCTTAGCTTTCACCTACATTCTCCACCTTATGACAACGTACTTTGTACACCTTTAAAAACAAAAACAATTCCTATGTAGGGGAGAGATGTCTATTGTTGAACAGGGACCAGTAGTTGACATAGTACTGGTCCCACATAACCACCATATCTTGACACAAATAAACCCATAAGTTAAACACACACATTTCATATTAAGTGCAGAAAATATTTAAATTATGTCCAAAAATTGCCCATTAACTGACTAGGCCAATAGCTGTCAATAAATAGTCTTTATATGACAAACTGTACAAAACATCTTGTCCCAACAAAGTACAGATCTGCTCAAATATCCAGAAGTACATAAACAGCTAAATAACCCAACTCGTTTTTGCCACCTACTGCAAGGTACCTATCAAAGGAGGACCCACGAATATCTAATGGAGCCTAAATATCCCAGCATTCATTGAAACCTGTCCAAACATTCATGCATACCTGTTCAAGCATCAGAAAATATAGTGTCAGCCATAACTGCAAGATTGTTCAACATTCCAACCCTCTGTATTCAATAAATGACACCTACCCATTAAATGCACCCATTAAGCAGATGGAAGCACACAGATCATGAAACAGATGAAGGCACAGGGATCCACAATGACAAGCTCCCAACAATTGGATCACTTTCAAATCAATCCACAACACACATTGAAATTTCAGAGATTGCAATCCATGTGCAACCTTCTTACCAACCCAATTCAATAGCAAACAACTATAAATGAACCACAACCCTTATGAAGATGCATTTCATAAATTTGACCTGCAGAGTGTGTGCACAGTTGCATTTCAGAAATTTGAACAACAGAGTGTGTGCACAGTGGAGGCATACCAGCAGAAGTGTGTGCACAGTGGAGGCAGGTTACTGTTACTGTGATTTAAGTTTCTGTTTATGTTATTTCCAGTTATGTTATTCATGTTAATTATGTTATTTATGTTTCTGTTATTCATATTATTTATGTAGATTCAGGTTACTGTTGCTGTGATTTAGGTTATTCATCTGATTTATGTAGATTCATATTATTTAGGTTACTGTTATTTACATTTCTGTTATAATCAACTTCCAGTTTCTTCTACATAACCAACCTCCCTTCTAAATGTGCAGGTTGTTGTAGGCATGGCAAGAGTCAGCAATGCAAGGAGAACAAGTCGTCGACTGAGTAGGGGTGCCCAGCTACGTTGCACCTCATCGGATGAGGAGAGGCCCAATGATACAAATGCCAACAATGCTCCCAGCAATGTTGTTGAGAATGACAATGTGGTGGAAGAGGACATTGTTGTCCCACCACCAACCACACAGTCAATTCCAACCACAGTTCAAGGAACAAGTTCAGTCACCAAAATCAGTGCAATAAGAGGTTGGACAAAAGAAGACATGCTAGCTGCTATTGATGATATAGAGTTCAATGGATATTCCATTCGTGCTGCTGCTAAAAAACATGGAGTTGCTATCTCTTCAGTACATTATTGGATAAATGGACTCACACATACAAAGCGCAGAGGGCCTGTTACAGTTATGAGTGAAGAGGAGGAGGCCGAGGTGGTTCAGTGGTGTAAGGAGATGGCTGAAATGGGACATGGGCTAGAGCTGATACAGCTAAAATCCACAGTAGCTCAAATCTGTCAAGGGAGGCCAAACCCCTTCAAAGATGGGTTTCCTGGTAAGTCATGGTGGTCTGGGTTTAAAAAAAGGCATCCATACCTTGTGTTGCGTACAGCTGAGGGCCTAGATAGAGACAGGGCTCTCAATCTATGCCCTGCAATTCTGACTAAGTTCTATGCCACCCTTTCTAGTGCATATGAGAACCATGGGTATGCTCCAGACCATATTTGGAACTGTGATGAAACAGGTTTACAGGCAGGAAGGAACTGTGGCATGCGTGTAATTGCCAAGAGAGGGAGTCGTAATGTGCCAAAGATTTTTCCTAGGAGCAGGGAGTGGATCACTATTCTATGTTGTGTCAATGCAATTGGTGCTTCAATCCCAGGATTTTATCTATTTAAAGGTAAAACTCAACTCAAAAACTATATACAGAATTGTGAACCAGGTGCATGCATGGCTGCACATCCCCATGCTTGGATGACCAAAGAACTCTTTTTGAACTGGCTTACTCACTTTGCTGCATCTATACCAGGCGGTGTCTCACCTGTAAATAGACACCTGCTGGTTTTAGATGGTCATGGAAGCCACATTGCTGTGCAAACAATCGAGGAGGCTAACAATTTGGGCATCGACCTGTTGACACTGCCTGCTCATACCACTCACAGATTGCAACCCCTAGATGTCAGTGTGTTCGGGCCTTTCAAGAACTATTTCAGGGGTGAGCGAGCTTCATGGATGGCACAGAATCCAGGGGTGGAGGTAAAAAGGTTTGAGCTAGCCGAGCTTGCAAGTAAAGCCTTTAAAAGGGCTCTCACACCTTCGAATATCAAGGCTGGGTTTAGGAGGACTGGAATATGGCCACTGAATTCTGAGGCTCTCATGCACGATACTAGTTGTAGCCTGGCATTTGATCTGAATGGTCAGGAAGAAGGGGATGTCCAAGCACATGTTGCTGGCCAAGAAGATGTGGAGGTAGAGGAAGACATTGTTGCTGCTGATCATATGATATCCCTCTCTCAAGGAGAACCATACTGTGGTGATGAAGAAGAACAGGTAAGTGAAACACAGTATAACAATGAACCAATTGACAGTAACATGGAGGTACATACACCAACTGAGACAGCTGCAAATTCTGCTTCTGTTCATGTCTCTATGCAAGAAACAGTTGCAACTTCTGCTTCTGTTCATGTCAATGAAAACGTTGACCATGCACCAGGAAGCAGCAATGGAGAATTGACTTTGCCAAGCCAGGTTACCCCACAATCATGGCTGGTAGAAGCCATGATGAATTTGGACAAAAATATTGTGTCAAGGACAAATGAAGAAAGCATGAACATGCCTTCACAGCCCAGAGAATTGGAAGAAGAAATTGTTCATTATTTTGTGGACAATGGAAACCTGGTAGAAGATAGTGTCCAGAACGAGGTTCCAGCTGAAGAGGACAATATGGTTCAGACAGAGCAGGAGAACATTGACCCAAATATTGAGAGGCAAGAGTCAAGCAAGGAGCAACAAGTGTCAAAGAAGAGCCAGTTGCTTGGTCGGTTTCTAAAGCTACCGGTAGAGAGAGTGTCAGCAAAAAGAAGGCACTTTACAGCAGACAATCTTCGTCTATGCCGAAGTTCACAGTTACTCACATCAGAGGACTATATAAAACTATTGGTTGAGTCTGAGCATAGGAAACTTGAACTCCAGGATTTAAAGCAGAAAAAGAGGGACTTAGCTAAAGAAAAGAAGGCTGCAAGGATTGCTGCAGCAGAAATTCGAGCACAGGAGAGGCTTGACAGAGAGAAAGAAAGACAAGAAAAGGCTCATCAAAAACAAATGGCAAGGCATGAAAAGGAATTGAGAAAGGCTCAACAATTGCTTCAAAAAGAACAAGGGGTGGCTAATAGTTCTGCCATTGATGCAAACATAGTGGAGGGGAGTAGGATGATGCCAAACACATTGGAACATCTTGCAGATAATACTCCATGTTTCCAAGACCTCCTAAACATCCAAGTCCCCCGCTATCAACAAGTGCGCATGCCCACTTTATTCCCTCCTACCAGTGCAGGTGTCAGACAGATGTATGAATATCGGGGGGCTCAAACCAATGCAGGGGTTAGTAGCACTAGTGTCCACTGTGGCTACTCAATTCCTCCATGGCTGCAAGAAGCAAATTGGATAACATATGGAGGCAACCAGCCACAACCTAATCAGCCATTGGTAGGTATGCCAACCAACCTGGCTCAAGCAGGAAACTCAACATGCTTGGGAAGTGAAGATCTTGGACGACATCAAGCATAGGAGTGTCATGTAGGGATGCCAAATTTTTTGTTGTGACCACATTGCATTGTGGATTTTGTAATCATTGGGTCTAACTACTGCAACATGGCCATTTTGTATACAATCCTATACATTTTTGGGTATAATCCTAGGTCATATCGTTCCCTGATGTTTGCGGGGTTGTAATCAGGGGTTTATCATAAGGTTTAATATACAATTTCATCATTTCAAGAGCAAGCTGTAATGTACTCTGATTAAACATTTCATTAACATTTTTTAGGGATTATGAATTTAGTTTGTTGTTGGTTTATGTTGCAATTTATGTTTGGGCTGAATTGTTGGTTTATGCACCTACAACCCAAAAAACTTATTGTCATCACTACCATTATGAAAGACCAACACATACACACCAAAATGATTAATCATCATTATTGATGGAATCAAAATATCTTCTACAACCAAACAAACATTGTTGTATTTCTATATAAGGGAGGGATTCCAGTTGTTGGACACCCCACGTGGCTCCCTCCCCCATGCCACGCTGGAGAGTCGACACGAACGCAGCCCGGGCCCAGATGGCACCGCCACTTGTCATGGTGGGTGGTATAATTAAAGCGGCCTCTATGGCACACTTTTTCCCGCTTTTCCGGCGCTTTTCCGGCAAACTCTCCTTCCTCACGTGTATTGTTGCTCGGGCCCTGTCTGTGAACACTCTGCCACCCCACTTCCTGTTCACGCCCGCTCTGGTTCTGCACCACCCCCGCCCAGGTTCTGCACCATGGGCGCTCTCGTTCTGCCGGTATCCGGCTGAATTATTGAAGGTTCTAGGGTTTATGCTGCAGCAGGGTCCATGGCTTATGCTGCAGCTTAAGGTCCATGGCTTTAAATCCTGGAGTTCAAGTTTCCTGGGTTTTGTAATAAAGGTTCAGTGGTTAATGTTGAAGCTGCGTTTCAATTTTTACAGGGTGTATGAATTAGGGTCCATCTTCTATGGTGTATGTTCTAGGGTTTGGCCGTGTTTCATCACAGTTCCATATATGGTCTGGAGCATACCCATGGTTCTCATATGCACTAGAAAGGGTGGCATAGAACTTAGTCAGAATTGCAGGGCCAGAACCTTAATTACAAAGGGTAGTGTTTAATTTTTTATAGGGTGTATGAATTAGGGTTTTGTAATTAAGGTTCTGTGGTTAATGTGGCAGGGTCCTTGACCCCTATATTTTCCTTAAACTAGCAGCTAGGAATGGGGTTGAACCATTGCATGGGTGTGATACCCATCCATTCGATGCTAACTGTACTGCAACATGGTGCCTATCTCTCTCCTATTATTAAAATGCTTCTATAAGGAATGTTCCATGGAGGGCTGTCATGCATGACTTATTACAACTTAATACAGTATCATACTAATCAACATAACATGCCTAAATTAGATCATACAACAGCAGATAAGATGCAGCAGATCACTTCATGTTAATAGGTAAAAGTAAAAACTGCATCATACACTTATAATTTAACAATAGCATGCAACTTGTAAACTGCAATAACAACAGCAGATGATAAGGTGGAGCAGATCGCTTGTAAAATGCATCAACAATAGCCAATTTGGCAAACTTGCTGATATCAAAAACTGAATTATGGGTATTCTTCCAATTAGATGAGACAATGGAGAAGTCATTGTTGTCAACTGCCATCCATCCCCTGTATGATGCAGTTTTGCCTTTTAACTATTACCATTCCACTGCGACAAAAACCAACAACATAAACCAACAACAAACTAAATTCATAAACCAGATAAAATTTAGGGACACTGCTGCAACATAAACCAGCAACATACCAAAATCATAAACCATAGAGCCTTCAATAATTCAGCCCAAACTATGATGCAACATTAACAGACAACAAACTAAATTCATAAACACTAGTTCAAATTACAAACCCGACTGCAACATAAACCACTGAACCTTAATTACAAAACCCTAATTCATACACCCTATAAAAATTGAAACGCAGCTTCAACATTAACCACAGAACCTTAATTACAAAACCCTAATTCATACACCCTATAAAAATTGAAACGCAGCTTCAACATTAACCACTGAACCTTAATTACAAAACACTAATTCATACACCCTATAAAAATTGAAACGCAGCTTCAACATTAACCACTGAACCTTAATTACAAAACCCTAATTCATACACCCTATAAAAATTGAAACGCAGCTTCAACATTAACCACTGAACCTTAATTACAAAACCCTGATTCATACACCCTATAAAAATTGAAACGCAGCTTCAACATTAACCACATAACCTTAATTACAAAACCCTAATTCATACACCCTATAAAAATTGAAACGCAGCTTCAACATTAACCACTGAACCTTAATTACAAAACACTAATTCATACACCCTATAAAAATTGAAACGCAGCTTCAACATTAACTACTGAACCTTAATTACAAAACCCTAATTCATACACCCTATAAAAATTGAAACGCAGCTTCAACATTAACCACTGAACCTTAATTACAAAACACTAATTCATACACCCTATAAAAATTGAAACGCAGCTTCAACATTAACCACTGAACCTTAATTACAAAACCCTAATTCATACACCCTATAAAAATTGAAACGCAGCTTCAACATTAACCACTGAACCTTAATTACAAAACACTAATTCATACACCCTATAAAAATTGAAACGCAGCTTCAACATTAACCACTGAACCTTAATTACAAAACACTAATTCATACACCCTATAAAAATTGAAACGCAGCTTCAACATTAACCACAGAACCTTAATTACAAAACCCTATTTCATACACCCTATAAAAATTGAAACGCAGCTTCAACATTAACCACTGAACCTTAATTACAAAACCCTAATTCATACACCCTATAAAAATTGAAACGCAGCTTCAACATTAACCACTGAACCTTATTTACAAAACCCTTATTCATACACCCTATAAAAATTGAAACGCAGCTTCAACATTAACCACTGAACCTTAATTACAAAACCCTAATTCATACACCCTGTAAAAATTGAAACACAGCTTCAACATTAACCACTGAACCTTAATTACAAAACCCTAATTCATACACCCTGTAAAAATTGAAACGCAGCTTCAACATTCACCACAGAACCTTAATTACAAAACCGTAATTCATACACCCTGTAAAAATTTAAATGCAGCTTCAACATTAACCACTGAACCTTAATTACAAAACCCAAATTCATACACCCTAAAAAAATTTAAACGCAGCTTCAACATTAACCACTGAACCTTAATTACAGAACCCTAATTCATACACCCTAAAAAAAATTACAATGCAGCTTCAACATTAACCACAGAACCTTAATTACAAAACCCTAATTCATACACCCTAAAAAAATTGAAACGCAGCTTCAACATTAACCACTGAACCTTAAATACAGAACTCTAATTCATACACCCTAAAAAAAATTACACGCAGCTTCAACATGAACCACAGAACCTTAATTACAAAACCATAATTCATACACCCTAAAAAAATTTAAACGCAGCTTCAACATTAACCACAGAACCTTAATTACAAAACCCTGCTGCAGCATAAACGAAATGCATTTCACCATTGCCACAAATGCAACGTAAACCCACCATACACAATTCAAAGTGCGAGCAGGAGGGCACCAAACCATTTCACCAACAGAAATGCACAAATTCACAACCCAGAAAACCAGACTTAAACCTTTAAAAGCAGCAGAAATGGTCCAC
The DNA here is from genome assembly GCA_027924585.1 of Larix kaempferi. NCBI lineage: Eukaryota > Viridiplantae > Streptophyta > Pinopsida > Pinales > Pinaceae > Larix > Larix kaempferi. The sequence goes on along the minus strand of BSBM01000541.1, from coordinate 3,460,084 downwards.
GAAATCCCCAGAAGGTTGAAAGTGTTGACAAACATTGCAGAGAATGGCTGGTAGGAAACCTACCACCGAAACCGAAGAAGCGTGAAGGGACGAGCCACCGCCGCGAGCAGGAACAGCCAACGCCACCGCCGTGAGCAGGAACAGACAACGCAGGAACAGCCAACGCCGCCGCCGTGAGCAGGAACAGCCAACGCCACTGCCGTGAGCAGGAACAGCCTGATGGAAGCCACCATCGCCACCAGCGAAACAAGCCGAGCGGCAACCCAACAACACTACCACCGAACCGATGAAAACCTCCAACGGGGTCCGCCGCAGACAACTTCGAGCGCCTGTGGTGCGCTATGGCCATGGAGCGAGGGTCAACGTCGGGCGAGGTAGCAGACAGAACAAACAGCAGCGGCGAACGCCACTCGTCGGGGGGTAAGGCAACAAGCGCCCGCTGCATAACAGTATCACGTGACGACGAACGCAGAACGAGAGCGCCCATGGTGCAGAACCAGAGCGGGGGTGGTGCAGAACCAGACCGGGGGTGGTGCAGAACCAGACCGGGCGTGAACAGGAACTGGGGTGGCGGAGCGTTCACAGACAGGACCCGAGCAACAATACACGGGAGGATGGAGAGTGTGCGGGAAAAGCGCCGGGAAAGCGGGAAAAAGCGTGCCATAAAGGCCGCTTTAATTATCGCACCCACCACGACAGGTGGCGGTGCCATCTGGACCCGGGCTGAGGTCGTGTCGACTCTCCAGCGTGGCATGGGGGAGGGAGCCACGTGGGGTGTCCAACAACTGGCATCCCTCCCCTATATCGCTTTATATACATATTCCCCACCACAACTATTCCCGCCCTTTATATATCGCTTTCTATATATATAGTTGTATATCTGTACAACGACTAATCTCGAGACAATCTGCTCTCAATCCAATACATCCATGGCCGTGACAATGAGGAGGACATTGCTTTTCATTTCGATCAGACTTCCTCTCATTCCTAAAACTCCCGCCCTTCTCAATTTTCTTGCTAAAGCCTTCCTATATTCCTCCTCCTATACTTTCAATGCCGAGACAGAGAAGCGCATCAAAACACTCTGTAAAACCAACAGGCTTTCCGAGGCAGTGGAAACCTTCAAGCAAATGCTTTCAGCTCAATCTATTCCCGACCAAATCACGTGCAATTTTCTACTCAGTAGCCTTGTCCGAGCGAATCGACATGAATTAGCATTGTCTCTTTACAAGCATATGATTGAATTAGAATTTGTTCCAGATCGTATAACTTTAACGGTTGTCATCAATTGTCACTGCAAAGCAGGTAGAGTGGATCATGCATTCAAAGTGTTTGACGAAATAATAGCACGCGGGTATGTTCCAAATGTTATAACCTTCAATACCCTCATGAATGGGCTTTGCCGGGAGGGCAGAATAGAGGACGCTGTCAATCTTTTTCTTCAAATGCTGGGAAAAGAACAGGTTCCTGATGTTGTTACATATAGTACCTTAATAGATGGGCTCTGCAAGACGGCGAAAACCCACGAGGCGTTCGGTTTGTTGGCTGTTATGCTGAAAAAGGGCCATGAGCTTAACGCAATCATATCTAATACTCTCATGAATGGACTATGCAAAAAAGGTGAGCTCCAAGAGGCCAAGGAACTACTGTGTAAAATGTTAAAAAATATGTATAACCCTGATGTCTTTACATATAGTGTTCTGTTTGATGGCCTTTGCAAGGAAGGCAAGTTGGATGAGGCTAGGAAGCTCTTCAATGAAATGCCCGTATATCCCAATGTTGTTACATATGGTGCACTTATTGATGGTCTCTGTAAGGAAGGCAAGATGGACGAGGCTATGAAGCTCTTCCATGAAATGCCTAGTAAAAACATAAATCCTAACGTCATCATATACACTGCTGTTATTGATAGCAAGTTGGATGAGGCTACGAAGCTCTTACATGAAATGGCCAAACAAAACTTGTGCCCTAATGTTGTCACAAATAATGTGTTCGTTGATAGTCTTTGTAAAGAAGGACAATGCCAGGAGGCCACCGAGGTGCTTCACAAAATGCTGGTTAAAGGCTACACTCCAGATGTGATCATATACACTGCCCTTGTTGATGGTCTCTGCAAAGAAGGAAAGTTGGACAAGGCTAGGAAGCTCTTTTATGAATTGCCCAACATAAATATATGTCCTAACGTTGTCACATACACTGCATTTATCGATGGTCTCTGTAAAGAAGGGCAATGGCACGAGGCTACCAATTTGCTTCATGAGATGTTGGATAAAGGGTACACTCCGAATGTCATCACATACACTGTTCTCACTGACGGTCTTTGCTAAGAAGGCAAGCTTAAACAAGCTCTCCGGTTGTTAAATGTTATGGTGCAGATAGGCCACCAGCCTGATGAAATCACATACAGTACACTTATAAATGGATTTTGCAAGGTGGGTAATCTGGAAAAGGCTAAGGGGCTCTTTCAAGAGATGCCAGAGAAAGGTTGCAGGCCTGGCGTAGTTACCTAAAGTACAATAAAAGCTGGACTCTGCAAGCATGGCACGATTGAGAAAGCTCAACAGATTTTCTCTGAGATGCCAAAGCAGGGTCTCAGCCCTAATGTGGTTACGTACAACGCATTGATGGATAGACTTTGCAAACATTGCAGGATAGAGGAAGCTCAGCAGATTTTCTATGAGATGCCAAAGAAGGGTCTCAGCCCTGATGTGGTTACATACAACACATTGATGGATGGACTTTGCAAAGTGGGTAATCTTAAGGAGGCAATAAAGTTATTTCAACAGATGAAAGATAGCAGTCTTGTCCCTGATGTGATTACATATAGCACCCTCATGGATGGATTAAGCTAGGAAGGCACGCTCCAAGAGGCAAATAAACTATTGGATGGACTACGCAGGGAAGGCACCGTCATGGATGGCACATTCCAAGAGCTAAATGAAGAATGGGATGAAGTGTTAAAATAGGTTTGATGCCATTATTTATCAGTAACCGACAACTTCTCTAAAGAAAGGACAATTGCATGAACCAGAACATATGGAAACGGGGATCCCATAGATCCACATGTTATGTATCTTAGATTTTCACCATTCATAGCTTTGTCTATGAGCAAAATATAGACATCACCAGGTTATTTTCAGATGTGATTCTGTATTAGCAGATGTCTAGTTGATTAAATTAGTTACTTATAGTACAATAATAGATGGACTCTGTAAGCATGGCAAGATTGAGGAACCTCAACAGATTTTTTCTGAGATGCCAAAGCAGGGTCTCAGCCCTGATGTAGTTACATACAACGCATTGATGGATGGATTTTGCAAAGTGGGTAATCTTAAGGAGGCAATAAACTTATTTCAACATATGAAAGACAGCAGTCTTGTCCCTACTGTGATTACATATAGCACCCTCATGGATGGATTAAGCAAGGAATGCACGCTCCAAGAGGCAAATAAACTATTGGATGGACTATGCAGGGAAGGCACCCTCATGGATGGACTAAACAAGGATGGCACAGTGCAGGAGCCAAATAAAGAATTGGATGACGTGTTATAAAAGGTTTGATGCCATTGTGACATATTTATCAGTAACCAATAACCTTTCTAAAGAAAGGACAGTTGCGTAATCCAGATACATGTTCCAAAATATGACAGAAGGGTGTCATCCTGATGTTATTACATTTCACTGCCTTAATTACAAGGTTTAAGCAGAAAAAAGAAAGATATGAGCCATAAAAGCATTGCATGAAATGCCTGCGAGGGGACACACTCCCATTGCGATCATATTTTCCTGTATTTATGGATATTTTATTCATTGATGGTAATTTCATCGACTCTACTGCATTGCTTCCTCTCTATAATCCTGAAAAAAATTATTGCATATTTACATAATAGTTTTAGTTACTTCCATGTAATAAGAGAAATATGCTTTGCAATGGATTAATCATTAAAATACAAGGCAGTTACAAGGAATTCGATTATACTTTGTAATATTGTTATGAATCATGATCATATATGTAAATATATTTCATCTCCTTCATAATTGTGTCATTCTTTCTCTGTAGGATTCTATGTTTAAGATGGTATAGAGCTCAAGGAAACACTTATTCGCTGTGCATCCAGTAAGAAGTATTCGAAGAGGGTTGCTAATGGAGGTACTGAAATTAGGAGCAATGTCCAAGTCATTGTGAGTCCCTGTAGGGGAAGCCATTTCCACTACTAAATATTTCTTGAAGTTTGAAAGGATTTATCATCACTGCCATGAAGGAAAACGACATAGACACAATAGCAAAAGAATATTGGCGGTGAGGAGAGAGGCAGCACAACTTGAGGAGAGAGAGACTTTACCAAATAAAGGTAATGGATTTTTGAAGGACCCCGAGATTTGGATTGATTTATGAAAGCTATTGAAAGAACTAGGCACTGAATGCATTCTAGGAAAGAAGAGTGCTGGCTGTGATATTGAATGGAAAGACCACAATGAACACATGACAATATGTGGTAACCTTGGTGGTAGCAATTCTAGGTTATGATCATAAATTTCATGTGTGATGTAGAAATAAAGGCATTTATTGATCCAAAACCGGATCTGAAAAACAAGAATGGTTTTAATGGCTCGGCAACATCAGAAGGTTGGCTATGGAGGATGCTTGAGGCTATAAGGTTAATGCCGAAGCTAGAGGATGCAGTTGAAATTTGATAGTCTAAAAGGCCCCACGCTTATCAAATCTGCTATCACTCGCCTCCATAGTGCTGCATAGCCCAGGAAAGCACAAAGCGATCAAAGCATTAAAAAATTAAAAGAGAAGAAGACAAATGAATTACAAAAGGAAGTGATCAATTCCAGCAAAAGCCAAAGAACGAAAAGCGCTAGAGTCAGGAAGCTGAACAACTGGGGATGCCTGGCCTGCTAGCTGCTCCCAGCAAGCTAATCCAGCCTATAAACTCCATCACAGCGTTGGAGAAGGGGTTCTTCGGCAGAAAAGAAAAGGATTGCATATTAAATTTTTGAGATTGTAATCTGTGAAGCTCTAAAGAGCCAAAGCACCATTGTAATTCCACAATTGTTGAAAAAAACAAGGCTCAGAAAAGCTATTCAATGCTGGTTTTCCCATGTTAGTTTCCAGGGTAAATCTGTGTCTATGGTTAATTCTGTGATTGTGGTTTGTTGTGTAATTGCCGCAGTATTTTGTGTTCTGTATGCATGCTTAGTTCTGGGTTAATCAATTCTCCACAGCACCCCAGATCATTGTGATTACAAGCTGGGTTAATGTATTGGCTGTTCACTCTGAAAACCACATTAAAATTTTAAACGGCCCAATTTATATATGTCAGTTCGCTGTTTACGTCTCATATTTATCAATTTGATTGATCATTAAATCACAACTTTAACAGCGACCCCCAGTATCCAATTCGTTTTTCTTTGATTTCCTTGCTCCTTGGTAGCCACAGCTACTCCAATGGATGCTCTGTTCTCTGGGTTAGGTAATTGCTAGCTGTACAAACAATATATAATTGCTGGTTTATTTGCTACTGCACAGTTTGAAGTACTGTGCATGCTCATTTAGATAGCAGTGTGCTCTTCAGTGTGCATTGTGATTGGGAATAACAGATCCAGTGTGCTGGGTTCGTACATTTCAATATCAGAATATAATATTTGCTGGCATAATAGACTTAGAAGGCAATCGTATTCCTAATTGCAATTGGCCTTGGCACCATAAGCAAGGAAACCAAATAGACATATCATTGAAACGAAGCCAGAAACAGAAATACCCCTTCATTGTATTGAATTCATCCTGTAGAAGCTTAAACTCAGCCTATTGAAGAATTGCACCATAAGCTAGTAAACCAAGTAGACACAGCATCGAAACGAATCCAGAAACATAAATACCCCTTCATTGTATTGAACTCATCCTGTAGAAGCTTGAACTCAGCCTGTTGAAGAATTGCATAGACATTGCAATTTAATTCCGCAATCAAGATCCATATTGATGAGACGGACAGGCCATAGGCCCACCATCTATGGATAATTTATTCTGTATAAGGGTATTTTGTCTCAATAGTCTCAATGTCTTTGACTTTTTTTGAATCTTTTTATTAAGACATATAGCATAGTATGCTGCTGCATTAGAATTGATTAATGATTAGTGCTTTGTATTTTTATGCCCTTTGGAAAAGCAATGATTATGATTATGTTAATCTTCCAAGAAAGCCTCAAAATGCTTTAGCAGTGCTAACTTTAGAGTCTGATATTTGACATGTTATTTGTAGGTGGCTCAAGAGTGGCCACTGTGATGCAGACAACCCAAGTTTGTTGCAACACTTTTTTGCTCAGATTTGTTTTAATACGGATACACATTCTGTTTCCATCTTAATGAATCAAAATAAAAACTAACAAGAACATTCCTCTAAGGAAATACAACCCAGAAGCATAGACGTTCCCTTAGATCAATTTCTAACAGAATAATTACTCAACAAGAAGTTCAATTTCCAACACAAGAATTACTCAACAAGAAACATCAATCTACAATAGATAACTTATGATCATATAGAAAATCTCTAATCTCTCTATTGGAATTAAACAACTACAACATTACATCCACAAGGCTACTTAGGCTTGATGAGCACAGAGACAACTAACGAAACACATGCCACATGTTTGGTGTTCAGTCAATGCACAGTTCCATGGCATGCACAACTCCTTTGAGTGTATCTGCATTGCTACTCTGAGCATCTCAACCTCCTTCCTGAGACTCCGCCTCCTTCCATTTGTCACCGAACAGGTCTGTTTAAAGTCTCAACAAGAACCATATAATGTTCAAAAGAATTCCTAAATTTTCTCCATTAACTCTCTGTGCAGTTGACAGCAAGTAGATCAGAAGTTGCCACGTATTGGTCATTTTAAGACCACTAAGACAGCTGATTCAGTGAACTCTTCAATGTGTTGGGGTTCAATGACTGTGCCCCTGCATCATACTCCCCATGTTTAAAAAATTTATGAACCTCTTGGTTCATAACCATTTGGTCATCTGTCTTCTCCACCAATCCAAAGCATGACTCAGTTTTCACATAATCTCATTCCTTTATTCGAAATTTCCACATGTAGTTCCTTTGTCTCTTCACTCTTTTTCGAGCGGTGCTTAACTCATCCATCATTTCCAGTGTTGAGGAATTGAACCTCATTATGTGAAGGAATAAACTTGAATTGATCATGGTTTCAATTTCTACTACAATCTTTGAACACTCTTTTGTTACAGATTTCACTGTTAGTAACATCTTCACCTTAAAGTACTCATTTGCTTCCTCATTACGATCGGTGACATTTACTACAATGTATGATGGCATAAACATTTGATGAATAATACCACTCTTGAAAGGAGTCATTCCTCAATCAATCATAACAATAATAGCCCCCTTCGCTGCAGTTTCACTTTGAACAACTACATTCAACTCATATGCGTCTAGTACAAAATGTTCTTGGTGATTGCTGACACCACTCACTAGGGGGTAAGTTGTATTCTACGAAGAAAATTTCTTTTCAATATCCATGAGGATACTCATCTTCCCCACTCCTCCTTTCTTCTCATTTCTATCTTAATGTAATAAGGGAGTAAACATTATTGCAACACACCCCAAACCTAATGCATCCCATTGATGTTTATGCATACAATTTGTTTCATGCTAATCCTTCTTGAATTTCTCTTCCTCACCATGTCTTGTGGGAGTATTTTCTTCATTTATTTCCAAGTTCACCAATTCTTCAAGCCTCCAACCAAATGGAGCCTCTCCTTCCTCCTCACATTCATTTTCACGCTCCATGGGAGCAATCACTACTATAACATTCAACTCCATCACAACTCCACGAGGCATGCAATCAATTGCATCTTTTTCATCTTCTTAACACTCCACCAATGTTTCCACACCCTTTTATGTGATGTAAATAGAAACACACTCCACAAATTGTTCAAGATCGCACTCAGTAGCATGCTTATTTGCTACCATTTTAACCTTTTCCTTCGCTACCCACTTTGCACTTTTCTTCAAGGGAATCACCCTCTTTCGGGTAGCAGTGAACTTCTTGTGCTTCTTCATATTCTTCTTCAATTGGGAGCTATTTTTCTATTTTATCCCTTTCACATCTTTCTTTTGCTTCTAATTAATTTATCCTTCTCCTTATGGCTCAGAGTTATTTCTTTCTCTGTTGTTCTATTTCTAGTTCCTATATTAATTTCTTAATTAGTTGAATCTCTTCTCTTATGCTATCCTTTTTTTCTTTATTCAACCACTTCATTTTTAACTTTCCAGTTGACTGATCCAAGAGGATTTGGTGGCCACCCGCCTATTCCACTTGGACCCCCACCATTGTTTCTTCAGTTTCTTCAGTTTCCTTAATTGTAGCACAATTTACTATTTTTGGCAGTTTTCGGGTCCTAAACTTCCAGAGTCGTTTTGAGGCCCTAAACGATGTTTTTTCAGCATCGAATGGTTGGGCAAATATGAGTTCGTTTTAGACTCAATATTTGTTGTTTCGGAATGTAGTCCTTGAATATATATTTCTAACGATGTATCATGTGCGTCAAACGGAGGTAGTATGCCAAAGTTACGACCCCGGGAAATTGATGTACCAAGTTACCCAACGGGGCCCATATTCTGGCGTTTCACCTCCTAGGGTTAGGTTTTTGGATGTGTAGGGTTTCCATTGTTTCTCAATAATATATAGGCCTTCGAGCCTCATTGTAACACTAAGTTCAGAGGCATGTAGCCGTCGCATCTCTTCTCAGAGATAAGCTACCAGCACTCTAGCTAGTTTATTTCCATCCTGTATGTAAACAAGTTTCAGTTCTTTGATTAATGAAATGAAGTGTTATTTCCACTGCATCTTTGTTTTTATGGGTATTTGTGTATTCTGTTGCGTCCCTGCATAAATTCGGATCATTGAATTTAATTAGCCAATCACTTGTTGTCTTCTCAACATATCACTCTCTCTAAAGTTGTTCTCAATATGGCTTATGTAGCCAATACACTAACCACACGTAATAACAACGCACCTCTATGCAATTTGATGCTCCTGAGCACACTTATTTTTTCTCTCCAACTAATTCTTCATTTCAGAAAGCAAATCTCTAGCTTCCATCCCTGTAACAATGGCTCTCCTTTTTGCAGACACCTTAGACTACTACAATATAGATCTAGATTGACTTCATGGAATGTTGACCCATTGGCTTCCCAGACCACAAGCATCTCGCGTTGGGTTGTTCTTCTAGCAATCCTCACTCTCATTATGGCTTCCACTAGCCAATTCACAATCGCTGTGGTGTTTTCTAATGCTCCTCCAATCAGCACAATGGTTCTCCTCCTTGAACCAAATATTTACATCAACATGTAAGTTCTCTCCATGATACTTTTCCGAGTTTTTTTGGTGGCTTCCTCCTTATCTTTCTTCACCATCTTTAACCGGCATAAGTAAACGTAATAGAACTGATTAATTTCTTTTTTAATCCTAGGGCTTGTTATGCCACACTTTGTGGGGAACCCCCCTTTTTTCAGACAATTTTTTGCTCTCAAGGATGATGCTAACCAAATTTGTATGAGACCTATCTTTGCTTCTCTTAGGCCTCTTCTATCAGGGAACAAATGTGTGTGATGATCAAAATATGCCAGTATTATGATGTTATGCTAATGCCAAGTAATGATGATGATATAATGTTATATTGTTTAGTTGATATATTAATCGTTTGATGAGTATTAGCTAGAGGCATCACACTTTCAAGTTGATGAGGGTAGTATATGCTTGTTTTACTTATGTATCATTGAGATTAGATAATTTTAGGTGTCTTGCAAGGACTTGTACCCCTTTCTCTGGGTCCATATTTTGGCCATCCACCCATTTGATTCACTCCATTAAATTTGGTATGCATCCTTGATCTAAGGTTGATGAAATTGAGCTCTTGATCTCCCCTTTGTGACCCTTTCGTCACAAAGGCCTCCCAGTTATCCCTTGTTTCTCGGGAAATGTTGTGTCACAACTGTCTTATGATGGTTCAGGAAGCTTGCTTGTAGACCCATGGGGTGGACTACTTATCAATATAAGAGAGTTTCCATGGAGCAATGATTCTCCTAGACTGTTGGCATGAAAGTCCTTCCTTCCTATGCCCAAAAAATAAATGATGGCATGTTTAAAAAAGCTCATAGTTGAAGATGTATTGAACTTGAAAAATTCAAATTCAAAGTTGAAGACAAATTTAGATATAATATCAAAAGAAACTAAGCAAATATAAATCTTGCCAATGAAGAAGGCCTCTAAAAGAAAAATCAAAGACCAAGGTCTACAGAAGAACAATAAGTACAAGATTGAAGAGTCCAAGAAAATAATGAAGACTTGTCTTAGAAGACCAAGTCCAAGAGGAGATAGAATGTCAAATTAAAGGGGAGAAGTTTGATTGCTAATGGTTAGGTGGGATATTACCTCATAATACAATCACCCATTTGTGAGACACATCCCTAGTGTTTTCCTAAGTGATGGAAATCACAAAGACCCCTTTTATTCCCAAAGCTTAAGTCAATTTAGTCTCCTTAGAACATAAAAAATTTCCACTTGTCTAATCACGGTTGTCCATTTAACTCACCCCATAGGAGAACCTTGTCCTTGCAAATACTTAAAATTGTTTGAGGATATGGTTAATTGTAAATCTAGTTTCTCAAAAACATGTTTGAAGATACTTGTGGTGTAGGTATATCATTATGTATACGTGACTAGCTATACAATGAGTCAATTGTGATGGTTAAGTATGTCAGCTATGTATCTGTTCACATGGACACTCTATAATACTATTCCATTAAGGACATTTATCACTCTATTACATCATATTTCAAACGCCATGCAGTTTATCAGTGCTTTAGTGCATGTGTGTCAACCCTCTAGGGGTTAAAAAGGGGGTTTTCCATATCTCAAGATCAACAAGGTATTTTTCAAATGTAAAAGCATATTTGGACAACCATTTGGCCCTTTTACTAGGAAAATGAAGTCAGAATGTTCATATATGCCTCATATCATGGACTTCCAAAAAGGTGGCGGTCTTCTCCCTAGTGTAGTAGGTGTTGATATTCATGGACGTGCATGGAAAGGTTATAATGGATATTTTGAATATATAAAAGTAGATTGGAGTACCCAATTGTTTCATATATTCATTCCAACCTTTGCATGTCGCTACCTATATTTAGTTTAGGCATATCTTACAGGGGTTGAGTCCTCCATAGTGTTAGTAGATAGGTTGACAGGATGATGAACGTGCATGGAAATGAAATATTCCCCAACATGAAAACATTTTGGGTTATTTGGGCTCTTAGGAGGGTTACAACCTCATAAAAACTCCCTCCTTTCCCAACGTTGTCCACCTTGATAGTTATCCAGCATGCGGGGGTCTCATAGTTAAAAAATCAAGCTTAGTATGGATTAATTAAGTGCACAGCTATGGTTTTTCCTTAAAAAATTCCTAATTTGTGTCTAATTATTCCTTTAGAGGCTAAGAGTGCATATTGAAGCCTAAGTTTGAATTTAGGATGCACTTTTAATTTTTATAAATTATTTTAATCTTGAAAAGGCCAAAACATCTTGCTCAAAAGGAGGCGTTTTGCACACAAGTGGAAGAAAATTGATGACTTGGCATCTTGGCACATACGTTAAGGCATATTGGGATCTTGAAAAGGAAATCTCAACTAAATATTAAGTCCCAACCATCGGATTTGATCCTAAAACGCCTAGTATACCCTCCTTGGACCAAGACAAATGGATAAGAAAAAAAATATTGGTTGTGGAGGTCAAGAATGAGGAAACTACCTTAAGAGACATTCGGCTGCCTGGAACAAAGAGAGACACACTCGGCCTAGCTGCAAGGGCCACCATTGTATGAGGTATTCTCTATTCATGTAAAATCCAAATTCATTTAATGAAAGAAATTAGATTCTTTCATATGATTTATGTGTGTATGTTGAAAGGGAAAGTTTAAAGTTACTTTCTTGTTTTTATTGTCATAGTTTCACATTCACTGTTACTATTCGCATTTATGGCATAATGTTTGAATTTTAGTTTTTTATTTACGGCTCATAAGTCGTCACACTTTGGGTTATATTCCTATTTGCATTGTTTAGTTCTAGTTTTACTAGTTTTTACTTCGGTTTACTGCATTTCCCTCACACACAAAGCTGCGAGATACATTCTCTTGCATGCTCTCTACCTTGGCTTCCCTAAGTCGGTAGAACACCCATTTTTACTTGTTGGAGTGCAAAAGCACTTACAACAGAACTCATACAACCATGGTATTTTTCCTCTAGTATTTGGCTAGCCTCATGGTATTATGAATTTTTAATCATTTTTCTTCCACAAAGGAGGGGGGCTCTTTTGCAAGCCAACGAATTGCTCAAAAAGGGGTCAAAACAACCTATGGTATTTGTGGATGGTTTATTTCCTTCCCTTGGTATTTTGAGGTGGTATTTTGGAGACCTGCGGTATTATTATTTGTTATATTTTTCCTCCCCAAGCAAAGGAGGGGCCCCAGACCCCAGGACGACGTGGCTAATTTTGGCTATATTTTATTATGTAAGAGTTGTGTTAGGCCATTGATTTAACAACAAACTCATTAGTATGAACATCACCAAATTTATCATGTAACAAACTCTTTGTAACCCTAGATTTTTCTCCTCAAGAGAAATTGGCCTCTCTAAATCTATATAAAGAGAGCCATTCTCGTGTGCAAGGGGAAATTTTTTTTGCAAACAATAAAATTATACTTAATTTTCTCTAGCTTTTTAGTAGCCTAGGCTATTCAACGATGAATTATGGAATATTTTAGGACTTCTGGGGAATTTTGGAGAACCCATAAGGGCTGGAGGTGAATTTCAATTTGTTGAGCTTATGTTTAGTAAAGTACTTGATGATTGCTACAACCTTGTCTTGTATGGATATGGATTGATGTGCTTACTTCCATAATTAATCTATGTTCACTAAACATTTTACCAACCTTTGTTTGAGATTTTGCTAGGGTATAAGGCTTCTTTCCCATCTTAAATTTTGCATCAAAGAAAATTTGAGGTCTAAAATGGGTCTCCTAAAGAAAATAATAAAATAATAGTTATAAATTTTGAAGGAAAAGAGAAAAACTATTTTTTTCTTCGTATTTTCAACTTATCACCTTGTGGTTTTACTCAAATTTTGAGCAGGAGAACTCATTGGATGCATAATTCTATTCTGCATCTAACGAGTACCCAAAATACATAATTTGGATGAACCCCACCCCACCAAAAATGAGAAATACATGAAATGTTACTTGAAAGTAACATGTTCTGCTTTTGCTTATCCCTTAGTATAGTTTTGCTATTGAAACATAATTTTTTGTTATGGTAAATCTATATACACCAATTTCCAAATGTTCAAAACAATCCTCTATTTCCTTTCTCATTCATTAATGATTGTGAGTTCTCTTAAACATATTATTGTTGGGTGTCTTGGAAAGTTTCATCAATTTCATATTCAAAGTTTAATATATACTTATGGTTATGGGTTAAAACACTTCTAATTTAAAGTGCTAGACAACTTCTTGTAGCATGTTGCCTCCACTAACTTTTGGTAGCAGTAGACAACAAACAGATCAAAAGTTTCCATGCATTAGCCATTGCAAGACCACTATGACAGTTGACTCAATGAACTTTTCAACACATTGGGGTTCAACGAGTGTGCTCCTACATCAAAAAGTTTCCCGTTGAATTGAAATTTGACTTATTTGATCAAAATATTTTTGGACACTTGGAAAAAAAATTGGATTGGGAAATAACAGACCCCACCCACTGATTGATGAATTCATTCTTACACTTGAGTAAAATGATGGACTTTGCAAATATCCACCATGCGAAGTTTCCTAGCAATTAGTGCTAGCTTTTTACTTATAGTGTTTATTATATATATATAACATCAATTCTAGAACTGCCCCCTCATCATAAGTGGCAAGCAGATCTTGGTACTATCAAAGAAGACCATCTAGCTCATATGGATGGTCCTATCCAAGTAATTGTAATAAGATGTCTAATCGCTTGAAATTAGTTCTTGGGTTTAAGGTTGGCCCCCTTTGATAAATTCAACAATGCATGGTTACTGTTATCAGACAACTTGTAGTTGTCCCTAAAAGTTATCCTATCCAAGATTGTAGAGGCATTGGAAAACTAAAGAGGTGACCCAAGTGATTCCATGGTTCCCAATGCAATTGGTTGTCACGTTAACCGAGGCACCCTTCACTTTAGATCAAGGGGGAGACCCTTGCTAACCAATGAAGGCTAGCGATCCTACTCGATACCTCCTAGAGATGTGTGAGGATGAAATGTTAACAGATCAAGAGGGAGAGATCTATATCTAAGATAGATAAGTGGACCCAAGGAGTTAGGGCTTGGTTGAAGAGGCTTAGGAGATGGACAGATGTTCAACCAATGAAATACAAGGCCACTTATAGGTTAATATTTGTATATCTAGATGGATCTAATGTCGAGTTAAAAGATCCAAGTGGGGCCCACCCTTAAAATATGGAAAATGGTCCAAATGGGAACCACAAGGTGAAAATCAAAGTGAAATGGAACTAGGGGGTTTTCTATTCAATGGATCTATGGATTTGAGAAGGAAAGAGCAACACCCACGTTGTGGATCTAGAAAAAGGCCACCTACCCAACAAGTGTGACCTCCCTTGGAGAGGCCTAGTTTCTTCGATCGGGGGGTAAATGGAGTCGGATATCCACCAAACTTTAGATCTGAGATATGTTAATTATTATAGAGGTGGGTTTTTATTATTAATCCCATGCAATTGCTAGATCTCAGTAGATCTGAAGAAAAAAAAATGAGCGTTTTAACTTTTAGGGTTTCAGTGACCAATGGGTGAAAATACATGAAAATGGATACGTACCTTGTAGATATTACCTCTAAAGCTTGCGGATACCTTCCAAGTTGATAATCCTTCCCAAGTGAGACAATCAAGAGTGAGATCCAAGTGCTCCAAGTGAAATCGCTATCTCTCCAAGTCAACAAGGGCTACCTTAATCTCCTGCAAGAAAAGATCTATATGAGAATCGATCTAGCAAAAGAATGACTATAAAGATGAAAAGACGAGACAAGAAGCAACAACTATGTCACAAAGATACAATAATGATACTCCCTGAGACAAAAAACAATCCAAATGTAAGATATGGAATTTCCCCACAATAGCGTCCCCTTAAAACGTCCTCATCTTCATCCACATGGTCTCCCTGCAGAAAAACATTTGAAGCCCTAAGATCCACAATGATACATAGAGAAAAGATTGTATATTCAACTTGTAAAAGCATCCAACAAATCTAGAGAAGTAGATATGCAAAAACAGTATTTTTCCAATTTTTCCATAGCCCCAAAGGGTGCCTTTACAATAGGGGGGCCTCTTCCTTAAATAGGAGGAGGGAGACCAAAACCCTAAACCAATTTTGAACAAGTGGTGGAGATCAAAAGATAAAACAATACAATCAACAGCTAAGATGAGCCAGTACAATATAACATGGATCCACTCACATGACGTGGGTACGCACTCACTGAAAGAAGCCCTAGGGGGTGCACACCACATAAAAGTGACTAAAACATAAGTGTGCCACATAAGATGACAAGGACAACTGACTAAGATCACATGCTGGGGTTAGGATTATTTATTATACTTCACTATAATCACCTCATGGCACAGTGATATAACATGTGACTTAATAACATGTCCGAGTGAAAAAATGATCAAATCTTGGCCCCCTCACTGAGAGAGAAATACATCAAAATGATAACCCGAAGAGTGTGTGGACCCCACTGAATGATGCAAGATGATCTAGAAGGAGTGGGATACACCATAGATGACCTATAGGTAGACCTCATGCCAGAACCTTGCCTCAATATCCCAAATCGATTTCCTTAATGACCATTTTATCCCATTTTTATCCCACCTAAAAAACCATCAAACTACTCACAGCCCACTGCTTGGTGCCCGGGCACAAAATATGACTATACCATCATGTCTGGAGAGGGGGAAATATGGTGATAACGAGTGGTTGGACCACCCCTTTCCTTTGTAGCACCCTAGGTAATGACTCTAATCAAAGTAACTGTTGGACATGCCAACTAAGCATGGCCAAATTGGTCAATAGGTAAAAAACTACTCATATCATCACTGCAAGTGCCTGAAACTGAAAAATGAGTGTCTCAATAGATCCAAAAGACCCAAATATACTAATTATGAGTATGCATACACCATGTGGAAACGTGTAAGATCATCCGTAGCATCCACCACACCTTGACAATAATAATATAATGGTCTGGAAACAATAATAATCCATAAAAAAATGCATCGACCATCATCTGAAACCTGTGTCCACTGTATGGAACCACCAAAGGTGTATCAAAGGACCATAGATCAACATCATACCATATCACTGGTCCAACTCATCATGGATCCCAAGGTTGACATGCTCAAACTAGGTTTGACCGGGTCAAAACTGATCAAAATATGGCCCAGGCTGGAAAAGCCCGCTTCTGCAAGTGCAAATGGTTAAGAAATGCTCTTTTAATCATTCTCATAGAAATACTTAAAGCATTAATTATCATTTCACTGGCAGTTAATAGACATGTATATTACATCACAAGTTCAAATAATAGTTTACTTACAAAAGATCCTCAAGGATATACTCATTTTGTAGACATGATCAATTTGCTAGCAGAGGGTGAAGGATAAGAATACTAGGCTAGGAAAAGGGGGATGAATTGACTGAATCAACACTATGATACTTTGGATAAGGGAAAGGGTATTACACACTTAATCATATGTTGGGATAAAGAATGCACAGGGAATGACAGTGTCTCACAAATGGGTAAGTTGTTTAGAGAAGTGCTTATTCAACCTTGGAAAATGTCTACGAATTCACATCATTAAATTTCAATTCCTTGGCCAACAGTCTTTAGATTTATCATTTCTTTAACCATTGCTTTCTTTAGGCCTGTACAACCCTTTTGGGGATTTCACCTGTGCTTAGAAGCACAACTACTAAAGCTTTCATCCAGGGTGTTTTAAGATTTCAATTCAATTCATTTGGGTATCCTTTTGGGAATTTCACATGTGCTTAGAAGAACAAATGCTAAAGATTTCATCCATGGTTCTTTCAATTTTCCATTTCATTTCATTTGATAACCCTTTTAGGGATGTTGCATGTGTTTAGCAACACAACTACTCAAGATCTCATCCAGGGTGTTTCTTAATGAAATTTCAAATATACTTTCACAAGATATAATAGTAATTTCCATATGTAAATGATGGTAGTATTATTTGCTTCAAGTTTTAGCCAACACAACTCAAGCAACTATGGGGACTTCCACAATAAATACCAAACATCGGGGCAACCGACTAGAGTGAGCAAGGTATAAAATCCAACTCACTAAAGGCAAGTTTTGTTTCCAACTCAGAGCTGAGACAAAAAATAACATGGATGTTATTCAACATAGAGGAAAAAGTGGGGAGGTCCTCCATATCATAGGTTGAGGTGTAATTCAAAGTAGAAAACAAAAATGGGAAAGCCAACGGATGGATGGGGAAAGTGAAAGTGATGCCTAAGCTAGCAAGCCATAAAAGGTTGGAATGATCATGTCCACACTCCTAGGAGGGTAAAACCAATGAGTATAAAACAAGAGATTCTAAATATAAGTAATAAAACCATTTAGATAATCAACAAGAACCATATTCATTTCATATAGATATACTTCCAGATAATGATTACTAGATACTAATTCAAGCTATCAAAATGGCCAAAAGAGAAAGATAATAAAACCAATGCACATCATATACCTGCTGGGCCATATACCTGTATCTTCTATTTGGACCAATTGTAACCACTGATAACATTGATGTTGAAGATCCAAACATTGTACTGCATCTATATGGGATAAAAGGTCATCTCAGTCATTAAATCTGAGGTCAAGAGGCTCATCCCTAGCATAAGGTCTATTTCATGTCCGATATAGGGTTGGTCTGATGTGTGAGTGATCACAAAAAATGTTGCTCATCATAGCTGATCTCACTGGAACTGTGTAAAGGGAAAGCTCAAAAATATGCACATAACTGATCTGCAATCATGGTAGCCTAGCTACTATGGATATGATAGCATCTGGCTCCAGCTGGGACAAGTGCTCTAAGGGAGAGAGTGCTTGAGAACCTCAGAATATCTAGTCCCCAACACAAGCTACATCAATCTTCAATCCAACACCCAATTGCTTTGCTTCATTTTAATTGTACCTATTCCTACACACATGGAAGCAAGCTACCCAGAGAAGCATGTATGGAATAAAGTAAAATAAAATACTGAAAATGAAATTCTAATCTAGAGCAAAAATTAAATGCATGAAAAGAAAATACTAATCCAAAAATTTAACATGTTTATTTTATTATTATTTTTTTTAATGCAGGAGATGAATAGGCTTGGAAAGGAGCAGACTCAACTCACTCAACATAAAGGAACTCAACACTCAGACAAAGGAAGACACTCAACACTCAAAATAAACTCAAAAGACTCAGTGACACTCAATACTCAAAAAAAGGAAAGCACTCAAATACTACTACTCAAGCGAGCTTATTCGAAGACCTGCTTACTCTAAACAGGAAAGAGGAGTCCTAACTCAAGTCAATTCAAGGATGCCATCCCTTAACTCCCTTTGATTGATAGGTAGCATGATCTGATTCCCACTCCCAATAGTGAGGAAACACATATCATCAATACAACGCTCAACTCTGAGCGGTCCAACCCAAATATCGCTAGATCCCCTGGATCGTATGTAAAATATATCACTAGGAATAACAACCCTATCACCACTTACAAACCTACGTCAATTTACAGAATCAGGAATGGCTTCGACATTGCGAACCAGAATGGGATGGATATTAGTGTTGCATCGGGTTTGGGGTGTTACTATCCTCGAGTTCCTATCAGGAGGAACCGCATCAAATCTGGGAGGTCCGCCTTCTAAAGGAATGGCTACCCTACCATTAAGGACTTCTTAAATCTTTCTTCTCCTTTGATGTTCTTCTCTTGGCTCTTCACTCTGTGGGTGAATTATATACTTAGGCATTTCTCCCATAGTCCAAATGTCTCTGATGACAACCTCTTCTTCCTCATCATCCACTGGAGATGGTATGTTTTGATCTTCAATAATTCTACTACTACATTCTCTAGATGGGATGGGAACAACCATATTCTCCAAAATTGCTAGATGATTATTGGGAAGTAATGAATCACTTGAAACCATGTTAAAAGCATTATGAGCTCCCATGTATAAATATTTTGGTGAAGGAGTAGGCATGTGAGATGCATCAATAGAGTGCATACTCTCTTCACTATTAGGCAATTCATGGGGAAAAAGAAAACCAGGGATGTCTCTAAGTAACAGATATCGCAAAGAAAACTCATCTTCATTGCTTGCTATGTTAGCATGAGGCTCCTCGTGAAATATAGCAAGGTTGTTCAATGAGAACTCCCCTTCAGAAGCATCGTGTATCAAGGCATGTTCTTTCCAACTCAGAGAGTTTTCATTCACCTTCCTTAACACACAATCTTCCAGGGACATATGAGATAAATGATTGGGAACATCAAAAAATTGATATTCATTTGGTTCTTCATCACTTCCCACAACAGGGGAAGGATGTGTTCCCTTAATGTGGCTTGTCCAAGGAATGATGTGGTAAATATCTTTCCTTTCTCTTTCCATATTATGATCAACAAATGCAATCCATTCATTAGCCGTCCCAGGTTCACCCCTATTTATTTGTTCTAAAACTATCTTAGAGTTATTTGTTTAAGTGATGGGGTTGGGTTGATCAATATGTGGTTCCACATCACTTAGTCAGTTTAAGGCATGAATTTCTTCCTACACTTCTCCACGATGTAATTCAATATTTATCTCTCTAGCAAAATTAGCTCTTTCCCTTTCTTCCTCAGAAGAACTATCGTCTCTAAAAGATCTCCAAATCTCTTCTCTTCCTGTACTATGATCGTCACTATGGCTACCCATGACCATAAAAATTCCCTCAAGCAATAACTCTCCCTCACCATACGTGTTCCTTACACCATACTCATAAATTTCAAGATGACCATCGTAAAATGGATCCCGATATATCCTATCTAAATACCCATCAGAGTTAGGTATAGTAGCGAATGATAAATCCATTTGAAGATGTCCCCCTAGTCCAGTAGACCACTTTCCAAAAAAAAGGATTACATATACTGAGGGTAAATCTATAGCTACTATGTTCATTAGCATGGATATATCAGGGCATGAAAACAAGTCATCTCTCAAGTTCTTAATTAGACCAAAAACTTGCACTGGTCTTCATTCGATTCCACACACATTCCCGTAAGGCCTGGTTATTTTTAATCCCATGGCTTCCATAACTTGCAATGGAATGACATCCATGGAAGCTCCAGAATCTAGCATACATTTGTGAAGAAGGGTGTCACCTATGTGAAGTGTAAGATAAAACGGTTGGTGACCACCATTCTTCCTTTCATACAAAACAGTCTGGATGTTGATGGGAGGATCCTCCTCTTCTTCAACAATGGCGCTGGGCGTCGGGTCTGAAAGAGATTTATCTTCACCACAACTAGTGGTAGTCTCAGGGATATTCTCAAAAAATTATACCATATGCTCTTTAATGGATGGGATTTTCATTAGTTCAGTGAGTGGAATGTTGTGCATAACTTTGTCCAACTCTCTCTCAATGTTGATGTCTAAGTCATACTCTGGGAGAGAAATTGGCTCACTCGCTGGGCTAGGCAGCTCACTATTCTTCCTTTCAATGAAAGGGGTAGGATTTTGGCCATCCTTTCTTCTCTGATAAATTCTAATAGGATATTGGCCACTACTTTAAGTCTACTCAGTGGTATAAACGGTAAAACTAGTACTAGGAATTTCTTCAGACTCTTTTTCTTGATTGATTAAAAGTATTCCAAAGTCCTTGTCAAAATCTAAGTTATCGACCTAGTTAATGTTTCTTAGAGAATCCTGGGTATCATCATTGTGAGTGGGATACTCAGGATCATCTTCTTTCTTCTCTTCTGACCAGTTAATACCAGGAGGTTCAGGTGATGTTTGGATCACAGGGTTTCTTCTATCATTATCATTATTAGGCCTCTTTTGAGGGTTCCAATAAGGTTTTGGGCCATAAGGTTTCCTATACCTTTCCGACTCTTTGCTCTTGGCTAGATCCCTAGTCAATATAGTCAAAATTTTCATCATTTCTTGCATACTCTCCATCATATCAGTACGGTATTTACTTTTTTCTTTTCCTTTCTTAGCCTTGGGTTCATATCTAGAGGACGAAGCACTGATTGAATCAAAGAAAATTTCCTTACCCATAGAGGCAGCATTCGCTTCATCCCTTCTAGTGTTTTCTTGCGCTTATTTTAAGTCTTTAGGGTCTTTATCTTTGAGGTGGTAACTAAGGTAACCTTCAAATGAATTGAGGTAATGAATCAACACAGCTTGTTCTTTGTGCCTAATATGATCATGTATATTGGCCACTATCTTGTCAAAACGAAGGTTGAATTCATGGACATATTCGTTTTCTTTCTTCTTAATTTAAAAAAGTTGGTTTAAAAGGAAACACCCATCCAACTTGCCCGACCACTCATACTTAAGTTTTTATGTGAAAGCATCATATCCCATGACTGATGATGCAGGAAAAAAGTCAAACCATTTATGTGCATCACCCTCCAGGGATGCAAAAAGACCCCTCATATACACATCTTCCTCTTCAGCCCCATAAGCTTCCATATGGGCCCAGACATTCTCAATGTGGTCCTCAATGGAGGTCACACAATTCTTGTTAAAATTAGGGATCTTTTCAAAATACTTGTCGGGCATATCATGGGGTGCACCAAGGATTTGGGAGAAGTCTAAAGGTGAAGCTTTGGCCTTGTTCCCAAATATATAAGCAACGACAGGATTGGTTTTAATATTATTTCCTGGAGGAGTTTGATTTGTTCCAGCCATTTGATTTACTGGACTTGATTGCTGAGACAGAGGTACAAGAGGAACCATATTAGATGAAGGGGATCCCACAAAACGATTTGGAGAATCATAATTAACAATTTTACAAAAGAAATTAGATGATTGGGCCTTGGGATCTCTTCTATGATAGACAAGTGGGGTTCCATCTGGTTGATTAATGTTAGCCCTACTTCTAAGGTCGTAAGGATGTCTATGAGTTTGTTCCTCAGCGGAGTCCCGATTAGGAGTCGCTAGATAAAATTTAACTAGTTCACCAAAAGATACGTCATGAATAACCAGGGAGATATGAGTGAAAAGAGATGGTTATGAATAAATTAGCAATACAAATCATAACCATCTAAATTACAATAATGGATGCAATATGATATGAAATACGCACAGACACTCGCAGACACCTGAGGTAAGCCTCTACCTCCCCAGAAACGGGGCCAAAAATGTTGGCAAAGAGAATGGGAGTAGAGCTAAAAACATATATGTCGAACCAAGGTAGTCCTCTACTTCCCTGGCAACGGAACCAGAAATGTTATCACACAACTTATAGTTGTGCCTAAACGTTATACTATCCAGGATGGTAGAGGTATTAGACAACTAAAGAGGTGACCCAAGAGATGCCATGATTCCCAATGCAATTGGTTGTCACGTTAACCGAAGCACTCTTCACTTTAGATCAATCATAAGCAAGATCAAGGGGGAGACCCTTGCTAACCAATGAAGGCTAGCAAACCTACTCAAGACCTCCTAGATATGTGTGAGGATGAAATGTGAAGAGATCAAGAGGGATAGATCTAGATCTAAGATAGATAAGTGGACCCAAGGAGTTAGGGTTTGGTTGAAGAGGCTTAGAATATGGACAAATGTTCAACCAATGAAAGACAAGGCCACTTACA
Source organism: Larix kaempferi (assembly GCA_027924585.1). NCBI lineage: Eukaryota > Viridiplantae > Streptophyta > Pinopsida > Pinales > Pinaceae > Larix > Larix kaempferi. The sequence continues at coordinate 3,437,111 of BSBM01000541.1, read as the reverse complement.
GGTTAATATTTGTAGATCTAGATGGATCTAATGCCAAGTTAAAAGATCCAAGTGGGGCCCACCCTTAAAATATGGAAAATGGTCCAAATGGGTCCCACAAGGTAAAAATCAAAGTGAAATGGAACTAGGGGGTTTTCTATTCAATGGATCTATGGATTTGAGAAGGAAAGAGCAACACCCACGTTGTGGATCTAGCAAAAGGCCACCTACCCAACAAGTGTGACCTCCCTTGGTGAGGCCCAATGCCTTCAATCAGGGGGTAAATGGAGTCGGATGCCCACGAAACTTTAGATCTGATATATGTTACTTATTATAGAGGTGGGTTTTTATTATTAAGCCCATGCAATTGCTATATATCAGTAGACATGAAAAATAAAAAAAAATGAGGGTTTTAACTTTTAGGGTTTGAGTGACCAATGGGTGAAAATACATAAAAATAGATACGTACCTTGTAGATATTACCTCTAAAGCTTGCGTCTACCTTCCAAGTTGATAATCCTTCCCAAGTGAAACAATCAAGAGTGAGATCCAAGTGCTTCAAGTGAAATCGCTATCTCTCCAAGTCAACAAGTGCACCCTTCTCCTGCAAGAAAAGATCTATATGAGAATCGATCTAGCAAAAGAATGACTATAAAGATGAAAAGACAAGACAAGAACCATCAACTATGTCACCAAGATACAATAATGATACTCCCTGAGACAAAGAAAAATCCAAAGGTAAGATATGGGGTTTCCCCACAATAGAGTCCCCTCAAAACATTCGCCTCTTCATCCACATCGCCTCCCTACATAAAAACATTTGAAGCCCCAAGATCCACAATGATACACAGAGAAAAGATTGTATATTCTATTTGTAAAAGCATCCAACAAAGCTAGAGAAGTAGATCTGCAAAAATGGTATTTTTATTCCAAGTTTTCCAGAGCCCCAAAGGGTTCCTTTACAATAGGGGGCCTCTTCCTTAAATAGGAGGGGAGAGACCAAAACCCTAAATCACTTTTGAACGAGTGGTGGAAATAAAAAGATAAAACAATACAAGCAACAGCTAACATGAGCCAGTACAATATAACATGGATCCACTCACATGACGGGGGTGCGCACTCACTAAAAGAATCCTTAGGGGGTGTGCACCACATAAAAGTGACTAAAACATAAGTGTGCCACATAAGATGACAAGGACAAGTGACTAGGAGCACATTGTGGGGCTAGGAGGCTTTATTATCCTTCACTAGCATCACCCCATGGAGCAATGATATAACATATGACTCATTAACATGTCCAAGTGAACAAATGATCAAATCCTGGCCCCCTCACTAAGAGAGAAATACATCAAAATGACAACCCAGAGAGTGTGTGGACCCCACCGAATGCTGCAAGTTGATCTGGAAGGAGTGGGATACACGATAGATGACCTCTGAACAGACCTCATGTCAGAACCTTTCCTCAATAGCCCAAATCGATTTCCTTAATGACCTTTTTATCCCACTTTTATCGCACCTGAAAAACCATCAAACTACCCACATCCCACTGCCTGGTGCCCAGGAACAAAATTTGACTGTACCATCATGTCCGGAGAGGGGGAGAAATATTGTAATAACGAGTAGTTGGACCACCCCTCTCCTTTGTAGCTCCCTAGGCAATGACTCATCAAATCAATTGTTGGACATGCCAACTCAGCATGGCCAAACTCGTCAATAGGTGAAAAACTGCTCATATCATCATTGAAAGTGCCCGAAACTGAAAATTGAGTGTCTCAATGGATCCAGACGACCCAAATATACTAATGATGAGATTCATACACCATGTGAAATCTTGTAAGATCATCTGTAGCATCCACCACACCCGGGAAATAATAATATAATGCTCTGGAAACAATAATAATCCTTAAAAAAATGCATCGACCATCATCTGAAACCTGTGTCCACTGTATGGAACCACCAAAGGTGTATCAAAGGACCATATATCAACATCATACCATATCAATGGTCCAACTCATCACGGATCCCAAGTTTGACTTGGTCAAACTAGGTTTGACCAGGTCAAAACTGATCAAAATATGGCCTAGGATGGAAAAGCCTGCTGTTGCAAGTGTAAATGGTTAAGACACGCTCTTTTAATCATTCTCAAAGCAATACTTAAAGCATTAAGCATCATTTCACTAGTAGTTAATAGGAATTTATATTAAATCATAAGTTCAAATAATAGTTTACTTACAAAAGAACCTCAAGGATATACTCATTTTGTAGACATGTTCAATTTGCTAGCAGAGGGTGAAGGCTAAGAATACTTGGCTAGGAAAAGGGGGACGACTTGACTGAATCAACACTGTGATACTTTGGATAAATAATACACAGGGAATGGCAGTGTCTCACAAATGGGTAAGTTGTTTAGAGAAGTGCGTATTCAACCTTGGAAAATGTCTACGAATTCACATCATTACATTTCAATTCCTTGGCCACCAGTATTTATATTTAGCATTTGTTTAACCACTACTTTAATTAGGCATGTACAACCCTTTTGGGGATTTCAACTATGCTTAGAAGCACAACTACTAAAGCTTTCATCGAGGGTGTTTTAAGATTTCAATTCATTTCATTTGGAAACCCTTTTGGGGATTTCACCTATGCTTAGAAGCACAACTACTAAAGCTTTCATCCAGGGTGCTTTCAATTTTCCATTTCATTTCATTTGAAAACCCTTTTGGGGATTTTGCATGTGTTTAGTAACAAAACTACTCAAGCTCTCATCCAGGGTGTTTCTTAATGAAATTTAAAATATACTTTCACAAGATATAACGATAATTTCCATATGTAAATGATGGTAGTATTATTTGCTTCAGGTTTTATCCAACACAACTCAAGAAACTATGGGGACTTCCACAATCAATAGCAAACATCGGGGCAACCGACTAGAGTGAGAAAGGTATAAAATCCAACTCACCAAAGGAAAGTTTTGTTTCCAACTCAGAGCCGAGACAAAAACTAACATGGATGCTATCCAACATAGAGGCAAAAGTGGGGAGGTACTCCATATAACAGGATGAGGTGTAAGTCAGGGTAGAAACCAAAAATGGGAAAGCCAATGGATGGATGGGGAAAGTGAAAGTGATGCCTAATCTAGAAAGCCATAAAAGGTTGGAATGATCATGTCCACACTCCTAGGAGGGTAAAAGCAACGAGTATAAAACAATAGATTCCAAATATAAGTAATAAAACCATTTAGATAATCAATAAGAACCATATTCATTTCATATAAATATACTTCCAGATCATGATTATTAGATACTAAGTCAAGCTATCAAAATTTCCAAAAGAGCAAGATAATAAAACCAATGAACATCATATACCTGTTGGGCCATATACATGTATATTCTATTTGGACCAACTGTAACCACTGAGAACACTGCTACTGAAGATCCAAACACTATACTGCATCTGTATGGGATAAAAGGTCATCTTGGTCATCAAATATGAGGTCAAGAGGCTCAACCCTGTCATAAGGTCTACTGCATGTCCGATATAGGGATACTCTGATGTGTGAGTGATCACAAATAATACTGTTCATCATAGTTGAACTCACTGGAACTGTGTAAAGGAAAAGCTCAAAAATATGCACATAACTGCTCTGCAATCATGCTAGCCTAGCTATTGTGGATGTGATAACATGTGGATCTAGCTGGTACAAGTGCTCTAAGGGAGAGAGTGCTTGAGAACCTCAAAATATCTGGTCCCCAACACAAGTTGCATCAATCTTCAATCCAACACCTAATTGATTTGCTTCATTTTAATTGTACCTATTCCTACACACATGGAATCAAACTACCTAGAGCAACATGTATGGAATAAAATAAAATAAAATACTGAAAATGAAATTCTAATCTAGAGCAAAAATTAAATGCATGAAAAGAAAATACTAATCCAAAAAATAAACATTGTTTTTTTTTTTTAATGCAGGAGATGAATAAGCTTGGAAAGGAGCAAACTCAACTCACTCAGCATAAAGGAACTCAACACTCAGACAAAGGACGACACTCAGCACTCAAAAGACTCACTGACACTCAATACTTAGAAAAAGGAAAGCACTCAAATCCTACTGCTCAAGTGAGCTTGTTCGAAGACCCACCTACTCTAAACAGGCAAGAGGAGTCCTAACTCAAGTCAAGTCAGGGATGTAATCCCTTAACTCTCTCTTATTGATAGGTACCATGATATGTTTCCCACTCCTAGTAGTGAGGAAACACATATCATCAATACACTGCTCAACTGTGAGCGGTCCAACCCAAATATCGCCAGATCCCCTGGATTGTATATAAAATATATCACTAGGAACAACGACCCTATCACCGCTTACAAACATATGGCGATTTACAGACTCAGGGATGGCTTTGAAATTGCGAACCAGAATGGGATGGATATCAGTGTTGCATCGGGTTTGGGGTGTGCATATCCTCGAGTTCCTATCAGTACGAACCACATCAAATCTGGGAGGTCCGCCTTCTAAAGGAATGGATACCCTACCAATAAGGACTTCCTGAATCACTCTTCTCCTTTGATGTTATTCTCTTGGCTCTTCACTCTGTGGGTGAATTATATACTTGGAAGTTTCTCCCACTATCCAAAAGTATCTAATGACAACCTCTTCTTCCTCATCATCCACTGGAGATGGTATGTTTTGATCTTCAATACTTCTACTACTACCTTATCCAGATGGGATGGCAACGACCATATTCTACAAAATTGCTAGATGATTAGTTGGAAGTAACAAATGAATTGAAACCATGTTAAAATCATTTCGATCTCCCGTGTCTAAATATGTTGGTGAAGGAGTAGGCATGTGAGATGCATTAGTAGAGTGCATACTCTCTTCACTATTAGGCAATTCACAGGGAAAAGTAAAACTAGGGATGTATCTAAGTAACAGATATCGTAAAGGAAACTCATCTTCATTAGTTTCTATGTTGGCATGAGGCTCCTCTTGAAATATAGCAAGGTTGTTCAATGAGAACTCTCCTTCAGGACCATCATGTATCAAGGCATGTTCTTGCCAACTCAAAGAGTTGTCATTCACCTCCATTAACACACCATCTTCTAGGGACATGAGATAAATGATCAGGAGCATCAGAAACATGATATTCATTTGGCTCTTCATTTCTTCCCACAATAGGGGAAGGATGTGTTCCCTCAATGTGGCTTGTCCAAGGAATGATGTGGTCAAGCTCTTTCCTTTCTCTTTCCATATTATTATCAACCAATGCAAGCCATTCACTAGTCGTCCTAGGTTCACCCCTATTTATTTGTTCTAAAACTATCTCAGAGTTGTTTGTTTCAGCGATGGGGTTGTGTTGATCAATTTGTAGTTCCACATCACTTAGTCGGTTTAAGGCATGAATTTATTCCGACACTTCTCCACGATGCAATTCAAGATTTATCTCTCTAGTAAATTAGCTCTTTCCCTTTCTTCCTCAGAATAACTATCGTCTCTAAAATATCTCCAAATCTATTCTCTCCCTATACTATGATTGTCACTATGGATACCCATGACCATAAAAATGCCCTCAGGCAATAACTCTCCCTTACCATACGCGTTCCTTACACCATCCTCGTAGCTTTCAAGATCACCATCGTAAAATGGGTCCCGATATATTATAACTAGAGACACATCAAAGTTAGGAATAGTAGCATATGATAAATCCAATTGAAGATGTCCCCCTAGTCTAGCGGACCACTTTCTACACAAAAGCATTCTTTAGATTGGGGTAAATCTATAACTACTATTTCCATTAGCATGGATATATCAAGGCATGGAAACAAGTCAGCTCTCAAGTTCTTAATTAAACCAAAAACTTGCACTGGTCTTGAGTCAATTCCACACACATTCCCGTAAGGCCTAGTTATTTTTAATCTCATGGCTTCCATAACTTGCAATGGCATGACATTCATGGAAGCTCCATAATATAGCATACATTTTTGAAGAAGGGTGTGACCTATGTGAAGTGTAAGATAAAATGGTTGGTGACCACCATTCTTCCTTTCATACAAAGAAGTTTGGATGTTGATGGGAGGATCCTCCTCTTCTTCAACCATGGCGTTGGGCACCGGGTCTGGAAGAGATTGATCTTCACCACTACTAGTGGTAGTCTTAGGGATATTCTCAAAAAATTGTACCATCTGCTCTTTAATGGATGGGATTTTCATTAGTTCAATGAGTGGAATGTTGTGCATAACTTTGTCCAATTCTCTCTCAATGTTGATGTCTAAGTCATACTCTGGGAGAGGAATTGGAACACTCACTGGGATAGGAATCTCACTATTCTTCCTTTCAATGAAAGAGGTATGCCTTTTGCCATCCTTTCTTCTCTGATAAATTCTCATAAGAGCTTGGCCACTACTTTCAGGTTGTTTAGTGGCATAAAAGGGAAAACTAAGACTAGGACTTTCTTCAGACTCTTCTTCTTGATTGATTAAAATTCTTCCAAAGTCCTTGTCAAGATCTAAGTTATCGACCCAATTAATGTTTCTTGGAGAATCCTAGGTATCATCACTATGAGTGGGATACTCAGGATCATCGTCTTTCTTCTCTTCTGACTAGTTAATACTAGGAGGTTCAGGTGATGTTTGGATCACAGGGTTTCTTATATCATTATCATTACTAGGCCTCTTTTGAGGGTTCCAATAAGGTTTTGGGCCATAAGGTTTCCTATACCTTTCCGACTCTTTGCTCTTGGCTAGATCCCTAGTCAGGAGAGTCAAATTTTTCATCATTTCTTGCATATTCTCCATCATATCATTAAGGTCTTTACTTGTTTCTTTTCCTTTATTAGCCTTGGGTTCATATCTAGAGGACAATGCACTTATTGAATCAAAGAAATTTTTCTTACCCATAGAGGCATCATTCGCTTTAGCCCTTATAGTGTTTTCTTGCGTTTCTTTTAAGTTTTTAGGGTCTTTATCATTGAGATGGTAACCAAGGTAACCTTTAGATGAATTGAGGTAATGAATCAACAAAGCTTGTTCTTTAGGCCTAATATGATCAAGGATATTGGCCACTATCTTGTCAAAACGGAGGTTGAATTCATGGACAAATTCATTTTCTTTCTTCTTAATTTTGAAAAGTTGGTTTAAAAGGAAATGCCCATGACTGATGATGCAGGAAAACGGTCAAACCATTTACATGCATCACCCTCCAGGGATGCAAAAAGACCCCTCATATACACATCTTCCTTTTCAACCCCATAAGCTTCCATATGAGCCCAGACATTCTCAATGTGGTCCTCAATGGAGGTCGCACAATTCCCGTTAAACTAAGGAATCTTTTCAAAATACTTGTCGGGCATATCATGGGGTGCACCAAGGATTTGGGAGAAGTTTAAAGGTGAATCTTTGGCCTTGTTCCCAAATCTACAAGCAACGGGAGGATTGGTTTGAATATTATTTCCTGGGGGAGTTTGATTTGTTCCAACCATTTGATTTACTGGACTTGATTGATGAGACGGAGATACAGGAGGAACTGGATTAGATGAAGGGGGTCCCACAAAACGATTTGGAGAATAAAAAATAACGATTTTCCAAAGTAAATTAGACGTTTGGTCCTTGGGATCTCTTGTATGATAGACAAGTGGGGTTCCTTCTGGTTGATTAATGTTAGCCCTACTTCTGAGCTCGTAAGGATGTCTATGAGGTCGTTCCTCAACGAAGTCACGATTAGGAGTCGCCAGGTAAACTTTAACTTGTTCACCAAAATATATGTCGTGAATAAGCAGGGAGATATGAGTGAAAAGAGATGGTTATGAATAAATTAGGAATACAAATGATAAGCATCTAACTTACAAGACTGGATGTGATATGATATGAAATACACGTAAACACTTGCAGACACTTGAGGTAAGCCTCTACCTCCCTAGAAATGGCGCCAAAAATGTTGGCAAAGAGAACGGGAGTAGAGATAAAAACATATATGTTGAACCAAGGTAGGCCTCTACACTCCCCGGAAACGACGCCAAAAATGTTATCACACAACTTGTAGTTGTCGCTAAAGGATATCCTATCAAGGATGGTAGAGGTGTTGGACAACCAAAGAGGTGACCCAAGAGATTCCACGGTTCCCAATGCAATTGGTTGTCACGTTAACCGAGGAACTCTTCACTTTATATCAAGCCTAAGCAAGATCAAGGGGGAGACCCTTGCTAACCAATGAAGGCCAGCGAACCTACTGAAGACCTCCTAGAGATGTGTGAGGATGAAATGTGAAGAGATCAAGAGGGACAGATCTAGATATAAGATAGATAAGTGGACCCAAGGAGTTAGGTCTTGGTTGAAGAGGCTTAAGAGATGGAAAAATGTTCAACCAATGAAAGGCAATGCCGCTTATAGGTTAATATTTGTAGATCTACATGGATCTAATGCCAAGTTAAAATATCCAAGTGGGGCCCACCCTTAAAATATGGAAAATGGTCCAAATGGGTCCCACAAGGTGAAAATCAAAGTGAAATGGCACTAGGGGGTTTGTTATTCAATGGATCTATGGATTTGAGAAGGAAATATCAACACCCACGTTGTGGATATAACAAAAGGCCACCTACCCAACAAGTGCGACCTCCCTTGGAGAGGCCTAGTGCCTTCGATCGGGGGGTAAATTGAGTCAGATGTCCACCAAAATTTAGATCTGAGATATGTTAATTATTATAGAGGTGTGTTTTGATTATTAATCCCATGCAATTGCTAGATCTAAGTAGATCTGAAAAATAAAATAAAAATGAGGGTTTTAACTTTTAGGGTTTGAGTGACCAATGGGTGAAAATACATAAAAATGGATACGTACCTTGTAGATATTACCTCTGAAGCTTTCGGCTACCTTCCAAGTTGATAATCCTTCCCAAGTGAGACAATCAAGAGTGAGATCCAAGTGCTCCAAGTGAAATCACTATCTCTCCAAGTCAACAAGTGCGCCCTTCTCCTGCAAGAAAAGATCTATATGAGAATCGATCTAGCAAAAGAATGACTATAAAGATGAAAAGACGAGACAAGAAGCATCAAATATGTCACAAAGATACAATAATGATACTCCCTAAGACAAAGAACAATCCAAAGGTAATATATTGGGTTTCCCCACAATAACGTCCCCTCAAAACATCATCCTCTTCATCCACACGGCCTCCCTGTAGAAAAATGTTTGAAGCCCCAAGATCCACGATGATATACGGAGAAAATATTGTATGTTCAACTAGTAAAAGCATCCAACAAATCTAGACAAGTAGATCTGCAAAAATACTATTTTTATTCCAAGTTTTCCAGAGCCCTAAAGGGTGCCTTTACAATAGGGGGGCCTATTCCTTAAATAGGAGGAGAGAGACCAAAACCCTATACCACTTTTGAACAAGTGGTGGAGATCAAAAGATAAAACAATACAATCAACGGCCAAGATGAGCCGGTACAATATAACATGGATCCACTCACATGAGGGGGGTGCGCACTCACTAAAAGATGCCCTAGGGGGTGCACACCACATAAAAGTGACTAAAACATAAGCGTGCCACATAATATGACAGGGACAAGTGACTAGGAGAACATGGTGGGGATAGGAGGATTTATTATCCGTCACTAGCATCACCCCATGGCACAATGATATAGCGTATGACTCAATAACATGTCCAAGTGAACAAATGATTAAATCCTGCCCCCCTCATTGAGAGAGAAATACATCAAAATGACAACCCGGAGAGTGTGTGGACAAAACTGAATGTTACAAGCTAATATGGAAGGAGTGGGATACACCATAGATGACCTCTAAATAGAACTCATTCCTGAACCTTTCCTCAATAGCCCAAATTGATTTCCTTAATGACCTTTTTATCCCATGTTTATCCTACCTGAAAAGCCATCAACTGCCCACAACCTACTGCTTGGTTCCCGCACACAAAATCTGACTGTACCATCATGTCCAGAGAGGGGGAAATATGGTAATAACGAGTGGCTGGACCACCCCTCTCCTCTGTAGCGCCCTAAGCAACGACTCTCATCAAATCAACAACTAGACATGCCAACTCAACATGGCCAAACTGGTCAACAGGTGAAAAACTGCTCATATCATCACTGAAATTGCCTGAAACTGAAAACTGAGTGTCTCAATGGATCCAGAAGACTCAAATCTACTAAGGATGAGTATTCATACACCTTGTGGCAACCTCTAAGATCATCTGTAGCATCCACCATACCCAGACAATAATAATATAATGCTCTAGAAACAATAATAATCCATAAAAAAATGCATCGACCATCATCTGAAACCTGTGTCCACTATATGGAACCACCAAAGGTGTATCAAAGGACCATAGTTAAACATCATACCATATCACTGGTCCAACTCATCATGGATCCCAATGTTGACTTGGTCAAACTAGGTTTGACTAGGTCAAAACTGATCAAAATATGGCTTGGGCTGGAAAAGCCCGCTGTTGCAAGTAAAAATGGTGAAGACATGTTCTTTTAATCATTCTCATAGAAATACTTGAAGCATCAAGCATCATTTCACTGCCAGTTAATAGACATTTATATTAAATCATAAGTTCAAATAATAGTTTACTTACAAAAGAACCTCAAGGATATACTCATTTTGTAGACATGATCAATTTGCTAGCAGAGGGTGAAGGATAAGAATACTAGGCTAGGAAAAGGGGGATGACTTGACTGACTCAACACTGTGATACTTTGGATAAGGGAAAGTGTATTGCACACTTAAGCATATGTTGGATAAAGAATACATAGGGAATGGCAGTGTCTCACAAATGGGTAAGTTGTTCAGAGAAGTGTTTATTCAACCTTGGCAAATGTCTACGAATTCACATCATTAAATTTAAATTCCTTGGACAACGGTCTTTAGATTTAGTATTTGTTTAACAACTTCTTTCTTTAGGCATGTAAAACCCTTTTGGGTATTTCACTTGTGCTTAGAAGCACAACTACTAAATATTTCATCCAGGGTGTTTTAAGATTTCAATTAATTTCATTTGGAAACCCTTTTGGGGATTTCACCTATGCTTATAAGCACAACTACTAAAGCTTTCATCCAGGGTGCTTTCAAGTTTCCATTTCATTTAATTTGACAACTATTTTGGCTATTTTGCATGTGTTTAGCAACAAAACTACTCAAGCTCTCATCCAGGGTGTTTCTTAATGAAATTTCAAATATACTTTCACAAGATATAACAATAATTTCCATATGTAAATGATGGTAGTATTATTTGCTTCAGGTTTTAGCCAACACAACTCAAGCAACTATGGGGACTTCCACAATGAAGACCAAGCATCGGGGCAACCGACTAGAGTGATCAAGGTATAAACGCCAACTGACCAAAGGTAGGTTTTGTTGACAACTCAGATCCGAGACACAAACTAACATGGATGTTATCCAACATAGAGGCAAAAGTGGGGAGGTCCTCCATATCACAGGATGAGGTGTAAGTCAGGGTAGAAACCAAAAATGGGAAATCCAACGGATGGATGGGGAAAGTAAAAGTGATGCCTAAGCTATCAAGCCATAAAAGGTTGAAATGATCATGTCCACACTCCTAGGAGGGTAAAACCAACGAGTATAAAACAAGAGCTTCTAAATATAAGTAATAAAACCATTTAGATAATCAATAAGAACCATATTCATTTCATATAGATATACTTCCAGATCATGATTACTAGATACTAAGTCAAGCTATCAAAATGACCAAAAGAGCAAGATAATAAAACCAATGCACATCATATACCTAATGGGCCATATACTTGTATATACTATCAGGACCAATTGTAACCACTAAGAACACTGTTGTTGAAGGTCCAAACACTGTACTGCATTTGTATGGGATAAAAGGTCATCTCGGTTATCGAATATGAGCTCAAGAGGCTCATCCATGGCATAAGATCTACTACATGTCCGATATAGGGCTGCTCTGATGTGCGAGTGATCACGAATAATACTACTAATCATAATTTATCTCACTGCAACTGTGTAAAGGAAAATCTCAAAAATATGCACATAACTGCTCTGCAATCATGGTAGCCTAGCTACTATGGATGTGATAACAATTACTTTGGTCCCAATGGTCAATTCACTTCTAGTGACTCACAGTTATTTGTTTCTGTTCATTGTATAGATTCATATCGTAGTGTTTTCTAAATTTTGAACTATTTGAATGTAAGGGAGCATATTTTCATGTGGCAACCATTCAAAGAGGTAAATGCAAATATTTTGACATGTCATTGGAACATTATGCTTTTCTTTTTTAATATGCTTCGGTGTCATGCAATCAACAAGGAAGAAGAAACTGGGAATTGTGTCCATCACCACGTCTGGCTCACTTGTGTGTCCATGATGTCCCACGAGGATTTAATGTGTACTAGGTGTAATCAAACCTTGGTAGGGGCAATATCATTGCGCTTACTTTACCAACCAGACAAACGCCATTAAGGAGCATGAACATATGAATTGACATGGCTGGGAGCAAATTACCTATCACCATACAAATGTAAACTTGCTTGCCTCAACATGGTAGGGACTAAAAATTCATGTAAATATAATTTTGGATGACTTGACATGGTTAGAAGAAGAATCTTGAATAATGGTTGATGTGACAAATTCTAGATGAATTATTGTTCTCTAGATGAATTATTGTTCTGTGATAAGACTCTTCAAAGCCCTTCTCCTTAGGATAATTTTGGATAAAAAAATATCATTCCAACACTCGAACTAAAAAACATGATAAAGTTGTGAGTGTGACACAACTTCATTACTTGAGGCCATTGAACTCAGTACATCTCTTGATATAGAGAATATTGTAAGTAATCAAATTCTTTTTGATTATCTTGTTTTGTATTTGCATAATTCATAAAAAAAACAATAATAAGATAACTTTTACTAGTTATAGCAACTTAATTTTTCATAGGACTTACAATTTAACTCCAATGAAAGCTTATCATCTTGAACCTTGGACAAAACAGATCAATGTGAAATGATAGAGCATTTGGTAAGGTATGACAACATTTCCTAAAAATGGATAAGGAGTCAATATCTACAATTCCTTAAAATACTAACTCCAGATCATTTTTCATTACAGGACACCGGTGAAATAACTTAATAGCATTTTCTTCTGCTTTTTGACACAAGGGGCATCTTGAAGGGCATTGAATGCCCCGAGTTGAATTTTTGCAATCAACTATGTGTTTTTTCTAGTAGCTAGCTAAAATAGTTTGTTTTGGGAAGGTTGTTCTTGTTCCAAATCTTCACCCAATTTAGTTTTTGGAAAGATCTCATGTTTCCTCTTGGAGAAGAGGAGTGTTCTTTTTTACTATATATTGTCTAGATTTTTAGCTCTAGGATTTGTTGTCTAAGGATCCTAGTGAGATCAAAGGTGCTCCCCACATACAGTATAAGAGAGAATCCCAATCCTCCTTGAGAATTTTTGGAAGGTTGGGGGACAATTCCAAGCAATCCATTCTCCCTCTTGACTAAATTCCCAAAAGGAGAGATCCTAGTCAGAGAGTAAATCCTATTATAAAAAAACCATTCTAATTGGTTGTGGACCTTGAATAATACTTAACGGTGGATTTATTTCTATGTTATCTTCCCATAGGGAGATATCAAACCCATTTCTTAGTGACTAGGCAAGAACATGTGTTATTATTTGCATTGCAACTTTTAGCATCTTCCATGTCGAGGATTCAGGTAGCCTACTGGGGGTGGGATATTCACCTCTGATTATTAGACCTTTGAAAATATTTATTTTGAAGAACGTTTTTCCATCAAGACTTGTATCCAAAGACAAACCTCCAGGTGATTTTCGCTTTGATGGCTCTATTCACTTTAACTAGGTCTCTTGTGCCCAAAATGCCCCGTGAGAGAATTTAAGAACTTTGTCCCAACTTACTAAGTGAGGATTTCTTTTATTTTCTTCACCATTTCCTCCCTTCCATAGAAAATTTATAATTAGTTTTTTGGTCTTGTTCAAAACTCCTCTAGGAACTAAGATAAGATTGGAACAATCGAGAGCACTCACTTAATTAAGATGAGCTTTCCATAAGGATTTAGTTTTCTAGTCCCCCATGTCTAGTGTTGGACTATATTCCTCTAGTTTGTGAATTTCGAGTGCAATCGAGGTTCCAGGGTACTAGAATGACTGCTAACTTTGATCCCATGAAAATTCTAAAAGATGAGTTATTTGCCTTGGGAATGTGCCCGATGTGTCCCAACCATATAGTTTGCACATTTCCTTATTTATTCAATCACCAAAAACATCTAGAAAGGAGAAAAGAATTTATTTGAATATATTTTCTAAGATGAGAGAAGCACCCCCAAAAGGACAACATTGTCTACAAATTAAATTGAGCATAATTCACATGCATTGATCCTCTATCGATACCTTCTGTACAGATTCTTTGATTTTTCAAGATGTGTCCAATGTTTCACCTAAAACCTTTTCCATTATGATGTACAAGGGGGAGGGGGGGGGGGACTTGTTAGATTCCTCTAGAGGATTTAAAGAAGGGGGATGAGCATCTATTTACCAAGGGGGCTCTAAAGGGAGATTCTATACAAGCCTTGACGCAATTTATAAAGGGAGGGAGAAACCAATTATTTCTATTTCCACAAAGAATAATTCATGCTTTATCCTATCAAAGGAAATGACCATGTCTAGCTAAATGGCCATGCCTAGCTAAATGACCATGCCTAGATAAATGGCCATGCCTCTTTCTCCTTGTTTTCCTTTGGATTATTGATTATGATACACTAGCAAGATCCACCCCAATTGCTTGGTATTCAAATTAAACTATATGTTTATATGAATCCTATGTACAACAAGGTGGCAAAATTAGGCCTTCAATCTCAAACCATATCTCATTTGTGACAAAGTGACTATAATGATTATATCTTGGGTGCTTATATCCTTCCCCACTTGCTTTACTCTTCTAAGTTGACATAGATTGTATGCACAATCACCTCAAAGTTGTCATCAACTTCCCTTTCTCTAACACTAATACATGCAAGGGTATTGCATATCATCTAGTAATTTGATAGGGCATGAGGCAATGAATGTGCCTCCACCTTTTCAACTAAGACATGCCATATGCTCACCACGTAAGTTAACAATTCATCAAATGCTAGAGTAAACCATAGCTTAAGGGTGATGGTATTCAGCTGTGTTTAGTAGAGTATGAATGGCGTGAGAGTCTAATTGTGTTGATAAGTGCCCCTTGGACCATTTCCAAGTGATTCTCCATAGCTTATATTGGGGATTACAGCTCACTCAACAAGGAGGGAACTCTAACACCTAGATAATTGCTTGAAAATACCTGGAGCCTTCATTAGAGTTGGTGCGACTTGTCACCTCACCACATTAAATTATAAATTAAAACATACCCTAAGGGTGAAGGGTTTTGGTTGCATTAGTAGAGTATGAATGGGGTGAGATTTTTCAGTTGAGAATCACCTCTCAAACCCTTTTCTAGTGATTCTCCATAGATTAGATTGGGCTCGCACTTTGCTCAACAATTTGTGAACCATTTTTTTTTTTTTTAACCTTTGAGCCTAAGCGTGCAACCAAGAATCCATCCTAACTGCTTCACCTTTGGAATGGAAAGAGCACTAAAATCTTCACTTTAAAATCCACAAATATTTTGTTGAACTAGCTAGGTGGGAATCATCACTCCAGTTCTTCAAATGGTAGAATAAATTTTAGCTTAAGGGTGAATGTATTTGGTTGCATTTAATAGAATATGAGTGTGGTGAGTGTCTAATTAGTGTTTACAAGCACCCCACATGCCCTTTTTTGAGTGATTCTCCATAGCTTAGATTAGGGTTTTCACTTCGTAAAACAAGGTACGAACCCTAACTTTTTTTGATGTCCTTAAATCCTACTTAGCTTGCTACCAAGAATCAATCATAACCCTCTCAACTCTTTAATGGGAAAAGCGCTTGAATCTTTACTTGCAAACTGATGAGGCCTTCATTAGAGTGTTCTAACTCCTCATGTTTCCTAGAGAATTATGGAAGGAAGTGTCCTCTTCCACTACTATATGCCTCATTCAGCTTGCACATCAATTGGGAATTTAAGTGCTGCCAAGGATGTTTATGTATTTTAGAGTAAACGCTCCTTCATCCATTATTCATATCACACACTCTAGTGAGGATTTTAATAAAGCATTTAGTAGTTTGCATTTGTTTCTTTTGTTTGATTTCGCCTTGTGGTATCTATGAACCATTAAACCTTTCCCTAAATTCATTTTTTAATAGGAATGTATGTACTTTAACAAAAATATAAAAATTGTGTTCTGAGTGTTGGTACATGCACAAATTTAGCACCATGACTCCAAAATGGGGAGAACATTGAAGAAGAAGGAAATCAAGGAACCAACGATGCTTGAACCCAATCCCATCTTGAATTAATAATCTCCCAATTTTTTTTGTGTAGTATGACTACATTTGAAAATTTGTTTAGAACATACTAGAGTTTCCCTATTGTTGAAACTACCTCCCAACAAAGAGGGAAAAGAGACAAAAGGATTAAAAAGAACAAAATAAATAATCGACCCCGTTCATATCAACTGTAGGGTGCAATGGCCACAACCATGAAAATCCTAAGGAACAATTTTTTTTATCTGTAAACATAGTTCAATGATTAATCAAGATGGAAAACACCAATGAACGAAGTATATACTCATATAATAAAGCAAATATTAGGTCATACACCTTGGGCATCCTCAAGTCTACATACAAGATTTTTCCACTTGAGATAATATTGAATAAAGTGTTTGTGAAGGGGTTTGCTTGTAGGAATGACCAATTAAAATAATTGAGGGCATTGTGAAGAGGGAAGGTCATTCCATAAACACCCATCAAATATTTATCCCACTTCTCATTTGCAGGAACTAGTGAGGGATGTGGTCATGATGGTAAGCAGGTTATATCGTGAATTTTTTTTCTAAACTACATGAGCATTGAGTTCCTTTGATACATCAAGTGCTAAAAAATGTATGCATTCAATTGGGAAAAATATTATCAAGAATCAAGAACATGACTGTCAAGAAATGTGCAAAACCCAGAAGACAAGTCCCCTCATTTTCACATGGTTGTGCTTCAACTTTATATTTTGGGCCATGAAGGCCTTCCTTATAAGATTATATGATATGTAGCACCTTCTATTCCACCTTTTCTAGTATATCATCAAAATTTGTGGAAGTATAAGTACCATGAGCATTATGACAATCTATGTGAGGTTTTCATGGCTCCTCTTTACGAACTCATCTTTAATATACCATACTCAAGATTCTACAAAGGATCCTTCATTGTGACGAATCCAATAGAAAAATAGTACCTATAGTATGATGAATATTACATATTTATCTATGGGATCATTTGAACACCATATTTTTGTTTGAAGCACATTCCAAACATGGTAGTGCTCATGGAGATAGCTTACTAGACAACTAAATTTCAAGCTAACTCCAAATTGAAGTAGCACAAGAGAGGCATGTTCCCAACATATCCCCTCACCATTGGGGATTTTACTTAGGTTGATTTTGTTGTAGCCTTGGAAGAAGTAGAGGAGATTAAAATATTTAAATTATGACATGGAACCTTCAAATTCCATGACCCAGTGAAATATACGATTTTTACTACTTCAAACAAAGACATTTAACCTAGCCATACTACAACTAAGTTTCGCTAGAATATAAATCTAGTAGGTGAGCTCTCGATTTTCATTATGTCCAAACATAGAAATAGGAAGCCAAATATAGAGAGAAATATAATATAAACCTTTTGAGTTAATTTCCTAAAGTGAAGGGAACAACCAATAGAAAAAAATTATCCAATAAGGCCATAGAAGTATTGGAACATTAGACTTGAAAGAAAAGGGAAACAACATTGCATCAAAACCAAAAAAAGTAACCACTATTATAATGGATACATTGGTCCACTAAATAGAATATTATAAATCTATGGAGGGAATAACAACAATTAATGGGAAGAAAAGGCATGAGCACTTGGACATGGGTGTTGAGAGAGAAGTTCAATCATAAGAAAACTTGAGTTAGCAAGCAAAGCAACTAGCAACACACCAATAACATCCTGGTTGGAATATTTAGTTAGAATTTTTCCACCAACATTAATGACAAATGAGGCTTTGATGACCTAGGAGACCTTTGCATTCAACATAAAAAGGAAGGTGATTACAAAACAAACCCACATGAGATGGAGGAGGACTCAAAATATGAACATGTTGTTGTCACAACTATTGATTCGGTGGTAGTTGAAACTAGACAAACTAATCTAAAATTATAGCCATTGCAAGTATTGCATTAGTACAAGCCTTTGGGGAAACAATTTTCAAACTGATGGAGGAGGTTAAACAACAAAAGGAGAAAATATCTAATATAAAAAATTAGGTTGCATATATCGAATAGGAGTGATTTTTTCATGTTTTCTCATAGGTAAGAACTATTTATTCCCCTCATCAAAGATTTTTATCAACACATTCTTTCTTACAAAGAGTTTTTCATCATCAGTTTCATGGATAAGAAGAAGAATAACTTGGATTAAATCATTATTTGGTAGTAACAACACAAGTGTATCACAACGGACATATGTCGATTGAGCCAATGTGGGATATGTCATATCTATTCCAGTATCAAGAATATTAGCTATAGTCTCAAGGTAATTTTGGGAGACCTTGATTCCCTGAGGCAAGAAAATCATGGTTACTTAGATGAAGCCCCTGAAATGGTAGATTTGCATAGGGTACCAGTGTTTCAGAATGAGGATGAACCCCTTCTTCTTGGTGACCTTATGTAGTTATTGCATCAATACACTGAAGAGAAGAAGAAGTAATAAACTCAAATGCAGGACATAATGCAATTTGATTTTTCCAAGTTTCTAGAAGAACCTATCATTGTCAAATTATTCTTTGTATATTATAGCCATAGAGTACGCAAAATATACAATCAATTAGGAGACAATTTTGACTTTGTTAATTCAATCAATGGAAATGAAATTTTCAATATATTTTGAATTACAATCAACATATGAAACAAGGGATTTTATGAAGAGTCAAGAAGGAATATGAAGAGACACATTTTGTAACTCCTTCAACTCACCCCATATATATATTTGTTTACGATAAATTGTAAAGGACCTTTTTTGGAAAGAATAACTTGAGAGGAGGATTGTGTAAGCCAAATTTCAAGCTCCGATTGAGAGGATATAATGCAATCACAAATATTTGTGGTGAAGAATTGTGTAATTTGTTTGTCGCATTCATTCATGGTTGATATGTGAGTATATGCTTATGAATGTGTGTTATTTAAGTATGGTCTTTTATGTTATGTTTCCCTAATGCACAATGATTTAATGAATGCAAATTATGGATTCATTGGTTTGTAATAATACAATGTATTCAAAACAACAAAAGAATGGAAATGTGTATTTTGATTTTCAAACAACTTCATTGATTCCATCATTTGAGCATAACTTTTTCATCCTAGTTATTTTAAATTAGGAATTCTGTTTATCTATACAAACCACGAATACATCTTATTCTTAAAAAAAAAAAAAAGACGACAATCTCAAAATATAGTAAGCCAACGTTGCAAGTTGGAGGAATAATCTTAAGGGCGAACTCTATAATTTGGTAGTTTTCATCCAGTGAGTTCCATGTGAAAGTTGACTTGAAGTTTTTTACCTTATACCCACTTGCGAGAGTGATCAAAGGGACAAGGTTACTAATTTTAATGGAGGGATTTTCCTATTGAGTGAATAATTTAGTCTCTATCCCCTACCTTGAGCTGCAAACATCAAGAGTTTAGTCTCCACTATGTGATAATCTGTAGGGATCTAGCAACTGTAACAAACTCACAATCTAACTCTCGAGATTATTTGCAAAGAAGAAGAAGCATGCATTCAATCATCACTCATAAACACAAAATAATGGACAATGTCAATATCATACAATGAATAATGAATGTAGAGAATGTGTTACAATGGGCTATAAAGCAACATGATATAGGATTCGAATTAGCCAAGTAGGGTATTTGAATAATTGATCTAAGAGTCTAGTATGAATAACTATGGAGACATCAACTAGTCAGCAGTATCAGTCATGAGTGGTAAGAGTCATTCAAGTGTGTCTAACTGAGTTTAACAGAACTGACTACCCATAAATCAAGGAATGGAGGCTCTAAGTGGATTCAATGAGGATGTCTAACTCAAAGTCTATCTTGGATAAAAAAGGAGACATCATCCAGTCAATAATATCAGTCATAAATGGTAATAGTCAGTCAAGTGTGTCTAACTGAGTCGAACAGAACCATCTAGGCATAAATCAGGGAATGGAGACTCCAAGGGGGGCGCATGAGGCTGTCAAATAGTCAAGTGGAACTCCAGAACTAGCTAACTAAAAGCTACAAGCAGTCAGCATGAGTAATCAGTGGAAGAACTACTCAATCAATGCACTAACTGAATGATAACTTTTGGTAGGTGAGATGAGGTGCCCTAACTGAGTGATAATTGATGGCAGGTGAGTGAGAGCACTCTAACTGACAATGGTAGGTGAGAAGGGCGCACTTTCCAAGCAGATGAGTCAAGGAGGGCACATTAGGTAGGTAGGAGGCCAAATGAGGGCTGAAGACAGGCTCTGGAGAGCTAGAAGCAAGCTCTAGGTGCTGGGGAGACAACCAGGATGATGACTGGATGCATGCAGCATGCAAAATACAAAAATGATGGTGTGAATATTGCAACACCCCCCCGCAAGCTATACTATGAGGAGATAACTGAAATAAAAAATAGGGCCCTGGTGACTAAGACCAAAGGTCACCCCGTACAATCAATCTAAAATAAACTAAGTGAGGAAAGAGGGAAAACCTAGTGGGAAGAAAGCCCTCCCTCAAAACAGACTGAAGGATGCTAAATTAGCATATCATTACCTACCCCTGAAGGAGGTAAGTGTCCTTCTTTTCCAAATAAGGCTTAATCGATCTAAAATGGATCAACATTGTGAGGAGGATGGACCCTTCCATGCTGAAAGTCTGATCTGGTTCTTCTATGGTCATGAGGATCACCAACCAAATCACCGGCAGATCGAAGTGTAATGGAAGCCCATCGAGGAAGATGAGGAGCATTAGGTTCTTGTGGATATGGATCTTTCATTCTCTCATATTCATCATCAGTTGCTATATCTTCAGGTTCTTATGGATCTGGATCTAGCATTCCATCATCATCTCCACTTTCTGATTCTGAATCTGAGGTATCATGTGAAGATGTATCGCTCTCATCAATCAAAGGAGGAGTAGTAGGTGAGTTATCTTGCTCAACATAAGGAGTGTCATGAAGAGGCCATTCCTAAAACTGTACACTCCTTTCCAAGAATGTGGTCATGGAGGTAGGATCTAGTAACTTGTAGGCCTTTGCATCTAATGCATAGCCCACCATAATGCACTCTCTGCTTTGTGGATCAAGAGCTCTCATTTTGTCAGCTGGAATCCTTTCCCAAGCTCTGGATCCAAACACTTTAAGATGATATACATCAGGTTTGTACCCTGTCCATGCTTCAAAAGGAGTAGCATCTTTGAGTCCCTTATGAGGAACTCTGTTCTGAAGATAGGTGGCACAGTTTATGGCTTCTGCACAAAGACTAGGGTGCGATCCCTTTGACTTTAGCATGCATGTAGCCATTTCTTTCAATGTTATGTTCTTCCTTTCAGCTACACCATTCTGCTGTGGTGTGTAGGGAACAGTATGTTGCATCTCAATGCCCTCTTTAGTACAAAAATCTTGAAACTCACCTTTAATGGACTCACCACCATTGTCATTGCGAATGGATTTTATCTTTCTATTTGAAAATTTCTATACAGAAGACTTGAAAAACTTGAAGAACCCAAATACTTCTGATTTCAATCTAAGGAAATATACCCAAGTGAATCTAGAACAATCATCAATAAAAGTGAGCACATACCTTGATTTGTTTCTAAGAGACAGATATGGAAATGGACTAGCCACATCACTATGGATGAGATCAAGAGGGTGAGAGGCTCTCCTAGCCTTTCCTTTCTCAAACTTCTTCTCAGGATGCTTCCCCATCAAACAACCATGACAGTTCCCTTTGGAAAACTTGATCTTGGGCAGCCCGTCAACCATCTCCTTTGCATGCATGTCATGCAAGTACTTGTAGTTAAGATGCCCAAATCTTTCATGCCACAATCTGCTTTCTTCATTTCCATGAGTATGGAGAGTTGATTGCTTCGAGAGAGGTAAGAAGTGTGAGAACTCATACAGTTTGGAGTTGTGATTTGCAACTCCCTTTGCAATGATTTCACTTGAAACCATGTTCTGTATCTCGACTTCATTTGGAGAGAATATGACTCTTTTGGGCTTTCCAATATGGGTCATTTGATACACTGAAAGTAAGTTTGTTGTAAGAGAAGGAACATAAAGCACATCAGAGAAATAACCATAGTCAATATTGACTCTTCCAATCCCCTGAGAGGAGACTTCTGAATCATTGCCCAACATGATGGAAGGGCCAACTGAGCTTTCGAAGTTTGAGAAGAGATCTTTGGAGGAAGACATGTGTCTTGAGGCTCCTGAATCTATAATGAAAGAAGAATTTGTTGATTCACTTGCCATGAGGGCATGGCATCTTTCTTTGCCTTCAGATCCAGAAGATTCAGTATCAGAATCTTTCTTCTTTGCACATGCTGGTACAGGAAGATTGTTCTTCTCAAGTAACTGAGTCATCAAATCTATAGTCTTCCTCATGCAAGTACTCTCAGGATGGAAACCTTTAAGACAATAGGTACACTTGCTCTTTCCCTTCTGAGAATGCTTGGTCTTCCTTGAGTTCAAAGCCCTACCTAACTGATATGGAGTATCTGTATGCTTTGTATCATCCGATCTCTTGTCAGAAATCTTTTGCTTGCCTCTACCATTCGCTCTCTCTGCAACTGTAAGGGATGAATCCAATTTGGGTTTGATCATTCCCATAGAGATAAAATTCTCTTCCTCTTGAGTAAGAGATTGGATGAATTCATCAAATGAAGGAAACTTCCATCTTGGAATGGACAACCTAGCTGACTGGAAAGTAGAGACAAAAAATGAGAATTTTTCCCCCAACTTTGAGAGAATGGCAAGTATAAGCTGGTTGTTTTCTTTCACTATCTCATATATTTTCAACTGTGATATCAAGCTTTTGAACTTGGTGAGGAAGGCATTGATAGATTCGAAACTATCAGGCCTCAAACATATGAGCTCATTCTCCAATTTGTGTCCTTGCATATCATCTTTTTGTCCAAAAAGGGATTCGAGCTTGTCCCAAATCTCTTTAGGAGATGTAAGATCGATGACATAGAAGTGAAGATATTTTTATTTCTATAATGGAATCTTTGGTTGATTTACTATGACTTTGTCATTCGTATTCACTTAGGTTAGGTGAGGGAAATAATCATATGTTAGAAACAATTCAATAACTTATTGAAGAGTAGGACCCTCTTTTCAATATGGAACCAAAAGGACATAATCATTGATAGATGGAAGAAATACAATATTCATTTGCATTATTTATCCTATGCCTTAAATCCAAAGTACTGTGATGATGCATACTTGGCTAAATTTGGGGGTAAGAGAAGGTACAAAAATTTAAAAAAAAACATGCAGGTGTTTGATGGTTTTAAAGAAACATTTTCAAAGATTTGTTTTGATTGGATGGGAACTTGTAGATAAAGAACCAATTTAATTCATTTATTACAGGAGGACGTGTATTCAAAAAATTTTATGTGCTCATTAATAGGGGCACCATGAAGTCTCTTGCATCATAGTCATACTATGGTGCTCACACTCCAAAGTTTCAAACCCTTGCATCTAGAATTATTTCAAAGGCTTGTTGCACTTCAATGGAAGAGAGAACTAGAGCACCTATAGGTTCATTCATTCAATCAAGAGAAACAATATTCAATAATCAAAGTAGACGATCTTGTGTACATTCACTAAAATCTTTGCCTCATCTCTTCATTGAAGGCAAGTTATAATAAGGGTACTTCGAAGCTATGGATTGTGAATATTGAAGGTGTAGACTTGGATGCCCCTGATTGCTTGCTAGCTAACCTATGTTTGGGAAATTATTAAAATAATCCTTTTTTTGCTGGGAATTTGGTAGCAAATTTGACTACCCATTTGTTGGTTTTCCAAAAGGGTATTCTTCAAATTTTTAAGTTGTTATTTTTGGAAAGACTTTATATTTAAAAAAAAACTCATTATGTGGAAGCATCCCCGGGGATTTGGAAGCATCCCTAGGGATTTGGAAATCCTTCATACCCAAAAACATTTGTTTCAATGTTTTATTCTCATTTTTTCATATATTCAACAACAACAGTGGTCCAATATTTTGAGTAGCGCTCTCGAATAACTTGGAATTAGATGTTGAATTTTGGGTATGTTGAAGAGAAGATATTATTACACCCTCGAAAATTTGTGAAGTATATATGGAGTTTAGATCATGCATCCAATCCCACAACCAGTGTGCAAAACAATTTCCTATGCAAATATTAGCTTAGTATTTTGATTAGCAAATGCTCAACATTTGGAATCAATATATGAAATTTTGATCAGATTTTAAGGACACACATTTCTACAATCTCATCAATTTTCAACAAAATTTGATGCCATGTAGGTGTCTAAAACTACCACAAAATAAGTTCTATATTTTATCTTTGTGTTGACAAAGGATTAGGTGCGCTCTCATACTTTGAATTTTATGAAATTTGGATACGTTTTAGAGGACACATTCCTCTATATTTCACCAAATTTCATAAAATGTTATTGATTTTAAGTGGCATCTCCAATTCATGTCCTATTAGTGACCACACATAAAATTTTCCGAAAATGGGGGTTCAATATTTTGACTTTTTCATAGTAAATATTTGGAGTTAGGGTCTGAAAATTTTATATCTTGTAGGGGAAATCATTATCTACCACACCTCCAAATTTCATTAAAAAACTAATTTTAAGGGGTTTTCTATGTTTTGAATTAGAACTTCAAGTATGTAAAAGTCCAAGGCATAAGATGCAAACCCAAGAGTAACTAAGAGGGGCCACCCAATGTCACCTCAGTAACTCCCTCCAACTTTAGTTTGGCTCCCCTTCAACTCAACGGGAGTATCCCTACATAAGGTTGCTAAGGCTATGGCAGTGAGACTGAAGGTGATACAAGGAGAGTAAACCTTAACGAAACGATTGCGGATGTATTATAGTGAAAGGGTGATGGAATATAAGGAGGCTAGTGCCTATCCAATGCTGGTCATAATGGAGTCATAATATCAAGCTAAAGGGAGAAAGTTATAGGAATGCTCAATACAAGTAAAGTTGTAATATATACAAGGAATTTGCCTTAACTTGCAATTAAATGATGTAGAAACAAACTTGGAGGGCCCTAGCTGTTCCAATCTCAAACATTGTTATGAGGGTGTGTCTTATTATGAAATGTTAATCCAATGGAAAATCCAATAAAATGATAGATGTAATACAACATATTCAAAAAGAAGACACAAAGGAAATTTAAAGGGGTAAAGTCCTCACATTAAGTCCTTCTAAGATGGTCAAGTAATCCTTGAAACTTAGTCTCTCAAGCACATTTTTGTAAGTTATATTCTAGGATGTATCCATAACAATTATAATCAATAACATAAGTTTCATAATAAATAGAAAAAGATTTCATACATCCATTACTTCCTCCAAAATATATACAATAAATCTCCAAGAGGAGAGAAATCCTCTCAAATCAGCCATGAAAATGAATGAGGAAGGGATATTGTATATAGAGTGTAGCTTAACTTCCTTTACAATAAAATAATGATTTATTCTCCCAGACTATAATTTACTCAATATACTCTCTCAAAATAGAATAAAGTGGTTTTAATTCCACTTTTCATTCAATAAGAACAATAAATGTATCCTCCCAACCAACTCTCATGACAAGTCAACAATGATTAAATATGGAAGTGGTTATGTGATGTGTCTCATTCCAAGGTGGATACTCTCACTCTTTAGTTGGTTGATTAAGTAACCAACTACTAAAATGGAATGTGTGGACTCTCCATTTGCAGCATCCCATCAAGGTGTATTACAATGTGTGTAAGGGAGCCTCTAGAGTTGGAGCACCTTACTTCATAATGGAGTCAATTCCCTTCGAATGTTGGAACCATATGTTCTATGGTAACCTCACCTTGTCAGGGTAAGGGATTTGACCATTCGAGGGAGCTGATCTCCAGCTAAATTACGTATTGATGTGTCCACTTTGTGATTTAAGATCCGAATCTTATGATAGTTGTGGACAACTATGGATGGTTATGACCTATCTGTCCCCTTTATTGTTGGTTTAGGCCCCTATCCAAACCTATTTATAGATGATCCTTATGGATTAGCCTATCATTTTGTAGATAATTAGATCATTGTATTGTTGAGATTTGACCATTGTGCTCAAGTGTTGTAATGGTGTCCGTTGACACCACCATTCTTATTGGAAATTTTATTCTCTCTATTTCTATTGTTTACCTATTTTCCCAACATGGTATTAAAGCACTTGGGCTTATGATTTGGGTTTGATAGAAATATGAAAGAGATTTTTAGGAAAATGCTATGGGATAACATTGTTGAAGAAAACACTAGTACAAAATGGGTGATAAGTGCCTAAAAATCGGAGATAAATGACTAAAATTGAGGTGGTGACCACTGGTCATAAATTAGCAGTGTAATTTCCCCATTTTGACCCCACTATATTAAAATGTAAATGATGTAATATTGTTATAAAATCGTGATGAGGAGCTCAAGGCCAAGGCCTCGCCATCAATTTATTGATGCATACGGTTTGTGTGCTAGCCAGGCACATTGGAATTTCGAATATCATGTAAATATGCATTTTAATAAAATACCCACAACTAGCTATGCAGTGCAACAAGAGATGGGGGCATGATTTTACAAGAAATTGAGAGGGAAATATTCAAACCCTTGGAGCCAATCAATTCAATCCAAGTGTCAATGAGAGAACCCATCAAACCCTCAACTACCCATGTTGACTTTTGTACCCAATCATTGATTCCTCCCAAGAGTTGGTTGAGTTAGTTAATGCCTTGGGGAAATGAGAGGTATGGCTATACAAATTCAGGTATGGGCAAGCCACCCTGCATGGGAAATCATGTTTTGCTTCTTGGGCAAGAAAAGAGCCATGAATTGCTCCCCAATCCATTATCCATCAACCAGTTGCTCTCCCTCACGAGTTTGGAGCTACCTAGGCGTTTTCCAGCCATGTTTTTTTGTGTTTTCCTTCATTCTCAGTTGGGGGAAGGGCGTTTTTGTGTTGTATACCAATGGGGAAGAAAGGGAATGGAATTGGGGTTCCATAGAGACAGTTTTGGCTGTTGAATGACTAGTGAGTTGGGAGAGAATTCGTTTTCCTCCCTGTGAATGTTTTTCCCCATCCCACAACTCGTTTTGGTTGGAAACGATTTGGGGAAATCCCATGGCCATCCTGTTTGTAAATATCATTGTTAAAATGTGTGTATCTGTGCCCAATGACTGTGTTTTGTTGTGTGTGTAAAGAGTATGTTGGGGTATGGGTATGGGGTATCCATTGGTTTGGCTTGAGCTTGAGTGCAAGCATCCAGGGTTCAGATGTAGCCTGATAAACCCAGCTGTGGACTGGCTTGGCTCAGATGAGATGATTAATTGGGTTGTGCATGAGATTGAATGTCCCCTTTTCCTTGTAAGAATCATGCCCAGCTCAGGGGTGGCAGTTGTGTTGAGAAATTGATGAACACAACTGGCCTATGGTTGGGTGGAACGTTGCAATGACATAGCTAGTTGTCTAGGACAATTGCACAATGAAGATAAGTAATCTCTATGTGTATTTACTTCTGAAATGTTTAATTTGATAGTTATTTTGATATGCTGGATGAGCATGAATTGTGTGTGGATGTTGCTTTAATTCCGCTGTGCATACTTGCTTGATTTGCATCTGCACACTCTTGTTTTAATGGTATGAATCTAATAAATTTGGCTAAGATTATGTGAAAGCCCAGAGAATGGCATCATGTTACCTTCCCGAAATTGGGTCCACGGGTGGGTACATTACATTTGGTATTAGAGCAAAGGTTGCAGCATTGGGCCTTCATGGCTACCTACCACAGTTGCAGAGGTAAGTATTCCTCTTGCTCAACACTGATCCTTAAGAAAATTTCAAATTTTCAAAAATTTTCTAAGTGTTTTTGTTTGGTTGTGCCGACGCGTTTTGGCGAGTCTCGTGGAGTTGAGCCGATATGTTTCAGCGAAACTCGCTGAGTGGATCTGACATGGTCGGATAATTTGGCTGAGTTTCACTGACGAAGTTGCGGAAGTTCCCAGGGAAGGGAAGAAAAAATTTCAAAATTTTTCTAAGTGTTTTAGCGGCAGAACTCAGTGAGATAATCCGAAACAACGGAAGAACTTGGCGAGTTGGTCTGAAACGGCGGAAGAATTCGGCAAGTTGGTCCAAAACGGCAGAAGAACTCGGTGAGTTGGTCCAAAACGGGTCGGAGGAGATCGACGAGTTACCGATCGGCAGAACTCGGCAAGTTGCTCCGCAACAGGTCGGAAAAGACAGATGAGTCCACCGACCGGAAAAACTCGACGAGTTGGTCCGAAACGGGTCGGAAGAGATAGTTGAGTTCGCCAACCAGAAGAACTCAGTGAGTTGATCTGCAACGGGTCGGAAGAACTTGGTGAGTTGATCCACAACGGGTCGGAATAACTCGATGAGTTGCTCCGAAACAGGGAATTTCAACGATTTTCCAGGGTGAATTTCAGGCACTAGAAGTTGAAAAATGCCACGGAACTTATGCACCAAATTGCATGAAACTGAAGGATTTACAAAAAAAAAATGAGGCGCTTCCCTCAGCCACAAGGGGGAAAACCCCCTTGACCCCCGTCGTCCCTCGGAGACAGTTGTTGAAAGTGTGAAATGCACTCTCTATGCTTGGGATGAGAAGCAAGAACTGCATAGAAGATTATGGAAGCCTTATTAAGGGTAATTGGTTGTAATATGCATTGCGAAAGAGAAATGGGAGCAGCAAGGCAATGTCTATGCTTGGAATGTGCACTATGGAGGATTAAAGAGGGAACTTCCTCACCTTAAACTATTTCTGTTTATAGCATAAGAATTGCATATTTGGAAAATATCAAGGATGAATGATTACACGTATGTATATGTTGAATTACTAATTCATGATAAGATCATAGCTAATGATTGCTTGTATGCTTGGTAGGGAAGCCAAGAAAAGGATCAGCTATGATGTGGAGAAGAAACTCCATGTCATAATGAGGAATTGGAAAGGGATAACTCCTTCACTTCTCTCTTGCTATTGTATTTATATTTTCTGAGTTTTATATACTGAAAGTTATGGCATAGGGATGCTGGAAATGCAAGAGAGGAATGCATATGAATTAGCAGCATGATTAAAGAGTCATTACCTAGTGCATGTGAATTGCTTATGCATGAACATGATGTTGCATACGAATAAAGGTAGTGAAAGTTAGACATGCAATAGCCCATTAATGGTATTGCCTATGGTTGATCACCAGTAATGTTGTTGATAATGGTTGTACGAATCAGACCATAGAAGCATGATTGAAAATGCAAGCGGATAGATAGATGAAGTGAATATGCAATAAATGGCATATTAATAAACATTGCACAGTGCATGTGAAAATGTTTTTGAATGTATATGATATTGCATATTGGTAAAAATAGTGAGGTTTTACATATGCAATGAGCCACTAAGATAATCATTGTGGTTGCTAACAATTGGTTGTGCTCGCATTGGTTGTAGGACCAAAGACAACCAAAGCATGGCTAAAAGATGAGGATGATGTTGTTGCATAAGACCGACAACCTTATGAGGAAAGGATGGTGCAACAAATCTGTGATCGTGAGGTTGGAAAAAGGGACTATGTAGCCTTGGTAAGAGGCCAACTGATCAGGTAACATCAAGCGATGCTAATGACAGCGATGTAGGTAATGGTTATTTATGCTTAGTTGTGTGAATGTTGAAAGAGGATTTGGTAAGATCCCTTCAACTATGTTTAAACTATGTTGATTTAGTTTGCATGTGGTATTGAGTGCCTGAATGTGAATTCCAACCCACCGAGTATGGTGAGGTGTGGGTAAGTAAAGGCAAGGAGCCTTGAACCCTACAGTTTCTTAGAAACCTTAATGCATTTATATGAAATTATATCATACCATTTGTGTATGTTGGTTGTGAGTTTAACAACCAAAGCAAGTGATGACTTATGGTCCTGTTGTGGTAGTGCATGCTATATAAGATAGCCCTAGTTAGGCCATAATGTCTTTGGAATGCATCACATGATAGTATAGTATGCACGAATCAATGACATTGAGCTGATATGCCTTGAAAGATTTGGTAAATCTTAGGGATATGCATTGGATGAATGCATTGGAAAATTTTGTGTAAACATCATAGATGTGCATGCAGGAGTATGGGTGCACAGGTTGTGATGCATTATGTGAATGCACGGTTGTGTTATGTATGTTTCATTGTAATTAGATCATAGATGAAATGGTGGACTATTGTCAATCCTGGGACCATTTCATGAGCTTCTATGAATGCAGGAAAAAGACTGCATGAAGAAGGTAGACATGTGATGGGCTACCAGAGCACTCTATTGGAAGGACATAGTTGCATGGAATGTGAAGTAACGAGTATTTACAATTTATTTAAATTGCATGGATAGTGCGACTGTGACTTGCAATTTTATTGTGATAATGATGCATATATAGAAATGTATATATTTCATTTCATTTCAAATGTTAATAGCTGAAGGTGTTTGAATTATTAAGTGTTATAATTCTGAGATCACTTTAGTGACTGTTGTGACAATGAAATGATTATATGCATAGATACTCACAACGTGTTTGGCTGATTGAAATTTCAGTTTTCAGGTAGAAAAGTCTTGCGTATGGCAATGAGGATAAGTCCATAGCAAAGAATGGGATCTACCATGTGAAGAAGCCAAAGGTTATGAAAAGGAGGACATGTTGTAGGTGGATGTTCATGTATGGTAGCAAGGGTGAAACCATAATGGATAGAGTGATACCACTTACAAGATCCAAACAATATGAGGGTGGCCTCATGGTTAAACAAATCAATTTCTGTAGGAGACAGAATTGTAAATTCATGTTGAATTAATTATTAATGCTATTGATTGGTTATGGAACAATCACATTTAAAGTTTATTGTTAAATGTTGTTGACTGTTTGGCTATTTGATAAGTGTGCCAGGATGACACATTGCAGGAAGACCATGTTTAATGGCCTGCAGAAGCCAAACTAGATGGGAAGGATCCCATGCTTTGGAAATGGGTTTCGGGTGAAATGCCATTGTAAATGTTGATAATGTCTTAGCCGAACTGCATGTTGGTAAACCATGTGAGTGAGACAGTAAAATTATGCCAAGAAGGCATGTGTGGGTTATGGAACGTGAAAAGATTGGGGTGGAAAACCGAAGTACTGTTGACTCATAGAAGGGAGCCTCCATTCTCCGCAAATGAAGGAAGGATACATCTGAAAGGGATAAGTATTATGTAACCCTAACTCAGAATATGCATGTCTGGTTATTAGATTTAATATGCAGAGCATGTTTTATTATTTCATTATTATTCCAGACTGCTTGAGTATGATTAGGGCCTACATGTCTCACATCCGAAAGGGAGTGCACACCTTTCTGGTGCTGGGATATGATAGGGTTGTTAATATTGACTACACCCTAAGGGAATGGACGCATTCCTGGTGTTTCAATACTTGATAGTGAATGTTATGAACTATGCTTCAATTTTAGAGCAGCAATACTGATGAGTTTGCTTATCCATCTTGTGTTATCAGCTAAAACAGATGCAATTTGGTGTTGCACACGGAAAAATCATAATGAATGGTTGTTGTGGAGGTATTGATGAAGGGTTGTTGCATGCCCGATAAACGCATTCGATGCACTGGTTTGGCATTAATTGCTTGGATGTTGTGGGTGTTGTGGGGCCATGTTGGCCTGTAGTTAAGGAAGTCACCTATAGAGTTCCCAAAGGGAACCGCTAGTTTGCACCAGAGAAGAAGTGCCATCCTTGTGTGGATGAAGAATTTTTATGCGCATGAAGGGTTGTGACATGTGTGAAAGGATGATGCAAGCCTAAGGCTGAGTGGTAGAGCCTTGACCTATAATGGTCGGTGGCGCAGTTTCCTTCCATTGGTCGATAACCCAGATGAATGTGTTGGCTCGGAAATGGAGAGGGCCAACCAGGTATGGGACTGTTTGGGCACCACGATTGCTTGGTAAATCCAATCAGCATGAAGGTGTACTGGTTGGGCATTAAATACTTGATGTTGTGGAGCAGCATGCGTGCTGGCCAAACATCCAATTCCATATGCGATCCCAAGGCTTGCAAAGCGAAGCAGGATCCTGTGGACTAGAAAGGAAATGCACAATACAAATAAGTATTCATTTTCATTTAATTCTTGTTTGGAATAAGGAAGATTTCAGGTATAAGGCTTCTAACAGCTAAGCTGATACACTATCATTTCTTTGTTGGAAACCTTGGGCATTGCAGGAAAGCAAGGACCCTGAAAGAACTATAAAATTCTTAGTAAACCAGAGAGTAATTGGTTGGGCACTATAAATTTCTTGGTAGAACCAGAGAGTAACTGGTCGGGCGCTATAAAGTTCTTGGTAAATCCAGAGAGTAACTGATGCTCAAATAAATTCAAAGAATAGTTGGTGGGAGCATTAACCACTTGATGTTGTGGAGCAACCGGCTTGCTGGCCAAACACTCCTTAATTAATTGATAAAACCCAGTCGGCGTACTGGCCTAGCATTGACATTCGAATGATTGTGGAGTAGCCTGTGTGCTAGCCCAACATTCATTATTGTATCCACAGGAAATCCAATGCTTGTAAAGCAAAGAAGGAGCCTATGGAATAAAGTGAATACATCCAATACAGATAAGTATTTGGTTATATTGCAGCTTCTTGCTTATTTAATAGGAATATACATGTGTATGTGATTTGGATCTGATTTCCTAAACCCTTGTTTAGAGATAAACCCTATGAAAATAAACTAAACATGTGAATTGATTCAATGTTTGAGTGTAGGTATTGTTGGAAGCAAGAACTACGAAGGCATCCTAGGGATGCATGTGGAAATGTGACCATCCTAAAGAGCTCAATATGAGCAGTAATGAAAGATGGTGCTAGTGGACATGTGTGGGTCTTAGCAGCCAAAGGTTCTGTAGGCAACAATGGGGGAGGATTCCCTAGTTGAAAATCCTTAGACAGACCTTAGACACTAAGTGTCATAGCCAAGAAATGACACGTAAAACATTCACATTGAAGTGAAAGAGGCTAAGGAGCACGAAAACCAGAGTTGTGGTGTGGCTCCGAATTGGAACAAGACTAAGAGGGGGGGGGAACAAGACTAAGAGGGGGGAACTCTTACTCTTCTCTTTCCTTTTTGATTGATGCATTTCAGAAACAAAGGATTGTTGAATGCATGTTGTGATTGGAAGTTGATTGTGTTTATTGCTTGAAATGAATTGTGAATGCTGAATTAGTTATTTCCCTATGAAAGGATGAACATGAATGAGTTCATGTGTATGTTGGGAAAGCATGAAAAGTGTGGAAGTCTCATGAGTGAAGCATGAACAGAATGTCCATGTCAATTGGGAATATAATTGACTAATTTTAATATTGTGTTATGCTTGTCCTAATAGGAATTGGCATGATGAGTCTCACATGTGAGAAATTGAAAGCTATTGATTGCAGCTATTACTAGCCAAGTGTTGCTGGTGAGAAAAGTGAGAGCCAGTCGTGCACCGTGATCATGGCAGCAGACCAAAAGCTATTTGATTTGGCTGAAAATATTCCTCAAATAGTTGCGAGGACAACAAGAAAGATGGCATCCATGAAAATTCCAGACTTGTAGATCAGTTGGAAGGTGAATAAAAGGAAGGGATTGTTGTGGAAGCAATGCCCAGCTATAGAGATGGAAGATCAAAGCCAGCAAGAGCAGTTGTGGAAGCCAAAGGACTTGGTCCTGAAAGCTCAAAGTAAAGAGATGAACGCAGGACAGACCTGCCACCCATTGTGGAATTTTGGACATGTGTAAAGTGGGTATATATTCCTAAGTATTGGAACACCGAGGACGGTGTTATTCCAAGGGGGAGGGCAATGTAATATCCCCATTTTGACCCCACTATATTAAAATGTAAATGATGTAATATTGTTATGAAATCATGGTGAGGAGCTCAAGGCCAAAGCCCCGCCATTGATTTATTGATTCATACAGTTTGCATGCTATCCAAGCACATTGGAATTTCAAATATCATGTAAATATGCATTTTAATAAAATACCCACAACTAGCTATGTAATGCAACATGAGATGGGGGCATGATTTTACAAGGAATTGGGAGGGAAATATTCAAACCCTTGGAGCCAATCAAGTCAATCCAAGTGTTAATGAGAGAACCCATCAAACCCTCAACTACCCATGTTGACTTTTGTACCCAATCATTGATTTCTCCCAAGAGTTGGTTGAGATAGTTAATGCCTTATGGAAATGAGAGGTGTGGCTGTCCAAATTCGGGTATGGGAAAGCCACCCTGCATGGGAAATCGCGTTTTGCTTATTGGGAAAGAAAAGAGCCATGAATTGCTCCCCAATCCATTATCCATCAACTAGTTTCTCTCCCTCACGAGTTTGGAGCTACCTGGGTGTTTTCCAGCCATGTTTTTTTGTGTTTTCCTTCATTCTCAGCTGGGGGAAGGGTGTTTTGTGTTGTATACTAGTGGGGAAGAAAGGGAATGGAATTTGGGTTCCATAGAGACAGTTTTGGTTGTTGAATGACTAGTGAGTTGGGAGAGAATTCGTTTTCCTCCCTGTGAATGTTTTTCCCCATCCCACAACTCATTTTGGTTGGAAACAATTTGGGGAAAGCCCATGGCCATCCTGTTTGTATATCCCATTGTTAAAATGTGTGTATCCATGCCCAATGACTGTGCTTTGTTGTGTGTGTAAAGAGTATGTTCGGGTATGGCTATGGGGTATCCATTGGTTTAGCTTGAACTTGAGTGAAAGCATCCAGGGTTCAGATGTAGCTTGATAAACCCAGCTGTGGACTGGCTTGGATCAAATGAGATGATTAATTGGGCTGTGCATGAGCTTGAATGTCCCCTTTTCCTTGTAAGAATCATGCCCAGCTCGGGGGGTGGCAGTTGTGTTGAGAGATTGATGAACACAAATGGCCTATGGTTGGGTGGAACATTGCAATGACATAGCTAGTTGTCTAGGACAATTGCACAATGAAGATAAGTAATCTCTGTGTATGTACTTCTGAAATGTTTATTTTGATGGTTATTTTGATATGCTGGATGAGCATGAATTGTGTGTGGATGTTGCTTTAATTCCGTTGTGCATACTTGCTTGATTTGCATATGCACACTCTTGTTTTAATGGTATGAATCTAATGAATTTGGCTGAGATTATGTGAAAGCCCAGAGAATGGCATCATGTTCCCTTCCTGGAATTG
This sequence comes from Larix kaempferi, assembly GCA_027924585.1. Classification (NCBI taxonomy): domain Eukaryota; kingdom Viridiplantae; phylum Streptophyta; class Pinopsida; order Pinales; family Pinaceae; genus Larix; species Larix kaempferi. The sequence continues at coordinate 3,401,472 of BSBM01000541.1, read as the reverse complement.
GGTCCGTGGGTGGGTACATTACAAGCAATCACTTATCACCCGACCAAATTGGTCATTTATCACTTAGTCATAAATTGCTTGAATTGCTTCATGAGTTGGTCATATATTTAGTTATTTAGTTGGTCATTAATTATCATTGTTGGGTCATTAATTGTCACTTTTTGTTCATTAATTGTACCTTGTTAGGAAAGGAAGATGGTTGACTACATTTCATGAGTAGGGAATTAAGTGATGTTGTCATCCCTAACGCACTTTGATTTTACAATCAACTTGGTGTCAAGGCCTTTTATCAAGGCAGTAGGATTGTTGGAATGCTAAACTAATAAAATAGGTAGAAAAAGTAATATGTGACTCCCTAGTCATTATTCATGGGTGCCTCCCCACAAATTGAGACAATATTGATGTAAGTGAGTTATAACTAGCTCACTATTTTGTGTTGGGATCACAATCCACCTAAATGAGTAGGTTGTTATATTAATGAAAATTATCCGCCTAAATTAATGAGTTGTTACACTGGTGATTATACATAACACCATTCTTTTTTCTCCATAAGAGAGAAATTACTTTAAGACAATTTTAAATAGCTTGTCTCTTGTTTTCGGTGGACTTTTTGGAGTTATAGTCTATGTTTTTTTAATCATCTGTTTGAAACATATTCCTTTTTTTTTAACATAAACCGAAAAGGGGTTTATATTATAAAAAAATTGTGCACATCCATTCATTACAAAATAAGAGCTTAAGCTTGAGCTCTGAAGTATTCTGAATAGAAGCCATCAAATTTGTTCTAACCCAGATCTAAAGAGTTTTATGTTTTTCTTCCTAGATATTTCCATAACAGAGGAGGAATATACCCTTACATACTGAAAAATTGAGCAATTTACAAAAAAAAATTAAACAGAAAGAGGAGAATAGTTTGTCATTCCTGGAACCCTTGCAGACCCTAAATTTGTTGTTGGGTAGAGGCTTCATCCATTGGCAACATATCTTCTGCTAAAGACTCCTGGCAATGGCTACATTGTGCCATCTTAGCCATCTTCAAGATTTCATCTTTGATAATGTCCACAGTTCCCATAAGTTCAATTAGATTCCTCTCCAAATCATCAATGCGAGAATCCTCACAGGTGAGTTGTTGTGAAATATATCTCATATCCTCTGCAAATTCTCAGTTTTCCTTGAGGCCAGCGCAAACTGATTCATAAACACTCCTGAGATGATGCTTAAATTCGTGTACAATGGCCTTCAAGTAATCCATTCCTTACATTAAACATGCCATTTTTTCGGAATGTTGGACGCAGTCAATGTTATCATAGAAATGAGGTGAGGGAGACAGGGAAAGTCTTGAGTCGGGGCTATCAGAGATACTACCTTCCTCGCAAGCCACATAAGTGAGGTAAATACCTCCCAGATAATCCCACGACCACTTCAACGAACCTTCTTTAGAAACCTTCCCTTCTACTCTTGAGAATGACAGAGTGCGGGACATGTTTCCTGAGCTTAAGCCAAGAGGGTTTGAGTCTTGGGAAAGGCTCCCATTTAATGCCGCTGCGGGACTCCTTCCAGCTGAAGGACAAGCGCAAGCATTTCCATGCCCACACATCCTCCCATTGTGTTCAGCTGGGGACAATTCATTCCTCCAATAACTCCAACGGGTCATATCAAAATGTGTGAGGCTAACAATCCTAAGGGATAAATTTGAATCTTTGCTTGCCATCCCCATATTGCACAACTTCTAAGCCAAGGTTGAATCCTCTATTAGCTATCTCATTAGCAGTTCTATTGTTTTCTCTTAGTACGTGTAGTTATATGACCTCATGTGGAATGTTTAGAAGAGTAATTCATTTGTATATTCTTTTACACCGGGGAGTTCCTTTAACATAATCATCTCTCATTTTTTGAATGACTTATCTCGAGTCTCCAAAGACCATTAGATTAACGATGTTTAATTTGGAGGCAATTTCCAGGCCACGAAGAAGAGCTAACCATTCATCTACGTTATTATATTTTTCTCCCAATCCCCATGCAAAGGAGCTAACAATTTTTCCTTCGAGATCAAAGATAATCCCCCCCGCACCTACCTCCCCTAGGTTTCCTTTAGTTTCCCCATCGAAAAACAAGGAAAAGTTGTTCAGTGACCTCCACCACTGCTTGAATACTTATTTCTTATTTCTTATTTCCCAATTTGATGGGGCCTTCTTTATTATGAACTGAAAAGGCCTCGTATTCACAAAATTTTGGCACCACATGGTTTCTTTCAAGGTAAGAGATTCCGAGCTTGGGAGAGAGATGCCTTTGGAATTGAGACTTTTAGCTATCATATTTGTGGCTTTGAAAGCTGCTCAATTATGGCCTACCTTCTTCTCCTCAAATATACTTTTATTTCTTTCTATCCATACCTGCCAACATATATTCATGGGGATCGTTTTCCATATTCTTAGGAGGGTGGGATTTTTGTGGAGGGAGCCCGGGTATAATCTTTTCCATTTTTTGATCATTTCAACAACCTACCCAGGAGGAGAGTAGTTTTCACACACTGTCCCCATGACTTTCTCCCAAACTTGCTCAAAGAAAACGTTGTCTAAAAAATGGTGTTGGGAATTTTCAGAAGAAGCTTTGCATAAAACACAATGCGAGGGTCCTTCTATCCCTCTCTTTAGAATATTGTCAACTATAAGGAGTTTATTATGGCATAGGAGCCAAAAGAAAACATTAATCTTTGGTATGCAATTAGAGTTCTAGACCTTTTTCCAAAAGTTAGAAGTTGGCTTCTTGCTATTGTTTTCCAGTGTGTTGTAACCTTCCTTGACAGTATAATAGTCGGCTTGACCCCAAACACGACAGTCTTTGATGCGGAGATGAATGGGGGATTTTTCATGAAGGAATGATTGCAGAGAGGAGTACTCTTGCTTTAACTTATTTGGAGGATCAAGAGTTATCCATCCCTTCCAGGACCCTGAGCTCTTCCAAATAGAGATGTCCTTCAGAAAATGAAAACCTGAGTTTTGCATCCATTCTCTAATCCCTGCTAAATATGGGAAGGAACCAAGAGGGGGAGAGCCTAGAATATTGTATGTACAAATATTTATCTTCTTCCCATTTCCAGGAATCCAATAGCGATTGTCTTTAATTATCCCAACAGAGGCTTTGCATAAGTTCCAAGTATTGGTACCTTTCCCAGCCAACAAAAGGTCTATAGTTCTTATATGAGGTCTTCTTATATACTTTTTCCTGATAACTTCTTTCCACCATTCCTTCTTACCGGATATAATTCTCCATATTAGTTTGGCTCCCATATCTTTATTCATTTGGATGGGTTCTCTAATACCTATCCCTCCTTCCCTCTTAAGTTCCTTTACTATATTCCAATTTACTAAATGAAATTTTTTACCTTGGGTTCTCCCTCCTTGCCAAAGGAATTTTCTGATTTCTATACTGATATTGTTCATCACATTATTTGGAGCCAGGAGCATTGCACTGATAAAAACCAGATAGGAAGAGAGAACATAATTTATTATAGTGACCTTTCCTGCCAAATTTAGCCACTGCATTCCCAAGACTGGATCTTACTTTTTATTTTCCGGGTAACAGAGGACCATGTGGAAATATTTGCATTATTCATGGTGATAGGAACTCCCAAATATTTAAAGGTAGTCCAGTCAACATTTTCTTTTACCCCAAGATCCGCCGCTAAGTCCCTTAGGAGCTTTGGATTACAGTTCCAACCATATAGATTGCTCTTGTTTTCATTGGCTTGTCCCCCTGTGACCAGAAGATAAAGATCTAAAGTGATTTTAAACTGTCTAGCTATCTATACTGAGGCACACACCATAAGAATTGTATCATCTGCAAATTGTGCATTATTTATTGCTTGAACTCTTATTTCTATAGTAATACCTAGAATTATTCCTTCTAACATTAACCTGTTGAGTCTTCTACTGAAAGAGTCTGCCACGAGGATGTAGAGGAACGGAGACATAGGACAACCTTCACGTAGACCCCTGGAGACACTAAAAAAGGATGTGGGCCTCCCATTCACAAGTGGAGCAATCCATGGAGACCCAATACAAGATTTGACCCATCTTATGAAATTATCAGAGAACCCATATTTTTCAAGAGTCAACATTATAAAATCATGTCTAATTCTATCAAAGGCATTAGCTAAATCGAGTTTAATTTCCATACCTGCTGATTTTTTCTTTTGACTCGAATGAATGGCCTCTTGGATCAACATGATGTTATCATAATTTTTTCTTCCAGAGACAAAACCACCTTTATTTGTTGATATTAACCTGGGAAGATGCCTCTTGATCCTATTTGAAATGATTTTGGTCAATATATTGTAAGAGGAGTTACAAAGGGATATGGGATGATATCTATTTATGGAAGAGGGGTTCTTCTCTTTTGGGACAAGAGCAATGAAGGAGGAGTTTGTGGCCCCGCCCATTCAGTCCATGCTTCTCATCCAATTCATCATTCTAATAAGGTCTTTCTTGATAAAGGGCCAACTTTTCCTGTTGAAATGAATTGTGAAGCCATCAGTACTTGGAGCCTTGTCCGGGTGGAGAGACCAAACTGCTTTTCGAGCTTCCTCCTCAGAAATAGGTTCACAAATGGTGATTTTTTCTTCCTTTGAAATGAGGGAGGGGATATCCCCACACATTTGCTCCATCTCAACCTTGGACACCTCTTCTTCTTCATTGTATATTTTTTCAAAGAAATCCTCAATATCTCTTTTTATCTCTTGCTGATAAGTGATTTTTCCTCCATTCTCTTTGTCCAACTCTAATATTGTATTTTTCCTCTACCTCTCCTTGCACTGATTGTGAAAATTTTTGTGTTCCTATATCCTCCCTTCAACCAGAGACTTCTGGAGTGCATACGACATTCCTCTTCTTCTTTTCTGACAAGGTCTTGGATTCTCCTATCTAGATCTTTTTCCTTTATCAAAATTTCTTCAGTGACTGGATTTTCTTCCATATTTTCTTGCATTTGGTCCAAGGCTGCTTGCGCTTCTTTTTTCCCAAACCATGGTCTTTATAGTTACTCGCTATTCACTTAGTTAAGGCCAACTTGAAATTTTTTAATTTTGATTCCCATATAAATCCTGGGGAGCCTATTACACGTTGTTTCCACACATCTCTCATTACAGCCATGCAACCTTCAGTGTTCAACCATAATGGGTTGAATGTGAAGGGGATGGGGCCAAAATTGCCAATTCTTGTGAAGTAGAGGACTATAGGTCTGTGATCAGAGATTGCTACTGACAAAATTTTTGAATCCAGAATGCAGGGATTATTAAGTCAGGAAGTACTCACCAGAAACCTATCGAGTCTTGTTGCAATACGTCCCGGCCCAAAACGCTTGTTGTTCCAGGTGAAATTCCCTTTTTTCGTTTTGATATTTGTCAAATTCCAAGCATTTTGAAGATCTTCGAGCCTTTCTCCAAAGGGATCCCTTACTTTGGAACCTCCTTTTCTCTCATGATTCAAGATAGTTGCATTAAAATCCCCTGCTATAATACACGAATTGAACATCCTCCCTTCTCGTTGTGATACTAGGGAGTTCCAAAAGTCTTATTTTTGACCCGCGACAGTAGGGCCGTATACATTCCCGAGCCAAAAATTCTCCAGTTTCGTTAAGTCTTCAAGCTCAACTAATAGCCAAAATCTATTGGCAATGAAAGAGCGTAACCAGAAGTGGGTTTTATCCCACCAGGTAATGAGGCCTACAGAGGCTCCTACAACGTTAATTGCTTTACCTTCTCCATTCGCCCAAATTGTATTCATGGCATGAATACTATATTTTGCTTGCATTTTGGTCTCCTGTATCATGAAGATTGTGGCATTTTTCATTCTCTTAATCCTTTTTACCTCTTCCATCTTTTGCTTGCTCCCTAACCTTCTACAATTCCAGGAGACCACTTTCATTATTTCTTAAGAAATTGGAGTGGGGCCTTGTCCTTCTTTTCCTCTGTAACTCCTTGAATTTGTTTTCATGTTGATATCCTTATGTGTTGACCTAATGTTCCGGATTTATGCAGGAACGAAATAAGATAGCATATACAGAGATATATCGCAAATAACACAGTGATACAGTAAACACATATTTTATTAAACAGCGGAAATAGAACAGATTGTAAAATACAATAGCTGGAATGGTGGTAGCTATTTCTGAGAAGAGATGTGGCCGCTATGCTCATTCGTGCCAAGATGAATACAAAGAGAGGCCCAAAGGGCCTATTTATCATAAGCATGAGGGAAATATTCCCAAACATCCAAAAACCTAACCCTAGGAGATGAACTGTCATAAAGTTTGCGGCCCCAAGGTGGTTAGTTGAACAGTCAACTTCCTGGGGTCATAACTTTTGCATACGATCTCTGTTTGGGGTGCTCGGTAGCCCGTTGGAAAGGTCTGGATGAGATTTACAACTACCAACTAGGACCAAATGCATGGCATTGACAACCATTTGACCCACCAAATCGCCAAAAAAGGTCGTTTAGGGCCTCAAAACGGATTCGGAAGTTCTGGACCCGAAAAAATGCTAAAAATAGTAATTTACCAAAATTGCCAAAAGATTGTTTTGAGCCAGTTGGAAGAGGTGGGACGCCACTGATATCCACCTGGATCACCTAAGCTGGTTTTCTTACCCACCTCTTTTTCCCGAGCTGCTTCCTGTTCTCTTAGAGTTTTATTGGGATTTCGTCCCTTTTTTGTTCGGGGCTCCTCTTCTTCTTCTTTACTTTCCGATGTCTCTTCCATATTTTCGCTAGTTTTGGACCTTGTCACCGAACCCCTTGAACTAAGAGAGACTTCATGTCGAATTTCGACGCGGGGCTGCAATGGAATGTTGGAGATGTAGTTCTCCTCCTAATCTATATCTATCGGAACATGAGTTTTTTCCTTGTCCTTATAGTCTTCTTGTTTTATCCTTGACCTTGGATATTTCCTTAGTTTTTCCCTCTGATGGTTCTTGTTCTTCCTCGTGATCTTAATTGGAGAGGGCTTGAAAATTGTTTGATTTCAACTTCCTCTTACTTGGAGATTGCAGAGGTATGGGATTTTTTTTATTCCCTTTCTTCCTGGTCACTTCATTCCATTCTTCCCCTTGGCCTTCTTCTGATTCTTGCTTCTTCCTTTTTGGACAAAGCCTGGAAAAGTGGCCATATTCATGGCAGACTTTGCATTTGAAGGGGATTTGCTCATAGTCTACTGTCTGCAAGTGATTCCATCCATCCATGGAGAGGTTTATAGCTTCTGGAAAACCATTTTCTAAATCTACTTCAACACAAATTCTTGCACAAGAGAACATTGGCACTTTGGTATCTAACTTATCTATATAGTTCCCAAGAGTGTTACCGATTGCTCTCAAATCTTCATCATTCTAGAAATGTAGAGGGAGATGTGGAAGCTTTACCTAGACTGGAATAGCTGAAGGGATACCTTTTTTCGGGTCAAAGGATGGATCCCTCTTGTTGATGTACATGCCTCTGGGTCCCATGAAGTTTGGACCATTTCTAAAGATCAGATCTCTATCTTCCTTTTTCTAAAAAAGGAATACAAAAAACCCTTTGCCACAAAATATTTGTTGTACTTCTCCTTGAATTAACGACCTCTAGTTTTTGTTTATCCAAAGCTCAGTGATCCCGAGGGAAGGCCAAATATCAGTGAAGTGGCCAACTAGTCCTTTCTCGGATAGTGCTACGGATTTACACTTGGAAGCTACGGATGAGAGTTTCACTTCTGGTACTGCAACTTTCTTGACAAACTTAGAGTCATTCAAGGGGGGGGGGGGCTTACAGGAGGTGATTTGGATCGCAACGATTTTGCGGAAGCTCTCCTCCAAGGTCTTGCGTCGAGCCTGTGGATCAGAGTCTGGAGGAGGAGGAGGGTCCATCTTGCCAAAATCCTAGCCTGTCTCCCTTGAATCGAAACCCTAGAATGTCGACACTCTCCTCAAACTCCCGTCTATCGGATTCTCTCTTCCTCCTGAGGACTACGTCATTGTTGATAACTCTTATCCCGTTTTCCATCTTTTTGAAACATCTTTCTTTAACATCAATGTTGAATTATATTTAAACATAGATGTTGAGTTATATGTAAAAGGTGTATTTAAGTCCAAGTTTTCAATTTGTTAAAAAAGTTTTAAAAGTCATTATAAGAATAATTGGTGAAGCAGATTCTTTATTTATAAAAAATAATTGTCACGTCCCCATTTTGACCCCCTTTTTCATTAAACCGTAAATGATGTAAATATGGTTATTTAATCATGGTGAGGAGCTCAAGGCCAAGGCCCCACCATTGATTTAGCGTTTTATGTATCGGCAATTAAAATAGATGCCTATGGCTCTTGTGCTAGATGGGCACAATGTAAATGAGACATCATGTAAATACGAATTTTAATGAAAATACCCACAACTAGCTATGCAATGCAACAAAGAGATGGGGCATGATTCTACAAGGAATAGGGAGGGAAATTATTCAAACCCTTGAGCCAATGGTGTTAATCCATGTGTTAATGAGAAAACCCATAAACTACCAACTACCCATTTTGGGTTATGGACCCAATTATTTAATTCTTCCAAGAATTGGTTGAGGCAGTTAATGCCTTGGGAATGAAGAGGTATGGCAGCCAATTTCGTGCATGGGAAAGCCATCAACCTGGGAATTCGTACTTTTGCTTGTTGGGCAAGAAAGCACCCACGAAATGGTGCCCAAAGCCATTCTGAACCCATTACGTTCTTCCTCTCACGCAGACTGAGCTCACTGGAATTTATCCTCACGTTTTTCACCATAACCCTGCGTTTTTCCATGCCCAGGAACTCGTTTTGGGGTATTGTGCAGCAGCTAGGGAAGGAGGGACGCGATTTGGGACTGAGGGAGAGGTCGTTTTTGCCCTTGGGGCCATTTTTCTGGAATGGGTTTTTCTCTCCCAGTCGAATTTTCCTAGTTGCCAATACGTTTTGAGTCTACCCATGTTTTTCTGAAGCTCAGGAAACCCCATCTCATGCATCCCACTGTTGAAACGTTTTATCATGCCCAATAAGAGTGGCTCTGCTGTTATGAGCATCCCAGTTTTTGATTTGAACCTGTGAACAAGAAACTTGGAGTGGTAGTGGACAGAATTGGCTTGATAAACCTAGTGAAGGGAGTAACCTCTCAAGAAGATCAAGAGGGCTTTGGCTACTTTTCTATGCACACCCTGAGAGCACTAGAAAGGAAGGTATGGATTGAGGGACTGTGTGGGAGTGAAGAGAATACTTCCTTGTGTTGGGTGTGTAGGCAGTGTGGGTGCCAAGCTGAATAGATTTGGGAGGGGTATCCTTAGCTCTGTGGTTGAGCTCACTAGCTTAGCAATTCTTCCTTTCCATTTCCTAGCAGCTTGATAAACCCAATTGTATATTGGCTTGGCTCATCTTGGTGTATGCTTGGCTATGTGTGAGTCTGTTGTTCCCTGATTCCTTGTAGAGATCATGCCCAGCTCAGGGGTGGCAATTGTATCAAGAGTTTGATAAGCACAACTGGCCTATGGTTGGGAGGAACGTTGCAGATGCATAGCTAGTTGCTTGGGACTACTTTGTTAAGATAAGCATCCTCTTGTGTTATCTTTGCAATTATTATTTGATGAATATATTGAATGTATTATGGATGTGTAATTGATTTATTTTCGCTGTGTTTTAAAATATTTATGCATCTTCATATGTCTTTTATATCTTGTGAAAACTAGCTGAATAAGTTCATGGGGCTAGATGCCCGGTTTAACATCACGATCCTCTCCATCTAACTGGTATGATGGGAGGGGACGTGACAGAATGGTATCAGAGCTGCTGGTTGCAGCATTGGACCTCTATGGGCCAAATCCAATCACAACCACATGGGAAGGATTCCTTCCTGATCACCACAGGTCTCAGCATTGGGCCTAAACAGGCTAAGTTGGATAGATTACAGAGGTAAGATCACCTCCTGCTGAGCAGCAGTCATCACTGAAAGAAGGGAAGATTTCAAAAAATTTCTTAAGAGTTTTTGGAAATTTTTATTTAAGTTTGTTTCGGGCGGAGTTCGGGAAATCGTTCCGAAATTTCAGAAGAGTTCCGCGAACTGCCCCGAAACTGCGGAAGGAATTCTCTTCTAAAATTGCAGAAGGAATTCTCTTCCGAAATTGTGGAAGGATTCCGCGAGTTGTTCCGTAACGTGGAAGAATTCAGCAAACTGCTCCGAAACAGCGAAAAAAATTTCTAAGTGTTCGGCGTCGAAAGGAAATTTTCGGAAGGAATTCTCTTCCGAAATTGCAGAAGGAATTCTCTTCCGAAATTGCGAAAGGATTCCGCGAATCGTTCCGCAACGCGGAAGAGTTCGGCGAGTGGGCCCGAAATTTTTCGGAAGGGTTCCGTGAATGGCTCCGCAACTGCAGGAGCATTCGCCGAATCGCTCCGCAACTGCGGGAGCATTCCACGAATGGATCCGCAACTACGGGAGCATTCGCCGAATCGCTCCGCAACTGCGGGAGCATTCCGCGAATGGCTCTGCAACTGCGGGAGCATTCGGTGAATTGCCCCGCAATTGCGGAAGCGTTCAACGAACTGCCCCGTAGCTGCGGAGAGATTTGTAAAAAAAATAAAAAAAATGAGGGCACTACCCTTGACCCGCCCAGCCACAAGGGGGCCAGCCCCCTTGACCCCCTTTTCTTTTTCCCCCTCATATGTCGTTGATTGTAAGAAAATTCGATGATTTGACAATTGTCAATATAACATTTTCCCACGTGTATGAAAGTAAGTTATGAATTCTGAGAATATAATGCAGCTAACAATTGTGTGGATGAACACATTCTGCAGAATCTCAATTACAGGGCAGTACTCTAGATAGTACAGTTGGAAAAGTTTTGAATCTTGGTTGGGCCAAGAAAATCAACATTATGGATGATGCACAGGATCCCTATGAGCCTGAGACAGATGCCATGGGGGAGAACATACATGTTGAAAATGCTGAAACAGAATCTAATGGGAGAAGAAATCAAGAGACTCCTCCAGGTATTGCAGCCACCATGAGAAGCCTAAGGGTGGAGTTGCAAAGCTGTAGGGAAGATAATGAAAGGATGATTAAAGCTCAGGAAGAACAAAATCAGTTGAATGCAGCCATGTTACAGAGTTTGACAGACCTCCAAAGGCAGATAAACTCTGGGCATCAGACATCAAATCTAGAAAGGGGTGGAAGTAGTTCTAGGAGGAATTCCCGCAAGAGGGCCAGTAGCCCAAGAAGAGTTTCTATAGACACAACATATAGTCCAGAAATCTCTTCTAATGAATCATCTGACTCTGAAGAATCCATTGAGGGTTCAAGTTCTTCATCTCACAGGAGCAAGAGGAAGAGGCACTACAAGAACAATTCACATGGGGAATTTAAGAAGGCGAAACCTCCTACATTTGACGGAGAGGTAAAGTCTGGTCAAGAAGCTGAAGCTTGTCTTCTTGGAATGAGAAAGTATTTCCAAGTCCAAGAATACTATGGGAATATGAAGGCAAGGGTTTCCATCTTCAACTTGAATGGAAGAGCATCTATATGGTGGGAACACATCAGGCAAGTGAAGAAGATCAATGCAAGGAAGATTGTGTGGAAGCAATTCAAAAATACTTCAAGCAGATGTACCTCTCTGACAGGTACTATGATGATAAGATCAAAGAGTTCCATGAGCTGAGACTAGGACAATCGACCATGGAAGAATATGCAAACAAGTTCTTGGAGATGCTGAGGTATGTCAGGTATATTCGAGATGATAAGGTAAAAATTCAGCGTTTCCTAAGTGGACTGCCCCAATCATATAAAGATAGAATTGAGTTTGATGAACCTCGAACTCTAGAGGAGGCCATAAGAAAGGCCAAGTATTGCTTTGATCAAAACAAAAGAAAACCAAAATTCCATAAGGCATGGAAGGATAAGAAAAATGAAAAGTTTGATCAAAGGAAGAAGGGGTTCAAGCCTCCTCAATTCAGGAATCAACAAAGGCATCCATCACAGGTTGCGACTAAGCCAACTAGGATGATGGGAGACAAGCCAAGAGATCCAAATGAGCCAAGAGAACCACTTCAATGTTGGGGTTGTGGAGGAGAGCACATGCTTAGGAACTGTCCACATCGGAATGGGAATGCAAATCAAGTTCACAACATCTAGGGAGCTGGAACTGTGGGTCAAGTGGCGAAGACAATCCCTAGAATCTATGCAGCACTAGACGACCGCCAAGCAGATCATCAGTCAACTGTGGTTGAAGTTGAAGGTAAGATTGCTAAGCAATCTGTTTCTATTTTGATTGATCCTGGATCTACTCACAGTTATGTCACTCCTAGAATTGTTGAGGTTTGTGCTTTCAAGAAATTAAAGCATAGTAAATCATGGTTAGTTCAACTAGCCACTAGAACCAAGAGAAAAGTTAGTGAAATAGTAGAGAAATGTCCATTAGAGATGGATGGGCTATTCACTTATGCAAATCTGAATATTTTGCCACTTGGTTCCTATGACATTCTCATTGGAATGGATTGGTTAGAAGCACACAGGGTGAAACTTGACTGCTACAATAAGACATTTGAATGCATGGACGAAGAAGGAAACCCGAGGGTTGTAAAAGGCGTTCCAAAAGTGACTTCTGTTAGATAGGTTTCAGCCATGCAGCTGAAGAAGTTCTGTAGGAAGGGATGTCAATTGTATGCAGCCCACATTTTAGAGGCAGCAGAGAATGAAACTCTTAAATTGGAGGACTATCATGTATTGCAAGAATTCAGGGATGTTTTTCCTGATGAGATTCCAGGACTTCCTCCAAAGAGATACATTGACTTTACAATTGAACTTGTGCCAGGAACGGAACCAGTATCTAAGACACCGTACAGGATGAGTACACCGGAATTGCTAGAATTGAAAATGCAATTACAAGAGCTACTGGAAAAGAAATATGTTAGGCCAAGTGTGTCCCCATGTGGAGCACCTGTTCTATTTGTGAAAAAGAAAGATGGAACACTCAGGTTATGTATTGACTACAGGCAATTGAACAAAGTCACTATGAAGAACAAATACTCATTGCCCCGAATTGATGACCTTTTTGACCAAATTAGAGGAGCAAAGGTATTTTCAAAGATTGACTTGAGGTCTGGTTACCATCAGGTAAGAATCAAAGAAGAAGATATTCATAAGACAGCCTTTAGAACGAGGTATGTACACTATGAGTTTGTAGTGGTACCATTCGGTCTCACAAATGCACCAGCTACATTCATGTGTCTCATGAATAATGTTTTTAGCAAGTATTTGGACAAGTTTGTTCTTGTATTCCTAGATGACATTCTCATCTATTCTAAGAATGAAGAAGAGCATGAAGAACATTTGAGAATGACAATGCAATTACTAAGGGAGCATAAGTTGTATGCAAAGTTGAGCAAATGTGACTTTTATAAAGATAGAATTCATTATTTGGGTCACATCATCTCCGACGAAGGAATATCTGTAGAGCCTGAGAAGATTGAAACCATTATGAATTGGCCAACTATAAGGAATGTGACTGATGCGAGATCTTTTATGGGCCTTGCTGGTTACTACAGGAGGTTTATCGAAGGATTCTCCAAGGTTGCAAACCCGATCACTTCTTTGCAAAAGAAGGAAATAAAGTTTGAATGGTCACCAAGATGTGAGGAAAGTTTTCAACGGTTGAAGAATCTTCTTACAAGTGCACCAATTTTGAAAATTGCAGACCTGGAAAAAGAATTTGTGGTGTGTATCGATGCATGCAATCAAGGACTTGGAGGAGTTCTTATGCAAGACAACCACGTGATATGCTATGAGTCAATAAAGTTGAAGGAGCATGAGAAGAACTATGCTACTCATGATATAGAGCTTGCAGCCATAGTACATGCTTTAAAGATGTGGAGACATTACTTAATGGGAAGAAAATTTGAGTTAAGGACAGACCATTGTGGTCTGAAATACTTGTTTGATCAGCCAACGTTAAATGCTAGGCAAGCTAGATGGTTGGAATTTTTGTGTGAATTTGATTTTGAAATCAAACACATAAAAGGGAAAGAAAACAAGGTGGCTGATGCACTCAGCAGGAAGGCACATGAAATGCATGTGTCAGCGCTTAGTACTTGCCAACCAGATTTGAGGCAGCAGATTGTTAACCATATGGTTGAGGATGAAGTGTATGAGCAGATAAAGGGAAAATTGCGGCAGCAAGGCCTTGGCAAGAAGAATGAAGGCTATCACTTGGAAGAAGGCGGACTTCTTACTTATAAGAATAAAGTCTATATTCCAAATGCGGCAGATTTGAGGAAGATTGTTATGGATGAAATCCATAAAGCTCCATACTCTGGTCACCCAGGATATCAGAAAACAATTGCTACAGCAAGAAAATATTATTTCTGGCCAGGGATGAAGAAGGATGTCGCTGAATACATTTCCAAGTGCATGAAATGTCAGCAGGTGAAGGTTGAACACCGACACCCAGCAAGTTTATTGCACCCAGTGCCAATTCCAGACTGGAAATGGGAAATAATTTCCATGGATTTTATTACAGGATTGCCAATGACCATGAGACAACATGATTCCATCATGGTTGTGGTGGACAAGTTAACAAAGGCAGCACATTTTATACCGGTTAAGTCCACACATAAAGCCGATGCCATTGCAAATATTTTCATGAAGGAAATTTTCAGATTACATGGGTTGCCTAAGGCAATAATTTCTGACAGGGATACCAAGTTCACTTCCAATTTTTGGAAAGGTCTCTTTGCCGATTTGGGTACACAGTTGAACTTTAGCACCGCGTACCATCCTCAAACAGACGGGAAAATAGAAAGAGTAAATCAGGTACTTGAAGACATGCTTCGCATGTATGTAATGGACAAACCATCCAAGTGGGAGGATTATCTACACCTGGTAGAGTTTGCATATAATAATGGGCAGCAAGAATCACTGGGAATGAGTCCATATGAGGCTTTGTACGGCAGAAGATGTAGGACACCAGTAACTTGGGACAATCCAGTAAACAGAGTTGTACTTGGGCCAAAATTGCTTACGGAAATGGAACAAGAGGTTGCAAAGATCTAGCAAAATTTAAAAGCAGCCCAGGATAGACACAAAAGCTATGCAGATAAACATAGAATGCATAGGGAATTCAATGTTGGGGATCATGTGTATCTTAGAGTAAGATCAAGGAAGAGTTCCTTGAAGCTTGGGAGTTGTTCCAAGCTATCACCTAGATATTGTGGGCCATTTGAAGTGCTTGAAAGAATAGGGCCAGTTGCATATAGACTTGCATTGCCTGCTAGCACTAAAGCTCATAATGTTTTTCATGTCTCTTTGCTTAAGAAATATGTACATGATCCTAACCATGTGATTAATTGGGATGTGATCCAGGTGGAACCCGAGGGAGAATTCCAAACTGATCCGTTGTGCATCCTAGACAAGAAGGTAACATTGCTCTGGAACCGAGCCATCGGACAGGTAAAGGTGCAATGGAAGCACTACGGTCCCGATGAGGCTACATGGGAGCTGGAGGATGCCATGAGGGTGGCATATCCATTTTTGTTCAATTTTGATGAGCACTGAGGACAGTGCTAATGTAAGGGGAGGGGAATGTCACGTCCCCATTTTGACCCCCTTTTTCATTAAACCGTAAATGATGTAAATATGGTTATTTAATCATGGTGAGGAGCTCAAGGCCAAGGCCCCACCATTGATTTAGCGTTTTATGTATCGGCAATTAAAATAGATGCCTATGGCTCTTGTGCTAGATGGGCACAATGTAAATGAAACATCATATAAATACGAATTTTAATGAAAATACCCACAACTAGCTATGCAATGCAACAAAGAGATGGGGCATGATTCTACAAGGAATAGGGAGGGAAATTATTCAAACCCTTGAGCCAATGGTGTTAATCCATGTGTTAATGAGAAAACCCATAAACTACCAACTACCCATTTTGGGTTATGGACCCAATCATTTAATTCTTCCAAGAATTGGTTGAGGCAGTTAATGCCTTGGGAATGAAGAGGTATGGCGGCCAATTTCATGCATGGGTAAGCCATCGACTTGGGAATTTGTATCTTTGCTTGTTGGGCAAGAAAACACCCACGAAATGGTGCCCAAAGCCATTCTGAACCCATTACGTTCTTCCTCTCACGCAGACTGAGCTCACTGAAATTTATCCTCACGTTTTTCACCATAACCCTGCATTTTTCCATGCCCAGGAACTTGTTTTGGGGTATTGTGCAATAGCTGGGGAAGGAGGGACGCGATTTGGGATTGAGGGAGAGGTCGTTTTTGCCCTTGGGGGCATTTTTCTGGAATGGTTTTTGCTCTCCCAGTCGAATTTTCCTAGTTTCCAATACGTTTTGAGTCTACCCATGTTTTTTTGAAGCTCAGGAAACCCCATCTCATGCATCCCACTGTTGAAACGTTTTATTATGCCCAATAAGAGTGGCTTTGCTGTTATGAGCGTCCCAGTTTTTTATTTGAACCTGTGAGCAAGAAACTTGGAGTGGTAGTGGACAGAATTGGCTTGATAAACCTAGTGAAGGGAGTAACCTCTCAAGAAGATCAAGAGGGCTTTGGCTACTTTTCTATGCACACCCTGAGAGCACTAGAAAGGAAGGTATGGCTTGAGGGACTGTGTGGCAGTGAAGAGAATACTTCCTTGTGTTGGGTGTGTAGGCATTGTGGATGCCAAGTTGAATAGATCTGGGAGGGGTATCCTTAGCTCTGTGGTTGAGCTCACTAGCTTAGCAATTCTTCCTTTCCATTTCCTAGCAGCCTGATAAACCCAATTGTATATTGGCTTGGCTCATCTTGGTGTATGCTTGGCTATGTGTGAGTCTGTTGTTCCCTGATTCCTTGTAGAGATCATGCCCAGCTCGGGGGTGGCAGTTGTATCGAGAGGTTGATAAGCACAACTGGCCTATGGTTGGGAGGAACGTTGCAGATGCATAGCTGGTTGCTTGGGACTACTTTGTTAAGATAAGTATCCTCTTGTGTTATCTTTGCAATTATTATTTGATGAATATATTGAATGTATGATGGATGTGTAATTGATTTATTTCCGCTGTGTTTTAAAATATTTATGCATCTTCATATGTCTTTTATATCTTGTGAAAACTAGCTGAATAAGTTCATGGGGCTAGATGCCCAGTTTAACATCACGATCCTCTCCATCTAGCTGGTATGATGGGAGGGGACGTGACAATAATCTTGTACTGAAATTTTATAACTCAGTCTCTAATTTTTTTAACATTAAAAATTAAGTTAAAATATTATGTCACAATTCTTGGTCTTATCATATATGCTTTTAAATTAAGCAAACTTAAATCTATTTTAAATGTGGATTAAGTAAACTTTCTTTTATTAAATTTAACATTTTTAAGTTTATAATTAGAGAGCAAGTAGTTAAATTATTTTTTCATAAAAAAATCTAATTCAATTTTTTATTTATTTATTTTTAAATTAAATCAACATAAATCTATTTTAATCTTAATCCATCATATAAACTTTCTTTTGTTAAATTTAATATTTATAAATTTATAATTAGAGAACAAGTGGTTAAATTATTTCTTCATAAAAATTTCTGATTCAAATTCTTATTTTTTTTGTTTAGCATTAAAAAATGATAAAAATATTAACATAAATCCTTTTTATTTATTTATTTATCAAATAGTTGATGGTTGAAATTAATCAAATCACTAAAATCACTTAATATGTAAATTTGTTTATCATATAAGATAGATCTAGACTTGTTATAATTCCTTTCAACTTTTATATAGAGATGATATTTCTGTTTATGTTTAAATTTAGTTTATCTTTTTTTTATTTTATTTTTAATAAGTTTTATATAAATCATTGGGTCCAAGAGGCCATTCTACAATAAAGGGATGTGTAACACCTTCTATGCTCATCCTGGATTTGACACATGTCTTTTTTATAAAATAATAAAATATTATAAAAATAACATGTAGCTAAAATTAGATTTAAAACATTTACATTTACAATGACACACACACACACACATATATAGCTACATAAATTAGATAAATTAAAACACTTCTTCAACATTTACATTCTAAAAAGGGGTTTGCTCATTGATAGATTTGATCCCTCTCTGGGCTTGGTACACCCCCTTTTAAAATGGATCTATACTCATATATATCAAATCTCTCTTTTTTCTATATAATAATATTTTTATTTAAATTTATATTATATCTCAAAAAAATATTTATAAATTATATTCAAATATATCAAACAAACAAACAAATGTGACACCCCTAGGTGCACCCACATAGCCCGCAACCATGAAGCATGGGTAAGTGGGGGTATTTAAGACTTGTGACTTTTATTTAAAGCATATCATCTCATTTCACTTCATTTATCAGTAAAACTATACCCAGTACCTTATACTATCTAACTTTATTTCCAACACATCCCTTACTTAATTTTAATATATTAATAAAAATACATTTTTATTGTGCAAAATTATAAATAGTAAAGATGTAAATTTTACACTCTACTATCTTAATTCAAATCCCTAATAAAATATATCAAATCCAAACATATAAATACCCCTAAAAAATCCTAAACCTATACACATGCATATGCATATACATATTTATCAATAATTAAATTTTTATTATGCTAGTATATTTTAAATATAAACCTATATACAAACACACATACATATGCATATACATATTTTGCAAACCACGCACGAAGTAACTGATTAAGGTTAACAGGTCTCGGCTGTTACATATATATCTCTGTACAACAACTAATCTGAATCTGCTGAAACCAACACATAATATATCTGGATCTGAATCTGCTCACCCTTAGCCATGACTATGAGGAGGACATTGCTTTACATTTCGATCAGGCTTGCTCTCATTCCTTCAATCCCTACTCCCGCCCTTATCACTTTTCAATCCCTTCTCATTCCTTCAATCCCTTCTCCCGCCCTCGTCAGTTTTCCTGGTAAAGGCTTCCTATATTCCTCTCGCGCTTCACATTCCTCCTATACTTTCAATCGCGACACAGAGAAGTGCATCAAAACACTCTGTAAAACCAACAGGCTTTCAGAGGCAGTGGAAACCTTCAAGCAAATGCTTTCAGCTAAATCTATTCCCAACCTCATCACCTGCACTTTTCTACTAAGTAGCCTAGTCCGAGCGAATCGACATGAATTAGCATTGTCTCTTTACAAACATATGATTGAATTAGAATTTGTTCCAGATCTTGTAACTTTAACAGTTGTTATCAATTGTCACTGCAAAGCAGGTAGAGTGGATCATGCATTCAAAGTGTTTGACGAAATAATAGCACGCGGGTATGTTCCAAATGTTATAACCTTCAATACCCTGATGAAAGGGCTTTGCCGGGAGGGCAGAATAGAGGACGCCGTCAATCTTTTTCTTCAAATGGTGGGCAAAGAACAGGTTCCTGATGTTGTTACATATAGTACCTTAATAGATGGGCTCTGCAAGACGGGGAAAACCCGCGAGGCGTTCGGTTTGTTGGCTGTTATGCTGCAAAAGGGCCATGAGCCTGACACAATCGTACTTAGTACGCTCACGAATGGACTTTGCAAAGAGGGTAAGCTCCAAGAGGCCAAGGAACTACTGTATAAAATGTTAAAATATGAGTATAACCCCAATGTCTTTACATACACTGCTCTGATTGATGGCCTTTGCAAGGAAGGCAAGTTGGATGAGGCTAAGAAGCTCTTCAATGAAATGCCCGTATGTCCCGATGTTGTTACATACAGTGCAGTTATTGATGGTCTCTGTAAGGAAGGCAAGATGGACGCGGCTACGAAGCTCTTCTATGAAATGCCTAATACAAATATACGCCCTAATGTCATTACATACAGTGCATATATTGATGGTCTATGTAAAAAAGGCAAGTTGGATGAGGCTAGGAATCTCTTACATGAAATGGCCAAACAAAACTTATGCCCTGATGTTATCACATATAGTGCCTTCATTGATGGTCTCTGTAAGGAAGGACAATGCCAAGAGGCCACCGAGCTGCTTCAAAAAATGCTGGATAAAGGATACACTCCAAATGTGATCACATACAATGCCCTTGTTGATGGTCTCTGCAAAGAAGGAAAGTTGGACAAGGCTAGGAAGCTCTTTTATCAATTGCCCAACAGAAACATATGCCCTAGCATTGTCACATACAATGCATTTATCGATGGTCTCTGTAAGGAAGGGCAATGGCAGGAGGCTACCAATTTGCTTCATGAGATGTTGGATAAAGGATACACTCCGAATGTTATCACATACACTGTTCTTATTGACGGTCTTTGCAGAGAAGGCAAGCTTAAACAAGCTCTCCGGTTGCTAAATGTTATGGTGCAGATAGGCCACCAGCCTAATGAAATCACATACAATACACTTATAAATGGATTTTGCAAGGTGGGTAATCTGGAAAAGGCTAAGGAGGTCCTTCAAGGGATGCCAGAGAAAGGTTGCACGCCTAACCTAGTTACCTATAATACAATAATAGATGGACTCTGCAAGCATGGCAAGATAGAGGAAGCTCAACAGATTTTCTATAAGATGCCAAAGCAGGGTCTCAGCCCTAATGTGATTACATACAACACATTGATGGATGGACTTTGCAAAGTGGGTAATCTTAAGGAGGCAATAAAGTTATTTGAACAGATGAAAGATAGCAGTCTTGTCCCTGATGTGATTACATATAGCACCCTCATGGATGGATTGAGCAAGGAAGGCACGCTCCAAGAGGCAAATAAACTATTGGATGGACTACGCAGGGAAGGCACCGTCATGGATGGCACATTCCAAGAGCTAAATGAAGAATGGGATGAAGTGTTAAAAAAGGTGTGATGCCATTATTTATCAGTAAAGAAAGGACAATTGCATGAACCAGAACATGACAGAACATATGGAAACGGGGATCGCATAGATCCACATGTTATGTATCTTAGATTTTCACCATTCATAGCTTTGTCTATGAGCAAAATATAGGCATCTCGAGGTTATTTTCAGATGTGATTCTGTATAAGCAGATGCTTAGTTGATTATTAAATTATTTTACGGTTTTTTTTAAGTTTAAAAAAAATCCCATATGTTAGTTTTTGGTACAACTGAAAGTAAAGGACTGTACTTCATATACTTATTTAAGGTTTAGAATTAAATACATAGCATTTGCTGCGAACAACCTTTAACCATTTTATATGCATATTTTGTATCCTTAGAATAATGAAAGTTTGTATTAATTTAAAAGAAAAAATATAATATTTATGTTAGGACTACATGATTTTTGTATAACATTTTGTTTTAGGTTACAAAAAATTGTTATGATGTTTAAAGATAATTCGTTTCAATGTTACATGGGTTATTAGAATTTTAGTTATTAATGGATTTTATGTTTAAGAGAATTTGTGTTAGATTATTGTATTTTATATGTTAGTTAATGGAGTTTTATGTAAAGTCTAGTTATCTCACCTGAAAAAAGCTAAACTAGGATCATTAGTTATAAAAGGACTTTTAGGCATTATAGTGGGGGTATTTTTAAAGCAAGTAGTTTGTAAGAGAATGGTTTGGCAAGGATTATTGTCCTCTTGTGTTATGATGTTTAAAGATAACTTGTTTCAAGGTTACCTATTGATACTCCATGTTTGTCATTAGAATTTTAGTCATTTACATTTTTTTGTTAGTTAACAAACTTGATTTCAAGATAGATATTATGTAGAGTTTAGTTATCATATCACATATTCTAAACAAAAGTTTCTAACCACTTATCATATTAGTGATATGCTAGTTGTTGTCACTTTTACCTCAATACATTTGAAAATCAACCCTTTTAGAGGCCCATTTGACCTCATCAAGCCAATCTGTAATTAGGCATTGGATTTCCCTCTCAACCACTAAAAAAATCATAAAAAATCAGGTTTATTTTTCTATTTTAGCAATCCAAATATTTCTGGCAATAAAATAGAACTTTAGATTGCATTTACATCTTGAATGCGTTCATTCTCTCATCTAAATTAGGACTGCATTTTATGGTTATAAAATATGTGATTCTTAGCCTCAAATCCCATAACCCAGTTGCTTTTGGCCTCATAATACTATTGTTTATTCATTCTTTACTAAGCTGAAATATTGCATGAGTAAATCTAGAAATAAATATTCTATAAAAAATCTCAAAGACATATTTACCTAAGCCCATATATCCCCTTTCCATTTATCATTTGTTGGACTTAAATTGCCATAAGGATGCCCCCCATGAGCTAGAAAAGAGTTAATAGTAAGAGAGAAAGATAAGGCTATTGTGGGGATAGTGGGGGGATAGTGGGTAGCTTATCTAAAGTTACTTTTGAGTTCTCACATTGTATGGTTGGGACTTTCACATTGAGTAGAACCTAGTGGGTATTATTATCCACATTGGATACCTACTGTTAGGTGGAAAATCACTCCCACAGAATCATTTCACATGAACAAATTATTGCACAAATAACTAATAAGTTTCTAATTGTTATTTGTATTTATTATTGCCATTGTATGTTGTGCATCAATGGTGAATCCCATGAACTAATTTAAATGAATTATATGCAAAATTATTTATATTGTGTATCTTTATAGAACGTGCATGATTCAAACAAATGAGATATGTTTTATATGCATATTTGATTTTTGTGAGAACTCTGGTTGGTATTTAAAAGAAAATTTGTTAAATTTGCACCTTGTTCAGAAAAAAAAAGGCAGTTGAGTGTCATGAGCAAGCAATAAGGGATTTATTGCGTATTGTTGTCCATATCTATTAGACGATGATCAGTCCATAAGGATTGTTCCGTCTCATATGTGGATTGTTTCTTCCATTGTAGTTGTATTTGACAAAATATCTCAAAATGAAGAAACAACATAATTGTATATTCTATCACCCAAGCATTAAATGAATCTGGAAGGAACAATTAATCAATTTAATAATTATAACTTTGTCGATGATCATAACTAATTAGTCAAAAAAATGTTGAGATGATGCAAAATTATGTGAAATTTCATCAAATCTTCAAAAATTCCAATACCCACGACACACGCTTCCTTAAACATATATTCATGAAACAATTATGTGAGTCACTACACTTCTTACATGGTGTGTATATATGTTAGGTATATGGTGTTTATGCTTTTTAAAGAAAAAATGAATTATGCTTAGTCAATTCACATTTTAGAGGGTCAAACTATTATTTTAATGTATGTTTGATTAACATGAGTGAGAAGTTGACCAATAAGCAATGTAAATAGATGTATTTTTTTTAAAATTTCTCTTATGTCTAGTTATTATAAAATTTGATATTATTCATTTTTTTTAATTACTTTATGTTGGAGTTGGTTAAACATTCTATATTTTGAATTTTTTTATTATCATTTTTGTATTGGACCATAAAAATCACCACTTTTCAATATTCAAATTGCATTTTTAATTGTAGAAATGGATTCAATATCCTCAAAAACCCTTGGGCACCATATTATGTAATTATAACAACCTATATTTTATAATATTTATATTTATTTAAATTGATTATTAAAAATAAATTATAATAATTAGCTGAAAAATAAATGTATACTTCACATCTTTATATTGTTTTAATATGCTTTAAATTAGACGTAAGATGATATATTTTAATGTGTGGTTGCATATTTTCATAATAATAATGTGTGGTTGAAATATGTAATAAAAGATGTAGTTTATATTTCTACAAGTTTAATTTTTTTTGCCACTCAAAATTAGTTCATTGGATCCAGTGCTAACGAAAATATTGCCAAATATTTTATGCTTGGAAATTTAACAATCAATAAGATTTCTACACTTAAACAAAAATGGATCCATAAAATTTTCACTCCTAATATTTTTTTGTTAAAAAATATGATAATTGTCTTCCTTGAATGTTTGTTCATAACTATTACTCATACATATACTATATTCATGATATGCATAATAACCTCAAAACATACAAAGATTTGTCTTCAAATCAAATTATTTAATAAACTTGTTGATTAATCTATGTTGCTTCCATGTTTACATTCATTTTCCAATGAATGTTTATCCATAACTATAAAACCACACAAAGTTTTATATTGATAAAATCAATCATTAATTAGATTTATTGACTAGGTCACAACTCTTTTAATGATTGTGTTGGCAATCCATACTAGGTCACAACTCTTTTAATGATTGTGTTGGCGATCCATACTAGGTCACAACTCTTTTAATGATTGTGTTGGCGATCCATGTCACCTCCCATGTCTACAAACTTGGTAAGATGGCAACAGAGAAGCACGATCCTAATATGCAATGTTATTTGATGAGTTCACAAAGCTTGGTAAACTAAAAAATCCTTGAAGATATTTTGTAGAATTAAATGGAAGTAGGCTTTAAGTCAAATGTTGGTGTTTAAAATAAATGGTTTAGGGTTTTTGTTGGAATATTCTCACCATCACATCTTGGATTTCCATGCATGCATTCCATGCAGCACTGCATGCATCCAGTCAGTAGCAGTGGAGTCTCCTAGCACCTAGTCCCTATTTTGGGCTCCCTGGAGCTTGTTTATGGTCATTATTAGCCCTCCTAGCCTCTCATGTGCCCTTGTTTTCATCGCTGTAGTTACAAGTGCACCCTTCCCCACGGATTTAGGAGATCTATCAGTCAATTCCATCAGTTAACTAACTGTAGCTCTTAGATTGACTGCTACTAAGTTAGGAGCACCCTACTTGACCACTAACAGCTAGTATGCGCCCTCCTTGGAGTCTCCCTCCCTATTATTGTGCTCACATGGTTAAGTTATGCTCAGTTCTACTCCGGTTGACTGATCATTGACCATTGGTGGCCACTAGACCTTATCGGGAGATGGTTCCAATGCAAACTAAGCCATGGCTTGAGGAGAATTCTAACTCTCCTAGTGGTATCAAATTCATTCTATTGTATTGACATATTTTTTCCAGCTTACAGCTGATGAATGTATCAACAACAATTTCTCACATCTTTTGATTTTAATGTGTGAATTTGATCATATTTATTTCTAATTCTTCTCTGCAATTAACCTAGTGAAATTGTGAGGTTTGTTCAAGCTTAGTGATCTACCCTGTGGAATTTCACGTGGTATCAAAGCTAGTGAGAGCTTTTTCAGTAGTAGCATTAGTTGCAAAAATTGCAGCAGTTTATTGAGCAGTTGTTTTTCAGTAGGGCACCAGAAGCCTCTAGATTTCCACAACAAATACTTGTGCTATTACCTTGAATTCATTGAAGCAATCCAGTGAGGGCTAGCCAGGTGTGAAGGATCCAGATAAAAGTTCCTACTGCCCTAAAGCAGCGTTCAGTAGATTCTGTAATATTCCTCCAGACAAATTTCATTGTTTTTGCAGGTTATTCCATCATAAGAAGTGCATTCAATAGCTGCTATGGATCTCTCCTTGATTCCAAAACTCACCTCCTTCAACTACTTCGAATGGAAAGGACAAGTAGAGATCTTCATGCTCAGCAGAGATCTCCACAGAGTCTTACATGGGACTAAGGTCGAACCTAATGGTGCTATAGAGAAATCCAAGTATCTAAACAAACTTGATGAAGCAGTTGGATTGCTACTCCTTAGCATTTTCAGAGATCTACTATTTCATCTCACTGGTTTGAAAACTCCCAATAAGGTTTGGACAAAGCTCAAATCCTTATTTGGGAAACATGATGATTTGAGAGGGCATCAATTGGAAAATGCGTTAATCTCTCTGAGCCACAACAATTTCGAATCTATCACAGATTTCTTCACAAGGTTCAAGAAATTGATTGTGCAGCTAAAGCAATGTGGAATTGAGAAAGAAGACAAGCAGCTTATCCTTGCTATACTTTCGAAACTGGGCGCAAACTATTTTGTGTTTGTATACACCTTCCAAACAGTAAAACTTTCCATCCCAAATTGGAAAATTCCCTCTCTAGATGCATTAATCCTCTCTCTCTCAAAGGAGCAGGACAAATTGGTGCAAATGGGAGTCATCAAACCAAAGATGGATCAAGCCCTTACTACAGGAGAAGGAAATAATGCAAATGGAAAATGGAAGCAGAAGGGTAAGGAAAATAAATCCTATGAGCATAAGTCAAGAGAGAATCCCAAACAGTTAGAAGGGACTTCGAATTCAAAGAGAGGCAAGCAAAACCAGAAAGAGAAGACCAAATGTCCATATTGCAACAGAGTTTTTCATCGTGAAAGTGCTTGCATGAAGAAGACCATTGATCTCATGGCCCAACTTCTAAAGAAAAAAAATCTTCTATTACCTGCAAATGCTAGAAGAAAATAAGTTGATCCTAAATCAGAGGACAAAGAGAGGTGCCATGCACTCATGTCTGGAACTTCTAATGACTCCTCCTTCATCATAGATTATGGAGCATCTAGGCACAAATGCTAAACTATGAATAAATGGTGTCATTTCCCCAATACCTTGTTATTTGCACTTGAAGTGGTATCAAATTCGAATGGTTCAATTAAAATATGATGTATTATTGTTGTATGGAGTGCCATTAATATGCTGAAGAAGTTTCATATTCATTAGAGAAGCATTGGGAGCAATATTCTTAAGTTTCATAACCATTTGTGAAGATTTACTATCATTTCACCCCGTGTTTACAAACATCTGATTTATGGAAGTTGTAGAAGCCTATAGAAACTAATTGATGATGAATTTGGGATCCCATTGAAGTCCTTTATCAATACCATGTTTCTGTTCTAAAATTTGGGAAGGTCGTACAGTGTTTGGGAAGCCATCCTTGTTCCTAACCCTTGGGGGTTTTGAACCTCGATTTGACTAATAAAGTTCCCTATTTTTCCCTGATTATAAATTAATGTTGCAGAAGTGTTTTAAGAGTGTCCAAAAATCCATCATCTTCATTTACATGTATGAATACCTTCCAAACTCATTCAGACCCAATTCAGAACCATTTGGAGCCATTTGGAAGTAGTTAAGTCAATACTAGTCTAAGGGTCGAATTGGTCAAAATTTGCAATTTTTCCTAGTTTTTGCAAATTCTTAAAAAGGGACACTACAAGTGGTATCAGAGCATGGTACTTGCACCTGATGTGGCTGACCATTAATGAGGACAAGAATTCATGGACCACCCTTAGAACCTGAAACCGAAAGTGTTTTTGTTGAAGAGGAAGAAGTAGGAAAAGAAGTGCATTTTGTTGAAACTATGGCTAGGGATGAGAAGGGAACCTCAGAGGACAAGGAGGAATTTACTAAATTCATGAAACCATTCTTTGAAGACATGAAAAAATAGATCATGAAAGGGTTCGAATTGTTGGCTAGTCAACTTGAAAGCAAAGGAGCGATAGGAAGCAACAACAGTTCTTTTTTCAAGGGAAAGAAGGTAATGGGTGCAAGTCTTTTCTCAAGAACAGGACCTCATAATAGGCCTAATGAATTCTAGAGTACACCAAGGCCTGATACACATAAATTTCTTGAGGCCAAAGAAGAACCTAACACCCAATTTGATATGCAGGAAGTTGTAAAAGAATGGGAAACGTTGAGTGAAGATTGTAGAAGGACTCTACCCTTTGAGCAATACTTTAATGTTTCAAACAAACTTAAAATGAGGGAAGGTAATAGGAATCCATTTAATAATAAAGAATTGAATTATGCCATTGGAAAAATGCCCCTTCCCACTTTTGATGGCTCATCTCAAAGTTCTGCAAATACTTGGGTACAAAAACTAGATGTGTATTTTCAGCTGAATCCAATGGTGGAAGAGGATGCTTTAAAAATGGCTATGTTGCATCTCGAAGGAGAAGCCAATGATTGGTGGTTCCATGGTATGAAAACTTGGGACATGATCAGGTTACAACATACGAAGAATTTGTTGACAGGGTATTAGAAATATTTGAGCAAAAAGACCCAGAATTGCCTTTCAAAGAACTAGCCCAATTGAAGCATGTTGGAACCCCTGTTGAGTATATGTTGGAATTCCGAAAACTATCAGTTAAGGTGGCTGATATATCTATGGTAAGATTATCATTTCTCTTTACTGAAGGTTTGGTTGAACCCTTAAAATGTTTAATTATGTCCCACAAACCTAATGCATTGAAGGATTCCATGAACTTGATAAGAGATCTACAAAATGTGCTACCTAGGACAAGGTTTCCTCCCAAGCCTAACTTCCCTTCCAAATTCAGATTTGAAAAAATCCAAGGCAAAGAGATTCATTTGGAAAGGATAAGAAAGAGGGACTAAACATGGAAGAACTCAAAAGAAATAAATTGTGTTACACATGCTTCCAACCATGGGTACCAGGGCATAAATGTGCTAAGGGGAAAGCACAATACATTGAAGTATTTTCTGATAATGATGAGTATGAAGGGGGTGTGGAAGGAGAAGGACATATTTCAGACCAATAAGAGGGATATTATACAGAAGAAGAATGGAAACAAGAATAAAATCATCCTTCACCTGGAAAAGGAAGGATGGCAGTACTTTCATCAGTGCCTCATTTTCACACTATTCAATGCAAGGGAGTGTTACAAGAACAAAGGGTTTTGGTATTGGTAGATGGAGGAGCCACACATAAATTCATTGATGCAAACATGGTGGAGAGGAGGAAGCTACTTACTAAACCATTCGATGGCTTCACAGTCATCATTCCAGGTCACAACACTATGGAGTGAAAAACATGGATTCCAAAGCTAGAAATCACCATAGGTAATTACACTTTTTTTTATATTTTTTATGTGGTTGATGTTGCTGATACTAATGTGGTCTTGGGAGTGCAATGGATGTACTCTATAGGGGAGCATACAGTGAACTATCAAATTCCTGAAATGAGATTCAAAGATTCAGAAGGAAAACAAAGGGTTGTGAGAGGGCAACACACCTATCCGAATCAAGTAGTGACTTCCCATAGTATGAGGTCCATATTGAGGCATGGAGATATTGAGCGGGTTGTTGATTGTTACATCACTTCACCCAAACCAAAAATAAATATTTCAGATTATCCCAAGGAGATAAGGCAGCTACTACACAAATATGAAAATGTTTTTGGAGACCTCCCTCCTGGAAGGCCACCTGATAGAGGAGTTGAGCACACCATTGTTTTGGAGGTGGGAACTTCACCTATAAAATGTTAAAAAAACAGGATCGCAGAGAAATAACAATAAACATAAATGCAAATATAATCACACACACATTACAAGAGAGACACAGATATATCGTGGTTCACCCCAACTTGGGCTACGTCCACACTGAATTTTCCAGTCCTTATTATTATTACCGTCCAGCAAGGTGAAGGGATACAACCTGCAGTACAGCTGCTACACTTCCTCTTCACTGTCTCACAGTCACTCTCGTGATCTTAGAGATCTTTACAATGCATAAAACCTAAAAAATATCAACCCTAGCCGTATTACAATGTCTTTCTTTTATAGGGAAAATACAATGGGAAAATTACCATGGGATACCCAAAACCATGGGCCCGCAAAAAAGCTGGCGAAAACAGCCCCAAAAATGTAGAATGGGTGTACAGTCCTCCGGGGTGCACGGCTAAGACAATATCATCTATGAGATTGGAAGATCTGGATCCACAACCAACATAAAATCCCCACCATATAGACATCCAAAAATGTTAAGAGGGGAGATTGAAAAGACTATTCAAGAACTCTTGGAGTTGGGACTCATTAGACCAAGCTCTAGTCCCTATGCTTCTTCAGTTGTTTTGGTGAAGAAGAAAGATGGGACCTTGAGAATGTGCATTGATTTTAGATACCTAAAAAAGAAGACAATAAAAAATAGATATCCCATCCCAAGAATAGATGAGCTCATGGATGAGCTACATGGAGCAAAATTCTTCTCAAAAATTGATCTTAGATCTGGTTACCATCAAATTCGAATGAAGGAGGAGAATGTGCATAAAACAACTTTCAGATGTCACTATGGCCATTTTGAGTTTCTTGTCATGCATTTTAGTTTGACCAATGCTCCAGCCACATTTCAATCATGCATGAATCAAATATTTTGCAAACAAATCCATAAGTTTGTTTTGGTTTTCTTTGATGACATTCTAATTTACAACAAAACATGGGAGGAACACTTGCACCATCTAGAAGTTGTCTTGAAAATTTTGCATGAACAATCTTTGTTTTCTAAGTTGTCCAAGTGTGAATTTGGGTTGAAAGAAGTTTTATATCTTGGGAACATCATTGGGAAAGATGGAGTGAAGGTGCACTTGGAAAAAATAAGAGCTATTCTTGAATGGCCATCACCCAAAAACATCACAACATTGAGAGGCTTCATTGGAATATGCACTTACTATAGAAAATTTGTGAAAGGGTTCTCTAAATTGACTGCTCCACTTACGGATTTGACCAATAAGGATGCTTTCAAGTGGGATGAAGAGGATGAAAAGGATTTCCAAAAAATGAAAGAGGTAATGAGTAGTTGTCCAGTACTTGCATTACCTGATTTTACTAAACCATTTGTCTTGGAATGTGATGCATCAGGAGAAGGGATAGGGGTTGTCCTAAAACAAAATCAACACCCCATAGATTTTGAGAGCAGAAAGTTACAGCCACATGAGAAGACCTATTCTATTTATGACAAAGAAATGTTAGCCATCATGCATGCCTTGGCCAAGTTTAGACAATACTTGGTGGGAAACAAGTTTGTAGTCAAAACTGACCATAACAGTTTGAAGCATTTTCTCACACAAAAGGACCTCAATGAAAGGAAACAAAAGTGGGTAAGCAAAGTCCAAGCCTTTGATTTTGACATTAAATATGTTAAGGGAAATAATCATATTGTAGCATATGCATTATTTAGAAGACCATCATTTTCTCTTATGAACATTTCAAAAGATTGGAAAAATATGCTAATAGTTGAATATGCCAAAGATAGTTTTGCTTGTGGTGTGTTAGATGGGATCAGAGGTGATGATAGGTACAAGGTTTTGATGGTATCAGCTACTACAAGGATAGAATATGGTTCATGGTTCGAATCTCAAGCACAATATTTTGAAGGAAGCTCATGACTCTCCTTTAGCAGGCCATCCTGGTTTTTTAAAGACATATAGGAAACTAAGGGAAATGTTCTTTTGGAAAGGGATGAAAGAGGATGTTCTAAAATATGTGAATGAATGCAATTCATGTCAGCAAAACAAATCTGAACATACACATCCAGCTGGTCTATTGCAACCATTTCCCATTCCACAACAAAAATGGGAAAGTGTCTCCATGGATTTCATCACAGGTTTGCCCAAGACTTTGGGTAAGGATTGCATTTATGTTGTGGTGAATAGACTCACTAAATTTTCTCATTTCATTGATATTACATCATCTTTTATTGCTACACAAGTGGCTGATCTATTCTTTAGAGAAATTTTCAGATTGCATGGACTTCCCAAGAACATTGTGAGTGATAGAGATCGCACATTTATGAGTGCCTTTTGGCAAGAACTTTTCAAGTTGGTTGGCACTCAATTGATTCCAAGCACAATCTATCATCCTCAAACTGATGGCCAAACAGAAAGAGTGAATCAATGGTTGGAAGGGTACTTGAGGAGCTATGTTGGTAAGCAGCAGAAAACATGGGTGAAATGGCTACATTTGGGTGAGTTTTGCTACAACACTACTTTCCATATGTCCATTGGCATGTCTCCTTTCAAAGCACTATATGATTATGAAGAACTTACATTTTTTGAGCACATATTTGGTGATAGTAGAGCCCCAAAAGCTAAATATTGGGTGGAGGAAAGTCAAGAGATTTTGAAACTCCTAAAAGACAATTTGCAGGTTTCCCAAAATCAACAGAAAGGGTGTGGATCAACATAGAGTGGAAAGAACTTTTCAAGTAAATGATTTGGTCTATTTGAGGCTACATCCATATAAACAAACATGCTTGAAGGTGAAAGGGTCAGAAAATCTCAAACCAAGATACTATGGTCCCTACAAGATAGCTCGAAAAGTTGGGGAGGTGGCTTATGAGTTGGAGCTTCCGGAAGGGAAAAAAATTCACAATGTATTTCATGTTTCATGCCTTAAGAAGGCTATTGGTCAGCAAATATCTGTTTCAAAAACCCTCCCTCCATTAGATGATGAAGGACAACTCATACTTATTTCAGAAAAAAAAATTGAAGTCAAGAGAAAGAAAATTGAGGAGCAGGACCATAAGGGAGTATTTGGTACAATGGAAAGATTTTCCAAGTGAGGATACCACATGGGAGGAGGAACAAATTTTGTAGCATCCTAATTTAGAATTTCTTGAGGGCAAGCAATCTTGGGTGGGGAGGACTGTAATGTCTCCATTCAAATAAATCTCAAGAAGATAAAATCCCACCAATCTACTAATTTCCTAGGTTGGGGTGGAGACCTTAAATTTGGAATAAAGAGACTAATAAACCCCAAATGGAATTTATCTTGACATAAATATATTAAGAGGGGATAAATAAATAGTTATGATGAGAAAATAATATGGCACTTGGTCATGGAGACACATTGGTGGTGTGGGACCCACACAAAGCTAGATTCCCCATGCCACATGGCATTCCACTCTCACCCATTTGAATTCAAGGTGGAGTCCACTAATATTGGGGGAGTTGTAAGTGCATAATACTTGGCATGACTCATGAGGTCTAAATTTAGAGGAAGAGTAACTCCCATGGAAGAGGAAGAGGCATTTTGGAGCTAGTGGGACACTTGGGCTAGATTCCCTAGCTTCTATGACACCAATGATGAAGATGCCTATGACACTTATGACAAAATCAGACCTAATGGCTGACATATAACATACATGAAATGTCAGGGATAAAATATCCTCCAAGAAGGTGCACAAGGGAGTTAGGGCAGCCAAAGAGACACCTATTCGAATTGAGTGAAGGAGGAGGCTAGAATTGGAGGGACAAGTGGAATACTTTGGAATCTCTTCCCAATTCGAGTTGGCATGAAGCTCATGGATGGAATTCGATTTAAGGAATCCTTATGAAGTTTATAAAATTCAGGAACAAAGAAAGAGAGCATCTTTTGATCATTTTACATTTTGCATTTGGAGAGGAGAGCTAGTAGAGTGCTATTCTACTTGCCTTAACACCAATTTCGAGGGTGAAAGATTCCCATCCTAATTTGCAATTGGAGGGGCCATTCAGAATTTCATTTGGATATACAATGGATTCCTTTGTTACAAGTTGAAGCTACAGGGAATCTCATGGTCACATATCCTTCAACTTGCTTCTACAACCATTCTTCCATTCCTTGTCATATTCTTGCTCCTTGAGGAGAGGCGCACTTAGTGAGGTGATGATCTCTTTGGGATAGTTCTTGAGGCCCCATATCTTTGTACTATGATATATATACTCTGTATTTACTGCTCAGAATACTTTCAGATCGAACTCCAAGATATTTTATGTACAAATGCTAAACTATGAATAAATGGTGTCATTTCCCCAATACCTTGTTATTTGCACTTGAAGTGGTATCAAATTCGAATGGTTCAGTCAAAATATGATGTATTATTGTTTTATGGAGCACCATTAATATGCTGAAGAAGTTTCATATTCATTAGAGAATCATTGGGAGCAATATTCTTAAGTTTCATAACCATTTGTGAAGATTTACTATCATTCCCCCTTATGTTAAAGCTAGTATACAATCATCTGATTTATGGAAGTTGAAGAAGCCTATAGAAACTAATTGATGATGAATTGGGGAGCCCATTGAATTCATTTATCAATGCCATGTCTCTGTTTAAAAATTTTGGAATTTCTTACGGCGTTTGGGAAGCCATCCTTGTTCCCTACCCTTGGGGGTTTTGAACCTCGATTTGACTAGTAAAGTTCCCTATTTTTCCCTGATTATAAATGAATGTTGCAGAAGTGTTTTAAGAGTGTCCAAGAATCCATAAGCCTCATTTAAATGTTTGAATACCTTCCAAACTCATTCAGGCCCAATTCGGAACCATTTGGAGCCATTTGAAAGCTGTTAAGTCAATACTAGTCTAAGGGTTGAATTGGTCAAAATTTGCAATTTTTCCTAGTTTTTGCAAATTCTTAAAAGGGACACTACATATTTAAAGATTATGTAGAAAATTTCACTGAGAAGAAGATCAAGGTCCTTCGTACTAACAATGGAGAGTATGTGAAAAATTAGTTTCAGTCTTTTTGTGCAGATGAGGGTATAGCTATGCAGCACACTATTCCTTACACACCACAACAGAATGGTGTAGCAGAGAGAAAGAACATAACTTTGAAAGAGATGGAAACTTGCATGCTCAAGTCTAAAGGATTGGCTCATAGACTTTGGGTAGAAGTTGTCAACTGTGTTTCTTACCTCTAGAATAGAGTTCCTCATAAAGGGCTACAAGGTAAAACTCCTTTCGAAGCATGGATGGGATACAAACCTGATGTATCTCATCTGATAGTCTTTGGATCCAAAGCTTGGGAAAGGATTCCATCCGAGAAGAGAAGAGCTTTAGAGCCACAGAGTAAATAGTGCATACTTGTTGGTTATGCACTCAGTGCAAAGGCCTACAAACTGATAGATCTAGCCAACATGCATACATTTCTTGAGAGAAGTGTGCAGTTTGAGGAGTGGCCACTACATGATTCCCACCATGTCGATGAAGACAACTTGCCAACTACACCTCCACATCCTATTGAACAAGATAGCGAAGAATCCTCTCATGAAAGTTCAGATTCTGACTCTGAAAGTGAAGATGAGCTAATGCTCGATCCAGATCCACAAGAACCTGAAGATCTAGCACCTGAAGATCCAACTCCTCTTCCAAGATGGGTTGCCATAACTCTTGAATCTGTCGGTAATCTTGTTGGAGATCCACAAGATCCAAGAATAACTAGATATGATTTTCAAAATGCAAGGTTTTCACTTTCTTGCTCGGATCCATTTCTTACTGACAGATGCTTTCTTATAATTGGATCAGATCCAAAAACTTTCTTTGAGGCCTCCCAAGATCCGATATGGATAGCAGCTATGGATGAAGAGTACCAATCTCTTCAAAGAAATGAGACTTGGGAGCTTGTTTCTCTTCCTCCTGATAGGAAGCTTTTTCAATGAAAGTGGGTATACAGAACAAAGATGGATTCAGATGGAGTCACAAGAAAGTACAACGCTCGCTTGGTTGCTAAAAGTTTCTCCCAAGTTCATGGAATTGACTATTCAAAGACATTCACTCCCGTTGCAAAGATGGATTCCATCCGTCTTGTTCTAGCTCTTGCTGCATCCAAGCACTGGGAAGTGCATCACATGGATTTCAAGAGTGTCTTTCTTCATGGATAACTAAAGGAGGAGATCTACATGAAGCAACTTGAAGGATACACTGATGATCCTTCACTAGTGTGCAGATTGAGGAAGTCCTTATATGGGCTCAAGCAGGCTCCCCGAACATGGTATGCTAATATGGACTTCTTCTTACTATCATAAGATTTTAGAGATGCAAATCTGATTCGAATGTATACATGATACATGATGGTAACTCTCTACTCCTTATTGTTATTTATGTTGATGATTTGCTGATTACAGGGAGTCTCTCTTCATGTTTTAGATCTATCAAAACATCTTTGTACAACTCCTTCTCTATGTCAGATCTGTGACTGTTAAAGCAATTTCTTGGTCTTGAAGTCTCTCAGAGTGACTCAGGAATCAAGGTTGCACATTCCAAATATGCATAAGATCTACTTTACAAGTTTCATATGACAGAATGCAAACCAACAACATTTCCTTTTCTTTCAGGGATCATCCTTGAGGATAGTTCTTCTACACCTTTGGTGGATAGTACTTTGTATCTACATTTGATCGAGAGTCTTTTGTTTCTTACACATACTTTCCCTGATCTATCCTATGCAGTCAGTGTTATGTCCAAATACATGTAGGATCCACCAGTATTGTGACAATCAGAGTGCTATCAGGATTTCTACAGATCCAGTTCTGATACAAAGAACCAAACATATTGAGATACACATGCATTACATCTGAGGATTGGTGCATGATCGTACCATCACACTTCTTTATTGTCCTACAGAAGAGCAGATTGCAAATATTTTCACCAAGCTTTTTCGATGAAGAAGTTCACTTACCTCCGATCCCTTCTTGGGGTGAGTGATACCTAGGTTGATTAGCTTTTTCTACAGTCTATCTTGAGGGGGGGTTTTGTTCCCACTAGGTTTTCCCTCTTTCCTCACATTTTATTTAGATTGTTGTACGGGGTGACCTTTGGTCTCAGTAACCAGGGCCCTTATTTTCAATTATTTTTCCTCATAGTCCGGATTAAGGGGGGGTGTTGGAATATAGTCACCATCACATCTTGGATTTGCATGCACTGCATGAATTTTGCATGCATTCCATGCAATACTGCATGCATCCAGTCAACAACAGTGGAGTCTCCTAGCACCTAGTCCCTGTTTTGTCCCCCTGGAGCTTGTGTCTGGTCATTATTAGCCCTCCTAGCCTCTCATGCCCCCTTTTTTTCATCATTGGAGTTACAAGTGCGCCCTTCCCCACAGATTTAGGAGATCTATCAGACCGTTCCATCATTTAACTGATTGTAGCTCTTAGATTGACTGATACTGAGTTAGGAGCACCTTACTTAACCACTAATAGCTAGTATGCGCCCTCCTTAGAGTCTCCTTCACTATTATTGTGCTCACATGGTTAAGTTATGCTCAGTTGTACTTTGGTTGACTGATCATTGACCATTGGTGGCCACTAGAACTTCTCGGGAGATGGTTCCAATGCAAACTAAGCCATGGCTTGAGGAGAATTTGAACTCTCCTAGGTGTATCAAATTCATTCTATTGTATTGACATATTTTTTCCAGCTTACATCTGATGAATGTATCAACAACATTTTATCACATCTTTTGAGTTTAATGTGTGAATTTGATCATCTTTCTTTCTAATTCTTCTCTGCAATTAACAAAGTGAAATTGTAAGGTTTGTTCAAGCTTAGTGATCTACCCCTATGGAATTTCACAGATTTATTGAATGAAGGAAAATCAGATGAAGCTTAGAATCTCTTCCAAGGCATGGTGGATGGAGGCCAAAACATTGATGATGTGGCATACAATGTACTAGTATAGGAGTTTGGTAATGAAGGGAGCTTTGAGAGGTCCAAAAAAATAATTCATATTTTTTTAGGGAAAGGGAAATCTCATAAAGGAGCTTGAGGCACAACTTGGTGGGAAACCACAAGAACTAAATTCAATTATTGCAATGAAGCCAATAATGGAATTTTTTGAGGCCAAGGTCATTGTAGTAGTGTAGATTAGTCCTATACATTTTGAGATATGATTGCAATGAGAAGAGAATGTGACCACTAGTGATTATGACCCAAAAAATGGAAAGAACTGTCATGTCCATGGATTGATGTGGAGGGGACTGCCACCAACACCCATGCTTCTTGTATTTTTGTTTGAATACCTACATACATTAGAGTCAATTTACAAATAGAGCCAATAATGCAATCTCCATGTTAGATCACTAGCCACAAAACCCACAATAAAACTATTGGAACACATAGTGTTCAAGACAAATACACCAAAAAATAAGATAAGCGTGAGATATTTTTCATTACGGATATGTACATAAAAATACATTCATTATGACCCTTGGTTTCATTCGAAGGTGGATCTCTTGGAATTCTAATGACTCTTCCTATTCACTTATGAGAGCTAATGTGAATAGTAAATAAAAAATACAATAATAATTAACCCTAACATATCAATGTTTCCAACATTCCCCCCCTTAATCCAAAGGGATGTATAGGAGTCCAAGTAAAGAGATAAAATCTACATAAGGATCATTGCAAATGGTTGAAGGGACTCTTTGAATCAAAATCTAGCAGAAGCTTATTCCTTCTACTAAATGGGTTGTTTTGGATGACTACTAACCAATCGAAGCTATGAAGAGGTGGTTTAAGGATGACCACAAACTCTGGAACTTAACACTCACTATGGTATTGGCTCAATAGTTCCCTTTGGAACTTGGCTCTAACTCAGGTTCTAGCTTAGCAGTTTCTTTTGGAACTTGGCTTGAAGGCTCAACGGTTCCCTTTGGAAAACAGTGGTTTAGGGACCACCACAAACCAATGTCTAGCAAAACTTGATGACTTTTACTAAATGGGTGGTTTTAGGATGACCACAAACCAAATCATCCTTAAGTGGAACATGGCTCTAAATCTGGATTTGGTTGTAGCTCTGACTCTGGCTTGGTGGATTTATTCAAGACTTTGGAAATTGGCACAAGTTTTTGGCTATGGCTCTAGCTCTAGTTCAATCTTCGTTGTTCTCAATTGCTTGTTCTCACTAGCTTGTTTTTTACTGTCAATCATTACCCCTGTCAAAAACAAGGTAAGAAGTAGAAAATATCTCAACTACAAGATGTATTATTACTCATGAACAAACTCTTTGGTATGGCATATATATCTTCTTGGATGTTGATGACCGTTTCCAAGAAGCAATCCACGCATAGTGAATCTTCTCTCTTGAAAGTTTATTCATTATGAAGCATATGTCTGAAGAATGAGTATGCTTTCCACATTTCTTACAAGGATGGAGATCAAAACATCGATCTTCCATGTGACCAACTCGATGAAAATGCTGGCATTTTGGAATCTGATGCAAATCTAAAGTAGGTGAAGATGAACCTTCTTGAAGGAATCCAACATTCTGGAATTGGATAGGTTTGGAATAATCAAGAAAGTGAAAGGCCACTTCCTTGCCATATCCAAGACCGATTATATGCTTGTTATGGATGATTTATTCCCAAGGTCTAATGATGACTTGAGAAGTGCAAGTAGAACCTTTGTATGACAAATTTCATCATTAGTTTCTTTTGAAGTGGCATCAATCATTTGATTATGTACTTTTGAATGTGTAGGCTGTTGATTTTTCTAAACAAGTATAGGTTCAGAATGTTGATTCTTTTGTTGTATTTTCTCATGTTGGAGCTATGATTCAAGCTAAGAAATTCAATTGTGTATTGTGAATATTGTAAACAAGTTAGAACATATTGGAGAGTTTCCTTGTTGATTGAGAATGTGCCATCAGTAGCGATGCATATAGAGTGTTCAATAACTCTAATATTTTTTCAGTTTGAGCCATTTAAGGACTGACAAAATACAACTAAAACTCCAACTTGAAAAATTAAAGGTGTCGGCTTCTATCAAAAGTTCACCTGATTACAATTCAACTATGTTTTGTCGTGACACTCATAGAAAACAATTACAAGTACCAAAATACACGTGAACTTACAGAAATGCCAATTTGCAAGTTACAATTGAATTTGAAGCTGAATTGATCTTAAAAGAGGAATGTTTTACCTCTAAACCCTTTGGTGATGCTATTTTCATTGAAATAACCAAGCCGCTTATGTATTTTACAACGTTGTCCACTAGTTGTTTCTCGTAATACAACCTCTTTCCATGAAATCTTTGCAATAACAATTGCAAGGTAAGTTCCTCTCCATGCTAAGGACTATGAATGTGAGCATGTTAAAGAAACATACATGTTGGGAACACCATCAACTAACTATATAACATGGAGAGGTCAAAAACACCTCATTGGAATACAACAAAAAATCAAACTCACTAGGATATTCCTGTCAAGATAACCTTTCTTTGGCACTTTCTACTCCTGCTAACTTCCCAAATGTACAAACGGTAATACTTTCAAAACAATGTAAGTTCAATAGCTCAACTAATTATTGCATAGGGTATATATGCAAATATAGTCTACAATGAAATATAAGAGACAACCAATAAAATAGAAGTCTCCCTACTGCAAGCCCTTTTGCATATATTGGGCATCACTCTGAACAATGTGTTTGGATCCAATTGGGGCCAGGTATCAAGCTCCTTTTGTAAAACCAAATGCTACTACAACTCCAAATTTGAACTTAGTGCTCTCAATTCAATCAATGGGGTAGAGTTGCACAAAAAACTTGCTAGTTTATAAAGCTCAACCAATGTAACAACCAGTTACTAGAGACCAAGGATATATCATACCAACACTTTCAAGGAAGAAATATTAATGCTTCCTGAGATCAATTTAATGAGTAGATTGCAGATTAAGTTCCCAAATGCACATACAACACTTCTCAATTTAATGAGTAGATTGCAGATATAAGTTCCCAAATGCACATACAACACTTCTGCTATTGGAATCCATGGAACCTCGGCTAGAGATCTAATACTAATTTATTTTCAATTCAATAAAAATTGCAATGGAAAATTGATTTGAGACGTTCCTTCATAAAATCAAAAGAAATACCTAGATACCTTATTAGCAAAGAATTGGCTATCCATCTCAGTTCCAGGGTTCAAATCCCACACCACCCAAGAGCATAGATGGTGTAGCGAGTACACGTTTGAAATCATAGAGCAAATGGAAAACCAGTTGGAGCAACAATTGTTTGAAATAGGAAAGAAGCTGCAACATCTTCCTCACCCCAAACATGCTCTCTTTTAGAATTCTTAAGCAAGTGGCAATAAATTTGTCTGAGGTAGATCAATCTCCGTCACATATGATGTTGAAAGGAATGAACCCATCAATGAATGCGTTAATCGCACCAGAAATTTTGTGACACCGGAATAGAGATGTGACACTTCTGGTGGCTACCTACATTAGTGAAATCACCAGAACCAAAGCATCGGAGGCTCCATACAATAATGATGATGTGTTGAGGGATATCTTTTGTTTATCCATCTCAAGTTGCTACTTCTTCCAATTGGTTGTAGTCTACCAACACTTGTTAGTTGGGGTTTGTGTGTCCTCTCTACAAGCAAAAACAGAGTGCATGAGTGAAATCTGACGCATAAATTCAGTGCATGAGTGAAATCTGAAGCATAAATTCTTTGGAGTTGCATGTTGAGAGAATATATTCACTTCTAGACTTCGAAGAGAAAGCGATGGAGATAAAATGAAATTGGGTTTATAGTTTATGTAGAGATGAAGCATCCGACCAGTCGCACAGAAGGAAAAACACAGAGATGAATACGCAGTATGCAAGTATCATGCTGCTATGGAGAGAAACGGTCTCATACTGAGAGGAAAACGACCTCACACAGAGAGGAAAATTATCCAAGCACACAGAGAGAAGATTTGGCAGAGGAGAGAAGAGAATATTGTTGGCAGAGGAGAGAAGAGAATATTGTTGGCAGAGCAGTGGAGTAGGGAGCAGAACTGGTAGAGTGCAGAGGGACAAGAGGTATGGCAGAACCTAAATCTAACTGGAGAATATGACAGGGCCGAGAATACTCTCACAAAAGAAAACGTCCAACAAACATTAGGGATTTGATACCAAACACTACAGAAAATAAAATAAGAGTGAGATGCTTTTCATGATGGATACCTACATATAAATACATTTAATATAACCGTTGGTTTCATATTGCAAGGTGTCTCTTGGATTTATAAGGACTTTTCCTATTTACTTATGAACTAATATTAATTGTAAATATAAAATATAATAATAATTAACTCTAACGGATTAATGTTTCCCACAAAGGTTTTTCTCCTTATCATCAAATCTTTTCAAAATTCAAAATTAGCAATTATATTTTGTTGCTTGTTTTGCTAGTTTCACTAGTCCTCATGTGCTTTTATTCAACAAATACATATTTAAAAACGAGTGCCCCAACAAAATTTCGAGTGACTTAAAACAAATATTACTCCTCAAAATTTCAAGCGGATTAAAAAAATATTGCCCCAACACAATTTCAAGTGGATTATTAAGCTCTACACTTACACATTTCACACTACCCCAACCCAGGATCAAATCTAACAATAAAACATTTCGATCTCTCCACCTTATAACAACATACTTTTTGCACCTTTAAGGGCATTTCCTAGTTAAATTTATATACTAAAGTCAAGAAGAAGTCGTCCCGTGCCCCTTGTTTAATTTCAATATTATTAATTTTAAAAATTCAATAACTAAACTTTTACCCTCACACTTTTATATTGTCAAGTGGAAAAATTAGTAAACCCACACACGAAGGAACAAATTAATATTTATAGCTTAGGTACTTTGCTTTAAGGTCCGGCGATTACATAAATATTTGTACAATGTTCAACTAATCTATATCTCAATCTAAATGTGAATCTATACAACAACTAATCTAGATCTTGATCTGAATCCGCTTACTCCAACATATCCATGGCCATGACAAAGAGGAGTACGTTGCTTTTCATTTCAATCAAACTTGCTCTCATTCCTCCAATCCCTACTCCCACCCATATCAATTTCTTGGTAATCACATTGAGGCCTGATCATTTTCTTGGCACTTACATTGAGGTGACAGGGGGTAGATTATCTAAAGTCACCTTTGGGTTCTCACATTGTTTGGTTGGGACTTTCACATTGAGTGAGAACCTAGGAGGTAACAGTATCCACATTTCATACGTACAATTAGGTGGAAAATTACTCCCACACAATTATTTGACGTGAACAAATGATTGCACAAATAAGTCTCTAATCGTCATCTGTATTTGTTATTGCCATTGTATCGTGTGCATCAATGGTGAATCCTATGGATGAATTTGAATGAATTATATAAAAAAATATTTGTATTGTGTATCTTTAGAGATTGTGCATGAACCAAAAAAATAAAGTATATGGTGGATGTAACACCCCATTTTTTACCCCAACATGTAATGATGTAAATATGTATATAATGATGAAATGGCGAAAAATGGTCTAGTATGACCAAGATGAGGTAATTATGTACATTTTGTTTTTAATATAAAAACCACGAGTACTGTAGATGAAGAAGAGATAGGGGGTTATGATTCCATAAGAGGGGAAAATGGGGAGATGACTCTAGTAACTTATAATTTAAGTCATTATCCTTATTATTCATTTTATCCTAAGTTTTATTAAACCCTCTTAATGAAAGTGCATTAGTCACAATCTTGAGTTAATTATCCTAAGCTTGGGATTAGAAGGGGGGAAAGTGACAAATACCATCTATGCCACTTGTATAGTTCTCATCACCCATGCATGCTACTTGGCTAATTCTCAACATGCATACAAATTATTGAGAACTAGTTCATTCAATCATTATGTTGTCATCATGGAACCATCATCCTATACCAAAGCCTAAAGTTGTATGGGAGAACAATCAAACTTATAGGGTTGTAGATTCTTTTACCCTGTGGTATTGGTTTTGGGAAATTGAGTTCCCTGGTGAGAGAATTTGTCTTGCAATTGAGTTCCTTGGAGTCCTGGCACGCATCGTTCAAATTTGAACCCGTCCAACCCTTCCAGAGGGTTCTAGCCTATCCTAGAAGTGCTAAGTTAAAATTTTCCTTCAAAACAAAATTAAAATCATATTTTTACCAGTCCAATTAAGAAGGGCATAATTTATAGCAACATTTCAAGGGAACGCAAACTCTTTAATTAACATGTCAATATTAATTTCAATTTATGGACCCTTGGACGATGGGGAATCTAGAACTAAATTTCAAATTTCAAATGCCATTGGTATATTAGTTGGACCCTTGGACAAGGCATGTTTGGTTCGGGCCTATGGAGTAAGGTTCTCAAAGTGATCTAGATGGATATAGGTGGCCACCGACCTATTCCACTGGCTCAAAACAATTTTTCATTCTCGCAGTTTTCTTGTAATTTTTCTACAGTTTTTCGGGTCCCAAACTTCTGGGGCCGTTTTGAGGCCCTAAACGATGTTTTTTGGATATTCTCGGGGGTAAATAGATGTCAATGACATGCATTTTCCGCCAGAAGAAAGTTGTATAGATTGGATAAGCCTTTCCAACGGGCTCTCGAGTGCCCCAAATGAAGATTGTATGCAAATGTTATGACCCCGAGAAGTTGATTGTTCAACGAACCACCTTGGGGACGCAAACTTTACGACGGTTCATCTTCTAGGGTTAGGTTTTTGGATGTTTAGGGTTCTTACCCTCATGCTTATGATACATAGGCTCTTTCGACGTATTCTTGTATTCATATTGTCACGAATGGGCATAGCCGCCACGTCTCTTCTCAGAGATATAGATACCACCATTCTAGCTGCTTTTATTTAACAGTCTGTTCTATTTCATTCATTTAATAGAATCTGACTTTACTGTATCGCTGTGTTTTTTTCCACATATATATGTATGTGAATATATATATGCTATTTCATTTCATTCTCACATAAATCTTGAGCAGTGGTATCAGAGCATTCTGCTCTTGTGATTTCTCAATGCATGTCCCCGACGAAATCTGAATATCGAGAGTTGGGTCTTGAACTAGTTGAGCTTGAGGAAAACCCTCCTCATCGACCCAAGCAGGCTCCCATGGAGGGAGAAGAAAATATAGATGAAGGAGCAAGATATCCTATTAAGCTGTTGCTCGAGGAATCCCTCGCGCGATAGATCCTTTGAAGGATGCCGACGGCAGCGGATGCACCTTCAACGAACAACCATTTCGAGGGTGCGAATCCCTTCAAGGTACAAGTTAACTTTGAAATTCCCCTATTTGAAGGAAA
Organism: Larix kaempferi; assembly: GCA_027924585.1. Lineage (NCBI taxonomy): Eukaryota > Viridiplantae > Streptophyta > Pinopsida > Pinales > Pinaceae > Larix > Larix kaempferi. Next base: position 3,356,971 of record BSBM01000541.1, on the reverse strand, counting down.
TATATATGCAGACGCTTTAGAGAATCTATTAGAGGGTTACTTCTCTGTTCAAAATTTTTCTGATAGCAAAAGATCACATTCGCACTCCTTAAGTCCCTTCCCCATATTAAAGATTGGTGGGACGGGTACTGTGAGAGGCATGCAAGAGACAAGTCTGAACTATTCAGGAAAAACCCCACTTGGGCGGCTTTTGTCGATGTCGTCAAGGAAGAATTCTACCCTGTCAGAAACTATGATGACCAATACACTAGATGGATGCCTTTGTGCTAGGAGAGGGACCAAATAGGCCCAGAGTTTACCAACATGTTCCATACCCTACGCTCCAAGCTGGGTATTTGAGACTCTGAACGGAACTTGGTACTAAAGTACCGTAGTGGCCTACATAGGTACATTCAGATAGAGATAGATTTCCTGGACATATCCTCACTAGGATCAACTTATAGATACACCGTCAAGATCGAACATAAGTTTAAGCAAAAGAATAAGCGTGATTTTGGGTCTGCAAATCAGTAGCATAAGCCTGGCAAAGGTGGCCCCAATTCACAAGGAAAAGGACAAAGCAAGGATGACCAAAGCCTTGACAACCAACCCAATCCGCAGGCAAAGAAGGGTAATGGGAAATCAAAGAAGGACACTGGCAAGTGGTGTGAATTCCACAAGAGCCCTTGGCACAACACCGATGAATGCTGCTCAAAACAATCCTTCTTGGTCGAGACAAAATCCCCGGATCCAGACTCTAACTCAGAACTTGATGGAGAGAAATAAAATGGAAAGATCATTGAAGCGGAACCTAGTGCCACCATCGCAACTGCAAAGATTCAACCAGAAGATCCAGAGGAGCCAGAGGAAGGGGAGCACCTCTTCCATTCACAATTGTGGGTGCAAGGAACTCCGCTACACTTCATTGTTGATAGTGGTAGCCAAAAAAACCTCATATCAGTCGAGGTCATCAAAATATTAAAGCTTCCGACAGTTCCACATCCCCAACCATACAACATCAGTTGGTTGATCCAGGGACGGGACCTCCGCGTTAGTCAACAGTGCTACCTTTCCTATGGGATCAAGCCCTTCAAAGATGAGGTAATGTGTGATGTTGCCTTGCTTGTGATGTTATTTTAGGAAAACCATGTATGTGGAAACGTCAGCTGTGTATGAGTCTAGACTTCGTAGTGTCATTATTACTTTGGGAAAGAAGCTCTACAGGATACTGGAGACACTTCCCACCACTACAGTGTCCCTGATCACAGCTAAGTAGTGCAGGAAGGTAATCTCCCAGATGGGGAAATTCATCCTCTTCATGGTTTGTTCTGAAGGTGAACGAAAGATTGTAGCAACATCCACCACCTCCATGCAGAACTCCTCTACGCAGCAGAAACAGGTGGACAAGATAGTGTAAGCATACAAATACATATTCACCACATCCACCGGGGTGCCAATACATTGCCCAGTCAAGCATTCCATTGATTTGATACCTGGTGCGTCTTTACCTAACGGGCTAGTATACAACCGTTCTCTCATGGAAAATGAAGAAATCAAATGCCAGATTCAAGAATTGATCCAAAAGGGGCACATTCGACCTAGATCCTCTCCTTGTGGGAGCCCGATTGTGTCAGTACACAAGAAAGATGGGACATGGAGAATATGCATTGATTACCGAGCTCTAAACAAGATCACAGTCCATAATCGGTATCCCATTCCCTGTATCGACGAACTTCTTGACCAGCTCAAGGGTGCCAAATATTTCAGCAAGATTGATTTGAAGTCTGGCTATCATCAAGTGACAATGGAGCAGACCGATGTTTTGAAGACTTCCTTAAAATATCGGGAAGGCATTTTTGAGTGGTTGGTCATGCCTTTCAACTTGACTAATGCTCCAGCAACTTTCATGAGGATGATGGACGATATCCTACATCCATTCACTAACTCTTTTGTGGTCATATATCTAGATGATATTCTCATCTACAGTAGAACATGGGCAAAGCATTTGCAGCATATCCACCAAGTCCTCAGCACCTTGCGCCAACACAAGTTATATGCTAATTTAGATAAGTGCTCATTTGGCATGAAGAGGGTTCAATATTTGGGATGAATCGTGGACGAACATGGTGTTCATGTGGATCCATCCAATATCCAAGCCATCCATGATTGGCCAACCCCGACAACTCTCACACAGCTTCGCAGCTTCCCAGGCCTTGCCAAATTCTATAGCAAATTTGTGTTGGGCTTCTCTAATATTGCTTGGTCCCTTAGCCAAGTGACCAAAGGGGGATCTAAGGCCAAGTCCATCTGGTCCAAGCCACAACAACAAGCATTTGAGGAACTAAAGCAACGCTTATGTTCGGCACCTGTCCTTGCCTTACCGAATCTGCAACAACCCTTTGATATTGAAACAGATACTTCATACTATGTTGTTGGTGCAATCCTCACTTAGCATGGCCATCCAATGGCATATCATAGTGAGACACTTTTAGATACAGTCCGCAAGTGCCCCAACTACAACAAGGAAATGTATTCCATTATTCAATCCTGCCACTAATGGAAGCATTAGATCCTTGTAAAAGAGACAGTCATCCACACTTATCACAAGCCCCTGCAGTTCATGCAAACCCAAGGGAAGTCACAGAATGATCGCTACCAAAAGTGGTCCACTTACTTGCAGCAATTACACCTGAATATTAAATATAAGAAGGGCAGCACCAATCGAGTCTCCAATTGCCTCAGTCGACCTCCAGTAGCCGTACTTACCATAGTGATCCACTCTTGTGGTCATGAGACCTCATGGTGGCCTCAACTATATAGAAGTGATCCTGAGTTTTCTCCCATCTATCTAGCCCTATGTGCAAGCACATCCATAATAGACTTTTATCTTCAAGAAGGATTGCTATGCCCCCTAGGCCATCTCTGTGTTTGTTCAAGAGAGTGTGCAAAGATGATTTGTGAAGCTCATTACAGTCGGGTGGCAGGGAACTTTGGCGCCAAAAAGATAGTGGCCATATTGCAAAAGTAGTTTTATTGGCCTAAGCTTCGACAAGACGTCGGCCGATACATAAGATCCTGCACTTCCTAAACCATCGCGAAATATGCCATAAAAAGAAGGGGTTGTACACCTCTTTTCCCACTCCTAATTGGCCATGGGAATCCATCTCCGTGGATTATATGTCTAGACTACCTTCAACCAAGCATGGAAATGATTGTGTGTTTGTGGTAGTGGATCATTTCTCTAAGATGGCCATTCTAATAGCTTGCAAGAAGAACTTCTCTGCTGAAGGAACTGCTAAGATCTTCTTCGAGCGTGTTTGGGTTCATTTTGGGATGCCATAGACTATCATTTCATATCGGGATAGCAAGTTCCTAAGCACTTTCTGGTACATCCTATGGTCATTGATGGATACTAGGCTCACCAAATCAATTGCCTTCCACCCCCAGACGGATGGACAAACAAAGGTAGTCAACAGGATGATTGTGCATATTTTGAGAATGTACAATTCTAAACATCCCGCACATGGGATGAGAGCCTTCCTTATGTACAACATAGCTATAACATATCCCTTCATAGCTCTACCAACCAAAACCCTTTTCAAGTGTGTCTGGGGTTCCAACCACTCACACCAATTAATGTAGCTCTTCCCATTACATCCACATGTCAAGAATCTTCCCATGCTCAGACTGAGGCTGATAAGGCTACCATATTTGTTGAATGGATCCAAAACATCCGCTAACAAGTCCATGAAATTTTGGAAAAGGAAAACACTAAGTACAAGTAGCGACATGACTAGCATCGGGTCCCACACAAGTTCCAAGTGGGTGATAAGGTTTGGTTGTATTTGTAGAAAGAGAGGCTCACAAGACCCCATCTCAAGCTTCGTCCACTTCTATATGGGTCGTACACCATCACCAAGGCAATTGGTGACAATGCCTTCGAGTTAAGCATTCCTACATTCCTTGGCCTACACCCAGTATTCAATGTGGAGCTTCTTCGCCCATATTTTCCACCATTGTTGGACACCTCGGAGGTGGAAAATAAATTGAAACCTACAAAGCTTAATCCTAACTGCATGGAATGGGAAACCATTGATCAGATCATGGACACACAGGTTAAGGGAATCCTCCAGCAGAAGATCCAGCTATATCGGGTTGTCAAAGCAGGGAAACTACTTCACCAAGGCAAGTGGCTCACCAAGAGTCAAGTTCAACAGAAGTTTCCCCACCTGATGGGGGCACTCAATGCAATGGATACCATTGCTTCCTAAGGGGGAGTACTAATCTAGATAGATATAGGTGGCCACCCACCTATTCCACTGGCTCAAAATAGTTTTTCATTCTGGCAATTTTCTTGTAATTTTTTTATAGTTTTTTCGGGTCCCAAACTTCCGAGGCCATGTTGAGGCCCTAAAGGATGCTTTTTGGAGATTCCAAGGGAAAAATGGTTGCCTAAATCATGCATTTGCTACCAGTTGAAATTTTTATAGATCAAATAGACCTTTCCAACTGGCTATCGAGCGCCCCAAACAGAAATAGTATGCAAAAGTTATGACCCCAGGAAGTTGACTATTCAACTAACTACCTTGGGGCTGCAAACTTTATGACGATTCATCTTCTAGGGTTAGGTTTTTGGATGTTTAGGGTTCTTACCCTCATGCTTATGATAAATAGGCTCTTTCAGCCTCTTCTTGTATTCATCTTGTCACGAATGAGCATAGCAGCCACATCTCTTCTCAGCATGAGGTTGAGAGTGATAGGAGGGTCAAGAGGTCATACTTTGAGAGTTTAAGACATATACTTTGTTAATTTTGGAGACTTGTAATCTGAATACGAGATTTTATCTTTCATGAGTCATGTTCTAACTGTCATTAAATATGAGTACTTCGTAGTTTTGTTTAAACTAATTATGGTCATGAAATCTTTGTAATGATGTTTTTATTATGAATGCTCTTGTTGTAATTCAATGTTCATGATTCTATGTTTAGGATGTTTTTCTGAATATAGTGCATTAAATTTAATGTGTGAATGAACTATTTGTTCCACACATTATCAGTAAGCTTTGAACCCGAGTCATCTATGACATCATTCTTGTTTCATTCCACTTATCCAATGTAATTATCAGAATTTGATGTCTTCAATTGTCTTGTGCTTTCTCTGTTTGTTAACCATCTCTTTATCCATTACACAATCAATCCTAAAATCTAAGCCAATCCCAAACTTCGAGGTGCCTAAGCTTTGTGCTTTAGCAGTCAGTACAAACTTTAGGACTAACACATTCCACCACCACATCTCCCTTATATAGTTGTACCATCAAAATATCCCAATGCTCTTTCATCAAACAATATAGGAAAAGAAGGGAATATTTGTTTCATGGGTTTTACCTCTTTGTACCATTCGCTATACATACTCATAATTTTTCTACATGTTATGGGTACAAAAGGTGGTTTGTTTTAAAAAATTGTAGCATTCCTAGCATGCCAAATACCCCAACAAATATAGATAGGGATTTCATAATGATTGAAGTCATTTTTAACCTGGTTTTGTAAATTTTCATCTAAACCCATGGATCCCCATGATGTATAAATTTGAAGACCCTCTAAAATTTCAAACCAAACATTTTACAAAAAGTACAATGTACAAACATATGTTGAATCGATTCACCTTCAGTCTTACAAAGAATGCAACAGTTTGGACCATACCAATCCCTCCTTAGTAGATTTGAGATTGTCCCAAGTTAGTATACATTATTCTAAGCAGAGACAACCAAAAAAATTGAGTTTCATGGGTAAATTCCACTTCCACAGTCCACTAAACCACCACCTACCTTCAGAAGTAACTCCTCAAGAGAGATGGCATGGTAAGCATCCTTTGCTGTCACATGACTAGTGGTTCTATTTCTCCCACAAAATACGGAGTCTTCATTCCTTCACTATTAAGAACTTGATCATGGATCTGCTCCATAACCATAAACACCAAGATCCTCAGGAAGATACCAATATGAGTCACAAATTCTTAACCAACTAGGCCTTTTTATCTAATCAAGTGTACTGAAACCAAATTTAGCGAGGTATTCAATGAGAGAAACGAGAATTTTGTAAGTATCATGACCACCCATTGAGGAATCCATACCCACCAAGACCTAACTACCATTACCAACTTTCCAAGGGATCCATTTCCAAATATTGGGAATAGACTTTATGAAACCATTCCAAATATTAGATGCACCCAAGCAGTTTTGTTGGATTTCTTATCCATTCAGCTGTTGCCATGTCCTTGAGATATTTATCTTTGTGATTCGGATTTATGTGAGAACGAAATGAAAGAGCATATATATATATTCACATACACAGATATATGGCAAGAAACACAACGATGCAGTAAACTCGGATTTTATTAAATGAATGAAATAGAACAAATTGTTAAATAAAAGCAGCTAGAATGGTGGTAGCTATTATTGTTGGTTGTGGAGTTTGATCTTCCTTATTGAGAGACCGTGTTTAATTCGTGTCTGGATCCCAACCCATGACAGGGGGGTTGGGGGGGTATTTCCCCCCCAAAATAGTCACCATGGGGGGCGAAGAATAGTTTGGGATCCCCCCTTGGTGGAGGTTCAGGGGCAACGCCCCCGTAGCGAAAATTTCAGAAAAAATGCCTTATAAAATGTTGTAATTTAATAGTCATGACTTGATTAATAATAGGTGATTTACGGGCCCATGGTATTGGGTGTCCCATAGTGTTTTCCCATGGTAGTCCCTCTTTAAAAGGAAGGCACTGAAATACAGCTGGGCATTGTAAATATCTCTATGATTGTGTGAGAGAGTGAAGAGGAAGTTTTAGCGGATGTGTTGCAGGTTGTATCCCTTCATTTGTTGGATGGTATAATAATAAGGACTGAAAATTTTTGTGTGGACGTATCCCATCTTGGGTCAACCACATTATATTGGTCTCTCTTATAATGTGTTTTAGGTGATTTATATTTGCATCTTGTTTATTGTTATTTCTCTGCGATCCTATTTTTCTAACAATTGGTATCGGAGCCAAAGGTCTATTTGGCAGATAAACACGTAGGAAATAAGGGTTCCTAGTTCGAGTGGGAGTAATGGCGGAAGAAGAAAATTTTAAGGTCAAAAAATTTAACGGCCAAAACTACCAGTTATGGAAGATGCAAATGGAGGACTATTTGTACCAAAATGATCTATTCCTACCGTTGGGAGGAAAAACAAAATAGTCAGCGACTATGAAGGATGAAGAATGGTAGGTTCTTTACAGAAAGGCACTAGGAACAATACGACTATGTCTGGCTTCCTCGATGGATTTCAATATTTTCAAAGAAAAGAGAACAGAGGTTCTGATGAGCGCATTGGGTAAGCTGTATGAAAAACCCTTGGCCTCCTACAAGGTATTTATAATGAAGCGCTTATTTAATATGAAGATGTCAGAAGGTGGATCTGTTGCTGATCATTTAAATGAATTGAATACGATTACAAATCAGCTAATTTTTGTAAAAGTGAACTTTGATTATGAGGTTAGGGCTCTTCTAATCTTGTGTTCATTGTCAGAAAGATGGAACGGATTTTTCATGGATGTAAGTAACTCTGTCTCTGATTCAAACACTTTGAAATTTGATCATTTTGTTGGTGTTATTATTAGCGAGGAAATGCGAAGAAAAATCACAGGTGAGACATCAGGTAATGCATTGACCATGGAGAGCAGTGGAAGACAAAGGGAGAGAAGAAATAGCCTAGGTAATCGCAGCAAGTCCAGGAAGGGCAGATCCAAGTCTAGATTGGGAAAGATAGAGTGCTGGAACTGTGGAAAGAAAGGACATTTGAAGAAAGACTGCATATTTCTAAAGAAGAAAGGAGATGGACATCAGGAGACTACTTAGGAAGCAAATGTAGTAGGTGATGTGTTACAAGATGCTTTGATTCTTGCATTAAATACTATGTTAGATTTTGAGCATTAATTCAACATACTCTAGGATCTTTACTGAGAGAATAACATGTACAGCATATCAATCATATCAAGCATGTATTAAGCATATCAAGAAATCACATAAGACAATGGACACACAGAGTTTCACTGGGGAAAACCATAAAGGTGAAAAACCCCACAACTTCCTCAGATATAGAAAGAGCAATGATACAACCAAATACAAGAGATAGTCTTCTACTAGCATCTACTCCTCCTCCTCAACTAGTGCGCCACTTTCTGAGTGATGTAAGAGTGAGTAATGAGATGATCAAATAGAGATCTCCTGATTTCTACTTATACTTGTCCTGTCCTGCCCAATAAACTAACAGGGACGACTTGTCTAACTCAGTCTAATAACCCATGGTTACATTAATCCGGGCCATCCCCACACTTGGTGGTCTAATAACCCATCACAGCAAGTTACGACACTTGTGACACTTGTCAATATAAATGACAACACTTCCTTATAGAGGAATAATACCATCTCTATAGGAGTACAATATACATAGGTGAAATACATTCCGAAATTATATACATCAACACTCCCTCTTAACTAGGAAGGTATTTCTCGACGCAGATCTGCTAGCACAAGTCTTCTTCTCTGGATCATCGTTACTGGATCATCGTCATCGAATCATCATCATCGAATTATCTTCATCGTCACTACTGCTGCTATCTCAATCAATCTCCAATCTACTCGTCATAGGAAGTTCTACAGAGCCAGTCCTTTTTCATATTGGATGTAGGCCCACCACCTGTAGGTCTTCATCATCTACAGAGCCAGCCCTTTTTCATGTTGGATGTAGGCCTAGCCTCCATGTAGGTCTTCAACATCTTATGCGAGCAAGCCATCAAGTAGGTACAGCTAAGGACTGATTACACTACCTCTGCAAAACCTGCAAGATCTCCCAGGACTGATTACATTGTCTTTGCAAAACCTGCAGGAGCATCTTAGGACTGATCATATGCCTTTGCAAAACCTGTGTACCATACTGTCACATCATCGTCTTCAGATCATGATCATCTTCCACGGAGCACAACCCAGTGCACATCTCACAACACTTACACCATCGACATGGGAGAGCACATCTATCACCATTTGGAGAAGGCTCAACACTTACATCACGACCATGAGAGGACTTACCTACCACCATGTCACCATGGGAGGACCTACCTACCATCATGTCGGAAAGGCACATCACTTATATCACGACCATGGGAGAATACATATGTCACCATGTCGGAAAGGCTCACTTGGCCCTTACATCTCACCATGGGAGAACACATCTATCACCATGTGAGAATGGCCCCAGCCCTTACATTTCACCATGGGAGAACACATCTATCACCATGTGAAAATGGCCCATCCCTTACTTTTCAGCATAGGATAACACATCTATCACTATATGAAAATGGCTTCAGCCCTTACATCTCAGCATAGGAGAACACATCTATCACTATTTGAGAATGGCTCCAGCACTTACATCTCACCATGGGAGAACACATATATCACCATGTGAGAAGGGATCATGTGCATCTGTGCCTCCAGACTCATCACTTCCCCTTGGAAGCATTCTCGATATGAAGTACACCAAGCCTCCCTCTGAAGTATTCAAACTTCACTCTGGCCAGTGGCTTGGTCAACACATTGGCTATCTGCTCGTCCGTCGCAACATACAGGAGCTTCACTTCTCCTCTCTGCACTATATCCCTGATATAGTGATAGTTGATCTCAATGTGCTTTGACTTGTCATGGAACACTAGGTTCTGTGACAACTTCACACAACTCTAGTTGTCGCAATATATACAACTAGAACTCAGTTGGAGATCAAACAAATCAGACAGTAGCTTCCTAAGCCATACTGCCTCACAACTAGCCAAACAAGCTACAACATACTCTGCTTTGGCTGTACTCAGTGCCATACAGGACTGCTTCCTGCTAAACCAAGAGATCATACCAGATCCCATACTGAAGCAGCACCCCGAAGTGCTCTTCCGATCAATGGAACTGCCTTCCCAATCTGAATCAACATAACCGTCTAGGTTAAACTTTTGATTCACCTCATACTTGAGCCCGTAGTCAACTGTACCCTTCAGGTACCTCAGAATATGCTTTGCAGCTATTAGGTGAACATGTCTCGGATCTGTCAAGTATTGGCTCAAGGTGTTCACCGCAAAGCAAATATCTGGTCTCGTATTCGTCAGGTACATCAAGGACCCAATCATCTGATGATACATCGTGGCATAAACCAACTCAAATGAAGCATCACACAGAAGCTTCAGGTTCGATGCCATAGGTGTGGCCATGGCATTGCAGTCCATCATACCGAACCTCTTCAGGATCTCTACTGCATACTTCCCTTGTCCAAGGAAGATTCCATCTACACTCTGCCACACCTCCATACCAAGAAAGTAGTGCATCATACCCAAGTCCTTCATCTCGAACTCGGCAGCAAACTTCCTCTTCGTGTCGGCAATCAATCTATCTTCACCTGTTACAAACAGGTCATCCACATACAATAGTAGTATCACTGGATTTCCTTCCTCAACCTTGTAGTAAAGGTTGGAATCCACTTTACTCTTGGTAAAGCCCAATGTAGATAGGAAGCCATATATCCTTCCATACCAGGTCCTAGGTGCCTGTTTCAAAGCATACAGGGCTTTATTCAGTTTGCACACATGTGACCCTCGGTCATGTGTCTCAAACCCGAGTGGCTACTCCACATACACTTCCTTTTCAACTACACCATTCAAGAAAGCTGTCTTGACATCCATCTGGTGTACCTTCCATTTCATCACAATAGCGAGAGCAAATATTGATCTAATGGAAGTGTATCTGGCCACAGGAGAAAAAGTTTCTTCATAATCAATCCCTTCTTTCTGGGAGAAGCCACGAGCTACAAACCTTGCCTTATATTTTTCTATGCTGCCATCTACAACATGCTTTATCTTATAGATCCACTTGGAAGTCACCACAGACTTCCCATCTAGTCTTGGGACGACATCCCAAACATCATTCTTCATGATCGACAGATCATGGCATCCTTCCATTACTTCATCTCGGATCCTGGAAACTTCAGATTCTTCAATAGATAACTTTGTTTCTGGAACAAATGTTGTAGTCCTTCTTTTTGTAGGTGATGGTATACGATCTTTCCTACAAGACAAGTTAAATTGCATGATTAGAAACATCTCATAGTTTTCAGAACAAATTCTTACACATAGAGAAATATTTCATACAATCATGCAATTAATTTAGCCAATGCTACAATACAACATTTATCCATATCCTGTAACTTTCTAGATGCCTTCCAATCTCTACCAGAACATTGTTAAGAGTGTGCACAACTCCCAACATGTCAGCAAAGAGGTTTCATTCTAGGTAAGTAGCAATGGAATGTTGTACAGTTCCATAGGCCACTTACCCATCACATGCATATTAGTAGTATCTTGTTCATCAATGTAATTATTCTAATATGCATAATACACAACCTATGTCTAGGAACATACATCATTGAATAACATTATTTAAACAAACAGAATATACAAGAAGTGATAATTCAAATACTTATCTTTCTTTGCTTGTTGGGTGGACTCCCTCTGAATCTTTGCTTCCTTGCAGGAGCTACTGGAGTCCTATTTTGAAGTAACTTCTTCTACTTCTTTCTGTTGTGAATTGTAAGGAGTGGTGAACTCCCTCTTAATCCCTGAATCACTGCATAACTTCTTGAAGTCACCTGAAGTGAATTCTCCGCCATTGTCGGATCTGAAGATCTTGATCTTCATGTCAGTTTGGTTTTCTATCAAGGCTTTGAATTCCTTGAACTTGTCAAACACTTCATCTTTTTTCTTCAAGAAGTAAACCCAAGTCTTCCTAGAGAAATCATCAATGAAAGAACCATAGTGCACATACCCACTTAGATAACTGGATGACATCGGACTGCATACATCGGAGTGGATAATTTCTGAAATTCTTTATGTATTGCTTTTACTGCTTGGAAATGCCTTCTTTGTGTTCTTTCCCTTTGCACAATCTTTGCAAATGCCTTCATGCTTTGTCTGGATTTCAAGAAGACCTTCTACAGCTTTGCTTGCAATTGGTAATGCCCTATAGTGCATGTGTGCAAGCCTTCTATGCCAAAGTTCACTTGGCTCTACTGAATCATGGACCATGGCTTGTTCTGGTTGGCCCTTCAATTTTTATAATCCTCCCTCTTGCTCTCAAATCACCACTGCATCATCAATAGTCTTACCCTTTGGCCACATTAGCACTTGGCCATCTACAAATGCAACCCTCATGCCTTTTGCATCTAATGCATATATGGAGAGTAGATTCTTCTTAAGTACATCTTTCATCTTCATAGACTTTCCAGAGTCTAGTTTATAGGAGGCTTCACCACTCCCTTTTATTGGATATTGGTAGTCATCCCCAAGTTTCACCTTGTGGGGCGATTCATGTTCATATAGGTTCATAAAGGATTCCTTGAATCCTGTCATATGTTTAGAAGCCCCACTATCTATAATCCAATCATTACTTCCATGAGTAATGGTTCCAGTGAGAGCAGAAATCAAAATATATTCTTCATCACTTGAAGAATCTTCACTATCTTCTCTAGCCCTCTTCCTGGGAGGTTCATCATCCTCTGCAGTATGAGCATGATGTTTTCTTTTGATGTTCTTATTCCTTTTGTGAGAGACATCTTTATTGTTTCTGGGACAATCCCTGGCATAGTGTCCTTTTTCATCACATGTAAAGCATCGAGAATTTGATATGTTTCATTGAGATCTGAAGTTGCCCCTTTGATTCTGATGGTGATGCTTTTCTTTCTTACTGTGGTGATGCCCCTTCTTATCATCATGTCTTTTGGAGTGTGCTGTGAGAGCTTGGTCTTCATTCCCCATTTTTTTTCTCAGGCTACAATTCAAGCTTCTTCCTGTGAGCATTCTTCCCACAGTCTACTGAAAGTGATAAGTTTCCTCCTGGCACAAATTCCTTGGATGAAGGAATCCCATGACCTAGGAAGTCCATTAAGAGTGGTCATTACCACTTCTCCATTTTCTATATCTTCTCCCACAGCTTCAAGTTGTTCTTTTATCTGGGAGACCCTTGAGAAATAAGACTGCATAGTATCTGCATTCTGGATCTTGATATTCTTCAATTGATTCCTCAAGGTCATCTTCTGATTTATGTTCTTCCCTTCGAATAGCTTGGTCAGGGAATCAAAAATATCCTTTGGTGTCTTTAGAGATGACACATGTAGCATGAGATGGTCTTTGATAAAATCAACAATGATCCTTTTATCCTTAACCAAATTTCTTTTGTGTAAGGCCTTAGCCTCTTCTTCCTCTAGGATAGGGACCTCTTCACTTATGTAAGTGTCCAACTCATTTTCTTCCAGGATTAACCCAATCATATACTTCCATGCTCGGAAGTTATCGGCCCCTTCAAGTTTATCCTCAAGCTTGGTGTGGTGAGACATCTTAAAGAGTACTTCAAATGTAAATAGAAAAGATTTAGGTCTTACCACTTGATTTGCTGAAAACTAGATCTGGTCCCGGATAAGGGTTTGTCAGAGAAACCCTAGAAATTCAAACTTTGAATTTCAAACTTCTGGAAGGATAGAAAGATGCACCTTGATGAGCTTATCAGCTTGGTATATTCAGAATTTGAGATCTGCAAAGTTTCACCCTTCAGAAATGCCTTTTAGTCTTCCCGGATTCACTCGGGAGGACCCTGAATTAGGGTTTGAGTTTCCCGGAGCTTCACCCAACCAAAAATATCGATCCAAAGATCTAAACTTCGGTTTTTCCAAGGAGCTTCCAGCTATGTCTTCAGATTTTAGAAATTCCTATTGTTTTGGAAACCCTAATTTTTAGGGCCAAAACTGAAAATGCTCAGAATTTAATTCTGATTGGACAGAAAGATTTTCCTTGATGAGTAGAGTCAATCTACCCTACTTCTTTTCCAAAATCTGTGGAGAGAAACCCAATAAACAAGAAACCCTAGTTTATGCCATTGCACAATGTCTTCTTCTCAGGGAAGCTTTGATACCATGTTAGATTTTGAGCATTAATTCAACATACTCTAGGATATTTACTGAGAGAATAACATGTAAAACATATCAAGCATATCAAGCATGTATCAAGCATATCAAGCAATAACATAAGGCAATGGACACACAGAGTTTCAATCGGGAAAACCATATAGGTGAAAAACTCCACAACTTCCTCAGAGATAGAAAGAGCAATGATACAACCAAATACAAGAGATAGTCTTCTACTAGAAGCCACTCCTCCTCCTCAACTAGTGCGCCACTTTCTGAGTGATGTAAGAGTGAGTAATGAGACGATCAAATAGAGATCTTCCGATCTCTATTTATACTTGTCCTATCCTGCCCAATAAACTAACAGGGCCGACTTGTCTAACTTAGTCTAATAACCCATGTGTTAACACCCAAAAAGTGCTCACTAGCTCATTTACCACATTATATGACTCATTTGTCCATTTTCCTACCATATTTCCATTAAAAATCCCAAAAAACCCATTAAAAAGCCTCCAAAAGGCCTAAAATGCCTCCAAAAGGCCAAAAAACCATCAAAATAGCCTAAAAAAGGCTAAAAAACCCCCTTTTCCTCCAAAAATAGCAAAAATCCCCTAAAAAGGGAATAAAAATATAAAATAATGAGGAAAAGGAGAAAAAAACCCTATACAGCTGCATAAAACCATGTGTTTCCTAAAACCATGGGTCAGCACTCCACCACCAAAAAACTATAAATAGGTGATGGAGATCCCTTATTCCATATCCACAATCACAAGCACCCTTACTCTGCCAAAATCTCTCTCGAAACCCTAGTCCACCTTTGAACTAGTTTCACCTTGAGAGCCACCTTTGGCCCATCCCCAACATTGGAGAAGGAGAAGGAGCATTCTTGGAGCTTGGAGCATCCTCTTGGACACTGCAAAGGGCTTCACCAACCTTGACACTCAAGGTAACATCAATACAAAGACATTCTTTCATTTTGGTGTTTATGCTTTATGCTTGTATTAGAAATAATTTAATGTTTTGTTTATTGCATTATTAGTTTAATATACTGAACTGCTACTAAGGAGTCCATTCTCCTTAGTAGGTGCTCATTGGCACAAGCTAGGGGTAAAACCCTAGCTACAGTTTTGGCGACTCCCCTAGTTTTCGAATTTCTGGTTTCCGTTTTTAAATTTTTTCTTTCGGCTGTCCCTTTCGGCCGCTGCATACCGCGTATTTTTCCTCTACAGTCGCGTCCCGACCGCGCCTTTCAGGCCTTTACCCGCGATCCGACCGTGGCTCTCAGACTGCTTCCGACGCTCAGTCGGCGGATTCAAGTCTGTTACCTGCGATCCGACCGTGGCTAATCAGCCTGTTTGCCGCGATCTGACTGCGCCTTTCGGCCTTGTTCACGCGTCCCGACTGCGGTTTTTTGCCTCTTTCGGGCGTCCCGACTGCGCTTGTTAGCCTTTTAGCCGCGACCCGACTGTCTGTTTTTCCATTGTTCCTGCGTCCCGACTGCCACTGTTGGCCCGATAACCGCGACCCGACTGTGCCTTGTCTTCTGTTTCCTGCGTCCCGACTGCAACTATTGGCCCGATAGCCGCGACCTGAACGCCGCTGTTGCCCTCAAACCCGCGGTCGGCCTGTTCTGACCCGCCACAGACCCGCGGTCTGATTTCTGCTCTTTTTCTGTTTTTGAGCCCAGCCCCTCTTGCTGCAATATTTTCTGCATTTGAACAGCCCTCTGTCCCACCTGCAGCCTACTTCCTTACAGCCTTTCTGCAACATAATTTCTGTTCCTTTTACAGAATCTTTTTAAAATTTCAGTATTTTTATTTTCAGAAAATTTTGCCAATTAAAAGAATCAATTTCAGCATTATTGATAGATTGGAAGTTGCCCTCCCTTGTGGCACTTCTGTTTTTGGGTTCAACACCTCACGAGCACACACTCTGTCACATTAAATCAAGTGAGCCTTAAAAAGTACCTAACTAAACCAACATTCTAACCCCACTTGGGGAACACTAAAGAATCATTGTAGTTAGGTAGGATCAGGGGGATAGGCTTCCAATAACACCCCTTGGTCATTTCACTTGAGACATAGTTGTTGTCCAACTAGGGAACCAAAATCCCCTAGTACTTTTTGGCACGGTCACGACCAGTTTATCAGAGGGCCTCTCCCTTAGGAGGGTTGAAGTCGGGAGACTGGTTCCGGAGGCCTGAGTGGAATACCGCACTCCATTCAGTAACCGAAGGGCTACCTTTCGCGGTTCGCGGGATATCCCTGTATAGGGGTATTGCGGTCAACGAACTAAACGGCAGATTCACCTTTCTGGACGTGTCATGAACGGGGTATCTTAGTTGCCTTTCTTCTAGGATTGACTACCCGGTATCCCTCCCGGTAGGGGGATATCATAGCCACTTGGCTTTCCTACTCATATTGTCTGACTTGGATTTCATCACCTTGCAGAGGATATGTTTAGTTAAGTCAGAATACTTTTAGCTAGGTGTTTGCATGCTCCTTTACCTCCCTTGGTCTAGTGAGTCCACCATTTTTCTTTTTCTAGGAAGCCTGCTGCTTGTTGGTATTCTGACCATCTTTGTTGTTACTCCACCTATTGTAGCACAGCTGTTGCAGTGGGTGTTTTGAGTTGGTTGTTGGCCTGAGTGCCTTGCTTTTTAGCTCTCCTTCTGCACACTCGGTTGCATTAGGATTTTTGAGCTGTTTTCATACTCACCTCAACCCACAGAGATTTAGACACCATCTGTCACCATTGAGTCCCCGAGACACTCTCGGCGCCTCAGGGGCGAGCCCCCACAGCACGGTTCTCTCGACACCACTCGTCATAGATTCCGATCATTGTCCGTTGATACCACTCATCACAGATCTAGAGCCTTGTCACTTGACTCCACCCGTCAGCGACGTAGGTCTCCGTCACCAGATAGTGACGCACCTTACTTTACCTCTGATTCTGACGAAGAGTCTGAGAACCCTATTTATACTGCCCCTACTAGCCCCATGGCTGGCACGACTTCCACTCCATTTGTCATAGGGACCATTGGTGGCACATCCACCACTACACCAGTTACTACACCTGTTTTTGGTATGCCCTCCATGGGGCAACCATCTACCGTTTCCCTCACGGTACCTATTCCCACAGCGGGAATACCTATCCCCACTACATCAGTGGCTCACACTACCCATGGTGGTGCTGGACCATCCTCCACTACCTCAGTTCCCCCACTTGGGGGCACCACCCTAAATCTTGTCCCTCCACTTGGGGGCACTGGCCCCAACTTGGTCCATAGCACTACTGTGTCGCAGCCTTCTTCCAGTTTGCCATTCATGGCTAGCCTCAACCTACCCGACCTGGCCAGATTGACCAACGATCCTATTCGACACGACCCTATGTGGCCTCATATGCCTACCAAACTACCCTCGGACATCCCTAAATTCGAGGGTAAGGCCGGTGAGGACCCACAGAACCACATCATGTCTTTCCACCTATGGTGTTCCTCTAACTCCATTGTGGATGACTCTGTTCGCCTCCGTCTCTTACAGCGCACTTTCACGGGCTCTGCAGCCAAGTGGTATATTGAGCAGCCTCATGGGACCCACGCCACCTTTTCTTCCCTGGCCTCGACCTTCCTGCAGTTCTTCCAGTTGCCAGTCCGCTATGACGCGGGCGTTGAGATCCTTCTATCTTGTAGACAAAACACGGCTACCCATATCACGGACCACATCCATGAGTGGCGTAGACGCCGTAGCTTATGCAAGATTAAACTAGATGACCGTATCTTCCTCGATTGGTTCCTCAAGTCCCTGCTTCCTGTCATCGCTAAGGATGTAGCTTCAGAAAGACCCCAGTCTGAAGAAGAGGCCATCCTTAAGGCACAGCAGTTCGACCTCATTTACGCCCAGTCGGGTTACCTTTATACCATTATACCTGACGCCCCTCGCGGCGAGTCCTCCCATCATGATGCGCCGGGGGCATCCCACGCTGCAGATGGTATCATTGGCCGTGTTTCTTCGCATCCCCAACCATTTTCTATAGCACGTCCTACCCCTGGCCCCGACCTATCGCGGGCTACTTCACAGTCTGGAGCAACCAACTCGTATGCTCCCATGACACATCACCATTCCCATGGGCCCTCATGTCCACCACAGTGCTTCGGGTATGCGACTCCTGCTTATGCTCCTCCAGTCGCCCCTCAGCCTTACTACCATCAGCAGGCTGCCCCAGCTCCTGCGCCTTCACCAGCCCCACCAGCTTATTATCCGCCCCAGGCAGCCCCTGCGGCACATCCACAACCTGCTCCGCAGTCCTATCAGCAACCCCCTCAAGTTGCTGCACCTGCTCAGCCTCAACCTACATATCATCCTCCGCAGCCTGCTCCTGCACCTGCACAACCTCAAAATCCACCTGCTGCCCAAGGGCAAGTTTACGCCCAACACAACCCGCAGCAAAACCAGAATAACCAACGTAACCAGGGCCAACAGAACCGCGGCAAGGGCCGTAATCGGGGAAACAACCAACCTGCAGACCAAGCTGGTCAACCGGCTAATCCCCCTGACAACAATAATGCGGCCCCCGCTAATCAAAACCCCGATCGCCCGCCCAAGCAGGCCAAAAACCCCAATCTGCGAACAAACCACCCTTGTTCTATTTGCGGGGTCTATGGACATTACACCCATGCTTGCCCACACTTGGAGCGAGCTCGGCAGCTTTGGGTTGACGAGGCCCATCGCCAAGGGCATGCGGCTCCCCAAGCACCGCCCAACCCCCCCCAACCTCAGCAACCCCCTTTGGTGCTGCAAAACCCCTTACCGACCCAAGGCGTGGTGAACACTCAGCCGTTGGCCCCTCAAGCTAACGTGCAACCCCAACAACAACAGATCACCTACGCTGCCCCTGATCAACCCATGTTTGACTCAGGTACCCACCACTTACTGATGATGTCATCCGCTGACGTCAACCTCCAGACCCGTCGGAACCAATATGGCTCCACCTCTGAAGCCACTCCCACGGATAAAACTACTAACGCCCACCCCACCGATCAGGCGTTACGTATACCTCCGCCTCCCACAGACGGCGCTGCGAAAGCACCTCGTTTCCCACTGCGCCGAATCAATAATAACCCTAATGCACGTGCTGCGTCAAACTACAACATTGTAGACGACCTAGCCCAATCTCCCGCAGCCATGTCTGCGTTAGAAGTCTTGAAGAACTGCCCTTCCCAGCGCAAGACTTTACTTTCCGCCATCGGGGGGATTGACCCAACTGATTCACATTTGATGGCGTTTGATTTAGACCAGTCTGAACCACGCCTACCTTCTAGCTTAGCCTTCCAAGTTACAGTCTCCGTTAGGAATCTTGTTATCCATCGGTGCATCATTGATGAGGGTGCTTCCACATGCGTTATGTCTACATTTGTATGGCAGAAGCTAGGATCCCCTCCTCTCCAGCAGTCCACCACTGCGTTACGTGCCTACGACGGTCGTTCGGCCCAGCCCCAAGGCCTTCTACCCAACGTTCCAGTCCAGTTAGGTGGTAAAACAGTTCTTATTGACATAGAGGTAATCAATGCCCAATTGGATTACAACCTTCTACTTGGCCGCAGCTACATGTATGCCATGCGGGCGGTTGCCTCTTCTGTCTTTCGCACCATGATGTTCCCCCATGAAGGACGCGTGGTTAAGATTGACCAGCTCACCTACTATGATCCCAGTGCTCCAGCGGCACCGGAAAATGTTCTCCCCATGGTTGAACAACCTGTTTCTCCTGCCTCCACCTCATTTGTTTCTTCTACGGGGCCTGGAGTCTACTCAGACGCGCCGATGACCTCCACCTTTCAATCCATTCCTCCGCCATCATCTACGCCCGAAATGTCTGACTTATGTACCTTGTCCCATGACATCCCACCACCTAACAATCAACCATCCTTGTTGCCTAAACCACCATTGGTACCTAGTCACATTGGTGTTACACCGATCCATACGATCCCCTTCCTAGTTCCTCCAGCAGGAGTAGTAAGCGCCCCGGTCATGGCTACCCTTAGCCTCCCTGGGTTAACATTGGGATTACCTGTATGGTACCTTTCGCCTCCCGTTCGCCCGCCGACACCAGATGTCGTCCTCCAGCCGGTGCAACCCATGGCTACTACCACCCACCCACCTCCCGGGGTCCCTACCCCTTCGTCCTCCACGACACCTCCTCCTCCTCTTCAACCCACTGGGGGCAGAGGTCCACAACCTTACACTGCTGTCCCACCTCCCAAGACAGTCAAGAACCCTCCAGTGTTTCGTGCTCCTCCAAAATGCTCGCTGTGTGACGAGTTGGGCCATGCGACCCACCAATGCCCACAGTTACCTGCATTACAGAAGCACATGCAAATGATCGATGATGACCCCAACATCCCAACAGTCGAACTAAACCCCACTCCCAAGCCTAAAGATAAGTCCCTACATACCAACCACTCCTGCGCCATCTGCGGTATTTACGGGCACTATTCACATCATTGTCCCGATCTCCCGGATTACAGAGCAGCTCTTTATGAGATGAACAATCTGGACCTTGAGACGGCACCACCTACCATTGAGGAGATCTACCCCCCGGTCTCTCCCCCTTCTGAAGAGGTTAATATCATCTACATGATCTCTTCAACCAACACTTCCACTACCCCCTCGTCAACCGATTTGACGACGCAGACTTTCCGTACTGATGAGGAGATTCTTGAGGCCCTAACTGCCCCGGATTATCCTTGGGATGATATGCACCACCGTTCCTATTTCATCCCAGAAGCGTCTTCCTCTAGCACCGCTACCCAATACGCGGTCGAATCCAAAGACTTCCTCCCCACCAAGGTTGACTGGTTCAAGGACCCTATTCCTGCTCCTGATGCCTTCGAGGAGGGCAACATGGCCAACATCTCACCTGTCATACAAGTTGATATCGCTTCTCCAGGTCGTGCTCCTGAACTCATCACTTTAGGAGCATTCTGCAGTCAACAAGAGATTGAGGACTACATAAACCTTTTCAAAGAATACCGTGATGTCTTTTCCTGGTCCTATACCGAAATGCTTGGTCTTGACCCCGCCATTATCGAGCATCACATTGACACATGGCCTGATGTACCCCTCGTTCGTCAAAAACAGCACCACCTTGACACCTCTGAGTCAAGGGGCATAATAGATTCCCTCGACCCTGGGATAGGGGGCATGATCAATCATTTTGAACCTTCCCCATCACATCTATCTCAGCACATTGATGAACCCATTGTTCAAACCCACACATTTGTGATCCACAATCACAAACCCCATGCACATAGCATGGGGGCAGATCATTAGCCCTACTCACTTTTTCACACTTGTGATCTCAACCATTTTTTGAGGTCACATATCACTTGTAGATTTGATTTGATACGCATAGTTCTTTCCTTTGACCATTTCGAAGTCTTTATGACCTCCGTTTTTCGCACCATTTGCACTGCCGGATTCATTTTTCCGTGCCCGTGATGATGCTTGAGATCATTTCTCGCTCTCACTTGGACCAATATCAACATTGTGTCCAGACGCCACTAGTCGCCTTGGTTTGCGTGCCACATCGGCCGTTCTCCGTTTTTCACATGTTTTATATCATCGGATTCTTTTTTCCGCGCTGGTGATGATGCTTGAGATCATTTCTCGCCCTCACCTTCAGATTTTCTGGGCATTTTTCAAAATGTCCCCGTCACCTCGGTTTGCGTGCCACATCGGCCATTACCCGTTTTTGACATCCTTTATATTGCCGGATTCATTTTTCCGAGCTCGTGATGACGCTTGAGATCATTTCTCGCTCTCACTTGGTACAATTTCAACATTGTGTCCCAACACCTTGCTGCCTCGGTTCACGTACCACATCGGTCGCTATCGGATTGTTCCACATTTTTACATGAGCCATTCACTCCTGTCATACTGCAAATGTTTCGTTATTTTGCCACCATCTCATCTACCCCGCAAGGAGGTCCATCAGTGTTCCCACCTACCCTCGTTCTTGGTCATCATTCCTAAACCTTGATTGAACACTTCCTCCTTGCCTGGCCATTCCTTTTGTTCGGTATAATTTTTTCCCTTTTTCGGGCCGGACAAGTCCTTTACGAAAAAGGCACTTAGGGAGTTTCCGTTAAGCTCTTTTCTGACTCCTAAAAGAATGAAAAGATCGCCGAGCAATCTTGCTTCCTTTCATGCTCGTTAAAGTACCTGAAAGGGCGTCTATCTGGTATAAGTTTAACCCTTTTCCGGACCTGGTAGACTAATTACGAAAAAGGAATACTCTAGTCACACCGGCTAGAAGAGTTCTTCATTGCATCCTTTTATGCTTCTTTGGGCCTTGGAGACTAAATCTACGAAAAAGCAACCCCCTGGAGTCTTCTTACTTGCTTTCAGACTCTCTAAAATTGAAAGCAACCACGAGCATGTACTGTCCTGGGCTCGTAAAATCCACACGACAGTACCATTCCACTACCTCAGAGTCTTCTTATCGCTTTCAGACTCCTTAAAATTGAAAGCAACCACGAGCATGAACTGCCCTGGGCTCGTAAAATCCACACGACAGTACCATTTTACACACACTTCTTCTAGTTCCTTAACCCATGAAGAAGTATCCTCCCGTGCCTCATGGCACTATGATCGATCATCTCGGCAGCACCCCCAATTAGGTCGCCTTTGTTCAGAGTATTCTGCAGTCTCCTGCCATGTTACACCAAGCTTGAGTATCCCTCAGCCAGTTCTTCCCCCAGATCCATTACAGCTATGATCCCTTTCCCCTGAGTCAGTTTCATATGCTGCCAGATCACTTCCATTATCATACTCTGAACAAAGGAAGTTTGAGTCCACCCGCTCTACTTGCCCAGTTGTCCCCCCACAGTTTATCAGTCCTGCCATCAGCACTATCATATTTCGGTCTTGTACCTCGCGCTCCTGTCAAGGAAACATCATTGCCTTGCTAGGGGCAGGTCTCCCTCTGTCGACGACAGCTCCTCTATTCCAGAGGATAGGCCCAGAGGTCCCTACGCCTTGGACTTATCACCATCTGTGGTAAGTGCCTACGGATCATTCTGAGAGGAGACATCATTGCCTCTCCGAGTGGTTGTTCCTCACATGCTCGACTTCAGCACCTTGATCGCATCGTTGAGGATCGCGTAGGATTATATTCCATCAGTTTTTTGTCGAAGACCCCGGATTTCCCCCGACTCTAGCACATTGGTGAGTCACTTCGGAACGCCCAGTTGTATGTTCCCGTGGATGTCCGGGCTGCGTTGGCATTTGTATTCGGAAGCCATCCAGTTTCATGCTTCCTTGAGTACCCAGTTTCAGTTCCAGATCAGTTCCAGTTCAGTGTACCATGGAGAGTATGACCCCAGTCACTATGATCCAGCAGCTCATCAGTTCCTTTGGTACCAAACTCAGTAGCACTGTTGATTGTTCCGGTGCACCAGTTCTGCAGTTCACACATGATCCACTCAGCAGTATGTCCCAGATTTGTGTCCCCTCTGGACTCTTATGATGTACACAGTGGTCATGTATCTTACAGGTCCCCTTTTTTTGGGCCTCACAGTTATATTTATGTATCTTGATACGAGCATGGGTATGCCCGCCTCGTCCATATATTGAGATTATTCCTCAGTCAGTATTTGAGGTCATGTATATTTCAGGTCCCCATTTTTGGACCCCATTGTTGTTATTATGTTATATCCTGATACGAGCATGGGAATGCCCGCCTCGTCCATATGATCAGATGATTCCTCATCCTTTATTGAGGTTATGTACTTTTAGTTCTTGCAGTTGTCCGGGATCGTTGTTCCGGGCTTCAGTTTGTTTCTTCTCTTCTCTCCACATCCCAGGAAAACCATTCATGACTTATGATGTCCATCGGCCATACGATGAGCTCCTGCCCTCGCACATCAGGGGGCAATCTGTTAACACCCAAAAAGTGCTCACTAGCTCATTTACCACATTATATGACTCATTTGTCCATTTTCCTACCATATTTCCATTAAAAATCCCAAAAAACCCATTAAAAAGCCTCCAAAAGGCCTAAAATGCCTCCAAAAGGCCAAAAAACCATCAAAATAGCCTAAAAAAGGCTAAAAAACCCCCTTTTCCTCCAAAAATAGCAAAAATCCCCTAAAAAGGGAATAAAAATATAAAATAATGAGGAAAAGGAGAAAAAAACCCTATACAGCTGCATAAAACCATGTGTTTCCTAAAACCATGGGTCAGCACTCCACCACCAAAAAACTATAAATAGGTGATGGAGATCCCTTATTCCATATCCACAATCACAAGCACCCTTACTCTGCCAAAATCTCTCTCGAAACCCTAGTCCACCTTTGAACTAGTTTCACCTTGAGAGCCACCTTTGGCCCATCCCCAACATTGGAGAAGGAGAAGGAGCATTCTTGGAGCTTGGAGCATCCTCTTGGACACTGCAAAGGGCTTCACCAACCTTGACACTCAAGGTAACATCAATACAAAGACATTCTTTCATTTTGGTGTTTATGCTTTATGCTTGTATTAGAAATAATTTAATGTTTTGTTTATTGCATTATTAGTTTAATATACTGAACTGCTACTAAGGAGTCCATTCTCCTTAGTAGGTGCTCATTGGCACAAGCTAGGGGTAAAACCCTAGCTACACCATGGTTAAATTAATCCGGGCCGACCCCACACTTGGTGGTCTAATAACCCATCACAGCAAGTTACGACACTTGTGACACTTGTCAATACAAATGACGACACTTACGTATAGAGGAATAATACCATCTCTATAGGAGTACAATATACATAGGTGAAATACATTCCGAAGTTATATACATCAACATACTATACTAGTGATTACTGGGTAGTTGATTTAGGGTTTTCCTAAGAAGGATGTATAACTCATTGAATTGGTCCTAATGAATTTGAGGAAACCTTATGCTGTATTATGCTCTTCATTTCATGCCAATTGCATATCACACAAACAAGATGGTAAGGATTCACCTTTGATATCTTTTGTGATTTATTGATCAAGGATCAATAAAAATTGCTTGATGAAGGAAATATTGGTAGAAAACACTCAGATCACTTTCTCAAAGGAAAGGTTAAGAAGAATTATAAAGAACATGGTCGACCAGAATGTATTGACAAACCTACTAAGGGAAAGACTAATGAGTCGAAATTGACCAAGAAGAATAAAAAATGAAAACCTATCACTATTGTGAAAAAGTGGGACATGTGGATAAAACCCCCTGGAAGAAGACAAAGGACTTGGAATAAAATCTCAAACATCTTGAAGAAGTTGCATCGAATGGTCATTCGATCAAAGAACTGCATAAAAATTCACATTTTTGTTTAGTACTTCCCAGGAATTACATGCCCACACCTCTAAGATTGAATGGATAATCAATTCTAGTTGTTCTCATCATATGGATAAGGATTCTTCTGTGTTCTTTTCCTTAAGTGGAGCTCCAAAATAGAATAATATTTATGTAGTTGATGATTATGCTCTCATAGTTGTTGGAAGTGGCAATGTTAAATGCAAGCATGGTCAAATATATAATGTCTATCATGTACCTAACTTGAGTGCAAATTCATTGTTTGTGGCACAAGTGATCCAGATTTTATGAGCAGAACGAAATGAATACAGATTATTATCAGATGCTTAACACAAAATAACAGAGATACAGTAAAACTGGTTTTCTATTCAATAAGGAAATAAGCTAGAACTGTAAAATGCAGCGGAAAACAAGCTTGCTGGAATGGTGGCGGCTTATCTCTGAGAAGAGATGTGACGGCTGCGCTCATTTCGCAAGAAGATGGTTACAATGAGGCTCCCAAGGCCTTTTACAATAAACAGGAATGTCAAAAACCCTAGACATCCAAAAACCTAACCCTAGGAGATGAAGCGCCAAAAGTCATGTGGGCTCCATTTGGGTAAGTTAGTACATCAACTTCCCGGGGTCGTAACTTTTGCATACGATCTCCGTTTGGGGCGCTCGGTAGCCTGTTGGAAAGGTCATCCGAGATTTACAACTTTCAACTAGGGCCAAATGTATGCTGGAGGCAACCATTTGGCCCCCCGAATTGCCAAAAAAGGTCGTTTAGGGCCTCAAAACGGCCCCGGAAGTTCAGGACCCGAAAAAATGCTAAAAATAGTACAATACCAAAATTGCCATAAAACTATTTTGAGCCAGTTGGAAAGGTGGGTGGCCACCAATATCCACCTGGATCAATCCTCCCTCCTTAGGAAGCAATGGTCTCCATTGCGTTGAGTTCCCCCATCAGATGAGGAAACTTCTGCTGAATTTGGCCTCGGGTGAGCCACTTGCCTTGGTGCAGGAGCTGCCCTGCTTTGACAACTCGATAAAGCTGGATCCTTTGATGTCAAGTGCCCTTGATCTGTGTGTCTGCAATATGATCACTGGATGCTTGTTGTAGGCAGTCAGGGTTGAGCTCTGTTGGTGTCAACTTCTCTGCTATCTTGGAGGTGTCTAATAGTGGTGGAAAATATGGCCGAAGGAGAGCCACGTTGAAGACTGGATGCAGGCCAAGGAAGGGGGGAATGTTGAGCTCAAAAGCATTGTCACCCACCGCCTTGGTGATGGTGTACATCCCATAACGGAGTGGGCGAATCTTTCGATGGGGCCCTGTAAGGTGTTCTTTCTGCAAATGCAACCAAACTTTGTCGCCCACCTGAAACTTATGTGGCACCCGATGTTGATCATGGCGCTGCTTGTACTTGGCATTAGACTTCTGTAGAATATCCTGAACCTGTTGGCGGATATGCTGGATCCGTTCAATGAACTGGGCGGCTTTGTCAGCTTCTGGGGACGAGTCGGCCGAGGTGGTCGCAAGGGGAAGTGCAACATCCATGGGGCCCAATGGTTGGAATCCCAACCCCACCTGAAAGGGGCTGTGGCCAGTTGAGCTATGCAGGGCTCGGTTGTAGCTATGTTGGACATAAAGGAGACTCTCATCCCATGTGCGGGGGTGTGTTGAATTGTACATGCGCAGGATATGTACGACCATCCAGTTGACGACCTCCGTTTGTCCATCGGTCTCGGGGTGGAAGGAAGTGGATTTGGTGAGCTTGGTATCTAGCAGTGACCAGAGGCTTGACCAGAATGAGCTGAGGAACCGACTGTCACGGTCTGAGATAATGGTCTGTGGGATCCCAAAATGTACCCATACTCGTTCAAAGAAGAGCTTGGCAGTGGCTTCTGCTGTGATGTTCTTCTTGCAAGCGGCTAGAATCGCCATCTTGGAAAAGCGATCAACAACCACGAAAACGCAGTCATTTGCCCTCTTGGTGGACGGGAGGCCCGACATGTAGTCCATTGAGATGGATTCCCACGGCCTGTCAGGAGTAGGCAGAGGGGTGTATAGGCCCTATTTCTTAGTGGTCGATTTGGCAATGGCGCAAGCGGTGCAGGACCTGATATACTTGCCGACATCCTGTCGAAGTTTCGGCCAGTAGAAATGTTTCTGCAACACTGCCACTGTCTTTTCGACGCCAAAGTGTCCTGCCACCCGACTGTAGTGAGCTTCCCAAATCAGCTTCGCGCGCTCGCTTGATGGAACGCAGTGATGGCCCAGACGACACAACAACCCGTCCTGAAGATGGAAATTAGCAACCACTGAGTTGGTGCCCAACATTTGATAACTGGCGGAAAAGTCAAGGTCTGTCTTGTAGAGGTGGGGCCATCCGGAGGTCTCATGGCCACAAGAGTTTAGCACCGTGGTAAGTGCCGCGACTGGAGGTCGACTGAGGCAGTCAGCAACTCGGTTGGTACTCCCTGTTTTGTATTTGATGTTGAGGTGGAACTACTGTAAATATGTTGACCATTTCTGATGGCGGTCATTCTGCAACTTTCCTTGGGTCTGCATGAGCTGTAGTGGCTTGTGATCAGTGTGGATGACTGTCTCCTTCCCAAGAATGTAATGTCTCCACTGGCGGCAGGCTTGTACAATGGAGTACATTTCTTTGTCGTAGGTAGGGTACTTGCGGACAGAATCTGAGAGTGTCTCACTATGATATGCCACGGGGTGGCCGTGTTGAGTGAGAACGGCGCCCACAGCATAATCTGAAGCATCTGTCTCAATCTCAAAGGGATGTTGCAGGTTCGGTAATGAGAGTACCGGTGATGAGCACAAACGCTTCTTCAAGTCATCGAAGGCTTGTTGTTGGGACAGGCCCCACACAAATTTTGCCTTACCACCACCCCTGGTCACTTGGCTGAGGACCCATGCGATATGAGAGAATCCCAGCATGAATCGACGATAGAAATTGGCAAGGCCCAAGAAGCTCCGAAGTTCAGTGAGTGTGGTTGGGGCTGGCCAGTCACGGATGACCTGGATCTTGGCTGGATCCACATGCACACCATGTCGATCAACGATGTAGCCTAAGTAATGGACCCTGTCCATGCCGAAGGAGCATTTTTCCAAGTTTGCATATAGTTTGTGCTTCCGCATGGTGTGCAGAACCTGCTGAATATGCTGCAAGTGTTCCTCCCAAGTCTTGTTGTAGATGAGGATGTCATCCAGATACACCACTACAAAATTGTTGGTGAAAGGTCGTAGGATATCGTCCATCATCCTCATAAAAGTTGCTGGAGCATTTGTCAAACCAAAAGGCATGACCAACCATTCAAAAAGACCTTCTTTTGACTTGAAGGCAGTCTTCCATACATCTGTCTGTTCTATTGGGACCTGGTGGTAGCCAGATTTAAGATCAATCTTACTGAAGTATTTGGCCCCCGTGAGCTGATCAAGGAGGTCGTCGATTCGGGGAATCGGGTACCGGTTGCAGACTGTGATTTTATTCAGGGCCCGGTAATCAATGCAAAGTCGCCAAGTCCCATCTTTCTTCTGCACCAGCACGATTGGGCTCCCACAAGGTGATGAACTGGTACGGATGTGCCCTTTGTGGAGCAATTCTTGGATCTGCCTCTTGATCTCCTCGTTTTCCAACAGAGAGCGGCGATAGACTGGCCCATTGGGTAGCGGTGCGCCTGGGGTCAGATCGATGGGATGCTTGACCTGGCAGTGCAGAGGTACCCTGGTCGGAGAGGAGAAGATATCTGAGTATCCTTCCACCACCTTATCCACTTGCTTCTGTTGTGTGGATAGATCGGTCATGGAGGCTTGGGATGTGGCTGCGATCTTTCTTTCACTCTGAGAGTGAATCACCAAGAAGACAAATTTCTTGGTCTAAGAGATGACCTTCCTGCATTGCTTGGCAGAGATCAAGGAAATAGCACTAGGAGGGACTGCCTCGGGTATCCTGTACAATTTCCTGTTCAAAGAAATAATAACACTACGAGGCCTAGACTCATATACAACATGACGTTTCCATAAATAAGGTTGTCCCAAAAGAACATCTGAAACTTCGAGAGGAGCAACATCACACAATACCTCATCCTTGAAGGGCTTGATGCCGTATGGCAGTCGGCACTGTTGGCTGACGCGGAGATCACTTCCCTTGCGGATCCATCCAATGGTGTAGGGTTGTGCGTGCGGCGTTGTCGGCAGGGCCAGGCGCTTGACGGCCTCTGTTGAGATGAGATTCTTCTGGCTACCGCTATCAACGATGAAGTGCAGCGGGGTGCCTTTTACCCACATCTGTGAATGGAAGAGGCGTTCTCCTTCTTCTGGCTCGTCTGGTTCATCAGGCTGGAGCTTGGTGGTAGCAATGGTGGCATTGGGTTCCGCGTCAATGATCCGTCTTCCCCTTTCTGGTTCGGACTCAGAGTCAGAACCCGTATCTGATTCAGATGCTTTCACTTCGGCCACCAGTGACTGCTTTGATTGGCAATCAGCAGTGTTATGCCAAGGGCTCTTATGGAAGTCGCACCACTTCCCAGTATCTTTCTTTGTTTTTCCGGTGTCCTTCTTTGCTTGCGGCTTGGACTGGTTGTCCTGATACTGTCCATCTTTGCTCTGCCCTTTATTCTGTGGGTTGGGGCCGCCCTTTCCTGTCTTTTGCTATGAAGGGTTCCCAGGCCCAAATTGCCGCGCCTTTTGTTTGAGCTTCTGCTCGATTTTGACGGCATATCGATAGGCCGCGCCCAAGGAAGAGATGTCTAGAAATTCCATTTCGGTCTGGATGTATCTATGCAAACCACCACGATACTTGAGCACCAGATGTCGCTCTGAATCTTTGATACCCAGCTTGGTGTGCAAGGTATGGAAGATATTTGTGAACTCTGGCACTGCTTGGTCTCTTTCTTGTCATAGTGTGGTCCATTTGGTATACAAGTCGTCATAACTTCCAACAGGGTAGTATTGTTCCTTAATAGCATCCCTGAAGGATTCCCAGGCGGTCGTGACTGAAAATAATGAGGCTTCTTCTGTGTCATTTTGCTCGCAGAATGTTTCCCACCAATCTTTGACATGGGGAACGGCTTTGAGGAGCGCAAAAGTAATCTTTTCTTTATTCGAAAAGTTATGGACAGAAAAATACCCTTCTAGTAGATTCAGCTACTTATCTACAGCAACTGCATCTATCTGTCCTTCAAATATAGGGATATCGAAGTTGATTTGTACCTTGAAGGGGGCGGCGCCTCCGCTCGAGGAAGATGCGTCGCTTGTTGGTAGTCGCCGAAGGATTTGCGCGAAATTATCCATCATCTCGTTCCTCTGCTGCGTGAGGGATTCCTCAAGCAACATTTTGATAGGATCTCCTGTCCCGTCATCTTTCTTTTCTCCTGCCATGAGAGGTCGCTTGGGCGTGCGAGAGATTTTGTCCTCAAGAGAAACAAGCTCGAGACCCAATTCTTTGTACCCTGACCTCGTTGGGGACATGCATTAAGACGACGAGGAGCAAACCGCTCTGATACCACTGATCCGGATTTTATGAGCAGAACGAAATGAATACAGATTATTATCAGATGCTTAACACAAAATAACAGAGATACAGTAAAACTGGTTTTCTATTCAATAAGGAAATAAGCTAGAACTGTAAAATGCAGCAGAAAACAAGCTTGCTGGAATGGTGGCGGCTTATCTCTGAGAAGAGATGTGACGGCTGCGCTCATTTCGCAAGAAGATGGTTACAATGAGGCTCCCAAGGCCTTTTACAATAAACAGGAATGTCAAAAACCCTAGACATCCAAAAACCTAACCCTAGGAGATGAAGCGCCAAAAGTCATGTGGGCCCCGTTTGGGTAAGTTAGTACATCAACTTCCCGAGGTCGTAACTTTTGCATACGATCTCCGTTTGGGGCGCTCGGTAGCCCGTTGGAAAGGTCTATCCGATATTTACAACTTTCGATTGGGGCCAAATGTATGCCGGAGGCAACCATTTGGCCCCCCGAATTGCCAAAAAAGGTCGTTTAGGGCCCTCAAGCTCGTAAAATTTTGTAAGTTGTTGCTTTCCAATACTTGTGCCCTCCACAGGCACCTTCATGAGACTCTGAAATCACCTATCCTATTTCAGATTGGTCCAAACACCTGAGCAAAATACCACCTGGGTCCTTCCAGAACAATTGATCCTCAACTAAACAGTATTTAGTAGCTTTGAGTTTTACAGATCTGGCAGCCTTATTATCCAAATGTTCAGGACATTGCAGAAATAAAAGAAAATGAACAATGTCTGCATACCAAGCTGATGATGAATAAAAATCCATGATCTTTTCTTTTTCCATAAGTGCTTGATCTTCTTCAAGAACTGATTCTTCAGCCATGACATGCAGTCCCAGAGCCTGACAATTTGATTCAGCCAACAGCTTGGCTAAACCTTGTCCCTTGACAAGCTTAGTAGGCCTGACCTCTACATCATACTCCATAATATTCGCAATCCACCTACCTCTCTTTCCTTCACTATCAGGCTGAGTTAACACATCTTTCACAACAGAATTAGGTACAAAAGAAATTACTTTTGAATGCAGGATATAAATTCTGAAAAATTTCAAAGCCTTCACCAGAGCATAAGCTTGCTTTTCCAATATACTGTACTTCAGCTCAGAATCTCTGAGAGTTTTGGTGAAGAAAGCAATAGGCTGTTCCAATCCTTCTTTATTCTTCTAAAGTAAAACAGCTGCAATTGTGTCTTCTGATGCAAATGAAAAAGTAAGGAATTCTTTGGTAAAATCAAGACTTACCAATACAGGTGCTTCAGTAAGAGCTACCTTGATTTTCTCAAATGCTGCCTTTGCCTCAGCAGTCCACTTTACCTCCTGATCTTTCTTCAACATGGCTGTGATTTGTTTAATGATTTCAGCAAAGTTGGGAATAAACCACCGCAGGAAATTTATCTTGCCAATGAATGATTGAACATCTTTTTTACTCCTAGGTAAACTAATCTTCAGTATTGCTTTCACTCTTTTAGGATCTATTCTGATGCCATCAGCAGACACCAAGTGACCAAGTAGTTTACCTTCTTGCACAGCAAAATGTGACTTTTTGGGGTTCAGGGACAGGCCAAATTTTCTGCATTTTAGGAAGGTTTGCCTCAAGTGCTTCAAGTGTTCATCATCGGATTTTGAGAATACAGTAATATCATCCAGATAGATAACCACAAACTTATCTTTTTCTCCCACAAATGCAATATCCATGGCTCTCTGAAAGGTTGCTCCAGCATTCATCAAGCCAAAAGGCATCTTGTCATACATGAATGTCCCCCAGGGGGTTGTAAAGGCTGTCTTTTCCTTGTCATCAAGGTGCATGGCAATATGATTGTACCCTGAGAAACCATCCACCATAGAGATCCTCTGAGCTCCAACTACTTGTTGCAAAACCTGTTCAATCTTGGGAAGAGGATAGTTGTCTTTTAATGATGATCTATTCAGATTTCTGAAGTCAATACATAATCTAATTTCCCCATTCTTTTTTTCTGACAGGAACCAAATTAGAAACCCAGGAAGAGTACCTGAGAGGCACTATTATCTTTGCATCCAGCAGCTTCTTTATTTCTTTTTCAATTATAGGGAACAAAGCTGGATTGATCCTTCTTAGTTTCTGTCGGAAAGGCTTAACATTAGGCTTCAAAGGGACCTTGTGCTGAATAATTGCTCTATCATAAGTTCTTAGTTCCTGATAAGACCAGGAAAATACATCTACATGTTCTTTCAAAAGCTTGATATATCTATTTCTCTGTTCAGTTGTCAGAGATTTAGAAATTTTTACCATCTTTGGATGTTCTGCTGAACCAATATTGCAGTCTACCACATTATCTTCTGAAGATTGAACCACTGGCTTTGAAGGTGTATCATCCTTCGTGAATATTCTTTCTAAAGGCACTAGACCTTTTGGAATGAAATTGCTCTTCAACTCAATGATTTTATGACCTGCTATCTCTTCTGCATCAAATTCATTTAACTGTTCATCTCCCTCATCCTCTTCCTAATCAATTTGAGCATTTGAAAACTCATCTGTAAGCTCAAGAAATTTTTTGATTTCAATGTCATCTTCAAAAACTCTCCAGTGCTTTACATTATCAGGCACACATGGTTTATACCTCACCTCTAAGGGATACCTTAGCTGAGTGGTCTTAGGGATTCTGAAATGTGTGGCAACCAAAGCTAATGAGTCTGCAGTCTCATTATGATTCCTTGGAATATGAGTGATATTAAATGCTATAAAATAGTTTTCAAGCATATCCCATACCTCATTTCGATATACTTTCAGCAAACCCTACTTTACTTGATATTTGTTCTTCACCTGCTGAACAACTAGTTCGGAGTCGCCAAATGCAGCAATCTGCTGAATTCCTAAATATTTAGCAGCCTTCAATCCCAGTAGCAGAGCTTCATACTCAGCAATGTTGTTAGTGGTAACAAACTCCAACTTATACATGAGTTTCACTGTTTCACCCCCAGGGGAAATGAGTAAAACTC
The DNA here is from genome assembly GCA_027924585.1 of Larix kaempferi. Classification (NCBI taxonomy): domain Eukaryota; kingdom Viridiplantae; phylum Streptophyta; class Pinopsida; order Pinales; family Pinaceae; genus Larix; species Larix kaempferi. The sequence continues at coordinate 3,323,134 of BSBM01000541.1, read as the reverse complement.
CAGCTCCAGCACCCTCCTTACATGAGGATCCATCAAAGTACAATTGCCACAGTGCATCTTCTTCCTCTCTACTGTGTTTTATTTGCTGTTCTTTTTCCACTTGTAACAGACCAGCAGAATTATCCTCCTCACTGAACTGTAATATGCATGAACCAAGATCTTTATCAACAGAGTACAATGGGTGATTTGTGGGGTTTTTATCATCTGTTACTATGTAAGCAAGTTGTAGCTCTCTGTAACGTCTTCTATTTTCTCCACCAAAAACAGGAATGGTGGCATAAGAGAGGTCCATATGTAAGGTTCCCCCAACCTTCTTAGCCCGTGACCTAGAAAGGAGCAAGCCAAACTTTGGTGTGATGTCAGCTACCACAACATCCATTATCACACTCTTCATGGGCAACTGAGCAAGGTTGACAACCATGTCTTTTATTACTCCTAGACACTTCACAGCTCGAGAGTCAAAGGCATATAAATCATGGTAAGGTTTGGTGATACTAAGGCTTAGGGCTTCCATTACAGCTTTTGGCATCAAGTTATGGGATGCTCCTGAATCTAACAGGCAATTGTGAATCATTTGCTCGTGAACAGTCAAGGTTACATAGAAAGGAGGAGAGGCACCAGCCTCATTTTCAGTCTTCTCAGCCAGAGCTGATCCAATGAAAATTCTAGGGTTTTCTTCCTGCAAGTTAACTGTATCTGAAACAGGATGGTTACTGGGTACATTCATCACTTTCAGAACTGTTTCTTTGTATGATGGATTCTTTATTAACTTAGTCAAAGGCACAGGAATCTTTAACTTCCCTAGTTCATTCTCCAAACTAAAATTCTGGACAGATTTATTTACCTCTTCAACTTCAGCATTCTTCTTTGATTTTTTTGCAGATTGCTTCTTCTCTATGACAGGATCAGTTATTTGTTTAGCAGGAACAGGTGCAGCGGGAACAACTGCCTTCTTCTTCGGGGCTTGGGTCACTTGTTTTGGACCTGATCTGAGATTTATTGTCTTCTTAGGTCCATTCTGATGAACAGCAGCAGTTACAACAATATTTTCCAAGCCTAAATCATCTTCAGTTTCAAACATGTCAGCATCGTAGTATTCTGAATTCAGAAAATATTCTTCAGTAACAAAACCTGTAGATAATCCCTCTCCAAAGTGGTTCATATCCTGATCAGTCTCAGTCTCTTCAAAGAGCAGCTGTTGATCAACTTCTTCTTCATCAACTAAATTATTTTGAAAAGGTGGGGGCACTCTTTGATCCTCATTCTCTATCCTTTCTCGCTGGATATCATTGTTCATGCGCTCTCTTGGTATAAATCTAGGAGCAAATTGCCTTCTGAACTGATTCTGGTTATTTGGATTTCGTTCAGCTTCTGGAGCAGGTTTGCTAGAATTCTTCTCAAGCTCTAGTTTATTCAATTTTGCAGTAAGAATCTTCACCAGCTTAGCCATCTCATCTATCTTGGTTTCAGCAAACTGAGGAGCAGCACTTGCTGAAACAACTTCCTTCTTTCCTTTTCTTTCATAAAGCTGCTGGGCTGTTTCTTTCTTAAGTCTGTTTGAAGCCAGCGAATTGGATTCTACCTCCAATGTTGCATCTTGCATGTTCAGCAAGGTGATAGGTCTTCTTTCTCTCAGTAATAAAGAAAATTTGTGATCAAAGGAATTTGCATAAGTAAGTTTAGCTGATGTTTCAGTAGGCTTAATTTCTGCTGGAATCTTACTATACATTTTTTTAAACCTTTTGGAAAAATATGCAACAGTCTCATCTTTCTTTCTTCTGAGAGCTCCAAACTCAGTTATATAGTAGGTGTGGTCCTTTGTGTCTCCCCATTGCCTCATGAAAAGATCATGGAGCTCTTCAATTATAGTGATTGAGTTGGCAGGCAACTCTCTGAACCACTTCCTTACATCCCCATCAAGGCTCTGAACAAATACCCTCATCCATACATCTTTGATCTCAATGTTTTGATTGTCAGCATAACTTAGGAAAGCCTCCCAATGTTCCTTGGCAGTGGTTTCCCCCTGTCCATTGAACCTAGGCATATACTTCTGGTAATCTCCTCCAGGCAATGCATCTAAAGGCTGAGGTAAAACTAATGGTGCATACCTAGCTGCAACCATCCGGTCCATCATATCCATGGGTGGGTTTTGGCCTGCCATTTTTGTACTGACTGGCTTGGAAGATGCAGAAGCTTGGCTAGAACTTTTTTGAAAAGGATTCTTTCCTACTTTCAGCTGAATAATAGGTATTTTACCAGGAGAAGCAGTCTTAGCTTTCAAAAAGCTTTGAGGGTTAGTAAAAACTTGAAAAGTGCTCTCAGGGATGGTAGGTTTTACCCAAGGTGAGGTTTCAGCTGAATGTAATGAAACACCCAACTGGTCAGGATCACAGGAGGCTGGTAAAGATTGAGACCTTTTGAGTTTTCTTGTTGTTTTTAAAATCTGTTCAGGGTCTGTCACACCCAACTGCAATGGATAAGTAGGTCTGTTCCTGGTTCCAACCCCTTTAGAAGCCACTGTGATAATTTTTTTTGTTTTGAAAATAGCCTTAAAAAGAGCTGATTTAAGTCCACCTCTTAAACCAATAAAACTGATAAGTATCCCAGGGAAGATATGCTTCAGCTTCGTCCTCGGCAACGATGCCAAAGATGTTTGTGCCAGAAATTGTTTCTAAGGCCAAAGAAACAAGCCAACACAATCTCAAATAAAACTCAGTAAAATAAAGTAGGTTTTAGGTTTTTGAAAGGTTTTGTGGTTATAAAGTTTTGGGAACAATCAGGGAATACATTCATGAGCAAAATAATAACTAAATCATAAACAAAAGATGATAAAGATGCATGATATATCCAACAGGATCCAACAGAAACACAATGTTAAGGTTCATTCATAAAAGACAAGCATCACCAGTAGATACACATAAACCAACAATGAATATATCTATTAAGCAACTAAATAAGCTGAAAAATGAAGCCAACACAGAAAACTGAAGGGTAAAAGTCATATATATCTCATAATTTCATCAGCAAATGCTTACAAGAGTCATAATACTTAGCTCTGAACAAGTCTGAAGACAAAAGCAGTCTGGAGACCTCCTGAAGCTCCCAAAAATCGAACTCTCTCAATGACTTTCTAACCTCGCTAAATACTATTCTTTTACAAAATCAGTTAGGGATCTAACCCTAACTGCCTTCCATCTATTCGATGAGGTAAAATAAAATGTACAATATTTACAAAATTACAAAATATGCTAAAAATAGTAAATCACTAACTATATGTGTTTAGTGACAACTAACTAAATGAACAACTAACTTATAGATCTTTTGCTGCTTCAGCCAGCAGAGCGATACCATCTGATGCTTGGTCTTTCTTCTTAGCTTTCTTCTGCTCCTGCTCCATGTCATTTATCTTCTTGATGAGCTCCTTGTTTCTCTACTGCAGGTCCTGGATTGTCTTCTCCAACTCTATGCAATGCATGTCAGTAGCTCTTTTTCTCTTTAGTGCTTCTTTTGCTTCTGCTATCAACTCCTGAAAATTGTCATTTACATCTTGTAGATATTCTCTCAACCTTCTGTTAGGCATCATTAATCCATCATTGACTTCTTGCATGTAACTCATCTGATGTTTGTACTGCTTAACAGTTTTCTGCAAATTCTCTCTGTCAGAGTCAACTAGTTTGTCTATGATAGGATCTTGTTCCTCATCAGGTCTCCAAGGTATATCAAGTTTTTTGAAGATTTCAGCCTCTTCAATTAACAGGTCTGCAGGAGTGTCTTCAATGCTAGGATTTTTCTCACCTGTTGCTTCAATTAAAGGAGCTTATTCTTTTGATTGTGACTGCTTTTTGTCTAATTCTGGTTTATCATCCATGGAAACTTCATCTAGGACAGTAACTTCATTTGTATTTAATTTGGGATTGAGCAATTTCTTCATGTTCAGTCTTAGCTTGTTCTTTGACCTAGTTTTAGGTCTCCAAAATGATGCTGCTTCTCCCATCAATTTCAACTCCTTTCCTTGATGCTGGATAGCAGCCAACTCTACTACTTCAAGTTTATTCCTTTTTCTGTTAGGTTTTGTTGTTTTGCTGTCTGAAGTAGGGATTTCTTTTCCTGTTTCAATCTTGACTTCTGTTTTGGAGATGGGCTGCTCTTCCTCCAATAAATATCCCTCATCATATGAGAGAATGGTGATAGGGCTTCTCTGTTGAGTTTGAATCTCCTCCTTAGGTACAACAACCTCTCTTATATCAACAGTTTTCACTTCATGAGAATCTTCTGCAGGTGTCAAATTCTGTTAAGCTTGCTCTTTCTCATCTACAAACAGTGAATACTTGCCTTTAGGACTGGCTGAGAAAATTTTTGATTCACTATCCTCCTCCACATGCTCTGATGCTTCCTCAACTTTGACCTCTTCCTTATCTTCAAGTTTTGGCTTCTGACCTAATTTTCTCATCAAGACCTTACCCTTGTCTGCTTGCCTCTTATATTTCTGATCTTCAAAGCCAGACCAAAAGATGAAAAAATCCCAGGTCTTCCCTTCATGCTGCAAAACAGTGCTAATAATTAACTTGATCAGCCCATGGTGAAAGATAGACTGAGAAGAATGATCTATCGGCCCTTTCACCCTGTTGGACATCTTCTGCAAGCTTTTCAAAAAGAAGAATGGCAGGTTCATCTTGGACACCCCCACCATGTGCTGAAGGAATCTGAAATGGTACTTGTATACATAAGCATACCTGCCCTCGCAAGTAACATAGCTCTGCAATATTCTGATTGGCTCAACCCATTCCTTTCTGAAATTTTGAATAAGGACGCCTTCATTCCAATCAGGGGTGACATTTGGTAAAATATATCTTTGTGGATCAAAGTCAAAAGGCAATTTCTTAAACCATGGTTCACCCTCATCCTTAATCCCTGTAGCTTCTGAAATCAGCTTTACTATCAGCTTGAATTTAAGAGTATCAAAAATCACCATGTCATTTTTAAAACCCTGAGCGAACTTACAGGACACCTCTGCATTATACCCATCTATCTTCTTGAAAAATTCCATCCAACCAGCTTGTTGAAACATCTCAGCACACCCAGGGAGTTTTTCAATCCATCCTACATCAGTAGGTTCGGCTCTATTTATCTTACCACTCTTTCCCATTCTTCTTCAATCACTGCAAACTGAATAACTTATAGGGTTCTTAAATTCAGTTTATTTTAGCTGTCAGGAATCTTAGTATCAAAATGACAGTAAGCTTCATACACTCTCAAGTCTTTAGCTCCTCGCTGCCTCTATCTCACTACAACCTTAGCTTTGACAGAGCATCAAAAATAGCTACTTCTCTGTCCGAAATTGCATTTAAAAGCACAATTTAACCTTTCCTTTGATCAATTTTGACAGAGTAAGCCGCAGCGAAAAAACCCCAAATTTGCAGTTATATTGGCTTTTCAGGAAATACCTTTAAATTGCTCAACTGCAGCTATTTAAAATCACGACCTGAGTTGTCAAATGAGTCACCTTGGATGTACAAACGTCCTTCAACGTTCAATTTAACTGCTAGCAACGAAATTAGGAAGCCCTAATTTCCCATGAAGCCATCAAAACCTCTCCTTTGTTCAGCAGCGACAATGTCCGGTTTTTCAGTGGTTATGGCTACTCCACTAAGTCCTTCATCTTTGAATGTGCCTGTAAATGACAAATTTATTCCACATTTACCTCAAACCATACTGCTACCTGTCAAAAGGAATTACATCTAGGCTCATGATGAGCACGATTTCCTCACAACGTGTAACCACTTGGAATCATGATGTTCCCTGCATCAGCACATAACGAATTCTCCAGAACATGTAATTAGTCATTCATTATTTCAAACGTGCCAAGATTTGCTAAAATATCAAAGGAATTTGGAGTCGCGATATTCTTTTAGCGCCCCTTTGGTGATTTTGAGCTCCAGCGCTACAAGAATAATTTTAACACTGTTTTGGTGCTTTTTAACAGTTTTTTGTCATTTTGCATAGGGTTTTAAAGCTATCAGGGTAATGATTGTACATGACTCTACTTAGAGTATGGTTTATGAATCCATTATTTGATATGGTGACTTTTAAACCCTTTAACAAAAACAAAGCTAAAGTTTAAAACTTGAATTTCAAAAGCAAGCCCAAAATTTCATATAAAAACTAAAGAAAACTTCCTAAAAGAGGGTAAAATCAAATTAAAGCAAATAAAAATATTAAAATAAAATGCAAATCAAACTAAAATAAAATGCAAATCAAACAAAATTTGAGGGGACAAATTACTGACTTAACACATACCATTTATGGTGTTCATCCAACTCCTTGATGGACGACTCGATCCATCTAAGGCTATTCCAATAGATTCTCACCGGCCCAGCTGCCAAGTGGTATATTTAATTACTGCCAAGTGGTATATTTAATTACCACCACACTCCTTTTGCGGTTTTCGCTCTCTTACTATGTCCTTTTTGACTCATTTCCAGTTACCCATACAATACGAAACTAGTACGGACCTACTGACTTCGCTCTGTCAAAACACCGCAGCTCATATTTCTGATCACATCCATGAGTGGCAAAGGAGACGACGTCTTATTAAGGCTCATATTCCAGACAAACTCTTAGTTTACTAGTTTACGAAGTCTCTTTTTCCAACCGTAGCTCGAGACATGTCCATGGGAGGGCCCGTCACCGAAGAACAGGGTATCGCCCATGCCCATTACTTAGACCTGGTCTATGCTCAATTTGGCACATTGTATGAAATTGTTCCTGATGCACCCCGCCCTACATATGACCCTGCAAAACCACCTAAGGGAAATCAGGTAGGTGGCATCATTGGTTCCCTTAAATCCTAGCCTTCTACTCAAATTGATGGACCGTCGAACCCCCAGGTTTCTTCCACATCCCCACCATAGGCTGGCAACAGCACCACCAAGTCATCCACTCCTGCCTCCATTGAATAAGTGAATTTTGTTCAATCAGCTTCACCTCAGAAATCTGGTGGTGAGAAGAAAAACAAAGGTAAACCTAAGAAACCTTCTAACCAGCAAGAGCCCAAGACTTCCCTTGAAGACACCAAACAGAAGAGGAAGCTAAAGTATCCTTGTTTACTGTGCTATGGTGACCATTTCTCCAAAGAATGTCCCCACCGAGACGAAGTGAAAAATTTTCTCAAGAGAAACCCCACTCCCGCAGTTCTCAATGATCCCTTTCCCACTTAGAGCCAACAACTGATCTCTCAAACCTCTCCTTCACACGGAGAGGCATCCTCTACCGTGCATGTTCTCATGATGCATAGTGAGACTGTTAACTTAAACAAATTCTCACTCTCATACGAATTAGTCCCTTCGAAGGAACCCGTTGGAAGTAATATTGAAAAATATTCCACGTCTATTCCCGACATCACCGTGCCACCAGCTTCTCTCACCATTGAGAATCCTTCCTTAGAGTCAGTATTGTGTCCGCCTAAGAGCACGATTCGAAAAGAATTTTTCAATCCTAATGCTCGGGTAGCTCAAAACTACAACATTGTAGAGGACTGGGCACAAGCTCCTTGTGCTATGTCGACACTAGAGGTCTTGTAGAACTGTTCCAACTAGCGCAAGACTCTTCTCGCTTCCATTGGCGCGGTTGATTTGATTCCTCTAATACAATCATGTTTTGACTCGAGTACTTTAAACCGATGCTTTCCCACCAACTAGAATTTCAAGTTGCCGCGAAAATTGATGGGAAGACAATCCATCGTACTATGTTAGATGAAGGTGCCTCTACCTTGGTCATGTCGATATCATGTTGGAGAGACATTGGTTCTCCCGAGTTAAACCGTTCTCCCACTACCCTAAAAGCATTTGATGGTCGTGGCTTTCAACCCCATGGGATATTACAAACCTTAGCAGTCGAGTTGGGGGGTAAGACTGCAACCATTAATGTAGAAGTAGTCACAGCCCCTTTATATTACACTCTCTCACTTGGGAGTAATTGGTTTTATGCCATGATTGTGGTCGCGTCATCTGTCTTTCGCACTGTGCAAATCCCCCACCAAGGTCGAATTATCACTGTCGACTAACTGGATTTCTGTACACTGGACACCGCTACTCATCCCGGCAATAACGTCCCGTTAGTCGAGAAATCTTCGCAA